>CM052543.1:76847227-76883987 GCA_028533065.1 Trachops cirrhosus | reverse complement strand
GAAATAAGCCAGGCAGTGAAAGACAAATACCATATGATCTCCCCTTTAACAGGAACCTAAACAACAAAACAAAGAAGCAAGTGAAATGTAACAAAGGACACTGAAATGGAGGACGGGATGTCAGTGACCAGAGGGGAGAGGGGAGGGAATTTCAGGGGAGAAGGGAAGGGTTTACAGAACAAATATAGAGGACACATGGACCAAACTCGGGCCTTGGAAATGGAAGGGAGGAGGGGAGGGATGGGTGGGTGGGAAGGAATGGGAATAAAGGATAGAAACTGTACTGAATAATCTAAAATAAAAAATTAAAAATTTATAAAAAAATAAAGGATAGAAAGTGTAATGAATAAACTAAAATATAAAATTAAAAAAATAAAGTATGCTTTTGTAATTAAAAAATATATATATATAACACCTGCTCAAAATAAAAATAAAAGGAACATGTTAAGTTCAAAAAAAAAAACCCAGCAAGTCTCTAGAATGGTCCCTGTCTTTAAGGAGATTATAATTTTGGAGGAGAAGCAAACAGGGACACAGCTGACAGTACCATTCTGGACACATCAAAGCACTTAAATAGGCCTTTGTAGGTGAAGATGGAAGAGGGAGGAGCTGGACCAACTGACAAAGACCTGGGGTTAGAGACTGTGAGCTCCTGGTGGGCCTGGGATGTGAGGTGGGTGGCAGCATGTTATGAAGGCAGGACTGGCAAAGTCAATTGGTAGAGAGTTTTGAATACAATTCTAGTGGTTTGGATTTTATCCTGAAGGTACTGAGGAGCCCTGGGAAGCTATGAGCAGCAGAACACATGATCATGTTAAGATTTAGCAAGATGCATCTTTCATCACTGAAGAGATGGATTGAAACAAAAGTCTGGAATTCAGGAGACCAGGCAGGAGCCTATTGATACTTAAAGCAGAGGTCATACTAACTGTATTGTTCTTTTCACATTGTTGTTCACAGAGATGGTAAAAAGCTCAGGAAGTATCACAGAAAGATAGGTTCTCCTGTGTCCCCTCTTCTTGCAGGTAATAAGCTGGGGAGGTTCCATGGGGACTTTTCCAGGGAGAACTAAGGCAGTTGTCACAGGAAGACTGAGAATCCCTAGAAAGCAGTAGGTAGGCTGTCTTCCTGGTCACTTCCACATGGCTTGCTCCCTCACTTTTCAAATTAGTCTTCAAATGTCACTTCTCCATTAGGCCTTCCTTGACTTTCTTATTTAAAAGGCAATCTTCCAAAATTTCCTATCCTCCTTTCCTGTTTTTTTCTTTCTCAAAAAACATATCTCCTCTAATGTACTCTATATTTTACCTATTTTGTGTCTTTTCTGTATCCTGCAATCCCTGCCTGACATGAAGACTCCATGAATATAAGGATTGTTGTCTGTTCTGTTCACTGCCAAGTCCCTGGTGTCCAGAACAGTGCCTGGTTTGCAGTAGGCACTCAACAAATATTTGTTGAATGGGTAAAGGAATTGCTCTTTGCCCATTCTCTTAAGCACATCCCTCCATCTTTGTTACAGGCCTGCTTTTATTCTACCTTTAATTATTATGGCTAGTTATATCTGCCTCTATTGCTTTCCTCAGCTCTTCAAAATCAGGGAATGGAACCCTTCCAGAACCTGGTATGCAGTAAGCACTGATATTATTGAACCTGTTGATAGAGAAAGCATAGGAAATTTTGTGTTTCCTGCAAAGGGAGAATTTAAACTTCAGACACAGAGCGCAGGCCCTGAGGATGTGGGCTGGCATTACCTGTTGTTATCAGAACCTGGCATATAGTAGGTTATCAATAATGTTAGCAGATGTTGCTTTTAAAGTTCCAGCAGTCAGTGTTCAAAATGTTCCTCTTTCCTGTGGCCATGGACATGGTGACATTTTATTCATTCATTCATGCATGATTTATTTATTGAGCACCTGCCTCTGGGGACATGAGGTTGTCTCATTTTCTCAAAGATGAGTGATGTTTTGGGAGCCCCTTGACAAGTTTCCATGTCCAGAGCCTAATGTCTCTGACTGTCCGATGTTCTCAGGGAGAACATCATCATGAAGGGAAGGGATTTCTTGGTATATTGTCTCATACTTGGTTTTAGTTAATGAACCTTCTGTACTATGAATAGCCTTCCTGCCTGCCACTTTTCCTTCCTGTAGCCAATCCTGCCCAGTGCTGCCAGACTTTCATCCCATAACCTCCCTGCTCAAGAAGCTTCAAGGGGTTCCCATGACCTCTATATCTGGACCAGCTCTGTTTAGGACTTTCAAAGCCAGTGGAATTTAGCCTGACTCTCCTAGCTAAGGGGGCTTCCCGCTGCTAGTCCTTGCCAACTACCAGTTCTATGTAAACAGATTCACTTTCTGGTTTTCATGCAGCCTGTATTAATTCTTACTTTTGAGTTGTTGCTTCTGCTCTTCCCTCCACCACTGAGATCCTCATCCCTTCCTTCTGTTTTCTGACAGTTTATACCTGTAGAGCTTTTGTCAAAGTCTCTCTGACCCATGGCACTATCTCTGATCACTCGGCACTGATCTCCCCCTTCCCAGCACCCTTCGCCATGGGCACTGGTAGCAAATTTAACTTGTTTTCTGGGTTGGCAGTTCTCAGGCTCACTCAGGTCAGGGAGTACTAGGACATCTGGTGTGCTTTAGGGAAACTTTGGCCTATTGATATCTGAAATTCCACAGTATAAAACTTGCTGAAGATTATATCATTTGTGATAATTATTAACTTGCAGCCCTGAAATAAATAAGCTGTCAAAGTAAGAGAGATTGGTCATTACCTTATTGATCATACCAGTTTGTTTTGCTCAATTTACTTATACAGCAGGCTATCAGGAGTAGGTATCAGTGGTTTAAGAAAATGAAATGGGAGGGAAAAAATCCTTAAATTTTGGAATACTTTTTCTGTTCACTTATTTTTTTTCCTGTTAGGCAAACCCTACTATTTTCTATCTACCAGTGAAAACACTTTTGTCCAGTTTTTTCTTGGTAGCATGGTCAGATGTAAACTCCCCAGGGATAAGGACTTTGACTGTCTTATTTACAATTGTGTCCCTGGGCCCAGCCCGGGGCCTGGCACATGGCAGGCTCTCACAGTGTTGTTGAATGAATGTGAGAATGAGTACTTGAATGAGTGAATTGAAGAATCACTGCTCTTGGGGTTTTAGGTTTGTTGGTCCTCTCTCTCCAGAGACCATGCCTCCTAGTTCTAGAATGAATCCTGAATCTTATAGTTGTTTAATAGTGTTGTTGTATGATGAGTGGATGAGTGGATGGATGTCTCCCACAGCATTTAACACTTGGAGGTAGTAGTGAGGGCCATGCAAGAGGCGTTAGTATCTATGTGATAACTGAGCTTACCAAGGCTGTTCAGGGGTTGATCACTGTCAGGATCCTGTAATTGAATGAAAAATAGTCAGTGAATTGAAGGAGGAACCTCTCAGTTTGGGGCTAACAGGCCAGGGGAGGTTCTTGTTTCTTTGCATTCCCTTCTCCCTGCTGAATCTAATTTGGAGGATCTCTGTGGCATCCAAATAATTGGTTCAAAATAGAAAATTCAGTTATATGTCTATATGTCCTGGTACAACTAGTTTACTAATTGTAGCAAATAGTTAGCAGTTGATGAAATGACCAGTTGCTGGCTTGTTGTGTGTATTGCTGAATTTCTTAAGATGATTCTGCTTTACTGCCTGTTTTGTCAATCATTTGTCCACTTTTTTTTAAGTCTTCACTTAAGGATATGTTTTTATTGATTTTACAAAGAGAAGAATGGAGAGAGAGAGAGAGAGAGAGAGAGAGAGAGAGAGAGAGAGAGAGAGAGAGAGAGAGAGATGGAGGGAGGGAAGGAGGGAGGGAGAGAAAGAGAGACATCGATTGGTTGCCTCCTATACACGCCCTGACAGGGGATCAAACCTGCAACCTTTTGGTGTATGGGACAACACTCCAACCAATTGAGCCATCTGGCCTGGGCCATTTGTCTTCTTTTATAGATGTAGTTCTGTAAGCACTTGACAGTACTCCACAAAAGGGTTACTCCAGTGGCTAATTAATGCCAAAAGATGCTCAATATCATTGCTCATTAGGCAAATGCAAGTTCAAACCACAACGAAATATCTCTATATAGACACCAGAATGGCTAAAATTAAAAAGGCTGACAACACTGTTGATGAGGATGTGGAGCAACTGGAATTCTCATGCATTGTTGGTGGGAGTGTAAATTGGTTTGGAAACGCTTTGGAAAATAGTTTGTCTGAATCTACTAAAGCTAAACACATGACTACTCTATGATTCCATGACCCAGTAATTATAGCCAAGAGAAACAATTGCACATATCTAGCAAAAAACCTGTACATGAGTGCTTATAGTAGCTTCATTCATAATAGCTAAAAATTGGAAAACCCCAAGACAAACCCCATCAATCACTGGTATATTCATATAATGGAATATAATTCATCAATGGACAAGAACTAATGCTAAATGCAATGACACATAGATGAATCTCAGATATAATAATGAAGGAAAGAGATTAGACACAAAAGAGCATTGTCTGTATGATTTCATTTATATAAAGTTTAAATGCTAAAGTTAACCTTTGGTGATAGAATTCAGAATAGTGGTCACCACTGGGAAGGTAAGGAAGATTATTGAAAGGAACATAATGGAGCCTTCTGTAGTGTTGGAAAACTTCCATTTCATGATCTAAGTCTTGGCTACATAGGGTATATATATGTAAAAAATCATTGAGTGGTATACTTTAGATCTGAATACTTTACTGAATATATATTACACCTAATAGAACAAACAGGCAGACAAACATACAAAACTACCAGAGCACTAAGGCATTTCTGTGAGTGTAGTTTTAAGTCACCAGTCATACCCATACACAAATACATGCAAGGCTTTGTGCTTCCACTTAGTCACACCACTTTTGGTGCACTCAGCACACACCCAGCCACACAGGGGCACACACACAAAGGCACACACACATGGGAAGGGGCCACACACAAAGGCTTATCTACAAGGTACCTGCACACCTTTCTGCAAAGCAAAGGGTAAGGGAGAGGGTGCTGCCAATAGTCATGCTTTCTGATAATATTTCCTTTGCTCCTGTACCTTCTAAAAACCTCTCTTCTCTTTCTTCCCTTTCCCAATCTGGCACAGGACCTGGAATCCCTAGGCTAGGAACAGCAGGTCTGCCAAGCTCTAGGTCTCCACCCAGGGACTCACCTGCTGTTGTGTTGAGGATCTGTCTGCGCTCACTCATGGTGGGTGGAGAAACCATAAGACCCTAGACATTTCTGGCTGGGGATTTTTCCAGTCTCATTTGAGAGGAAGTCAGTGTCTAGAGATATGGGGGTGAGGTCCCCAGGTGGTACCTGCTCCCATGGCTGAGCACGGCAGACACAGTCATTGGGAGAAGGAGGTCTTTCTTCCAAAAGTCTGTAGCCTGCTGGAGGGACATGCCTGGCTTTGTCCTTTGGTGACACTAGGACATGGGCAGCTGGGAGATGTAGTAGACACAGCCAGGCTCCCAAGTCTGCAGGGGCTGAGTTGTAATACAGTCTCTGCTTCTTATTAACTGTGAGCCTTTGGGTAAGGTAATTAACCTCTCTGAGCTTTAGGTTTACCCTCCGTAAAGTGGGGAAAATATACCTACTTCTGAGTGCTACTGTGTGGATGGACAGTGTCTGGCTTACACACTGAGTCCCCACCCTGTGCCCTACCTTCCTGTGCTCCCACAGGATTTGGTATGGACTTTATTACATCACTCTGCCATTGGGTCCATTTGTTAATGCCTTTGTGCCCTCAGTGTTTTGCACTGGGCTTGTACCTGGTAAAGACTGGATAAATGACTGCTACATGGAATTAAACTCTGGCCTCTGCACTATAGTTCATTTCCAGCCATTTTCTTCCACCATTACCAAGGCCTGGATGGGGGTCAATTTCCAGAATAGTGATGAGAATGAATTGGGCCACTCTGCCTTGCTATGGCTACTGAGTTAGGTGATAATAATACCAGCAGTAATCTATACACAACTGGCACATAACAGCTTACAAAGTCCTTTGTCTAAGTCAAATTTAAGAGTTAAGAGGATTGATACCAATTGTCTGATAACCAGTACGTGTAGCATTAAATACTTAAGTACCCTTTAAAAATCCTCACCCAAGGATATATTTATTGATTTGAGAGAGAGAGAGAGAAAGAGAGAAACATCAATCAATCACCTCCTGTGAGTGTCCCGGCCGGGATCGAACCCACAACCTTAGGTATTTGACCTGACCTGGGATTAAACCTGCATGTTTTGGTGTATGGGACAACACTTCAACCAACTGAGCCACCCAGTCAGGGAAATATTTAAGTGTTAAATTAAACAAATATTTGTTGGGTGTCTGTGTTATATCAGGCATTGCTCTGGGAGTTGCGGATTCAGACAAACGAGAAATGATTGTAGCAGGATGAGAGAAGTGCCCACACTAGACAGGTGAGACGCTGTCCTAATCTCAGGTAAGGCAGGGATTGGGGATGAAGGGGAGTAGTAAGGGAGAAGTAACAAGTCATACACAGATAAACAAGAAAAGATCAGAGAGCGATGGATGCTATGCTGAGAGGAAAGCAGGTTATAGGAGACAGTGGCTGGATGGATAGTTAACGTGGGAGGTATAGGGGAGGGGTTAGGATGGTTAGGAAGGGCCTCTGGGCTGAGGATTGAATGACTTGAAGTAGCCAGCCAGGCAGGGATGCAGCAGCAAGCTTGGTGTTGGAGGAACAGAATAGAGATCCATGTGGCTGGATAAAGGGAGGATAAGAGGAGGGGGAAAGACAGTGGTGGTGGAAAGATTCAGCATGTGGATAGATAAAGGCAATAGTCTTTTCCAGTATATTGGACGCTCTTGGGTTTTTGGTGAGCAGGTAACAGGTTATTTGCTGGGATGTGAAAGGCTACAAGAGGGGCTGTTTGGAGGGAGTATCATGGACATCCTTCCTCTGTCAACTCATTCTTTTCCCCTGAGTCTTCCTGCATATACAAGGCCTACATTAGTTCAATTAGGTAGGGGAAGTTCCCTTTGTTTACTATCAATTCAGCAAATACTGACTGTATGCCTTTGATGTACCTGGAATATGCTAGAAGTTGAGACACAGAGGGAACAAAAGATGCTTACAATCTGCATTTTCTGGGGCCTTGAATTCCTTATCCTCGAACTGAAGTGAACTCAGTACTTCTTTCATTAATATGTTTTCAACTGCTCTCCACTGAATAGTGGTTATACAGAAAAATTTCACGCCTTTTTGGAAACAAAAGAGAAAGAGAATATAGTAAACTAAATCAAAACTGCAGGCTAGAATTAGAGGGACTGTGGCTATCTTGATAATTACGCTATCCCTGGGGTCTCCTACAATGCTTGGCACATAGTGGGTATTTAATAAATATTTGTTGAATGAAAGAATTAAGGAAAATATCTCAGTTTCAAGACTCAGCCCCAGGCCAGCCTGGAAGACACTGACTGTGGTATATTCAACCAGTGGAATATTATGCTGCAGTCAAAACAAATAGAGTGTGGTGCCACAAGATAATGTAGATGGTGCTAGTAATTCAATCTTGGAGGATAAAGTAAGTCCCAGAAGACAACATAGAACACAGAATCTTTTTCATAAAAAAGCAAGGAAATGATGAACACGGGGTTCAGGGTGGTACTGACTTTGTAAGGGCTTTCTACCACACTCTCTGGCCTATCACAGGTGTACAGTCAAGACTTATCAAGATTTACAAACAAAAGAGACTTGCTCACCTACCTCAGCAGGAGGATCTCATGATTAGATGTAGGTTATTGTTAAGTCCTAGCTTTTGTTTTGTGTGATGGATTTATGGAGGCTTATTACATTGTTAAAACCATCTAACTAGCTGGTGAGTTACAAGAGGGTCGTGCATGAACCAATAGTGAAAAATCAAGGAATATGACCCATTTAGTGCTGTGCACCTGCTGGTCAAAGAAAAGATAAAAAAGCAGCTGCCTGCCTACACTGAGGATTGAAGGAGTTCAACTGCTCTCCTGTCTCTGCTCTGCTTCTCCTACTGCCTGACTTCTTTCATTCAGTGGCCCACTCTTTGGCTTTTCTTGAAGTCTCTCAGGTAAACATTTTTGACACAGAGATCAGAGATGATGGGTTGCTTAATTTCTGGGAAGGGGAGTTGCTGGAGGTCACAGGTATTGGGGGTGATGGGCAGGGAAGTGTGGGTACATTTATTCCCAGTTTGATTCAGTCCCTGGCCACGGTGGCCAGGCCCAGCACAGACCATGGGAAGGCATCAGCCTTTTCCTTTGTGTTGGGGCTGCTGACTGGGTCAGGCCTGTCTGCTCTATTGATTCAGTCTGTGCAGCGCCCTGACTCATGGGTCCAGCCCAATCAGTGTTCGACTTAGGGCACTTCTGGGAATGAAGTTCCTGCTATCTGGAATACTGAGGGGTAGGAATGCCTGGACCTCCAGAGTCCATGAAGGCCCAAGTTGGAGGAGGTAGGCAGTAGGGCAGGGAGTTGGAAGTGGGCATGTGGAAGAATGCCTGAGAAACACCTCCCAATTGCCTGATTAGCTCAGAGTCATCTTTCCCTGCCTCTCAGTATTTTTCTGGTGGCTGAACATTAATCCAAGACTCAAATGTGGAGGCGGAACAATTAATTACTGCAGCTGGGTATTGTTATATAGTTTACAGTATATGTCATAAATGCTATTACAGTTAATTCTCAGAACAACCCTGAGAAATTATCCCCAATTACAGGACAGAGAACCACATGGCCTCAGAGCAAGTAAGTAATGAACCCAGCTCCTGGGGCCAGGCTTTTGGAACCAGTGGACAGTTGTTTTCATTTCTCCACAACTTCAGGACCCTATTTGGGTGAGTGTCACTAGCTGGTGCTGCCTCTTTTGATTCTTTACTCTCCTGCAAAGAAACCTAGTTGCATATAATAGTATCCATCAGCATGCAGAGATTATACCAGTGTCTTCCCAGCCCTCCCTCAGTCTGAAGGCAAACCCACCTCTGCTTGGTTTCTGGCTCTGCCGAGTCATTCCCTAACAGGGGTAAGAAGACCACTCTCCCAAAGTGTATGGAGAAAGGGCCTACTGTAGTGCTTGGTACCAAGGAGGGTCTTTATTGATACCAGCACCTCTTCTTTTTCCTCTTCCATTAGGTTTGCACCTTTCTCACCTGCTTCTCTTTCCTTTTGTTACCAATTACCCAGAGGCTCTGGTGTTTTAGGTCCCAGAGAAACTCCTAGTTGGGTTTAGCTCAGCTGCCGCCTTCCAGCTCAGGGATGATGAGTCAAAACACGTGGGGTTAGGGAGTAGGGGGAGTTCTTATTTTTAAATGGAGGTGAGGATTAAGTGTGCTGTACACCCATCCTGGGGAGTGTGATTTCTCATCTTGCCTGGTCTTCTGACTTGCTGTGTGGCCTTGGCATGCCCTTCAACCTCTCTGAACCTCAAGATCCCCTAGGGTAATGGGGAACTCGCTTTCGGGGTTGGTGAAGCAGATAAAAAGGTTAAAAACCACAAGGTGAAATGGGTGTGCTCTACTGGGGTAATAATTCGGTGAAGAAGAGGTGGTAGCTCACAGAGGCCAAAGGAACAGAGAGCCTGGCCAGCTGCTCTGTTTGCTGGTCTTGCCAAGCAGCCCAAGCAGTCTGTCCCCAGGGCCTTATTTCTCTCTTCCTCTCTGCAATGCTGCTACTGCATTTCCTTGTTCTGGAAAGAACTTGGTAGGGGGTAGAGCTGGGATGGTTGAGGTGTAGGAGAAGTGCGAAAAGCACGGGCACATCAAAGGGGCTTTCTGAGCCTGTTTTAGTCTGTGGCAGATTCAGGCTCCCATGGGAGCTAAAGCCCTAGCTTCCCAAGGTCTCCCAGGGAAAACTTAGAGCCAGGGATGCTGTTGTTTCTAGGTGATGAAATAAACATACCCTTTGTGACTCTGGCAGGTGGCTGCTAGGTTGCTGAGGCCAGTGACACAACTGGGGGGAAACCCAGGGGAGAGAGGGGTTGGGGAACGTTCTGGGTGAGGCAGGAGACCAGAGGCCGCTCCTAGTCAGCTCGCGGAGTAGAAGGGCCACTGGTCATCTCTGGCTCAGGTGTTCAGGGGGCTGTTCTGAGGGGGCCTCATACTGCTCTCTGATCTCTGAACCTGCATCCTACCCTCAACCTGACAGCAGGCAGCTGTGTGCAGCTGGGATAGGGCAGTTTGATACCTATGCCAGGCAGGATAATAACCTCTGTCTTGGGTGCCTCAGCCATGACAGGTAAGGTGAGGAGAGGGGACATGAGGGCTGGGTGATCATGAGTCAGGAGAGGGCGTGAGTACCCTGAGGTGAGCCTGGTTGTGATGCAGCAGCCTTTATCCTAGATTTCAGGTAGCCTCTGAACTGTTCCCTGTCTCTAGACAGATCCCCCCATCCTGCCTGTGCCATGTGCATGTGTGCATCCAGGTTCTCCCGTGCAGCACCTCAGGAAACATCTGACTCCCTCTGTCTGATGTTTCGGTGTCCTACAGTAGCACATTTCCCTTAAGGACTAACCTCAGACTCGGCTGCTATGTTAGAAATCATTGTGCCTTGTTCTAAGCCACATAGGTGCTGACCTGTTGGCAATTTACGCTGAATACCTTGGCCCCCATCCCAGCACATAATAGCTCAGGGTAGGGCCTTGGGCAGACAGGAGGTGTCGGGTAGCCCACTATTATCCCAATGCCAGCCTGCTGCCCAGCTGCCTTCATGTTAGAAGAATCAGCATTTGTGTTTCAGCATGGCTCCTAACTCTAGGTAGGGCCAGGAGAGAGGGAAGAAAATGAAACAGGCACAGAGCCACTATTCTATCTGTCACCAAATCACATGTCAAAACAGCGAGGTGGGCAGGAGTGAGGTACAGGCCTGCTGGGTTGAGTTGAACTGGAAGACCTGGTTCCACCTTGACACCAGGTGTTGCTGCTGTTAGCTGTCGCTCTTATAAATCCCTCCGAGGTCCTTCTCTTGGTCCTAGGGATGCAGCACATTCTCTTCAGCCAGTCTGAGTTCCCAACAATTCTACTTTGCTCAGATCCTTTCTGTCCCAGGGTGGTAGTTCCATCTACCTTCCCTTCCCAGGAGAGTCAGATGGGAAGGAAGAAGCTCCACCTTTGCACACCTGAGGGCAATGCCTGGGCAGTGGCTGAAGGGAGCACTTGAGAGCCATCAGGAGTCAGGACACTGAGACTGACAGGGACTCTCAGAGGTTTGTGTTTAGGAAGGGCTGATAGATCTTAAAGGTTGGAGTGTTCTCTAAACATGGCAATTTACCTGAACGAAGAACCTACCATCCATGATGCAGTATGATATTTATGAAAGAATCCCACACAGTTTATACAGGCTTTGAAAAGGGCTCCCTTTTACTTGTCCTGAATTGTTCTTTGAACTGTAAGGAGGAGGGGAGTGGTAGGAGGGCAGAGGGACTTTGGTTTTATAAAGACTTATTTTACATTTTACCTGCTGAGCAACCTTGGGCAAGTCACTTTCCACTTCCTGGACCCAGTTTGTGCCTTTGGAAGTAGGTATGATAGAACTATAACACTGGAGAATGGAAAAACTTCCACTGGGTACTGCACCTGCTAGTTACAATGTGCCTTTTAAAGCCCACAAGAACCCTATTTAGTCCTCTCATGTTTTTACAGACTTGCTCATGGCCCCCCTTGTTTGGTCTTTGGGGTCAGAGTGGACTCAGCTACTCCTGAGCTCTGAGTTAGAAGCACTGACCTCAGTCTTGCTGTGCCCCATACCAGCCATGTGCTCCTGGGCAAGTTACTTAGTTTTTCTGAGTCTCAGTTTCCTTATCTGTAAAATGGGGAGAATACAGTCTGCTTCATAGGGTTGTTGGTGAGGATTAGCTGAGATGATGCATGTGGTGCACCTGGCTCAGTGCTCAACACATAGAGGGGTTTAGCATGTGGAAATAGTCCCCTCATGGGCAGTTACCCTGGAGGCTTGGGGAGTGAAACTCCACACAGTGTTGGAGGAGGGTATGCCTGTATGTCTGTGCAAGGGCAAGACTGAGCATTCTCCCTCGTTCTGGCTGCTCCCAGAGCAAACTGTCTCTGGGAGACAGTTTGACAGCTGCAGTAGAGCACCCATCTCCTCATCAGGGCTGTGGTAGCTCCAGATCTCTTCTGTGAACTTCCAAATAGTGCTTCAGTGGTGTGTCAGTGACTTCCCTGTATCTATCACTTTGCAATTGCATAACCTGAAGCTCCTTTACCACTTTCTTGCCACTGGAATACTCTGTGTGTACTTCATGAAGGTTTCCTTGCTGGGCTGCCATCTGCCAGGGGAGGCTGTTTTACAGTGGACAGAGCACAGGCCTCAGGCAAATTAACCACTGGGAGCCTCGATTTCATGAGAAAGAAAAAAAATAAGTCTTTCTCTTAATGAGATCAATGTGGTCATTGAAAGCATATAGCACATTGCCTGGTACATACACAGTAAGAATACAATTAATATTAGTAATAATAATGAAAATTATAAAATAATACTTTATTCATTCAACCAGGCACTGTTCTAGGGGCTGAATATACAACAGTGAACAAAAGCAGCAGTCTTTGTGCCCATGGAGTACCTATTCTATTCTTTTTATTAATAATTAATAACTTAATACAGAACCTAGCAAGTGCTAGGCATAGTAGATACTCAAAAATCATTAACTGTTGCCTAATAGAGGGCTGAGCATGTATGTGATAGGAGCTGAACAAGTGGTGCTATTTTTATGGTTTCACTAGGTCACGGGGCCTGATTTCAGGAGGGAAATCGATGGGCTAGAGTACACAGGGGGAGGGTGACCCAGGCAGTTAGGGCACCTGAAGTAATGTCATATGACATTTATTCACCTCTTTATGAACAAAGGGTGGAGGGTGCAGTCCAGAGAAGTGAAGACCTACATTAGCACAACTGTTGTCCTTTAAAATGAGAGGGGCCACACGGACCAGTGTGGCTCAGTTGGTTGGGCATCATCCCACAAAGTGAAAGATCACAGGTTCAATTCCTGTTCAGGACACATGCCTGAGTTGCATGTTCAGTCCCTGACTGGGTATGTATGAGAGGCAACTGATCAATGTTTTCTCTCACATTGTTGTTTTTCTCCCTCTCTTTCTCCCTCCCTACTCCTCTCTCTAAAAAGTAAACAAAATCTTAAAAAAAAAAATGAGAAAGGCCATCTCAAGAAAGAGGCAAAGATGATGCTGGGGATTAATGGGGAAAGTAATAGAGGGACTGCTTTCTCTTGGTACAGGGAAGATTATTTTAAGCAACAGAAGGTATGTGAGAAGAAGTTAGATGGTGAAGGAGATTTCCACCAACAAAGGCAAGGCCATATAAGGGTTCCACAGCACCCTGGGTGGGAGGAGGGGCAGAGGTTGCTGCAAAGGGAGGGAGGCAGAGCAGAGTGGGTGGGGATCACAGTCCCTTTAAATACTGTATCTCTGTTTTTTTTCTGTTTTCCACATGTTGGTTCTACATTAGACATCAGTGGGGCAAAGGGCTCTGAGGTTGAAACAAATTTGGGGAAACCTCTTTTCTAGAAGACCTCAGAGGTCCTTTCCTAGGGCTTGTGATTCTGAAATTCGCTTTAGTCTAGAAATTCTTCAGTTGAATCCTCCCACAGATAAGACTCCTTGTAGGCCTGGTTTACTTACAATTGTTCTCTCTTTAAATCAGTTTCTATCCTTAATGATTTCATGGTAACTTGGTTTTGTTTTCCTAAGCAGCACTGGGTGTAAAACTTTATCTCTGTCTTCTTAACAGTCTATGTTTTCTTTGTCTAAGAGGGTTTTGTTTTGTTTCATTTTAATCTCCTTAGTGGCCTTTGGTAGAGTAGAGAGGGATGCAGTGTCCTTACAAAAACAAAATTGTCTTTCCTGCAGTTGACTGTGCCAGCTGATGCAGTCTTCACTCAATGAACAATTTATTATAAAATCCACCAGTTTAGTATCCAGGTAAGGAAGTGAGGACCCCTGGTTCTTCAGTTTCTAGTTCTATTTCAAATTCAAGTTCTAGTTTCAGTTCAGGTCTCATAGTTACACATCTTGGAGAAGGAGGGCATAATGGAAAAGCATGGCACTTGATATTGAAGTCCTAGAGCTCAGCCCCAACTCTTCTTGGTGGAGTGACCCTTTTCAAGTCACTTAAGCACTTTGAGACTCTATTTCCTCATCTGTAGAATGAGGATCATGATGCCTTCCAGAGTTGAGGTGATTCTGGGTGTGAATGTGCTCCCCAAGCTTCAAAACGCTGTACTTGCTGCATTGGGGTGGCAATGAGTTGTTGCTGCAGTTGTTATTCTCTTTTAGACCACTAGTGATTTCTACTCATCAAGATAGGTCCTCCAGACAGCCTGGCAGGACCCTCCTCTCTGAGTTGGCAGGGATGAACCAGTGTCAGTGTGGGAATGGGGTAAAGGTAAGGCGAGGTAACCTCAGCTACACTTCCCCCTTCTTGCTGACATCTGTGGTTGAACAAATTTCCACTCTACCTGGGGTAGGGGAACAGACACCTCTGTTCCACCTATGGATTCTATGGAACTGAGGACTTCAATTTTGTGTATTCTTCTCTGAATCTCTCACAGGGCCTTGTCAGCACATAGCACATAGTATATGCTCAGGGAATTCATGCTGAATTCATGAATGCATATTATAAAGGAAGAAATTGAGATTGCAGAAAATGCCTAAAGCATTTGTGGGCTCAGCCACACCAGTGGGCAGAACCCAGCCCTACCTATGTGCAGGGCATTTTGTGACGAAAGACATTGCTGTCACCCCTGGATAAATTCCCATCCTGGACAACTGCTGTCTCTGGCTGCATGTGGATTATTCTAGAAAGCTGGATGCTGCTCTGGGAGGGAGGGGCAGGGGAGAGGGGTTGAGGGATTGAATCTTGTTTACAAGTTTCTCTGCTGCAATCACGACAGAGTCTTGGGCGGTGCGGGGGTTGCCACATTGGCTCTGCTCACATACTCTCTCTCTTCTCTACCACTGGGGTTTCTGGATGGGCTCAGGCCTGCCCCTCCCTCACCCCAGTCCTGTCTGGGATGAAAACACCTAGGTAACACCTCTGATAGAATCTGGCATTTTTTTTCCAATCGGCTTTGGCTTATCTTGTCTTCAGCGTCAGGTAAATCAGACAGCTGGTTATAGGGGATTCAGTACTGGTCACTTGTTTGTCATTCATTCACAAACATATCAGTTGCCTATTGTATGCCAGCTCTTGTTAGGTTTGGGGCTAAAAAATGGAAAAGACATAGACCCCATCCTAAATAAGGTCACAGTCTGGTGGCAGCAGGTTTATAAAAATATGTAGCAGATGAATGTACTTTAGGTTTGAGGGAATTAACTATTTTGGGCAATCATTGCTTGGGAATTTGAGGTGTTTACAGAGGCAGATGCTTTCAGGTGAGCAAGAAGGGAGGCTGAGGGGGAAGAGTTGTCTGGGAAGTCTGTGAGGCCTGCATTAATCTCCTGCTGTTCTGGGTTGTCTCTGGGGCTTCAGAAAGTTTGTCCAGAGTTCCTGAACCCTGGTCTCTGTTCCCTATTACCTCCTCTGACCTGCAGTCGTTTCTCCTCATTTCCTATATTCAGCTCCTCAGATTCCCTTGGGCTTTGTTATAGGGACAGGCTAGGGTCATTTGCTGCAGGTGACTGCTGGCTTTCTCAGCTGTACAGAGGAAGACTGAGGAAGAAAGAGGCCTGACACAGAGGGGAGGCCTGACTTCACTTCTCCCTGTCAGTAGCCAGGCACAGAGCTGACCCCTAGGGCAGGAGAGAAGAACCCTCAGACATGGAAGAGGGCCTGGAGGTGGTGCTTCTACATTTACATATGCTGTTCCCTCTGCCGGAAATGCCCCATTCTCCCTACCTTCCCAGCTCACATGCAGCCCTCAGCCTCCTCTGACCTTCAACAAGGCCATGGGCCTGGTAGAACTCTCACGGTGCCCTGTGTTTCAGTCATTGCTAGTTAACATGAGTTTAGGTGATTGTTTGATAACCACCTATCTCTCTCCACGCCCACCCTCTCTGGACACTGAGAGCAGGACCCCTGTCTGTTTCCTCTCACCAGCATGGCTGGTGCTGGTACTGAGGAGGCATGCCACCTATTTTGTGGATGAATGAACAGAGCTAGACACCTGCTGCCCTGCCTGGTAGGGGAAGGGTGGGCTGGGTCAAATTCTGGAGGGGGCCCAAACATGAGACCCTGGCAACTGCTGGGGCCTTTCCCTGGCCCAGCCCCACTGGGCTCCAGGGCACAGTGGGGACCCTGAACCTGAGCTTAACGTAGGGGCCTGCATGACTATGCCATGGGCCCCCAACTTCAGCTATGCCCCTCCTCCCTGTCTCGCTCCCCAGGCCTGTTGCTCTCTAGCCAAAGCACTGTTCCCCTTGTCCCCACTGCCACTCTTTCCTGTTCATATAGAATTCCTTCTGCCTGGAGAGAGCCTGCTCACATTTCAAGGTCCAGAAAAAGTACTTTCTCTTCTGGGACAACTCCCCAACTACCCTAGAGAGAATTTACTCCCTTTTCTATCCCCGGGGTACCTTGTGTCACCTATGGTATGACCTCTTGTGTCACCTATCCAATACCATAGGTGACACAAGGTCACATTCTCTTAGCACCCTTTTCTTAAGGAGTTGGTCTACCTCTGGATTCTGAGTACCTCCAGGGCAGAACCTATGCATTGCACCCTATTGTCCCCAACCCCCTCCAGCCACCTGGAGGTAGTCAATAGCAGGGACTGATTAAGTGGTGGTTGGAAGGATGAAGTTACTTTGGGGGTCATAGTGGAATCAAGAACCTCTCCCCTTTCACCCCCAGGTAGTGAGGGGTCCTGGAGAACAGGCAGGGACTAGCCTTCTTTTGCTTATCTTGCCCTCTTGGGTCTTTTACTTTCCATCCATCTAAGCCAGCCCAGGATGACAGCACCAGGCCTGAGTGGGCTCTTGGACTCTGCCTCCATCTGGGGTGGTCCCTGCCCATGCTCCCAGACCCCTACTGCCATCAGGCTGGTCTGCTGACCTGCCACATTCCTTAGTCCCAGCCAAGCCCAGCAAACTCCTTGGTCTGTACCAGCTGGCAAGGTGGGAGGAGAGGTAGGAGAACCTGCTTCCTCCATAGCAGCCAGAGGGTTGGAACTGACCTCAGGCATTGAACACTCTAGTCTGGTGGCTCCTGGGGTGTGGGAGGACCCATGGGAAATGCTGATCAAGACCAGGATGGCTGGTCATAAGGCCTGGGCTTCCATTCAGGGCTCAGCTGCAGCCTAGGTGTCAAGGGACACATTCACCTCCAGGACAGAGATTGTGTTCAGATCTCCACCCAGGGCCTTCTCTACATCCTGCTCTCACTGGGCACACCCCATTGAATAGGCTCAAGGGAGAACCATTGTTAAGAAACAGCAACTCTCTAGAACTCTGACTCTCAGTCCCAGAAGGGACCTGATGGGTGTGGCAGGAGGCAGGGAGGGGAAGGAGAAGAGAAGGGTGGGCCTGGACAGGAGTTGTCCTATCTTTTCCCAGTGCTGGGAGCTATGACTGTCCTGGCCTCATTAGAGGAAGATGACAGGGTAGTTTCATGCCTAGGTCAGGGGCCAGAGGCTTCCTGGTCTTACCATGGATCCTGGCCACGTTGCTGCCTTGCCTTTGGGGCCCCAGGCATGGTCCCTCTACTATAGTGTGCCTACCTGCCTTCCCTCACTTATATAATGTCTTTCCTGAATGGTGAAATGTCAGGGTTGGCCATGCCACTGACCTGTCATTCATTTCCTGGAGTGAATTTCTCTTCAGTCATAATCCTTACATTTGCACAGGACTTCATGGTTTTTAGCCTATTCACATACATTATTAGCCTATTCCGTTTTTCCATTGAAGCTGTGTGTGTGCATGGGGGTGTGTGTGGATAATATTTCTATTTCACAGAGGGAGAACATGGGTCTCAGAAAGAGTAAAGTCTCAAGATTAATATGCTTCCAAGGGAGCTGGCTATTTGACCTTTTGATTCTATAGTTAGTGCTCTTGTTATTTGCCCTAGAAACTACTGTCTTCTGCATTGCTCCCCTAAGAGGAATCCCAGGTTCCCTCAGGGCAGCTCACAGCCAGGTGGGTTGGCACTATTTCCTCTTCTCTTCTGAGAGCTCCAGTGGGATGCAGCTTTCTGGCACAGGGGCTGGGCTTCTGGGAGCTTCCTTGGATGGGAACCTGGGCAACTGGTGTGACTCAGGCAAGCCCCCCTTTCTGACCCTCAGCCACCTAAACACCAAAGCTAGAACTTGGCCAGACTTTTCAGAGGAGCCCCATGGAAAGTGTTCGGGCCAGGAGTCATCTGAGGGGCCCCAGTAAGTCACCTCTTTTCCTCTTTGAGGGCATGCTCCCCCTTCCCTTCTGGTCCCTTCCCTCACCTCTCATTTTGATGTTAATTGTTGGGCAACTGAGCATGTTGGCCAATGATTGGAGAAGATTCCCTGGGTCTCCTCTCACATCCACCATTTACTTTATCTCTCCCCTTTGTGTACTTAGCTGTCTGGGATTTATTCTTTTTGCCTCAAGACAGTGAAGCAGGTCAAGTGTTCAGAGAAAGGGGAGAGAGGACAGGGCCAAAAAAGAGACCAAAGAGAAGATCCCCACAGGTACTCTAGACTGTTTTGAGGCAGCTGTCCACTGTTTTCTTTAAAAATAAAAGGAGCCAGTTTCTCCAAGGAAGTGGCAAAAGGCCCCTGTGGCATCAAAACAGCCCCTAACTCTTAGAAAAGTACCAGCATCCAGCCAACAGACCAGAAGACAGTGAGCAAGAGAGCAGGCAGGATTCAGGGGGAGAATAGTCAGAAAGGATAGCTCTGGCCTCAGTGTTTCAACTGCCTTGCTGCTGGTGCAAGGACTGTTGGTGGGGAGGGAGAGAGCAGGGCAGGTGTGTACTGAAACAGGTAAGGGGCTAGAGTGTGGCGGCAATGCAGATGTGACCTCTTTTTAACCTGGAAGGTGTTATAAAATTCTCTGCTGGTGATGACCTCTCAGGCTGCCATGAAGGCTCTTTGTGGGGAGACCACACACCCTTTCCCTCACCCCACCCTCATGCAGAGGGCCCCACACTCACCATGCTGGCTCTGAGATCTTGACTTCTCGATGGCCTGGAGCTGAGATCAGCAACTCAAATCAGGAGGAGGTCCTCCCCTGGTGGGGCCCTGGCTGGTCAGCAGGTCAGAGATCCCCAGCAGCATTGGCTGGAGGAGGCCTAAGTGCAGAGCAGGCCTTGGTCCCTTGTGTCCAGCATCTCTTTCCCCTTAATGATCTGTCCAGCTCCCTCTGCAGTATTACAGGTGATTTGGCGACTGTGGCGCAGGTTAATTAGAACAACCCTACTGTTGAAGTTGTTAAACTGGAATGATTATGTGTCTTGCAACCTGACACCCATCTTAGGGCCTAGAGCAACACCTGGAGTCATTCATAGGCCTTTTACCTCAGAACAAGTGACACACCTAGTTGTCACAAAAGCCTTCCTGCCTGAATTACTCCACCCAACCTGATGTTGGCTGACAGTGATGTTAAAAGGCTCTCTTTTTCCTAGTTGCATGACTTCTCACTTGTGTGGATGTTTTCATTTGGGGTTGTAATAAGTTGGAGGAGTTTGGTGTTGGGATGACAAAATTTACTGCCCAGTGGAACTGGATTGTTTCCATCCCTTAAGATGGGATAAACCTGGCCCTCAGGTGTGAAGCCGTCCAATGCAGGGCTCATACGCAACATTACCAGCCACTCAAGAGCTTCTTGACCTTGCCTCACCAGTTATTTAACATCCTGAATATCACCGTTGGTGCTGTGGCTCAGACCCAGGTCTCCCCTCCTGGCAGGTTAATTTCTGATTCACATCCTGCTGTACCTTGAGGCCTGATCTGCCCCTGGCTAGGATATGTGAAGACAGGACCTTGGAACTACAGAACCGTGGAGCTGGAGGAGACTTGGACAACTATCTTCTCCTGCTCCTTTTGTGGGTGAGGAAACTAAATTCTAGAGAGGCAAAGCCAAGTATCAAGATCACATAGTAAATTAGTGTCAGATTCTGAATAAATCTAGATCTTCCTCCATTTCTCAGCCTTGACCCTCCCTGGAGATCAGCCCAGGTTAGACTTGAGCATTTGCCCTTCCATTGAAAAATGTGCATCTATGTGCCATCTCTTTAATTCTTACAACAATCCTGTAAGTAATATTTTGTTCCCATTTGACAGTTGAGGAAATTACAGCTCATGGCTCATGAAGCGACTGGCTCTTAAATCATACCAGTTTTGGGGGCAGACTTGAGGCTTGCACCTCATTCTCCTATAACTACCAGCCATGTGAAGAGGCTGAATATAACACAAGTGTCTGAAAGCTCCCCTACATGATCTGGGGAGATATTGCCCATGGGAGACCCAGGTGACATCTGAGCAGAAGAAATATAAGGTAGATTTGACTGACTGTTGGCCAGATCTCAGTTGCCCGGTGCGTGTGGCCTTGGACTTTTCTCTGAGCAGGAGAGATCTGAGGTTAGTCTGGAGGATCTCTTGAACTAACATGGCCCCAATGCTTCTCCACTCTAGGTTGGTAGCCTTTAGAGTTGTAAGTTTTGGGTAGAGTCAAGAGCCTGTGATCTCAGAACAGGTGACTTAAGGGCACAGGCTGCAAAGACCCAGGCAAGGCATCTCCTTTTTTAAGGAGGACCCAGCAAGTGGGGCAGTGAGAGGCTAGTGGGCCACCCTGGAACAAGCTTTCCTCCACCTTTGTTCCTTTATGTGCCAGGCTAAATATCTGGCTCCAGGTTTGCTTCTACTGGCTGGGAATCAGGTGATGAACCAGGAAAGATATAGCTGCTTGGGGAAAAACACTGATGGGTGCGGCTGTTTGGAGGGTGATTACTCAGCCCTTCTGGCTCCTGCTTCAGTCCAGCTTCCGGGGGTTTGGGAGCCTGAGGAGAGGCCTGGGTAGGATGTCAGCAGGGTCACTGTAATGCTGGAGGAGGAGGTTGCAAGGTATACATGTAGTGGCATAGAGGCCTGGTCAGAGCAAGGGGCCCCTCCTCCCAGGGTCCAGGTGGGAGTGGCTGGCTGAACCCCACCCTCACCTCTGATGAATGGGGGATTAATCAGAGGCAGCTGCAGCTCCCCCGCAGCCCCTTCCTGTCCTGCCCTGAGTGCTTTTTCTCTTTTCCATCCATCTCTTTAGATACCTCTCCTGTTTTATTCTCCTGCTTCTCTTCCCTTTTGCCCCCCTTTTATCTCTTCCTTTCTTTCTTCAACCAATTTTCCTTTTCCTCTTGTGTCCAGCATGAGGGTCCAGATGAGAGGCAGTGTTGGCATGTAGCTAACAAAGCCCAAGCCACAGAGCCCCTCCCTTGTACAACTCACCAAGGACAGGAAGGCCCCCACGATATGTTCACATATATTTTTGCAAATTTTGCAGCATATTTTTGGGGTGTGCTTCCTTCTTAAAAGGGGCACCTCAAAATATAAAGCTTCAGGCCTTACAAAACCTGGCCGTCCCTTGGTCAGGAGCATGGGCTGTGGTGGCCTGCAGTCCTGTGTCCCAATCCCAACACTGATCGTTTGTGTGGCTGTAGGCATTTTACTTAATTCTCCTGAGCTGCACATTCCTCATCTGTAAAATGGGGAACATAATAGCACTGGCCTCAAAAGATTGTTATGAGGATTAATTTTGATAATCCCTGTGAAGTGTCTGGCTCCTAAAAGAAACTTCATGAATGGAGCTGTTAGCCCTATTCCATCACAGAATGGTATTTATGGAGCTTCTGATAGAGCCAGCTATTGTGCCAGACACCAGGGCTTAGGGAATAAAAGACACAGGCCTTGAACATGTACCACATAGTCTGCTGGAAGGGATATGACTCAGGCATACATTTGACTACATTAGAAAGTTCTAGGAGAGGTGAAACTCTTTGGGAGTTCAGAGATCCTTTTTCATCTTTCAATGCCCTCTCTTCCCTTCTTTTTTCTTCCTTCCTTTTCCTTTTCTCCATTTTCCCCTGAGGACATTTTTTTACCTAAATATGTAATTTACAGGGCAGTATATTATTTGCCAGTTGTTTCTGATTGCACATTTGATCTTAATATCAGCAACCAGCCACCTATCCATCCATATGTGCTCGACAATCCATCCACCCATCCATTTATCTAACAAGTATTTTCTATGGTGTTATTAGGCCCTCTGGTTAGACACTGTGATTGGAAAAAATAACTCATGCTTTGGAGAGCTCAGTCTGCACACTTACTGCACTTTCCTTATTAAAAGTGGGAGCTCCTGGGGGCAGCCAGCCCTCTAGATCCTTCCTGCTCAAGGCATGTCTGTGGAACCAGCAGCATTGGCATCACCTGGGAGCTTGTAAGAAATGCAGACTCTCAGATGCCCTCCAGTACCTACTGAATCTGCACTATAAGATCCTTAGATGATTTGTATGTATTTTCAAGTTGGAGAATTACTGTTCTAGATCTCATGCTCAGGAGTGGGTAGAGGCTGTTATTCCTGGAGTGAGCTGGATTCAAAGACTAGATCTTGACATAGATGAACCTTGGGGTTCTTTTTAGCCAGCAGTCTACAGTTTTTTCCTCTGAGCCCAAGTAATTTGACATCAGTAACAGTAACAGACCCTCTTGTTCCAGCTTCTCCAGGAAATTAAGTGGAGAAAGGCAGTTGGTGGGTGTGTGCTGGCCAGTGGCTCTGAAATACAGAAGATAGAGAAGGCAGTGCCTGTGTCTGGGAACAGCAGAGGCATCTTGGCTCACTGTGAGAAGTGTTAGTTTGGCTCTCTGTTGTTTCTCTAATTTTCTAGAGGGAATTTTTACTGCACGACAACTCTTTTCCTAAGGTGTGGTTTAGTACCCAGGCTGTAGATGGAGCCTCAAATATCTGCACCAAAGAACTGGGGAAATGGAGATTCCCTAACCCTGGCTGATTTCAACTGGGTGGGAACTGAACTTCCTCTGTAACCCCTCCCAGGGTCAACTTCCACAGGTGTGGGAACTAAGGCTGGAGGTTGGTGTGAGGGCAAACAGGTGTGTCTAACAGAATGCCAGGGCACATTTGCTTCAACAAGCCACAGAAATAAAAAGTAGCTTACAGGTAATATGTGCTTCTGTGTGTCAGGCTTTTATGCCTCTGCAAAGAAATTGTATTTCCTCATTTTGTCCTTGCAACCTCTCTAGGATGTGGGTACTCTTGATACCTTCATTTTACAAGGGAGGAAACTGAGGCTCAGAGAAGGTTGGGATTCAGATCAGTGTAACCTAGGACACCCAGGCCTTTCCCACTACATCGTGCATGTGTAGGCTCTGTATGGATTATGGAGAGGGTCTGTAATGGTCTCTGCAGTCCTCTGGAGACCTTGCAAAGCCACTCAGGCCCTGCAGCACCAGGGCTCTGTGTAGGCCTGCCTGGATCTGGGGGGCAGTGTCCATATTGCCCTGTACTTTGAAATCAGTCTCAGAAAAACGATTGTCATTCTGATCTCTCCTCCCAAATTAGACAAAGAATGAATTTCAGATTATTTCTGAGTCTGGCCTCTTTCTTTGCATCTGTTTCTAGAGGATACTCTAAACTTCACTCTGGAGCAGCCCAGTAGTTTAGAGAAGTAGGAAGGGCAATGAGCTGGGAGATACTGCTTTTCATCCTAACTGAGTTATAGAACATATTGAACTTTGATGACTGTTTTTTTAAGAGTATGGCTAGAAATTAAATAATATTGATGGAAATTTTATTGTTTTTTCTCAGGATCCAGATAGTCAACAGCTTATACATGCAATAACCTCTATGTACAGCTTGAATTTTAACTATAAGGGCTCTGTCACCTACCAGCTCTGACCCCTAGATGTTTTATTTAACCTCTCTGTGCCTCACTTTAATAATAATAAGACCTACCTTCTAGGGCTGTTGTGAGGATTAAGTGACAATATTTGTAATGTGCTTGCAATTGTGCCTGGAACATAGTAAGTGCCATATAAATATTATCAGTGAAGTGAAAATGATTATTATTTCAGTCATAGCTTAAATGAATCATTACCTTCAAAATATATTTTTTGATGACTGTGTGCCATATATTCTATAGAACTCATTCATTTTTTTATTGCTTCATCAACATGCATGTTTTTTAAATTTTATTTATATATTTTAAAATAATTTTTCAATTATAGTTGACATACAATATTATAGTAGTTTCAGGTTTACAACATAGTGATCAGACATTTACATAACTTACAAAGTGATTACCCCAATAAGTTTAGTACTCACCTGACACCATACACAGTTATTATGTAATATAGCTAATATAGTCAATGTACTTTACATTCCCATGACTTTTTGTAAGTGCCAAGTAGTACATCTTAATCTCTTCCCCCTTTCACTCATTACCCCAAACCCCTTTCCATCTGGCCAGCATTAAAATGTTTTCTGTGCCTATGAGTGTATTTCTGTTTTGCTTGTTTATTTTGTTTTTTAGATTCCATGTATAAGTGAAATCATATGGTATTTGTTTTTCTCTGTCTGACTTATTTCACTCAGTACAATACCCTCCACCCATGTTGCAAATGGCAAGATTTCATTATTTTTTTATGGCTGAGTATTATTTCATTGTGTATATGAACCACCTCTTCTTTATCCATTTGTCTACTGATGGACACTTAGGTCACTTTCATATCTCAGCTATTGTAAATGATGCTGTAATGCACAAAAGGGTGCATATGTCTTTTCAAATTAGTGTTTTGGGTTTCTCTGGAAAAATACGCAGAAGTGGAATTGCTGGGCCATATGGTAATTCTATTTTCAATTTTTTGAGGAACCCCCATATTGTTTTCCATAGTGGCTGCACAAATCTGCATTCCCATCAGTGGAGAATGAGGGTTCCCTTTTCTCTACATCCTCCCCAACACTTGTTGATTTATTGATGATAGTGTTCTGACAGGTATTGAGGTGATACTTCATTATAGTTTTGATTTGCTTTTCTCTGATGATTAATGATGTTGAACATCTTTTCATGTGTCTATTGGCCATCTGTGTGTCCTCTGTGGAGAAATGTCTTTCAGGTCTTCTATTTTTAGATTGGATTTGTTCATGGTATTAAGCTGCATGAGTTCCTAATATATATTTTGGATATTAACACCTTATTGGATGTACCATTGATAAGTATCTAGTAGGTTGTCTTTTAGTTTTGTTGGTTTACTGTGCAAGAACTCTTTAGTTTGGTGTAGTTCCATTTGTTTATGTTCTCTCTTGTTTCCCTTGACTGAAGAGACATATCCAAAAACATTACTAAAAACAATGACAGAGCTCCAGCCAAGATGGAGGCATAGGTAGAAACTCTTCGCTTCCTCATACAACCAAAAGGAGAAAAATAACCAATCTAAAAATCAATCAACAACCAGAAGTGCAAGAAAATCAAACTGCATGGAACTCTGACAACCAAGGAATTATAGAAACAGTCAAATAGAACAACCAGACTGGTAAGACGGCGGACAGAGAGAAACCATGGTGAGGTGGCAGGCTGTGAGGGAGGGGCTGACTTAAGGGGAAACTGAGACTCAGAGGTGTCTGTGGCCACAGAGGTGAGTGTGGCAACTCAGCAGGTGCCACAGTGGAAGAAACTCCCAGTCTAACATGAGAGTTTGTTGAAAAGAGATGAGCAGGTGAGCTGCATTGTACCCTCGCTGGTCCCTCCCCCACAGGCAGTGCCACAGCGCAGCAAGGAGGTTTGCCCTGCCTGGGTGAATACTGAAGGCCCTGCCCCCTTGCAACTTATCAGGGGCCCCTAGCAAGGAAATAGGGCCAAAATGAAAGAACAGAGCACAACCTCAGAAAGAGAGCTAGGCGAGGAAGATATAGCCAACCTATCTAATGGAGAATTTAAAGCCCTGGTAATCAAAATGCTCACAGAACTCATTGAGCTTGGTTGAAAAATGAAAGAACAAATGAAAGATACCCCAAATGAAATAAAGCAAAATATTCAGGGAACCAATAGTGACAGGAAGGAAACCAGGTCTCAAAGCAATGATTTGGAACAAAAAGAAGGAATAAACATTCAACTGGAACATAATGAAGAAACAAGAATCCAAAAACATGAAGACAGGCTGAGGAATCTCTGGAACAACGTGCAACATTCCAGTATCCTAATTATAGGAGTACCAGAAGGAGAAGAACAATAACAAGAAATTTAAAACTTATTTGAACAAATAATGAAGGAAACCTTCCCCAAGCTGGCAAAGGAAGTAGACTTTCAGGAAGCCCAGGAAGTCCAGAGAGTCCCAAAGAAGTTGGACCCAAATAGGAACACACCAAGGCACATCATCATTAAGTTACCCAAGATTAAAGACAAAGAGACAATCTTAAAAGCAGCAAGAGGGAAGGAAAGAGTTATCTACAAAGGAGTGCCCATAAGGTTATCAGCTGGTTTCTCAAAAGATACCTTGGAGGCAAGAAGGGGCTGGAAGGAAGTATTCAAAGTCATGAAAGGCAAGGATCTACATCCAAGATTGCTCTACCCAGCAAAGCTTTCATTTACAATGGAAGGGCAGCTAAAGTGCATCCCAAGTAAGGTCAAGTTAAAGGAGTTCATCATCACCAAGCCATTATTATGTGAAATGTTAGAGGGACTTATCCAAGAAAAAGAAGGTGAAAAATATCAACAGTAAAATGACAGCAAACTCACAACTATCAACAATTGAACCTAAAAAAATAAAAGACAATGAAAACAAAAACTAAGCAAACAAATAGAACAGAAACAGAATCAGAGAAATGGACATCACATGGAGGGTTTTCAGTGGGGATGGGGAAGGGAGGAATAGGGGAGAAAGGTACAGGGAAGAAGCATAATGGGTAGACATTAAATAGATGGGGAGAGGTAAAAAAATGGTATAGAAAACAGAGAAGTCAAAGAACTTGTATGTACAACCCATGGACATGGACTAAGGGAGAGTGGTTGCTGGAGGGTTGGGGGGTTCAGGATGGAGGGGGGATAAAGGGGGAAAATTGGGAAAACTGTAATAGCATAATCAATACAATATAATTTAAAAAAAAGCAATGACAAAAAGTTAACTGCCTATGTTTTCTTCTAGGAGTTTTATGGTTTTGAGTTTTACTTTTAAGTCTTATTTATTTTGAATTTATTCTTGTATACAGTGTAAGAAAGTGATCTAGGTATATTCTTTTGCATGTCTGTCCAGGTTTCCCAACAAAATTTATTGAAGAGACTATCTTTACCCCATTTTATATTCTTGCCTCCTTTGTCATATATTAATTGACTATACGGGTGTGGATTTATTTCTGACTTTCTATTCTGCTCCATTAATCTATGTGTCTGTTTTTATGACGTTACTGTGCTATTTTGATTGCCATTACTTTCAGTATTGTTTGATATCAAGGCATGTAATACCTTCAACTTAGTTCTTCTTTCTCGAGGTTTTTTTTTGGCTATTTGGGGTCTCTTGTGGTTCCATATAAATTTTAGGATTATTTGTTCTATTTCTGCAAAAAATGCCATTATTATTTTAATAGGGATTGCATTGAATCTGTAGATTGTTTTGGGTGGTGTGGACATTTTAATGATGATACTTCTTCCTATATACAAGCATAATATAGACTTCCATTTATTTGTATATTCTTTAATTTCCTTCTTCAGTGTCCCATAGTTTTTCAAGTGTAAGTCTTTTACCTTCTTGATTAAATTTATTCTTAGGTATTTTTTTGTGCAATTGTTAATGGGATTGTTCCTTATTATTTTAAATTAATTAATTTTTTAAATTAAAAAATTTAAGTTACAGTTGATATTCAATATTAGATTGGTTTCAATGGTATAGCATAGTGGTTAGGCATTTATATAACTTACAAAGTGATCTCCCCCAATAAGTTTTGCAACCACCTGGCACCATACAGTTATTATAATATTACTGACTATATTTCCTATACTGTACTTTATATCCCCATGACCATTTTGTAACTGCCAGTTTGTACTTCTTAATTTCTTCCCTTTTTCTTCCAGCCCCCAATTCTCCTCCCATATGGCAACCATCAGTTTGTTCTTTGTATCTATGAGTGTGTTTCCATTTTGTTTGTTTATTTATTTATTTTGTTTTTTAGATTTCACATATAAAGGAAATCATATGGTATTTGTCTTTTTCCATCTGACATTTTTAACTTAGAATGATA
The DNA here is from genome assembly GCA_028533065.1 of Trachops cirrhosus. Taxonomy (NCBI): domain Eukaryota; kingdom Metazoa; phylum Chordata; class Mammalia; order Chiroptera; family Phyllostomidae; genus Trachops; species Trachops cirrhosus. The sequence goes on along the minus strand of CM052543.1, from coordinate 76,855,770 downwards.
CCCTCTAGATCTATTCATGTTGTTGTAAATTGTAAGATTTCATTCTTTTTATGGCCAAGTAATATTCCATTGATTGTACCACATTATCTTTATCCATTTGTCTTTTGATTGGAGCATTTAATTCATTTACATTTATAATAATTATTGATAGGTGTGTATTTATTGTCATTTTATTGTTTCCAGATTGTTTTTGTAGTTCTTTTCTATTCCTTTCTTATTTTCTTCTGTATGTTGATGACTTATTTTCTCTGTATGTTGATGACTTTCTGCAGGGTTGTGTTTGGATTACTTTCTCTTTATTTCTTGTATATCTCTTGTAATTTTTTGATTTGTGGTTACTATGTACTTCATATATAACAAACTATGTTTATAGCAGTCTATAAACGTAATGTACCCTTAAGTTCAAACACATTCTAAAATTGTGAACATTTTTACTTACACCCTCAATGTTTATGTTTTTGTTATTATTTTTTCTTCTTTTGTTTGTTTGTATGTATCCTTTAATTTACTATTGTAATTACATGTAATCTTCCTACTTTTGCCTTTTAACCTTTGTACTAGCTTTAGTGTTGGTTGATCCACTGATTTTATTATGTTTGCCTTTGTCAATGAGAATATTTTTTTCCTTGCAATATTTTCTTATTTATAGTTTTGATATTTCTTCCTCTTCCTCTCCTTCCTCCTCCTCCTTCTTCTTGCCCTTTTGGCATTTCTTGTAATACTGATTTGGTGGTGATAAATTCCTTTAGCTTTTTCTCTTCTGGAAAGCTCTTTATCTGTCCTTAAATTCAAAATGATAGCTTTGCTAGGTAGAGTAATCTTCATTGTAAGTCCTTGGTTCCTGTTTTCCATCACTTTGATATTTATTGCCTCTCCTTTTTGGCCTGAAAAGTTTCTGTTGAGAAATCAGCTAATAGTCTTATGGAGCTTTCCTGTAGGTAACTCACGGCTTTTCTCTTGCTGCTTTTAAGATTCCTTTTTCAAATTATTTAAAAAATTCAACAGGAGGGAGGACTACCAAGTTAATTTTACAAGGTCAGCATTATCCTAATTCAAAAACCAGATAAAGACACTATAAAGAAAGAAAACTACAGGTCTATGTTTATCACCTGATGGACATAGATGCAAAAATCCTGAGCAAAATATTAGCAAACCGAATCCAGCAATTTGTTAAAAAGATCATACACCATGATTAAGTGGGATTTAATTATGGGATGCAAAGTTGATACAATATCCACAAATCAGTGAATGTGATACACCACATAAAAAAAATGAAGGATAAAAATCATATGATCACATCAATAAAAGCAGAAAAAGCACTTGACCAAATCCAGCACACATTTATGATAAAAAGTCTCAGCAAAGTGAGAATAGAGGGAACATATCTCAACATAATAAAGGTCATGTATGAAATATCCACAGCTAACATAATACTTAATGGGAAAAAACTAAAAGCCTTTCCCTTAAGATCAGGAACACAAAAGGAATGCCCATGTTTACCATTGTTACTCGACATAGCATTGGAAGTCCTTGCCACAGCAAGGAACAAGAAGAATAAATAAAAGGCATCCAAATTGGGAAGGAAGAAGTAAAACTGTCATTATCTGCAGATGACATGATACTGTATATAGAGAACCCTAAAGATTCCACCAAAAAACTGCAAAATGGATAAATGAATTCAGTAAAGTAGCAGGATATACAATAAATATCCAGAAATAGGTTAGATTTTTGTACACCAATGAAGAGCTATCAGAAAAGGAAACTAAGAAAACAATCCCATTTACAACTGCATAAAAAAAATACCTAGGAATAAATTTAATCTAGGAAGTAAAAGACCTATACTTAGAAAATTATAAGATACTGAAGAAAGAAATGAAAGAAGATACAAATAAATGGAAGCATATACCATGTTCATGAATTGGAAGAATTAGCATCGTTAAGAATGTCCATACTACCCAAAGTGATCTATATATTCAATGCAATTCCTATCAAAATACCAATGGCATGTTTCATAGAATGAGAATTAATAATCAAAAATTTATGTGGGAATTCAAAGGACCCTGAATAGACACTGCAATCTTGAGAAAGAAAAACAAAATTGGAGGTATCACACTACCTGATATCAAACTATACTAAAAGCTTGTAAGAAATAAAACAACATAGTACTGTCATAAAAACAGACACATAGATTGAGGAAACAGAATAGAGCCCTGACTGGTGTGGCTTAGTTGGTTGGGTGTCATCCTGCAAAGTGAAATGTTGCCAGTTTGATCCCTGATCAGGGCACATGCCTGGGTTGTGGGTTCATGTTGGTCAGGGTATGTATGAAAAACAACCAATTGATATTTCTCTTTCACACTGATGTTTCTCTCTCTCTCTTTCTCCCTTGATTCCTCTCTCTGAAGATAAATAAATAAAATCTTTTTTACAAAAGGAAACAGAATAAAGAGCCCAGAAATAAACCCACACCCATATGGTCAATTAATATTTGACAAAGAAGATGAGAATATACAATAGGGTAAAGGTGATCTAACCAGTAAATTGTATTGGGAAAATTGGACAGAAACATGCAAAAATATGAACCTAGACCACCTTTTTACATTATATACAGGAATAAACTTAAAATGGATTAAAGACTTAGCTGGAAGACTCAAAACCATAAAACTTTGAGATTTTACTGCCTGTGTTTTCCTCTAGAACATTTCTCTTAAGTAATACTGGGTTGGCCAAAAATTTCACTTTTTCCCCATAAGATGGCTCTAGTAGTGCTTAGTTGACTTTAACTTCAGTTGAAGCAACTTTGTTAGGCTATCCTATCAGCGTGCATTTTAAAAGAACTTATCAAAATTAGTGAATTTTTGTAGATTCATTTTAGTATTGAAGGTGGAAGAAAATAAGCTTCCACCTTCAATAAAGCTATTATGCTTTATTATTTCAAGAAGGGTAAAAATGCAATTGAAATGCAAAAAGATTTGTGCAGTGTGTGGGGAATGTGCTGTGACTGCTGGGATGTATCAAAAATGGTTTGTGAAGTTTTGTGCTGGAGATTTCTTGCTGGACAATGCTCCACAGTTGGGTAGACCAGTTGAGGTTGATGGTGATCAAATCGAGACATTAATTGAGAACAATCAACATTATACCATGCAGGAGACAGTTGAAACACTCAAAATATCCAAACCAAGAAAGTTATTGGTGAAATTGAAAATGTGTATTTTATATTATGAAAAAAGCTAAACAGACATTTTGGCCAAACCAATATTTTACCTAATATATTTCCTTGAGCAAAGGAAACAAAAGAAAAAAAATAAACAGGTAGGACTATATCAAACTAAAGAGTTTTTGCACAGAAAAGGAAACCATCAAAAATGAAAAGATGACTGAGTGGGAGAACACATTTGCCCATGATATATCTTATAAGGGGTTAATATAAAAAAATTTATAAAGAACTCATATAACTCAACACCAAAAAACCCAAACAATCCAATTTAAAAAATGGGCAGTGTACCTGAATAAACTGTTCTCCAAAGAGGACACACATATGAAAAGATGCTTAATGTCACTAATCATTGGAGAAATACAAATTGAAACCATATTGAGATATTACCTCACACCTGTCAGAATGAGTATCGTTAATAAATCAACAGAGTTGGTAAGGATATGGAGAAAAGGGAACTCTTGTACACTGTTGGTGGGAATGCAGATTGGTGCAGCCACTGTAGAAAGCAGTATAAAGGGTCCTCAAAAATATTAAATACAGAACTGTACCTTAAGACCCAGCAACTACTTCTGGGTATATATCTGAAGAAAACCAAAGCACTAATTTAGAAGAATATATGTACCCACTATGTTCATTGCATTCACAATAGCCAAGACATGGAAGCAACCCACGTGCCCATAAATAGACAAGTGGATAAAAAAGCTGTGGTACACATATACAGTAGAATATTAGACATAAAAAGAGTGAAATCTTACTATTTGTGACAACATGGATGGACCTAAAATAAGTAGTAAAATAAGTAGCAAAAGTAGTAATAAGTAGTAAAATAAGTGAGTAAAATAAGTCACATAGAAAGACAAATAACAAATGATTTCACGTATTTATGGAATCTAAGGAACAAAATTAATAAACAACATAGAAACAGACTCATAGATACAGAGAATGAACAGATGGTTGCCAGAAGGGAGGGGCGTAAGGGTCTGGGTGAAAATGGTGAAGGGATTAAGAAGTACAAATTGGTAGTTACAGAATAGTCATGAGATGTAAAGTTCACTATAGGGATTATAGCCAATAATGTAATAACTAGTGTGATGCCTGGTGGTACTGGAAATATCATAGGCAAACACTTTGCAAAGTATATCATTGTCTAACCACTCTGCTATACACCTGAAACTAATACAAAATTACTATAAACTATAATTTAAAAAATTAAAAAGTAAAGTTCTCTCTTTGTCTCTGTTAACATTTGGTATTTTAATTATGATGTGTCTTGGTAGGGTCCTCTTTGGGTTCATCTTGTCTAGGACTCTACTTCCTGGGCTTGTATGTCTATTTCCTTCAGCAGGTTGGGGAAGTTTTCAGTCATTTCTTCAAATACACTTTTAACTTCTTGCTCTTTTTTCTTCTGTTACTGCTATGGTGCAAGTGTTTATTCAATCCTCTGCTTCATCTAATCTGATATCGATTCCCTCTCATTCACTATTTATTTCTGACTGGTTCTTTATGTTTTTTTATCTCCATTTTTATGTTTTCTATTTCTCTGTTGATGTTCTCACTGAGAAATCTACTCTTCTCCTAAGTCTGTTGAGCATCCTTATAAACCAGTGTTTGGAATGCTACATCTGGTAGATTGCTTGCCTCTGTTTTGTTTTGTTCTTTTTCTGGAGTTTTGTCCTGTTCTTTCATTTGGGACATGTTTCTTTGTCTCCTCATTTTGACTGACTCCCTGTGTTTGTTTCTATGTATTGGTTGGCCAAAAAGTTCATTTTTTTTTTCCATTAGATTCCTCTTGTGGCACTAAGTTGTCTTTAACTTCATTCGAAACAATTTTGTGAGGTTGTATTGTGACTGCTTTCATATCAGTGTGCATTTAAAAAATTGATTAAAATTAGTGAATTTTTGTGTGGTTGTTTTAATATTGAAGATGGAAGAAAATAAGCAACATTTTCAGCATATTATGCTTTATTATTTCAAAAGAGGTGAAAATGCATCTGAAACACACACACACAAAAAAACCGATTTGTGCAGTGTATGGAGAAGGTGCTATGACTGATGGAACAAACTGATGTCAAAAATTGTTTGTGAAGTTTCTTGCTGGACAATGCTCCACAGTTGGGTAGACCAGTTGAGGTTGATGGTGATCAAATCGAGACATTAATTGAGAACAATCAACATTATACCATGCAGGAGACAGTTGAAACACTCAAAATATCCAAATCAAGAAAGTTATTGGTGAAAACAAAAAATGTGTCTTGTATTTTATAGAAAAAACCATAAGTACATTTTGGCCAACCCAATATTAGGTAGATTTGCTATGTCTCCCAGTTTGGCAGACTGGCCTTGTACAGTAGGTGTCCTGTGGGGCTCAGTGGCACAGTCTCCCTGTTCACCGGATCTGGGTGTTCCAGGGGTATCCCTTGTGTGGCCTGTGTGTACGACCCTGTTGTACTTGAGCCTTGATTGCTGTTGGCACATCAGTGATTGAAATTCACCCTCAGGTTGATTGGCTGAGAGAACTAGCTGTGTCTACAGTGAACAAGCTGTTGTGCAGGGCCTGACTGCATGGAGTGGCATTTGCTTTAGTAGGGCTCTGGTGCACCCTGAGTCCACCCTTTGGGTGTGCCATTTATGGTGCTAATTGGCTGGTGCTCTGGTGTGAGTTCAAGTCAGCTACCAGGTGTGTTTGTTCTGGAGCCTTTTGGGAGAGGCTCTGGTGCAGGTCAAAGTCAGCTACTGCCTTGGTCAGCCTGGAGATACCTGGTAGAAGCTACAAAGTGATACGCATATGGCTGCCACTTGTGCCAGGCTTGGAGGTGCCTGGGACAGGCTAAGCTCTGAATGGGGGCTGGCTGCCAATAGTGCTGGGCTTAGGGCCAATTAGTAAGAGGTACAGGGCACACTGAGTTTAGATGTTGCTTTTTGAGGGGTTGTGGACCTTGAGAGATTTTAAAGAAAGTCAATAGCATGAGCTGAGATAGGCCATTTGTGTGGAAGAGCTGCTGGAAGAAGTTTGGGCCAGGTATTTAGTTGGGTGGGGTGGAGTCACAGGGAATTACCAGGGTGGGGTGAACAGTGCTAGTCAGATTGATAAAAATTTAGATATGGCAGTCACCTCTGTCTGCCAGCTGGGTGCGGAGAGGGCTGAACAAAGGAATAATGACATTTGCCAACAGTTTTGTCTGAGAGAAAGCTGCCCCTTTAGCCCTTGCCTTGAAGTCAACTTCTCTCTGTATGACCTTGGCACTTTCAAGATGCTGCCCCAGTGTTGGAGCTCAGAACAGTGAGTCTGTGAGCAACTAGTCCCTGCATGGGCCCTTTAGGGGAATAGCTTGGATTCCAGAAGCCCCCTCTCTCACTTGGGTACAATCCCTGCTGGTTTTCACAGACAGAAGTTACTGGTGGTCCAGGGTAGGGAGCCTGGTGTGGGGCTAGGACCCTTTGCTCCTCAGAAAGAACCTCCACAACTGAGATATATTTCCTGTATCTTAACTGCTACATGTGGATGTGGGACCAGCCCATTCTATGTCTTCACCACTCCTACCAGCCTTGACATGGCTGCTTCTTATATCCTTAGTTATAGGTTGTGTGTTCAGCTAGACTAGACTTCAGGTGATTCTCAATGATGATCTTTCTGTAATTTAGTTGTAATTTTGATGTGAGTGTGGGAGGAGGCAAACACACATCTACTTACTTCGCCATCTTGACTGGAAATCTCTTTAGTCTTTCTTTCTTTCTTTCTTTCTTTCTTTCTTTCTTTCTTTCTTTCTTTCTTTCTTTCTTTCTTTCTTTCTTTCTTTCTTTCTTTCTTTCTTTTTCTTCCTTCCTTCCTTCCTTCCTTCCTTCCTTCCTTCCTTCCTTCCTTCCTTCCTTCCTTTCTTTCTTTCTTTCTTTCAAAATTCAAGTTCCAACCTCATCTTTTGCCAGTTGTATGGGTGAGGGCAGGACCTTTCCCTTTTTAGGCCTCAGTTATGTGCAGATTTAAAATGGCTGTACAGTCTTCTCCAGTGTAGTTGTGAGGATAAGAAGAAAGAGTGCATATGTGAGGACTTTACCCACTGTGCAGAGCACTGTCAATGTAAGGGACAAGTTTCTTACAGATCTAGACTTATGAGAATTTAGAAGGTCCTGATGTAGTTCATCTGCCTGCTCTAGGAAGGGCTGGGCTACCCTGCAGCTGCAGTCCTTTCAGGTGTGCAGAGCTGCCCTGAGTTTTGTTCCTCATGAGCTTGGCTCATTCTGTGTTTCCCTGCCCTTGCAGAGGAGGCTCAGCTGCCATGTCTCCTGGCACTCCACTTATGTATCTCTCCAGGGATGTAACTGCAAACTGATTCCTGCAGAGGTGAAATCAAAGTATCAGCTACAAGCAGGGGCCTGAACAAGAGGAGAGGGAAAGCCAGCCAGGGGCTTAATGAGACAACACACCCAATTCCCTCTGGCCCAGCTACTTAAGGACACTGGAAACCTGGAAGCATAAAATAATCCAACTTTGACTTTCTGTAGACGTACCCTGGCAAATGCTTTCTGCCAAGATCAGAACAGCCCCCAATTCATCCAGGAAACCAAATGTAACTAGTATGAGAAAGGTCTCACAGGTACAGAGGACCATTCTAGCAGAAACAGTGGATCCAGAAAAATGACAGTGTCTCAGTGTCTTATCTGGCATTGTTTGGAGAAAGTGCACTGATTGGTGAAGAAATATCACAGGTGTTTATGCATAGAGCTTTATAGTAACAAAGCACTTTTTCTCATTTGACCTTCAGAACAATTCTGTGCAGTCAAACAGAAAACTGGGGCTCAGAGAAATTCAGTAACTTGTCCAGGGTTATACAGCTACTAAGATGTCCACCTGGAATTGACCAGTCCCAAGCCTGTTCACCTGTCACACCAATCTTCCTGCTATCAACTACTTGGCAGTATATCCTGCTGGACTGTAGATGCATATATTAGGTTGAATAGTGTCCTCCAAGAATTCAGTCTACCTGAATCCTCAGAATGTGACCTTATGTGGAAATAAGGCCCTTGTAGAAGTAATTAGCTAAGACTAGGTCATGCTTGGACTGATGGGCTCTTAATCCAATATCACTGGTAAGAAGATACACATGGGGTGACTTCCAGCCAAGATGGAGACATAGATAGATACACTTTGCTTCCTTACACAACCTAAAGAAGGATAATAACCAATTAGAAATAAAAAACAACCAGAACTGCCAGAAAATCAAACTTTATGGAAGTCCAATAACCAAGGAGCTAAAGAAAAATCATTCATCCAGACTGGCAGGAGGGGTGGAGGTGGGCAGCCAGGGTGGAGAGGACGCTTGACAAGGTG
>CM052543.1:76822958-76846727 GCA_028533065.1 Trachops cirrhosus | reverse complement strand
CACCTTGTCAAGCGTCCTCTCCACCCTGGCTGCCCACCTCCACCCCTCCTGCCAGTCTGGATGAATGATTTTTCTTTAGCTCCTTGGTTATTGGACTTCCATAAAGTTTGATTTTCTGGCAGTTCTGGTTGTTTTTTATTTCTAATTGGTTATTATCCTTCTTTAGGTTGTGTAAGGAAGCAAAGTGTATCTATCTATGCCTCCATATTGGCCAGAAGCTGTCCTTCTTTTTCCTTGACAGTTATAAGCACAGAGCAGCTCAGTCCTGGCTGCTTGTGTCTTATGCAGATAAGGGTTTTGGTCCTTGACCTAGATTAAATTTATTGCAGTACATTCACCTGTTTAATCCTCTTTTGTTCTGACTGTTTTTCAGTGTACCTTCTAGCATCTCAGCTATACCAAGAGTATGCTCTGTCTGTGTTGTGATGTGATTATGTCTGGGAGGGGATGTAGGAGGTGATGTGACCATCTTGAGAACAGGCTTTTGTCTTGCAGACCCCTCATAGAATCCCTTGAGTCCCTTTGCCTGGACCTGGTTGTCTCAGTCTGGGGCTGAGGTGTCATGCTGGATCTTGGCCTTGACTTTCAAGTTCAGGCAGGACCAATGCTGCCTAAAGAAGCTGGTTGTAGGCTAGGGGCCATGGGTTAGCTTCTCCTGAGGCAGAGGTGCTGGGTTTTTTTGCTTTTGTGTGAGGAAGCCTTCCTGGGTAAGGATCTGTTCTTGCTCAGGCTGCCAGGTAAAGGGAAATAATGAGGAGGGAAGTGACCCTCTCCCATTTCCTGCACACAAGAAAGGGTACTTCCTCCAGGAGAGCCACTGAGCTAGCTAGGTGCTTGCGGATGTTTGAGTCATAAGCTTTGCCTATTAACTATTTCTGTTACCATCCTTAGACAGCCTCTTTATTCTGGGATTTCCTGTTATCTGTCCTTGTGCTGAGGGTGGGCTGGGAGGTAATGGCAGGTGAGGGGTGATTGGGATGAGGTGGTGAATTGGAAAGAACGTGGGTTCAGTTTGAATCCCAGCTTAGTGACCATCTAGCTAAAACAATCTTAAGTACTTATGGACCCCATGCTGGGCTCCTGGGGAAATCTCATTTATCTTCATATCTGCAGCCCCAGTACAGTGCCTGGCCCACAAAAAGTATTTAAATGTGGTGTGTAAATTTAGTTGAAAACACAACTCCTGCCATGGAAAGATAATTATGGCAGAGTAGAGGGAGGTAGGGAGACCAGCAAGAGGCAATTGCTGTAGTTCAGGTAAGAGATGGACAAGCCTTCAGGAAGGCATGGGCTGCAGGCATGGAGAACATGAAGAAAAGGAAGGTCATACTATATGATAACATTCTATGTGTTATATGTAAGATATCTAATTTTGTTCCAATAAGCTTGCAAACTAAGTCTTAATCTTTCCATTTTACAGATGAGGGAACTGAGGTAACTGGCACGACAGCACACAGCTCATGTTGTACAAGACACTGGGCTGCTGGAATTTAGAGACATTGCTGATGCAGAATCCAAAATCTGGTTGGGGAAGGAATTGGGGGTGACTCTGAGGTTTCCATATGGGTGATGGAGTTGAGGGTAGGCCATTAACAAATGAGTTAATTGGGTCGACTGTATTGAAAGAGGGAATGCTTTTAGATAGTCTATGTACAGGCCTTTGCCAAATCCCACAGACCATCATTTATTGATAATGCTGGTGCCTCTCTGGCTTTTGGCCACAGAGAGCTGCTTCATCTCCAGGGAGCTGCAAGATGCTGACACAGTGCTGCCAGGTGGTAGGGGCTTACGCCCTTATCTGGGCCCCTGCTTTTTCCCCAGATTTTACCTCTGTCCTGAAAGGCCATCACTGAGCAGTGCTTTGTGAGGTTCAACATGCAAACCAGCCCTAGGGGGCTTGCACGTGATCTCCCTCGGCCCTCGTTCTCTCCCTGCCTAAGACCTGGCCCCAGAGTTCTTGAACTTGAAAGTCTCTGAGCAAGACTGTCCTTTGGCCTTATCCCTAGCTGTGTGAGAGTCATTCATCACACATTTACTTGGGGACACACAGATGAATAAAGTGCCTTTCTTGCCTCTGAAACTCTTTAACAAGGTGGAGGAGTGACCTAGCCCAGACATGGCACTGTGATCTGCTGGTGATGTTGTGGTGAAAGAGCAAACAGTTGGAGGCCAGGGCAGCCTCCCCAGAGGAGGGAACATTTGAAATGAGCTTATGAGGATGAAGAGGACTGGGTCAGGTGGGAAAGTGGAGGCCAAAGGGGGAGAAGAGCATTTTAGCACAGACAGGGGGCTGTGTGTGTTTGGGGAAAGACATATATTTATACCACAATATTTCCACTGAGCACCTTCTCTATGCCAGCCTTGAGCTGGGTCTGGGAATATAAATAATACATGGCTTCTTAGGAAAAGAGACTACTTTTCCTTGTACTGGAGGACTCAGTCCCCTGGAGCAAGTTTGGTGGAAGTGTCCCTTGTATAATAGAGACTATATTGGAGAATTCCAGGTTTATGCTGTGCTTGATTCAGTGCTGGCCATGTAACAAGTATTAAATAAAATAACAGCAACATGTGAAAAAAAAACGGCTTCAATTATAAGGGACTCACAAAACATCTCCTTTTGAAGAACCTCTATACAAAATGAGGAATTTGTATGTGGACCTTGTATACAGACTGGAAGCTCCCAGACTTGGGTTCTAGAACCCAGGACAAAAAAAAATTGAAGCTTTTATTTATGTGTATTTTTAAACTAAGAATGGGCTTTCCACCCCAAGTTAAAAACTCATGTATTAATGTACTTACATAACTGATGGAAGCTGGTCAGAAAAATTCAACATTATCAAGATAATTTGAAATATCGATTCAAATCTCCTTTAGTAATTTTCTCTAAAGGTTTATTGTTCTTCAGATATTGGCTGATGATAGTTGTACATGTAAACATAGTTTATACATAAGTAAATAGACACATGTTAGAGATGGGTGCTAAATTTTTTGTTATCAAGGGATCAAGAGGTTGGGAGATCACAGCTCTGGGCAATAAGAAGCCAGAAAAAATTGTTTAAGCAGGAGGGTGCCTTGTTTATTTGTTTGGTTAATTTTGGGAGGCCCTCCTCCCCGAAGTAGGGTGCTGAGAGACTTGGGTAGAGAGAATGGCAGGGAATTATTGCAGAAACCCAAATGAGAGAGGATGAGGTCCTGGACCCAGGTTAGGGGACCAGTAGAGCAGAGAGAAATTTTACACATTAATTGGACTTGGTAACTAATTTGATTTGGGAAATGAAGCAGGGGGAAGGTCCAGGGGAGTCCCAGTTCTCTGAGTAACTGGGTAAATAGTGGTGCCATTTACCAACATTGCAAACAGAGGTGAGGGGGGTTTGGGGAGGAAAGTACAGAATCTAAATCTGAGCAGGTTGTGTTGGATATGCCAGTGAGAACCCTAAGTGGAGCTGTTCAGCTCAGTCAGGTTTCTGCAGGTCCTGGTGCTGCAGGCACCAAACCTTGACCACTGGGTGCTTGTCTTGACCTACTTTTCCTTGTGATGGAACAGATTATAAGCCTGTGTGGCCAGTGGTCAAGGACCTTCCAGTTCAGAGGAGGAGGCTGCATGGTAATCACCTGGACCAATGCAGTGCATGGGGAGCTGGCGCTGTGTAACTGTCATGTCTGTGCATGATGAGTGGCATTGTTACTTACACACCGACAGCCAGGCTGACAGAGCAGGAAGCCCCTGAGTCATGAGGGCTGGTTTTGTGAAGTCAACTCATAATGGGAAGAGAAACACCATCTTGGAGGTCCAGGGCTCAGAGGTCTGACTCTGGCTTAGTCAGTGACACTCACACATTGAGAAAAACAAAGTGTCATCAAAAGAGGGATTCTGGGGTGAGGGTGGTGGGGAGGAAATGCACTCCACAGATCCTAACAAGCCCAGGTAGAAGCCAGGGCCTGGGAGTGGAGGTCCTAGCAGGTTCTACCTACAGAGGCACCTCTGTGGAGGCCTAGTGCTGTGTGTGAGGCCTTTCCTGCATGCATGTGAAATTTTCCCCACACCCTCCCACATCCCTTGATCTGATTGTGTGTTCATCTGGTATCTAGTTACTGACACAGCTTCCCTGGGACATTGATGCCCAAAGAAGATAACCTGAGGTGGGACTTGCCATACTGTTCCCTGGAATAATTTACTATTAAAAAAAATCAGTACATTGGCATAATGGTAGCAAGAAATGACACTGAGTAAGTGGGCCCTTATAAAGCTCTGCTAAATGCTTTATGTGAATATGTGTATCATCCAGTGCTGCCAACAATCAGGTGAGGTAGATATTATTTCCTCCACCTTATAGATGGAAGGATGGGTCCAGATCTGGATTTTGTAGCCAGTTCCCCAAAGCCAAATTCTGGTCTCTTAATACCTACCTTCTTGAAGCAGCCAGGATGAGGCTCCATAATGAATAGAGCCCAGGTCTGTCTATAGCCTCTTTGTTACCTGCACTAAATGTGGGCAGGAGCCTGTCACTGAGATGGTAGTGCAAGGACTCCCATCTCTGGACAACAGGGTTGGGACCAGGAGCTAGAACCAGTGAGTCAGCAGAAGTGCCTCAGCTGGCCTGGGTCCTCCCCATTAGAGTCCCCCAAACCTGCAAATAGGACCACAATGATTGGACACAGGGCTGGAGGAATTGCATGGAGGTACTTTCTCTGTCCCTTACTGTTGTGTCATCAGGGAAAAATTATAGTGGGCCAGTGTGGGTGTCGGCCCAGAATTCCAAAGGATGAGGACAACTAAGCATGAGGGGAGGTGATGTGAGGGCTCATATCTGTTCTTAGGGCTGGCTGGAGAGAGATTGGGAAGCCAGATTGGAGCCAGCATTGTAGATGAACTGGCAGGGAGCTAGAGAAAGGGAGGAAAGGAAAGGGGCCCCTGTAGATTCCAGCTCTGTAGAGGGGGATGCATTTGGCTAGTGGCAACTGCTTTCTTCCCACTGGAGAAGATAGAGGCTCACAGGATCTAAACTTGGAAGGGAGAGGAGGCTAAGGCCAATCTCTCTGGATGTCAGGCAGCCACCTCTGGGCTTCCAGTCCTACTGTTTCCTAAGGCAGCCTGCCCCTGTGTCTCTCCACTGCCAGTGCAGGAAAGCCAACTGGTAATGGCACTGGCCACAGCAAAACCCTGACTCATGCCTTCCAAAGTCAGTAGATCACATTTGAGTGCATCCCAGCTCTTTCATCAGCATGGAGTTCATTGCAGGAGAGCTGTGGGGGAGATGGGAGAGGCCTAGAACTCCTGTTTGTGCTGGAAGACAGCCTCTCTCCACCTCCTTGCTGTCCACGGTGGTTGGAAGATGAAAATTTGTCTTTGCTCTGGGTGGGGACTCCAGGCAACCCCCACCCCCACCTGGGGGAGAGGCAGGAGAGTGGGTGTAGTTTGAGGGAGCCCCTGAGTATGGGAATCTTGTTATTTCAGGGCCCTGGCAGCCTACCATGCCCCAGCCAGGCCTCCTCCTTGTCTCACACAGGTGGGTCTGCAGGTTTGTCTGCCAGGGCAGGGCAGCCTCCACCCCTTCCAACAGGCTCCATACGGCAGGGTGAGGAGATAAAATGCTAATTGAATTCTTCCAGGCCTTCTCTGCCTACAGGTTTTTAGCTTGCTTCAGCACAGCCAGTCTCCTCCCTCCATTTTCCCTACCATAGAGGGAGTGGGAGGTCACTGGGCCTTAGCAGGGCCCTGCTGCTCTGGGAGGGACCTATGGCTCCACATGACTTTATTCAGCAGGGATTGAAAACCTCACCCTGTGCCCTGGATCTGGGGGCTCCTTACAGCACTTGTTCCAGGTTTCACATGGGTCCAGAGTGAAGCAGAGCACTGGGGAGTCCTGCCTGCTTTTCCAGGTCATGATGCAGCAAAGAAAGGCAGACAGAGTTACGTCCAGAGGACTCTTGAGACTGAGGGGTTCTGATGAGCCCAGTGTACCCAAAGGCCCATTGTTTGCTTATCTTGGCAGTGAAGCTTCCATGACACATTTTTGTATTCTCATCAATGGCGGCAAATGTTTTTGCGGCACTTTGCAGTTGGCAAAGTTCTTTTACAGGTTTTCTCATTTGAGCCTTACAAGGCTGCTCATCCTTCAAATGAGGGGTGACCCTTCTGTAAGTGCCAGAGCCTGGGCTCAAACAGGCCCAAGGGCTCAATGTGCAGCACTTTCCTCTCCATGCCAGAACTTCTGTTAGGAAATATCCCTCCCCTCCCCAGAACGAGGCTCACTGTATACAGGTCCAGGGCTTCCCAGGTGACAAGGCTCTTCACATTTGTGACCTCACCTCATTCCTCCCATCGTTTCTGTGTGATGGGGTGGCATTTATTGTGCAGAAGTGCCATGGGCCTCTCAGGTGACAGCAGCTTTCCAGGTTGGCTGGCTGGCTCCTGCAGTCCTAACACTGGACCCAGTAGGTGCCCAGAAGTGCCTGGGGAATCGGACTGAGGTTGAACCCAGAGCCCTGCCTCGGACAAGCACCAGTGTGGGGGAGCTGTGATAGCTCCCCTCTCCAGATAAGGTTTTGGCCTGGCGAGAGGGCCCTCAGCCATGACAGGGGTTCTGGTGTATCTGTAACTTGCCCCACTTGCCACTTTGACCTCTCTCCTGCTTCTCTCTACTTACCAGCAAAACCTCAGAAGCAAAGTGCTCTGTTTTATGAACAGGAAGGTAGGGGATGTGCTCTGAAGTTACTGCCTCCTCTTCTGCAGATGGGCTTTTTCACCCCATTTCTTTGCCAGGTCCCCAAAGCTAGGTTGTTGGTCAAATTCCAGAGCAGTCAGGCCTAGAGGCAGGATTTCCATAGTACTCCAGCCCTGGAGTCATAGGCAGACCAAGCCAGGGGCCCTGGCCAGCTCTCAGCCTCCCCACTTGCACCCATTCCTGAGTTTTCTTAAGTTCTGGGTTTTCTCATATTCTTACAAGTGGCTTTCTGGTTTGGTCCCTATTCCAAGCCTTTGTTCCATGATTCTGTACTCAGGCCACCCTGTTCCCTGACATTTGCCTCTCACCCACCTGTTGGACCTACCAAACTGAGGTCCATCATTTTCCTGTGTCCATGCCATGGCTGCCTTCTGGACCGCTGCCCCATCTGTGCCTGCACTGTTTTCTCCTTGGGTTCATTTCCCACTCTGGCCACTTCCCCATAAGCCCGGCTGTAGGGTGAATATTGAACCTGAGCTTGGGCTAGGAGAAGAGAGGCCTCAATTGAAGGAGGGGCATACCCAGGAAAGGGGAGCAGTGGACCACCTGGGGGCTGCAGGGACATTCAAAAGGAACTTAGTAGTCACACTGAGCTCAGGGGAGCAACTGCTCTGCTCCAGGGATACTGTACTCCTGGCCTCCAACATAGACCCCATATCAGGGGGCTGGCCCCATGGCATGAGTGCTTGAGATCTTTTTTAAAACATTTCTGAGACTTGTTCTAATTAGAGAGGACCAACTCCCAGCTGGGTCATAGGATCAATAGAGTTCAGTCCTCTGCATGAGGTTACCTTATTCTTGTGGCCAGGTATCAAATTGTAGGCGTATATTAACTGAAGATGAGTGTAGTTACCTTCATCTAAGCTGTTCATGTTTAATTCCATATACATACACACAAATATACTATGAAGCACTCATTATGGGGGATTACTGGGAAAAGGAAAATAGGAATGATCTTGGGCCTGATTCACATTACACTCACGTTGAGTAGGTTGATCCCTTCCAATGGGCCATTGGTTTCCATGCATATAGCTTCCCACCACTGACTGGAACACTCTCCCCTTTCAATAAAGAGTCTGACATCTGGCCTCTGATCTTCCTCTCCTCTCCAGATCCAGCCATCCTCTCTGGGGGAGTTGAATGGGTGAACCCTTGAGTAACACTTTAACTTCACAGTTCCTTGACCAACATCCAGGTCCTTCATCTAGGTCCCACTCCCCCTTTCCTTCCATTGGCTTCCTGTGGCCTGTGTTCTCTTAGCATTAAAGAAATCAATTTCCAGTTGTCCATTCTCTAATCATGCTCTCCCACCCTTCCAGCCATTCCACCCCCTAACTTTCATTGTATCTTCTCTTCAGTCTTATCCAATTTCCCACCTTCTGAACACTCCAAGTTCTCTCAATCCATCAGCCCCCATCTTAGCTTTGCTGTTAGCCTCCTCCTGCCCAGACCCCAAGGCTAATCCCCCTCAATACACACTCCACTTGCAAATACTCTCATCTTGTTTTCTGCCACACCTGGCCAGCAGTACTCCAACCCTGCAGGAGGCCAGTCATCTACCTGTACCACCCTGCACCTGAGGTACTAGAAAAATCCTCAACCATAACTGTAGCCACAGCAATCACCTTATCTCCAACTCCTTGCTGAGCTCTCCCCACCCTCTTCAGATCTCTCTATTTGTTCATGGTCAGCTCTCTCCCCACAGTGACTCTGTCACATTTCAGGCCTCCCCTCAAGTTCCCCATGTTGCCCTCCCACAACACATTTCCTGATCTTGTACGACACAGAGAAAGTAGAGACCCTCAGACAGGAATACCTTCAATTTCTTGTTCCTCCTCATCCCTGCCATAACCATAGACATACCTGTAGCCAAACCCTTCCTATTTTCCCTTTAGTTTTAATGGAAAATGTGTTTTTATCCCCTCAAAGCCTTCTGAACCTCATTCTGAACTCTTTAAAAAAGTGAGTATCCATTAGCAGCTCCTCCTGTGTCTTCACCCTGCTCCCACAACATATCTCCCTGATTCTACATCCCACTGCTCTTGTGCTGCCAGACAGCTGTCCTTCCCTTCAACCCTATCACCCCCACTTCTCATGGAAATGTGTGTCCTCTCCATTTGGCTCCATTCTCCACCACCTCTTCACCTGCATTCGCTCTACCACCCACAGCAGTCTGGCCCCTGCCCCTTTATTCTGCCAGAATTGCTATTGCTGAGGTGCCCATGACTTGTGTGTTATGCCCTGCCAATGGTGTGTGATGATCTGCAGAGCTTCCCTGTCTTCCTGGAACCTCTCCACTACCAGGGTTGTTCTCCTTCTTCTGGCAGGATCTTTGTCTCCTCTACCTTGTGTCTCAGCATTCCTTGGGGCTCCTCTGTGGCCCTCTTTTTCTTGCTTATGTTCATTTCCTGGGGATTTCATCCACTTTCAAGGCTGCACCTATCATCTGGATGCTGATATTTCCCAAATTAAGTTTTCTAGGCCAGAGAGCTCTCCTAAGTATTAAATCTATATTTCCATTGCCCAGTGGGCATCTAAAGAGATGCCCCAAGGTGTTACAGAACAGACCCGGGGAGGGGTGAACGATATACTATTATCAAATGGACCCTTCCACCTTATACTAGGTTTGCCTTGCCTGCCACCAGGGAAAGATGTCTCTCAATGCCAGAGATTGGTGAAAAGGAAAGGAATTATTTATTCAAAGAGTTATATGTACTTAGAGTAATGACTTAATTACTTCATTGAGATCCCAAAGTCCCTTAGAATACCCACAATTGCACACCGTCATTCCTTCTCCCTCTCCCCAGTCCAAGGTACTGTATCTCAGGAAAAGAAGTAGAACTCCATGGCTCAGGTAGCTGCTTGGTTCCCGGCACCATCAGTTGTGTCACTGACATGACTTCCAGTTAATCCAAAACCATGTGGCACCTTCTCATGGCCCACAAGCAAGAGTCCTTTCACCCCTTTCCTTCCCAGCAAGGTCTCTCCTGCTTCCTAAGCCACATGGCAAAAGGGAGCATCCCAAAACCATGTGGTCCCAAAAAGCCCAGCAAGGCTGCTGCACCTGGGTTTAAATCCCAGCGCCAATCTTCCTCTGCAGCCCTATTTCCGACTCCTCCCACAATCATTACACCTGCCAGCATTCCCGTATTTTTCCAGCCTTTCTTGGCTGCCGGAGTAAGACCAGGGCAGGTGTGGCCCCGTGGCGTGGAGCCAATCATCTCCAAGCTCTCCCGCAGGCGCTGTAGCCAGGGGGCGTTGTTTCCCAGTTATATTCTGGGTGGAAGTCACTCCCATCCCTCTGGCTCAAAGCATGGCCACAGCTATTTAACATATCCATGAAACCAGTTAAAACCTATAGATATGTTAAATGACCAGGCCTGAGGTTATTTGCAAAACTGTTGCTATGCAAAACAACTCTAAATGGTCCTGCTCCAAGCATCCCATCTCCCAGTTCAGACCTGCAGTGGGTGAGGACATCCCATATTTTTAAATATTTCCTGGACACCCTGAGTTCTGGACCCCATTACAAATCCCTATTTGGGGTCCTCCCGGCTGCACCCTGTTACAAAAGTACCTCAAATCTGAGAGGGCAAAACAGAACTGCCTCCTCCTATGTCCTCACCGATCAGTGGCACTGCCACCTGCCCTGTTGCCTACAACATTTCAGGAGTCAACAGGCTCCCTGATCTTCCTAACTCAGGGCATCTAGTTAATTACCAACCTTTCTCCCCCTCAGGATCATATCCACCTCTCCACAAGACCCCTGCCCTAGACCAGGCTCCCACCATCTCTCTCCAGGATGACATTTACAGCTGTCTAAAGGGTCTCCTTCACCCAGTCTTTCTCCTCACTGGGACATCCTCACATTGGGGCTGGAGTAACCCCTCTAAAGAGCCAATGCAGTCATGCTTCTACTTGACAGAGCAGCAAGCCCCCCATGACCTGTCCTTGCCAACACATGACACTCAAAGCCTCTAGCTAGCCACACTGAACCTTCAGTGCTACACAGTTTCTCCTGCTTCTCATCCTTCAGCTTAGAGCTCCCTCTTCCTTCACCACTCTGTCTACTTGGCAACTCCCTAGTCATTCTTTATAACTCAATGAAGATGTCGTATCATCCAGGAATGCTTCCTTGCCACCACCCTCAAATCTTGGGTCTGTGCTCTCAGACCCCCATGCTTACCTCTTAAAGCACCTAATGCCCTATAATAATCATTGTAATAATAACTCCTTTGCCTCTCTCACCAGATGTCTGGGACTGTATCTCTTATTTCCATATTCCTAGCTGCTTACTGAAAACAATGGAATATAATTATTGAAAAAATAATCAAGAAGGACTACCTAGAAGAGGCAATTATGAAGTGGTATTTTGTAGGTAGATATGAAATGGTGTAAAATGGAAAATGTGAGTGAACTGAATAGAGTGGTGAATCTCTGATTCGGATTCCTTCAGAAACCAGGGGAAAGAGCAAATGACTAGCTGTTTAATGGGGGCCAAGGGGATATCAGCAGAAGGCACTCCTTGCCAAAAGTCATCACAATTTAAGTATGATGACAACAGTGCCCAGGCTGAGCATAGCACAGTGATTTGCTCTCACTGATTCCTGGTGGCAGGGCTCAGGGTGGAGGTGGCACAGTGTGCTACACAGTGAAGGTGGTTCTTGGAATAGAGTAGTTCATGGGCTTCTTTAGAAACATGGAAATAGGTGTGACTGATGTGATGGCTCCCCTTGGGCCTGGGTCTCCACGAGTTATTCTGGTTCTGGCACCCAGCACCGGTGTCTGGGAGGTCCTCAGATTTGAGGTACTCACTCTTAGGCTGCCAGACCAGCCTTAGAAACCACAGGCAGGAATATCAAACCAGAGACACAGGAAGCAGGGATGGCTTTCCCTTTCTTTCCCTGAGACATCTAGAGAGATATGGAGACCACTTCACTGTCAGGGGAACTGGGTCCAGGGTGGGGTCTTTGGGATCCTGGGTGAGATGAGTCTTCATAGCTCCTTTCAGGCCAAGGAATTACAGAAATTGTAGGACTTGAGCATCCATGTGAATAAGACTCTGTAAACTCATTGCTGTGTGTGTGTGTGTGTGTGTGTGTGTCTGTCTGTGTGTGTGTGTGTGTGTGTGTGTGTGTGTGAAAGAGAGAGAGAGAGAGAGAGAGAGAGAGAGAGAGTGAAAGTAGCTGGGCAGGCTAAGGATTGAGCCCTGCCTCCAGTTCTCAGGGGAAGGTGCTGGTGGCCATTTAAGCCACAAGGGGGAACCCAGGCTCCAGAAATGGTTTCTCAGGTTCTGCTTCCTGAAGCAGAGTAAGGTTTGGGATGGTGGCCAGAGTGTGATAGCAGTGACTGCAGGCGAGTCACTAGGACTGAACTCTGACCTTTCAAAATCACTCTGTCATTGTCTCCAGCACTAGGGCCATTCATTGATTCATTATTCAAGAAACACTTGCCCAGCCCCTGGGAGGGGCCAGCTCTGAGCTTGTAGGCTCTGGGGACACAAAACCAGATAAGCCCACTGGGAACCTGGGAGGAGCATGCAGCCTGGAAAGTGTGGCAGACACGCAAAATGGAAGCTTCCATGTGGAGTGTCTGTCCTGTGTGTGGTGGGGGCACCCAGCAGGCAGGGTTGGGTCTGCCTTGGACTAGGGAAGGCTTCCTACTGTTGGTAGTATTTGCTGTGGGTTTTCACAAGTGGGTAGGAGTGC
The DNA here is from genome assembly GCA_028533065.1 of Trachops cirrhosus. Classification (NCBI taxonomy): domain Eukaryota; kingdom Metazoa; phylum Chordata; class Mammalia; order Chiroptera; family Phyllostomidae; genus Trachops; species Trachops cirrhosus. Next base: position 76,834,294 of record CM052543.1, on the reverse strand, counting down.
AACAGGCTGAAAAGTCAGGGGAAATGCAGTCTGGAGGCAGGAGGATGTCATGAGCCCAGGCCTGGGGACAGGAACCCACCAGCTGGTCCCATCATCTCCAGTGAGAGGAGGTGGGCTTTGGGGTGCTGACTGTGGAGTTGGGGGAGAAATGGCAGCTTATTTCTTAGGAGAGAGGAGTCCTGCTTGAGAGTCAGGGCAGACCCAGGCTTTGTGGGGCCTGAAGTTTATATTGTTTTCTAGCCTTTCTTAAAACAAGCATATAAAATTATAAATACAAAATTAGGTAGAGGGGTTTGGAAGGGTCTGTGTAAGTGAGGGTACTGCTTCATGGAAAATTCTCTGTGTGGAGACACATCTTTCACATCTTCCCGACTCCACTTTAGGTCTCCTATCTTCAGCAGCTCCCCACTGGCCTCAAGGCTTTAACTCTCCCTCCTTTCTCTTTCTGTCCTTTCCAGAATGAGGCTGGACCCCAGAAGCCAGCTGCTGGTCTCTTCTGGAGGACAGGAGGCATAGTTGCTCTGTTGGGGAAGGAGGAGGTGTGGGGATAACAATGCTCCACAGTTGTTCCAAGGGGCGCCTTTGAATCTGCCCAGTGACTCCTGTTAAGTAAGGCTTGGCAGTGGAGGATTTCCCATTTGCCAGTTGCTTTCACACCTGTGCTGTCATTCTCACCACATGCAGGCAGGCAGGCAAACTGTTCCCTCTGCAGGAGGTTCCTGATTGGCCTAACAATAGTTGGCACCATGAACCTCACAGGTGGGACTTCACACCTAGCCCTCTGGCTGCCTTTGTTCACTCTCACTGCTGAGATTGCCCTACTTGGGCACCGGCATAGGGAGTGATTCACCATCAAAGTGAAACCACCAATGACGTGGCCGGCTTTGGTGTTCTCCAGTCCTGCAGTGAGATTTCATGGTGAGGGCATGTACAGGTGGGGTGGAGTTGACAGCCTTTTTGACCCTGTCTGTCTGTATTGTGGTGAGAGAGAGTTTTCACCTTTACCCCCATCCTGGGCTATTGGGAGGTCTCACACCTGGGTAAAATCCACTTCAGGCTATCACCTACCTGTGCAATGCATCTGAGACTTAGCTCTCATTTGCAAGATCTACTGGTGGTCCAAAGCCTGTGTTTAATTTGGAACTCTCAGCCAGGGCAGGGGGAGGAGGGAGGTGGCTACCTCCTGTATCTTTAATCAAATAAGCAGTATTGAGCATCTGCTGTGTTAGACACTGTGTTAACACCAGCAGGATAGAGCTGGATCAGCTGTGGCCTTGTCCTCATGACTCACTCCACCATCTCCCATCTGTCTCCCATCTGGGTTGGGAGGCACAACATGGAGGAGCAACCATGTGCCTATGCAAGAGAAGCTCATAGTCTGTTCCAGAGAACAGTAAATGTAATAACATAGTCTGTACAAAACTTAAAAGGACACTTTCTCTGCTTCTTACACCACCAGCTGGAGTGAAAGGCAATGCCTTTGATGACCACTGATTCTGTCTTGGCCCTGGCGCAGGAAAAGATAAGTCAGCTTCTACCTCCCTCATCCTTCACACAAAGATGCATAGAAGAACCCTCTCACCTGCTTCCCTGAATGGTAAGAATCAGAAATGGTAGAGTGGCGTAAGGCAAAATCACATCTCTGCTCCCAGGCAAGTTCTTAAAGGAAGTAGATGGGATGGGAGTGAATTGGGGGAGGTCAGTAAAGCTGGCTGGTTCCTACAAAAGTTTGGGAGCCTCTCGTCTAGGGTTCAGTACACATCAAAGTGACTGGGGTGATGAGGGAGAGAGAGAAGTATGGGAATAATTCCAGTACTCAGGTGTTTCTAGAGGCTTCAAGGCCAGGCCTAGAAAAACCCAAAATCTCCAAACTTGCAACCACCTATTACCAAGTAGCCCTGGTTTATCCTATTTTCTGCAACATGCACAAATCATCAGCCTGTGCTTGTGGCCAGGAAGGAAGAGGTAGAGTCTGGCACAAACTTGGGTGAAATGGAGGTGAAGGCAGAAGGCCCCCTGGGGTACTCAGAATGAGTGCCTGCCACTGTGGTGTGTTGGCTGTCTCTTCTCCTCCCTCTCCACAAGAAGAGTGAAAGACTCCTTGCCTTCCTTCCCCAGCAGCTGCAGGAGCCTGGAGACAGCTCAGAGTTGGGGTGGGTGGCTAGGTGTCCACACTCCAGCACCCCTGGCCCACCTGGCTATGTCTGGGCAAATGCCTCAGTCCAGAGCTCCCTGGCTGGCACTGTGGCAACTCTTCTGTAGGCTTTGGAGCTCTGGAGCTGCTGGGGCCATCCCATGCCTGGAACACTACCTGTGAGAAGGAAGATGCTCTATGAGTACCCCAAACCCTATCCCTCTTACCTCACATCAGCCTCACAAAAATGCCATTTGGTACATGTCACTCATTAGCTCTTTGTTGACAGAAGGGGAACTTGAAGTTCAGAGTGGCTGGCTGGAGACTGCACAGATGGTGTGTGATGGGGCTGGGGCTCAATGCAGGTGCCCCTGAGCAACCCTGGGCTCCTTCTAGGGCCCTAAACAGACTTCAGGAAGCCTCCTCATGCCTGCTGCTCCCTCAAAGGAGCTCTCAGAGCCCTTCATCTAGACACCAGAATGTGGTGGTTTAGACTTAGTAGCACAGGACCCCCAACAACTCCCCACATCTTCTCCCTCAGCCTCTAGATGGGGAGGCACAGTTTACATAGAGCTGAAAGCAACCAGGCAGGTGGAGTTTAGTGAGCAATGTAAACTTACAGCTGCTAAATGTTTTTGATCCTGCCTCCCATCTGTAAACAATTTTTTTAACGCTTACATGACATTCTTTCACTGCTTCTAGAGAGAGAGGAAGGGAGAGAGAGAGGGGCTGAAGGAGAGAGAAACATTTATCGGCTCCCCCCTTGCGTGCACCCTGACCATCTATCAAACCCCCACCGTGGGTACGTGCTCTGCCCAGGAATCCAACCTGCAACACTTTGGTCCATGGAAGGGTACTCCTACCAACTGAGCCATACTGGCCAGGGCCATCCATAAACCATTTTGAGTGTGCACTCTGATACTTATGTATTTATAAATTATATTTGTATTTATACTCTAGTATGTGTGACCATTATAAAACACTCAGAAAAAAAATATAAATTACAAACAAGAAGGGTAGAAGAAACATGCAACAATTACAGTTTCCCTCCAAATTGCTCCTGGACAGCGCCTCAGGCTCACTGCTTGGACCAGCTTTCCTGGCCAGTCGCTGGCAGAGCCACAGCCCTTCCCTGGTCACTGTGGCATCGTGCGTGGGCAGTGGCTGCCCCATGGGGCTTGGTGACGGGCCCTGGTGCCTGTGGATGTCTGGAGTCTGGGGCCTGCTGTCAGCACCATGGGGCTGTTTTCCCCTGTGGCTGCTAGGGCTCCTATCTGCAATGTCCCACAGGAAGTTTAGTGAAACAGTACTTTTTTTTTAAGTTAATATATATATATATATATATATATATATATTTTGGTTACAAAAGTGGTACATTATGATTATTCACAAAGTCATTGTGGTTTTTATGTGTTATTTTCTGTAGCTCTTCAGCCTGGGCTACATGCATGAGGTTGTGGGTGGGAGGGAATATGAAGGGCAGCTTCTTCGGCCTTCTCCTGCTCCCTGGCCTGTGGCATTTTGTTCCTTTAGGACATGTGTCTTTCCAGAAAGCATCTTCATCTCTTCTGGATGGCCTGTCTGTTTCTCATGCATCTGATGCAGACCTGTGTTTTCCCAACCACTTTATGACCTTTGCCTAAATCCCCAAGCCACTTGTACTGTTATTTGCTTAACATTTTTTCTTAAATCTGATTCACTTTTAACTATTAAATACCTCCTTTAACCTTGTTGTAAGCAATAAAGTCGACAAAATACAGATTTGAAATTTTAATTATTCTTCTTAAGCATGTTAAAATAAATGCATAGCTATTAAACAAATAAACACAAAAGGCCCCAGTTCCCACTATAATGTCCTGTATTATATATACTCTGGGGAGCACTGATATGGGGGGATGGAGAGAGAGTCCTTGGCCAGGTTCTATCTGAGCCACCTCCTAAGAGACCATTGACAAGCCACTTGAAACACCCAGGGCCACTTTCTTTACCCTGCCTTCCCCAAGACTCAAACTCTATCCAGCAAACCTTGGGCATCAAAACTGACACTGTAGGTCAGGGGTGGAGGGCCAGAGTAATTCCCAGTCCTCAGTACTCATTTTCTTAAGCCAATGTAAAAGGACCTTTGCTTTGAATTTCGCAAAAAGAGTACTGAGATATTTTATTTGCTTCTCCTGTTCATGGGGCCAGACTGCCAGCAGTGGCAGCACTTTCCCCATCTCTGTCTTGCCAGCCTTGGCTTCCAGGCAGGACAGTCTCAGGCCTCTGGTCTTCTGAGATGGCTAGGGCTGGCAGCACATGTACTACTCGTGCCTCCCCTGGATGACATCTTGGCTCCACTGTGACACCAAAACTCTGTTCAGAAAGAGTCAAGGGACAAGAGTTGAGCTTTGGGGGGTCATTCGCCAGGAAGTCCCTAGGATGCCAGCCTCAGCAGCCCAAGGGCCAACACTCAGTCTTTGCATGGTCTCTGTCTCTGTGTCTATCTCTCTGTTGTTAGAAACCTATTGGATCATTTCTCTCAAGATCATCACAGTAGAAGTGGGGGTTAACTCTCAGCAGTTAATTTATTACTAAGACTCACTTAGTAGAAATGAGGCTCACTTCTAATTTTCTCATTGACTTTATCTTGCTCAGAGAAGTACTAAAAGTTAATTAAGTCTTCTTGGGACTGTCACCTACCAAGAAATCTAAAATGTTTATTTTTCTTAAACTCTTACTCAAAACAATACATTACCAAACCTAAACATCTTCACATCTAACCTGAAGTATATTCAGTATGACTCTCACCTTCTTCCTCTTCAGTGTGAGATAACTGGAACTATTTTCTTTGGGAAACTCCCTGTACTGACCTTTGTGGACTCACCCCTCTTTCCTTCAAACCTGAATGGTGGTAGACTGGAGGTAAGGGACTCTCCTGGGGTACTTATTGTAAATTATAGATTCCTGGGCTACCCCTTTGCAGAGTTTGATTAGATAGGTCTGGAGTGGGTCCCAGTAACTCCAATTTTTGAAAGATGCTTAGGGGACTGTGAAGTATTTGGGAACAACTGCTTTGCAATTGCCCTGACTGGTCTAAATTGTGGGGAGAGCTTGTTCCAGACTCAAGCTGGGGTCTGTGAATCACAGGGGTATGTCAAGGCCCAGGGCTGAGTAGGCAGAGAATTACCTGATGTTAAGATTGCATTTCTGCATAAGCAGGTACCAGGATTCAGGGTTTCTTGAGGCTTCCTCCTGGTTCTTCATAAACCCTATTATCAATATAAATGGTGATGATTATCTTCCTGTGTGCTTAGAAAGAGACCACATGTCCATCTAATCTAACAGTGGTATCAGATCACGTGGCACCACTTAAAGAGAAAGGGGCCCAATACATTCAGCCTTGTTTTCTGTCACAGGAAATCATGATCTGTCAGAAGGCTACTTCTGCCCATTAGGGATCAAAGGCAGAGTTTTGAACATGTGGGTAGGTGGAGATCTGTGTGCGCTCACATAGCTTGGTGCCTGTCTGGTTTCTGTCCTGGGCTGTCAAAGGCTGCTGCTGCTGCTAGATTGATGCAAAGTGGCCGATATTCTAATACTATTCTAGAAAATTTCACCTTCAGTGAAGGCAAGTAGCTTACTGAATATTGCTATGTGTCAGAAACCACATGATTCCAATTTTTACACATGCGTCTCACTTGATCTTTACAATAACCATTTGAAGTTAATATTTTGATCTCCATTTGACATAGGTGAGTATGAAAACCTGATCTTGCCTGAAGTAACAATATGTCACCTTCCAGATGGCCTGATTCCAAGTCTCATTCCCTTGATCTCAGACACTAAAGCTAGTCTTCCAGTGGCCCAGAATTAGGAAGGGCTGCCTGAGCTCTGCTGTCTGCTCATTCATGATACTGGATTGAAAGACTGGTTGAAAGCCAAGTTTAAAATTTGGGGAGGGCCCTGGCGGGTGTAGCTTAGTGGATTAAGCGCAGGCCTGTGAACCAAGAGATCACGGTTCGATTCCCAGTCAGGGCACATGCCGGGGTTGCAGGCCAGTTCCCAGCAGGGAATGCACAGGAAGCAACCATACATTGATATTTCTCTCCCTCTCTCCTTACCTTCCCCTATGAAGATAAATAAATAAAATCTTTAAAAAAAAATTTGGGGAGGAAGTAAGCAATGTTTCTAATATTTATAAAATTAAGAACTTATTTCTTTAGAGCAATTTTAGTTTCACAGCAAAATTGAGGGGAAGAAATTTCCCACATGGGCACAGCTTCTCTCATTGTCAACATCCTCCACCAGTGTGGTACATTTGTTATAACTGATGAACCTACATTGACACATCGCTATCACTCAAAGTCCACAGTTTACCTTAGGGTTCACTCTGAGAGTTGCACACTTTATGGGTTTAGACAAGTGTCTAATGTGTATAATGACATGTACACAATATCATATCATACAGAGGATTTTAACTACCCTAAAATTCCTGTGCTCCACCTATTCATTCCTTCCCAACCCCTTGAGTATAGTTTTGAGGACAGATTTCTTTTTTTATTTTTTATTTTTTTTAGAGAGAGGGGAAGGGAGGGAGACAGAGAGGGAGCAAAACATCAATGTGAGAGAGAAACATCAATCCATTGCCTCTCATAGTGCCTGACCAGGGATCAAACCTGTGACTCAGGCATGTGCCCTGATGGGAAATCAAACCCATGACCTTTCAGTCTGTGGGATGCTGCCCAACTGAGTCACACCAGTCAGGGCAATACTTGTTCTTTTGTTATTACATGATTGTTACGTTTTCTTCAGTAATATTTTTTTATTACACAACTATTTCTGTTGCAAAAAAATTAGAATGGCATGAAATTGCTGGAATCTGTTCTTGACTTACAAAAATGGCAATTTTATGTGATTCAATCTAATATGAAGGCAAAACTGGGAGGTCTCTCTTTATTCCTACCCCTACTTTACTTCCATACAATTTGGGACACACAGTTAATTTTAGCATATTTTCATCACCTCAAAAAACAACAGCCTATACTTTTTAGCTATAACCACCCCCCATCCTTCCCATTCCTTCTACCTCCTACTGCTAAGCAAGCAATAATCTACTTTTTATAGATTTTCCTACTTGATCTTTTCTTATGAATGGAATCTAATGACATGTGGACCTTTGTGATTGACTTCTTTCCCTTAGAATAAAATTTTCAAGGTTCATCCAAGTTGTACCATGTATTAATATTCTATTCTTTTTATGGTCAAATAATATTCCATTGTATGAAAATACCAGATTTGTCTATCCATTTGCCTCTTGATGGATGTTTGGGTTGTTTCTACCTTTAAGCTATTATGTACAATGCTGCTATAAACATTTGTGTACAACTTTTTGTGTGGACATATGTTTTTATTTCTTTTGGTTGTATACCTAGGAGCAGAATTGCTGAATCAGATGATAACAAAGCAGCTGCATCATTCTACATTCCCACCAGCATTGCATGAGGGTTCCGATTTCTTTCTCTACATACTTACCAGTGCTTATTATTTGACATCCAAAGTAGATGTGAGTGGTATCTCACTGTGGGTTTGATTTGCATTTCCCTAATGACTAATGATTTCAGAGCATCTTTTTATCTGCTTATTGGCTATTTGTGTATCTTCCTTAGAAAAATATATTCAGATCCTTTGCTCATTTAAAAATTGGTTTATTTGTCTTTTTATTATTGAGTTGTAAGAGTTCTTTATGTGTTTTGGACACAAGTCCCTTATCAGACTTAATTTGCAATTATTTTCTCCCATTCTGTGGAAAAAATTTCATTTTATTGATGTCTTTTGAAGCACGAAAGTTTTAAATTATGATGAGTTGCAGCTTATCTATTTTTCATTCATTGTTTATTCTTTAGGTGTCTTATTGAAGAATTCTTTGCCAAATCCAAGGTCATAAAGATTTAACCTATATGAGGGGGTACCCCCCAAAATGGAATTATCTTCTGGAGGGCAGCCCCCTTGTAGTGCAGGCTTCCCCTCGTAGGTGAGTGTTCTAGGAACCCATCTGTATCTGTACCAGCTGGTGATGTGAGAGGCTGCATTTGGCTTCAGTGAATTATTTTTTGAAGACTCTTTCACTGTGTTTGCCCATTTCATGATGGGTGATTTATAAGGGCACCTGCCTTCACTGTGCTGAGTGTTTAGCAGTTTTTGACCAAAAATGGCATGATTCCTGTGCCTCATCCTCCCTAGTCATCTGATCTTACCCTAAGCTACTTCTTTTTTTGTTTCCCTGGATGAAAAAAGTCCTCAAAGGGAAACGTTTTGCTGATGTGGAAGGGTGAAAGAAAAAACAGCAGAAGCACTAAAAGGCATCAAAATCAACGAATTCAAAAACTGTTTTGGGCAGTGGAAAAAAAGTCTTGATGGGTGTATTGTATCAAATGGAGAGTACTTTGAAGGTGACTGAAGTTTAAACATGTAAGAATAAATACAAACCTTTTTGTTAAATAAATCCTTGTATTTTGTTCTAAGATTTTTAGGCTTGTACCTCTTATATTTAGGCCTTTGACTTATTTTAAGTTAACTTTTGTATGTGGTGTGAGCTTCAACTTCAGTCTTTTTGCATGTGGCCATCCAGTTGTTTCAGTATCATTTTTTCATTTTTTCATTTCTTTCCCCACTGAATAGTCTTGGCACCTTGTAAGAAGTTAATGTAGATGTATGGGTTTATTTTTGAATTCTCTATTCTGTTTCAGTGATCTAGATGTTTATCCATGTGCAAGGCCACATTGTCTTGGTTACCATTGCTTTGTAGTACGTTTTGAAATGTGGAAGTGTGAGTCCTCCTACCTGTTTCTTCTTTTTCAGGGCTATTTTAACTATTCTGGATTCCTTGCAATTTCATGTGAAATTTTAGAATCAGCTTGTCAATTCCTACAAGGAGATCATCTGGCTAGGATTTTGACATCTATGGACCAGTTTGTGGAGTACTGTCATCTTAACAATGTTAAGTCCTCTGATCCATAAACATGCAATGTTTTCCATCTATTTAGACCTTCTTTATTTTTCTCAACAATGACTTAATATTCAGAATATCAGTTTTACACTTTGTTAAATTTATTCTTTATATCTTATTCTTTTTAATGCTATTTTGAATGAATGTTTTGTTTTTCTTAATTTTTTTCAACAAAAGTTTACATTCAATGTTGTTTTGTATTAGTTTCAAGTGTACAGACAGTCTCAAGTGTATAGTGGTTAGACAATGACATACTTTACAAAGTGGTCCCCCTGCTATTTTAAGTACCCACCTGTCCTCACACATAGTTATTACAATATTATTGACTATATTCCCTATGTTGTAATTTATATCCCTGTGACTATTCTGTAACTGCCAATTTGTACTTCTTAATCCCTTAACATTTCTCACCCAGCCCCGCGACTCTCCTTCCATCTGACAACCACCAGACTGTTCTCTGTAGCTGTGAGTCTGTTTCTACAATATTTTGTTTGTTTGTTTTTGTTTATTTTGTTCTTTAGGTTCCACATAAGTGAAATCATATGGTATTTGTCTTTGACTTATGTTCACTTACAATATTTTCTTAATTTAATTTTTGGATTGTTCATACAATAGTTTTGTATATTGATCTTGCTTTCTGCAACTTTGTTGAACTTGTTTATGGGTTTTAATAGTTTTTTAGTAGATTTCTTAGGATTTTTTAAATATAAAAGATGATGTCATGTGAATAAAAATAGTTTCATTTCTTTCTATCTAATGTAGATACCTTTTATTTATTTTTGTTGCCCAATTGCCTTGGCTAAAACCCCAATACAATGTTATACAGAAATGGTAAGAATGAACAGCTTTGTTTTGCTCCTGTCCTTAGGAGCAAAGAAGTCAGTAGTCAGTCTTTTTACCAGTGAGCCTGATGTTAGTCATGGGTTTTTCATAGAACTCCTTTACCAAATTTGAAAAAGTTAAGAATGGAGTTACCATATGACCCAGTAATCCCTCTCCTGGGTATCTACCCCCAAAACTCAAAAACTTGTATTCACAGAGACACATGCACTATATTCATTATTCATGGTGGCTGAGTCATGGAGGCAACCAAGGCGTCCTTTGATAGAGGATTGTGTAAAGAAGATGTGGTACATATACACAATGGAATAATACTCAGCCATAGGAAAAGGTGAAATACTGCCATTTGTGACAACATGAATGGACCTTGAGAATATTATGCTAAGTGAAATATGTCGGTCAGAAAGAACTAAGTATCATATGATTTCATTCATATGTGAAATATAAAACTGAAACTCATGGACACAGACAGCAGAGTAGTGGTTACCAGAGGGAAGGAGATGGTGGTAGGGGGCTGGAGAGTACCTAATATATGGTGATGGAAGATGGTGGTGGTGGGGTACAGATCTAGTATCATAGAAATGTACACTTGAAACCTATATGATATTAACCATTGTTACCCCAATAAATTTAATAAAATTTAAAAAAATTTTCCCTTCTATTTCTAGTTTGTTATGTTTTTTTTTCTCATGGGAGGGTGTTAAATTTTGTCAAATGCTTTTACCGCATCTATTGAGATAATCACTTGATTTTTTTTCTGCTAATATGGTGTATTATATTAATTGATTTTCAGATCTTGAAACATTTTTATATTCCTGGAATAAATTTTACTTGGACATGATGTGTAATTGCTTTTAAATGTTGATGGATTATGATTGCTAGTATTTTATAGATGATATTTGTGTCCATATTCATAAGAGATATTTGTATGCATTTTTTAATGTATTTTATTGATTATGCTATTACAGTTGTCCTATTATCCTCCCTTCATTCCCCTCCACCCTGCACACCCTCTCCCAACCACATTCCCCCCTGTTAGTTCATGTCCATGTGTCATAAATTCTTTAGCTTCTACATTTCCCCTACTATTCTTGCCCTCCCCCTGTCTATTTTCTATCTACCTTCATTGCCACTTATTCTTCATAACTTTTTCCCCTCTCTCCTCCTCCCACTCCCCTGTTGCTAACCTTCCATGTGATCTCCATTTCTGTGGTTCTGTTCCTGTTCTAGTTGTTTGCTTAGTTTCTTCTTGTTTTTGTTTTAGGTGTGGTTGTTAATAAGTGTGAGTTTGCTGTCATTTTACTATACATGTTTTTTATCTTCTTTTTTTTAGATAAGTCCCTTTAACATTTCATACAATAAGGGTTTGGTGATGAT
>CM052543.1:76781883-76822458 GCA_028533065.1 Trachops cirrhosus | reverse complement strand
GGGCGCCCACTTCTCCTACCTCCAGGGCCTGGGCCTCACAGGTCCCGCGGAGCACCTGTGCCTTTTCCGGGTCACAGGTGCGCACTCTTTGGGTCCCGAGGGGCGCCCACTCCTCCTACCTTCAGGGCCTGGGCCTCACTGGTCCCGCAGAGCGCCCGTGCCTTTTCCTTTTTCAATGCTGTGGTTTCCAAGACTTTCACTAAACCACGCTCTCTCTTCGGGTTTTTCAATGTTCGCTACAATTTGCGATCTCCTATTTTCATTTATGATGTGATAATGTTGGCTCTTTGCTCTGTTCCTACCTAGAATGACTAGGATTTTTTTCCTAGTTGTGGGAGAGTAGAATCTGCTGCGTCCTACCACGCCTCCATCTTGGACTCTCACTTGAATCATTTTTTGAAGTTTGTGTCTTTCTGGGAATTTGTCCATTTTATATGTTATCAAATTTGTTAGTATACAATTGTTCATAGTGTTCCTTTAATATTTTTATTGATTGATTGATTGATTTTCTAGACAGAGTGAAGGGAGGGAAAGAGGGAGTAAGGTCATTTCACTGAAGGGAGTGGGGTGGAGAGAGGTCATTTTGTTGTTCCACTTATGCATTCATTGGTTGATGCTTGCATATGTTCTGACCAGGGACTGAACCCTCAACCTTGGCATATTGGGACAATACTCTAACCAATGAAGTTACCCTACCAAGGCCTTTAGTGTTCCTTTATAACACTTAATTTTTGTAATGTTGGTAGTAATGACCCCTCATTCATTTCTGATTCTAGTAATTTGCATCAGAAGACTCTTTGTTTTTTCAAAGAACCAATTTCTAGTTTCCTTTATATTCTCTGTTGTTTTTCTATTTTATTAATTTCCACTCTAATCTTTACTATTTCCTTTTTTCTGCTTGCTTGAGGTTTAGTTTTTGTCCTCCTTTTGCAGTGTCTTAAGGAGAAAGATTTGGCTATTGATTTGAGATCTTTCTTCTTTCTTAAAGTATGCATTTACAACTGTAAATTTCCTTCTAATTACTGCTTTAGTTGCATCCCATAAATTTTGGTATATGGTATCTTTATTTTCATGCACATCAAAGTATTTTCTGATTTCTCTTTTGAGTTCTTCTTTGACCCATTGGTTATGGGTCATATTTAGGAGTTTGTTGTTTAATTTTCATGTTTATGAGTTTTTTAATTTTCTGCTATTTATTTCTAATTTCAAGAGCATACTTTGTGTTATTTATATCCTTTTAAGTTTATTGAAGTTTGTTTTATGACTAGCATATGATTTATCCTGGAGAATGGTCTCTGTGCACTTGAGAAGAAGTATATTTTATTGTTGTTGGGTAGAGTGTTCAATAGATGTCTGTTAGGTGGTTTATAATGTTCAAGTCTTCTCTTTCTTCACTGATATTTGTGTGGTTGTTTTTCAGTATTCAAAGTGATATAGTAAAATTTTCAACTATTGTTGAATTGTCTATTTCTCCATTCATTTCTGCCAGTTTTTACTTTATGTATTTTGATGTTCTGTTATTAGGTTCATTATATGTTTATAATTATTGTACCTTCCTGATAGGTTGACCCTTTGATAGTTATGAAATGTCCCTCTTTATCTCTAGTGACTTTTTTAGTTTTAAAGTCCATTTTATCTGATACAATATAGCCATTCCATCTTTCTTGTGGTTGCTGTTTGCATATATATCATTTCTGTCATTTTACATTCAACTATTTGTATCTTTGAATTGTATTTCCTGTAGATAGTGTATGGTTGGACAATGTTGCTTTTAAGTTCAGTCTGACAATCTTTGTTTTTTATTTGATTGTTTAATTCATTCATATGTAATGCTATTATTGATATAGTTGAATCTGTTATTTTACTTTTTTTATATGACCCATATCTTTTTTGTTTCTCTAGTCTTCTTTTATTGTTTCTTTTGCATCAAATGGATATTTTTGAAAATATAATTTTAATTTCTTTTGTGATTTTTTTAGTGGTTGCTCTAAGGTTTACTATATACATCTTAGCTTATGAGAATCAGCTTCAGATATTTACTAGCTTAACTCTAGCAATGTGTAGAAATATTACTTCTATATAGCTGTATTCTATTTTCCTCTTTTGTGTCCTATTATTATACATATCACACCTATTAATTTACAAACCCAAGAATACATTGTTATAATTACATTGCTAACCACGGTCTAACTAACTTAGACTTTTTTCCTACCCACTTCCTTTTTGTTGTTATTGACAAATATATTACATTTTATATGTTATAGGCCCAACATTACATTTATATACAATTGCCTTTTAATCAGTTATAAGAAGGAGAGAAACATACAGTTATAATTTTTAAAAAATAATTACTGATGCAAAATTATGTGTGTGTGCCTGCATGTGTGTGCTCAAATGGTCATGTGGGATCATTTACCTTCAGCCTGGAGAACATCTTATATTATTTCTTGTATGGTGGGCTTGCTAGTAACAAATTCTCTTGGCTTTTGTTTACTTGGGAAAGTCTTTATTTCACATTCACTTGTATAAGATAGCTTTGCTGAATATAGGATTCTTGGTTGATGGTTTGTTTTCTTTGAGCAAGTTAAATATGTTATTACATTACTTCTGGCCTATATTATTTCTGCTGAAAAACTAGCTGCTAATTTTATTGGGGTTTCTCTGTAAGTGATGAGTTACTTTTCTCTTGATGCCTTCAAAAGTTTCTCTTTGTCTTTGATTTTTGGCATTTTTTACTATGATGCGTCTGTTTGTGAGTCCCTTTGTGCCTATAATATCTGGAAGTTCATTAAGCTTTCTAGATATGTAGGTTATTTTTCAATAAATTTAGGAAGATCTGTGGCATTAAAAATTTGTTTACCTGATCTTTTTTCTCTCTTCTTTAATTTTGGTGCTCCAATTACAACCATTTCAGTGCACTTTATGGTGCCTCAAAATTATCTGGGCTTATTCACTTTTCTTCATCATTTTTTTCTCTCTGTATTTTGGCTGGCATAATCTCCATCAGTCCAGTGATTCAAGTTCTTTAATTGTTTCTTCTGCTAGTTTAAATCTATTGCTGAGCCCTTCTAAAGAACTTCTAATTTCAGTTATTATGGTTTTCAACTCCACAATTTCAATTTGATTCTTTTTCATATTTCTGTTGCTTTATTGATATTTTCTATTTAATGTGACTTGACTTTACTTCTTTAACATGTTTTCCTTTAGTTCTCTGAACATAACATGACTATTTTGAAGTCATAGCGTATCAGAACCAACACCTAGTTGCTATCTCAGACAGTTCATGTTGCCTGCTTTATCGTCACCCGAGGACATGCTTATTGATTTTACAGAGAGGGGAAGGGAAGGAGAGAGAGAGGGAGAGAAACATTAATGTGAGAGAGAAACATCAATCAGTTGCCTCTTGTAAAGGCCCCGACTGGGGACAGACTTTGCAACCTAAGCATCTGCCCTCAGTGGAAATCAAACCTGCAACCTTTTGGTTTATGGGATGATACTCAAACACACTGAGCCACACTGGCCAGGGCTGCCTGCCTTTTCATTTATTTGTTTTTTGGTGTATGGTTTATACTTTTCTATTTCTCCACGTGCCTCATATATTTATTTTTGTTGGACATTTTAGAAGATATAATTTAGCAATTCTGGGTCCTGGTCCCTCCCCTTCCGGGGTTGTTATTGTAATTTTTGTTATTTTTTAGTGATCGGCTGGATTATTTCAGTGAAGTATCTTCTCCCCACCAGCCTCTGATGCTGCTCCTCAGAAAGATGCAGCTTTGAGTATGCCTACAGTTACCCTAAAATGATTGTGGCATTCTTAGGGCTCTCCTTCTTCCTTTCCTTGACCACACCCAGCTATTAAATTTCCATAATTGCTGGTTGATTCCTCTATTGTTTCAGTAATGCTCTGGGGCATAAATTGCTCTACAAATGAATTCAATCAAATTTTGTTTCCTTTGAAGGACTAGTTTCTGAAGTATGTGTCTGATATTTGTTCTGATCCCATGTGAGTTTCTCCAAGCTTCTTATTCTATGGTTCTCTAGCCAGTCTAAAGTCTGGGCTGTGTCTTCCTTAAGCCCATGAATTTTCCTCCACTTGCAGTTCTCCACAGCATGTCTTGAGAGCAAACATTAGGTTAGAACTTCTCCGGGCTCTATTGCAAAGAAAGTCAGTTCCTTTGGGAAGATATTATGAACTATTTTTTTATAGCTTGTTTTCTTCTCAGGAAAAATCTCTGGGCCAGGGCTCTGGAACTAAGGATGAGAACAATGACAAATTTCTCTGAGTGATACCAAATAACCAGCAGGTGTGTGAGTGGTGGGGTGGGCGGAGGGGGGCAGTGGGTAGCAGCAGCAGCCTGAGTTCCTATTGCGTTGCTATTTCTGGTGTGGAACCACTGCCTAATGAGCTGAGTGTAGAGCAATTGGGCCCCAGTCTTCCCAGCATTCCATTGTTACTGAAGAAACTCAGTTCTTCTTGCTGATGCAGTAAATAATTACAGATTGGCAAATCCATTAGTATTTAAGTATTAATACATTCTCCTTCATGAGAATGTATTACTAATAAAGGGGGTGGTGAAAGACATAGTTTCAGGGCATGGTAAGGGTATCCAGAGCAGGGGTGGCAAGAGCAGCAGGTCCTGAGGACTTATGTAGTTGGTGGGATAGGGGACACATATTGATTGATGGGTCAAGGCGGTGCCAGCTTTCCTGAAGTGATGTGACTATCCAAATTTAAGCATGTGTGCGAATCTGTTAGTCCATATCCTTATCTTGCTCCAGACTCTGTTTGTTCATCTTGTTGTAAAACAGATACATTACAGGAGGCTGTTAGTTAAAGTTGGGACAGTTACCCGAAGTTATTTATGGGCTCTTTCTGTAAGCACTAGGGATTCTCTCATAAAGGAGACAGTGACTAGAGGTAGGCAATTAACCAAAGTGTTTTACAGGCTTTTTCTTTGGGCACTGTGGACCCCCTCCTCTTCTAGGCCTTGGAATAAAAACACAGTTTCAAATGCTTTCTTTCCCAGATAGTGGAGATGATACACAGAATTTCAAGGACTCCACTCCTTTCATGTTAGCATGGTGTTTCTTGTGATGTTGTAACACCTGACAATATTATCGGACCAGGCTCAGGACTGCTGAGTTAGTGGGTGAGACATGTCTGCTTCTTCTTCCCTGCCTTGGCTTGCTATCTATCTTACCTAACACCATACTCAAGGGAGAGCCTCCATTTCATGGAAGAGGACTCGATAGAAGAGAAAGTCCCCACTTCTTGACTGCCCTCATGTGTAACTTAGTCTCAACAAAAGTAGCTGGGAACAGAATGAGAAATGCTGAAGCTCTGTTCCTCCTACAAAAAACCCACTCCAATTGGCTCCTGTGGGAGGAGAGAGCCCTGTGTTCTTGGTGCAGTGGTCTGTAGTTGATTTTCCTTCTTGCTGAGCTGAGAGAGAAGTGAGAGGCAGTGGTCTTGGTTCAAAACCACAGATTCTTACTTTCTTACCAAATTTTCCAAGGTTTTCTTTTTTTTTAAAATTTTATTTTAATTGTTGTTGAAGTACAATTTTCTTTTACTCCCATTTCAGCCCTCCCACCCAGCCTACCCACCCCTAGTTTTTTATCTATGTGTCCTTTATACTTGTTCCTGTAGACCCTTCTCCTTTTCCCCTGAAATTCCCCTGAAATTCCCTCCCCTCTCCCCTCTGAACACTGTCAGCTGAGGTTTTCTTTTTTATTTAAAAATTTTATTTCAATTACAGTTTACATTCAATATTATTTTGTATAAATTTCAGATTTACAATGTAGAGATAGGACAATCATGTACTTTAAAGTGTTCCCCTGATGTTTCCAGTACCCATCTGGCACCATTCATAGTTATTACAACATAATTGATTACATTTCCTATGCTGTATTTTATATCTCCGTGCCTATTTTGTAACTACCAGTCTGTACTTCTCAATCCCTTCACTTTTTTCATCTATCCCTCCAACACTCCTCCCATCTGGTAACCATCAGTCTGTTCTCTGTATCTGTGATTCTGTTTCTTTTTTATTGATCATTTATATTGTTCTGTATATTCCACATATAAGTAAAATCATATGATATTTGTCTTTCTCTGACTAACTTTTTTTCACTTAGCATAACACCATCTAGGTTTATGCTGTCACAAATAGTAAGATTTCATTTCTTGTATGACTCAGTAATATTCCGTTGTATATATGTAACACCACTTTAATATAGTTGTTCATTGATGAGCAGTTGGGTTGCTTCCATATTTTGGTTATTGTAAATAATGTTGCAATGAACATTGGGGTGCATATATTATTTTAAATTAGTGTTTCACGTTTCTTTGAATAAATTCCCAGAGGTGGAATCACTGGATCATAAAGCAATTCCACTTTTGATTTTTTGAGGTAACTCCATACTGCTTTCTACAGTGGCTGTGCCAGTCTGCATTCTCATCAATGGTGTATGAAGGTTCCCTCTTCCTCACCAGCATTTGTTGTTTGTTGATTCATTGATGGTAGCCATTCTGACAGGTGTGAGGTGATATCTCCTTGCAGTTTTAATTTGCATTTCTCTGATGATTAGTGACACTGAGCATCTTTTCATATGTCTATTGGCCATCTGTAGTCTTTCTTGGTGAAATATCTATTCAGGTCCTTTGCCCATTTTAAAAATTTTATTTTGTTTACTATATTTTATTAATTATGCTACTACAGTTGTCCCATTTTTTCTCTTCTTTATTTCCCTCTACCGTGCACCCCCCTCCCACCAGCATCCCCTCCCACCACACTATTAATATTCATGTCCATGGGTCACGCATATAAGTTCTTTGGCTTCTACATGTCCTATACTATTCTTAACCTCCCCCTGTGTATTTTGTACCTACCATTTATGCTTCTTATTCCTTGAACTTTTACTCCCATTCTGCTCTCCACCCCCTTCCCACTGATAACCTTCCATATGATCTCCATTTCTGTGATTCTGTTCCTGTTCTAATTGTTTGCTCAGTTTTTTTTTTATGTTCAGTTGTTAATAGTTGTGAGTTTATTGTCATTTTATTGTTCATAGTTTTGATCTTCTTTTTCTTAGATAAGTCCCTTTAACATTTCATAAAATAAGGGCTTGGTGATGATGAACTCCTTTAACTTGACCTTCTCTGGAAAGCACTTCATCTGCCTTCCCATTCTAAATGAAAGCTTTGCTGGGTAGAGTAATGTAGCTTGAAGGTCCTTGCCTTTCATGACTTCAAATACTTCTTTGCAGCCCCTTCTTGCCTGTAAGGTTTCTTTTGAGAAGTCAGCTGACAGTCTTATGGGCACTCCTTTATAGGTAACTGTCTCCTTTTCTCTTGCTGCTTTTAAGATTCTCTCCTTGTCTTTAATCTTGGCTAATGTAATTATGATGTGCCTTGGTGTGTGCTTCCTTGGGTCCAACTTCTTTGGGACTCTCTGTACTTCCTGGAAGTCTATTTCCTTTGTCATATTGGGGAAGTTCTCCTTCATTATTTGTTCAAATAAGTTTTCAGTTTCTTGCTCTTCTTATTCTCCTTCTGGCTTCCCTACGAGTCAGATGTTGGTATGTTTAAAGGTGTCCTGGAGGTTCCTAAGCCTCCCCTCATTTTTTTGAATTCTCATTTCTTCATTCTGTTCTGGTTGAATGTTCATTTCATTGATTTGAATCTTGATTTCCTTCCCTTTACTGTTTGTCCCTGCTTTATTTCACTTTGCATAGCGTTCATTTTTTCCTCTATTTTGCCACGATACTCAACTGTTTCTGTGAACATCCTGATTACCAGTATTTTGAACTCTGCATCTGATAGGTTGGCTATTTCTTCATCTCTTAGTTCTATTTTTAGAGCTTTGATCTGTTCTTTCCTTGGGCCATATTTTTTTTTGTCTCAAGCATCTGTTATGTTATAAGAGGCAGAGCCTTAGGTGTTCCCCAGGGCGGGGCAACCCACATCACTGCATTGTGGCACTGTATGTGGGGAATGGGTCCGAGAGGGAACAGTGCTGCTTGCTTCACTCTCTGCCAGTTTTCAGTCACTTCCCCTGCTACCCACAAGCAAATTGGGCCCTTTTGGTGCTGATTCCCAGGTGGGTGGGTTTGTGTATGTTCTAGGACCCTGTGGGTCTCTCCAAGAAACTCTCTTGTGAGGCTGGGAGTTTCTTCCACTACTGCAACACCCATAAGTTTTTACAGTCAGTGGTTTTGAGGCTTTATTTCACCATGCTAGAACCCTGGGTTGCATGGTCTGTCTCACTCCCAAGTTGTTCCTCATGGTTTATCTGCATGTAAATGTAGGACTGCCCAGTCTGCCAGCTACCACCTTTCCATGAGTGTCCTCTCTGTCCTGGCTGCCCATCTCTGTCTCTCCTAGCAGTCTGAATGAATGTTTCTTCTTTAACTCCTTGGTTGTAGGACTTCCATACAGTTTGATTTTCTGGCAGTTTTGGTTATTTTTTGTTTTTAAATTTGTTGTTGTCCTTCTTTTGTTTGTACAAGGAGGCTAAGTGTATCTATCTATGCCTCCATCTTGGCCAGAAGTCTCTTTGCCCATTTTTTAATTGGGTTGTTTGTTTTTTTTTTTTTGGTGTTGTGTTTCATAAGTACTTTATACATTTTGAATATTAACCCTTTATCACATGTATTGACAAACATGTTCTCACATTCAGTGGATTGTCTTTTCATTTTGTTGATGGTTTCCTTTGCTGTGCAAAAACTTCTTAGTTTGATGTAGTCCTATTTGTTTTTTTTTTCCTTTTATTTCCTTTGCCCATGGAGATATATGAGGAGGGACACCCCCTTCAAAACATGGCATTATCTTCTAGAGGGTGGGTCCCTTGTAATACAGGCTTCCTTCACTAGGTGAATGTTCTAGGAACCCATCTGTATCAGTGTATTAGATGGCATTGTTGTAAAAGGCTGCATTTGGCTGCAATTAATTTTTTTGAAGACTCAATGTGTTTGTCCATTTCATGATGGGTAATGTATGATGGGCATCTGTCCGCACCACACTGAGTGTTGACCAAAAACAGCATGACTCCTATGCCCCACCCTCCTTATTCACCCAGTCTCACACTAAGCAACTTTTATGTGTGTTGTTTCCCCAGGTGAAAAAAGTCCTCAATGGGAAACATTTTTCCAGTGTAGAAGAAGTGAAACAAAAAATGGCAGAAGCACTACAAGTCAGTAAAATTGAGTTCAAAAACTGTTTTGAGCAGTGGAAAAGATGTCTCAATAGGTATACTGCATTAAATAGAGTGTACTTTGAAAGTGACTGAAGTTTAAATATGTAAGAATAAGTATTCAAGTTTTTATAAATAAATTCCATTCTTTTGGGATCCTGCCTTATATCAGGAAAAATGTTGCTACAAGAATTGTACTAGATTTTACTGCTTATATTTTCTTCTAGTATTTTTATGGTTTCAAGTATAGCATTTAAGTCTTTATGCATTTTGAGTTTATTCTTGTGTGTTGTAAGAAGGTGGTCTAGTTTCATTTTTTTGCACATCTGTCCAATTTTCCCAACACCATTTATTGAATAAACTATCTTTAGCCCATGGTATGTTTTTTCTCCTTTGTCAAATATTAATTGACTATAAAGTCATGGGTTTATTTCTGGTCTCTCTATTTTGTTCCATTGATTGATATGTCTGTTTTTATGCCAGTACCACACTGTTTTGATTACTATGGACTTGTAGTATAGTTTAATATTAAGTTGCATGATTCTTCCAACTTCATTCCCCCCCCTCAAGATTACTGCTGCTATTCAGGGTCCTTTGTAGTTCCATATAAATTTTTAGAATACTTGTTCTAGTTCTGTGCCATTGGTATCTTCAGAGGAATTGCATTGAATCTATAGATTGTTTTAGGTAGTATGGACATTTTAATAATGTTAATTCTTTCTATCCATGAACACAGCATATCCTTCCACTTAATTGCATCTTCTTTAATTCCTTCTTCAGTGTCTTATAATTTTCTGAGTAGAGATCTTTTACATTCTTGGTTAAATTTATTCCTGGGTATTTTATTATTTTTGAAGCAATTGTGAATGTGATTGCTTTTTTAATTTCCCTTTCTAATAGTTTATTTTTGGTGCACAGAAATGCAACTGATTTCTGGATATTACTTTTATATCCTGTTACTTTACTGAATTCCTTTATCAGTTCTAGTAGTTTTCTGGTGGAATCCTTAGGATTCTCTCAACACAGTATCATGTCATCTGCAAATAAAGACTGTTTTACTTTTCTTTCCAATTTGAATGCTTTTCTTTCTTTTTAATCTAGTTGCTGTGGCTAGGACTTCCAGTACTATGTTGAATAAGAGAGGTGAAATTGGACATCCCTGTCTTGTTTCCAATCTTAAGGGGGATGCTTGTAGTTTCTGCCCACTGAGGATGATGTTGCCTGTGGGTTTGTCATATATGACCTTTATTCCACTCAGGTATGTTCCCTCTATTTCCACTTTGCTGAGAGTTTTTTTTTTAATCATAAATGGATGCTGGATTTTATTGACTGCTTTTTCTGCATTTATAGATATGGTCGGAGAAGGTGCTTGATATGATTTCAATCTTCTTAAAGGCTGTGATATATACTAGATAATGTTTCATGTGCACTTGAAAAGAATGTGCATCTTGCTGCTTTGGGGTGGAATGCTCTGAAGGTATCAGTTAGATCCATCTGATCTAGTGTGTCATTTAAGACCACTGTTACCTTGTTGATTTTCTCTCTGGAAGTTCCATCCATTGATATCAGTGGAGTGTTAAAAATTTTCTTCTGTGACTGTATTACTGTCCATTTCTCCTTTTATGTCCATCAAGATTTGCTTTACATATTTAGCTGCTCCTATTTGGGTGCATAAATGTTTACAGGGGTTATATGCTCTTGTTGGAAAGCTGCTCATTATTTAATGTCCTTCCTTGTCTCTTACTAAATCCTTTGTTTTAAAGTCTATTTTTTCAGATATAAATAGTGCTCTCCCAGCTTTTTTTTCTTTCCATTTGCATCAAATATCTTTTTCCATTCTTTTACTTTTACTCTTTGTGTATCTTTTGCTCTGAGGTCAGTCTCTTATAGACAACCTATACGTAGGTCTTGTTTTCTTATTCATTCAGCTATCCCATGACTTTTGATTGGAGCATTTTGATTTAAGCCATTTGCATTTAAAGTGATTATTTATACCTACATATTTATTGCCATATTATTCTTTTAACTATATACCTCTGTTTTTCTTCTTATCTTTCCTTTTCCTTCTTTTCTACCTCCTCCTCCTTCATAACGAAGGTCCTTTAACATGTCTTATAATATTGGTTTAGTGGTAGCAAATTCTTTTAGCTTTTTTTGTCTGGGAAGATCTTTATTTATCCTTCATTGTTAAATGATAGCCTTAGTGGATAAAATAGTCTTTGTTGTAGGTCCTTGCTTTTCATCACTCTGAATATTTCATGTGACTCTTTTCTGGCCTGAAATGTTTCTGTTGAGAAATAAGCTGACAGTCATATGGGAGCTTCCTTGCAGGTAAACTACTTGATTTTCTCTTGCTGCTTGTAAAATCATTTCTTGTTTTTAATTTTTGGCATTTTAATTGTGATGTGTCTTGGTGTGGGACTCTTTAGATTCATCTTGTTTTGGACTCTGTGCTTCCTGGACTTCTATGTCTATCTCCTTCACCAGGTTACAGAAGTTTTCTGTCATTATTTTTCACATAGGTTTTCAATTTCTTCCTCCCTCTCTTTTCCTTCTGGTACCCCTGTGATGTGAATGTTATTATACTTGATGTTGTCCCAGAAGCTCCTCACACCCTCCTCATTTTTTGTAGATTCTTTTTTTCTTTTTTCACATTATTTTTATTGTTGTTCAAGCACAGTCGTCTCCATGTGCCTCCTGCCACTCCCTCCACGCACACCAGCCATCCCCACTTCCCACCCTTAATCCTATCCCCTTTGGTTTTGTCCATGTATCCTTTATACATGTTCCTGAAAACCCTTCCCCCTTTCCCCCCATTATCCCCTCCCACCTCCCTTCTGGTTAATGTTAGTTTGTTCTTAATTTCAATGTCTTTAATTATATTTTACTTGCTCATTTGTTTGTTGATTAGGTTCCACTTATAGGTGAGATCATGTGGCATTTGTCTTTCACCCCCTGGCTTACTACCTCACTTAGCATAATGTTCTCCAGATCCATCCATGCTGTTGCCAAGGGTAGGAGTTCCTTCTTTCTGCTATGTAGTATTCATTGTGTAAATGCACCATAGTTTTTTGATCCATGCATTTACTGATGGGCACTTGGGTTGCTTCCAGCCCTTGGCTATTGGAAATTGTGCTGCTGTGAACATTGGGGTGCATAGGTTCTTTTGGATTGGTGTTTCTGGATTCTTAGGTTATAACCCCACCAGTGGAATTGCCAGGTCAAAAGGCAGTTCCATTTTTTGTTTCCTGAGGAAATTCCATACTGTTTTCTACAGTGGCTGCACCAGTCTGCTTTCCCACCAACAGTGCATTAGGGTTCTCTTTTCTCCACATCCTCTCCAACCCTTGTTGTTTGTTGTTTATGATGGCCATTGTGACTGGTGTGAAGTGGTATCTCATTGTGGTTTTAATTTGCATCTCTCTGATAGCTAGCAATATTGAGCATCTTTTCATTTGTTTCTAGGCCCTTTGTATGTTCTCCTTGGAGAAGTGTCTGTTCAAGTCCTTTGCCCATTTTTTAATTGGGTTGTTTGTCTTCCCAGAGTGAAGTGGTATGAGTATTTTATATATTTTGGAGATCAAACCCTTGTCTGAGATATCATTGGCAAATATGTTTTTTCATATGGTTGGTTCTCTTTTCATTTTAATGCAGTTTTCTTTAGCTGTGTAGAAGCTTTTTATTTTGATGAGACCTCATTTGTTTATTCTTTCCTTTATGTTCCTTGTTCTAGGGGATATATTAGTGAAAATGTTGCTACATGGAATATCTGAGATTTTGCTGTCTATGTTCTCCTCTAGGACATTAATGGTGTTATGACTTATATTTAAGTCTTTTATCCACCTTGAATTTATTTTTGTGTATGGTGTAAGTTGGTGATTGAGTTTCATATTTTGATAGTAGCTGTACATATGTCACAACACCATTTGTTGAAGGGGCTATTTTTACTCTATTTTATGCTTCTGCTCCCTTTGTCAAATATTATTGATCACAGAAATTTGGTTTTATTTTTGGGCTCTCTAATTCTGTTCCATTGGTCCATGGGTCTTTCTTATGCCAGTACCAGGCTGTTTTGATTACACTGGACTTGTAATACAGTTCGATATCAAGCATTGTGATCCCCCCTGCTTTGTTTTCTTTCTCAAAATTACTGCAGCTATTTGGGTGTCATTTATGGTTCCATATAAATTTTTGAAATGTTTGTTCTATGTCTGTGAAATATGCCATTGGCACTTTAATAGGGATTCCATTGAATCTATAAATTGCTTTGGGTAGTATGACATTGTGATGATGTTAATTCTTCCAATCCATGAACATGGTATATGCTTCCATTTGTTCATGTCTTCCTTAATTTCTTTTTTCAGTGTTATGTAGTTTTCTGAGTAAAGGTCTTTTATCTCCTTGGTTAGGTTTATTTCTAGGTACTTTATTTTTCTTGTTGCTATATCTAATGGGATTATTTCCTGATTTCTGTTTCTGATATTTCATTGTTGGTGTACAAAAATGCCTTTGATTTCTGCATATTGACTTTGTATCCTGCTGTTTTGCCAAATTCACTTATTAAGTGGAGTAGGTTTTTTTGGTGGAGTCTATAGGGTTTTCTATGTACACTATCATGTCATCTGTAAACAATGACACTTTTGCTTTCTCCTTTCCAATTTAGATGCCTTTTATTTCTTTTCCTTTATGATTGCTGTGGCTAAGACTTCCAATACTATGTTGAATAGAAGTGGTGAAAGCAGACATCCTCGTCTTGTTCCTGATCTTAGAGGGAAGGCTTTTAGGTTTTGCCTATTGAGTATGATGTTGGCTGTAGGTCTCTCATATGTGGCCTTTATTAGGTTGAAGAATGCTCCCTCTATTCCCACTTTGCTTAATGTTTTTTATCATAAATGCATGCTGTACCTTATCAAATGCTTTTCCTGCCTCTATTGATGTGATCATGTGACTTTTGTCTTTCCTTTTTTATGTGATGTATTATGTTTATTGATATGCTAATATTGTACCATCCTTCCATCCCTGGGATGAATCCCACTTGATCATGGTGCATGATCTTTTTAATGTATTGTTGGATGCAGTTTGCCAATATTTTGTTGAGGATTTTAGTGTCTATGTTCATCAGTGATATTGGTCTGAAGTTTTCTTTGTTGTGTCTTTATCTGGTTTTGGGATTAATACGATGCTGGCTTCATAAAAGAAGTTTTGGAGTCTTCCATGTTCTTGGATTTTTTGGAATAGTCTGTGAAGGAGAGTGTGTGTGGGGGGTGACCTGCAGGGCCCCACCCCCAGCTGCCACAGATGAGAATAAGTCTACCAAGACATGATCTGCTTGGGGAGGGAAGATGTCCAATCTCTCAAAGGAGAAGGACCTGGAACCTGTTCCTCAATGGGCTTTTATTGGGTTTAATTTGCATAGGAATACAGGGTGTATACATAAAGCTCATCAATCATTGTCAGGCAGTAATGATCAAACAATAGATAACATTCAAGGAACTATGAGGGCTTATTCTGAGTCAGGGTCAGATAGTTAAAGGGCCAAAAACTTTGGGGAACAAACTCACTACATGCTTGGACCCTTATCATTTAAACTGAGGGTATTGGCAAAGTAGGTTTCATAGGATTTTATGCATTCTTTCTTAGGTCTGATCACCCTAGGGAACCCGCCCTTTACAGAACAGGGCCGCACCTACCTCAGGCATTGTTTCAGGTTTAAGTCAGGCAGGAGAAGTAAGGCAGCCAAGAGATTAGGAGATTTCTTGTAGACAGAATGAAGACTCAGGCTATGTCAAAGCCGAGGGGCAAGGGTCCACCACCCCCTTTCTCTATAGCCCCCAAGTCTTTCTCTGAGGGCTCCCTCATGACCATGCCTGTCTTAGGTTGTTCCTCTCTTGAGGAATTCTGCCCGTCATTGGCTAACCGGTCATGCACTGGGAGCCAGGCAGGGTGAAGTAAAGTGGACAGAGGTGGTGCTCCTGCCAGGGAGATAAGCTTTGTCTCCTTAGTGGCTTAGGGTCTCAACGTCTTTTTACTCTGCTTTAGTCATGGGGGGTTACAGCTTCTGAAACCAGGCAGGGCAGTTTCCAACAGGATCTGGGGTAGTTCTTCCTTAAATGTTTTGTAAAATTCTCCTGTGAAACCATATGGTCCAGGGCTTTTATGCACCAGGAGTTTTTTGATTACTGCTTCAATTTCACCAGCTGTTATTGGTCTGTTCAGGCTTTCTGCTTCTTCTTCATTCAGTTTTGGAAGATTATATTTTTCTAGAAATTTGTCCATTTCATCCAGGTTTTCAAATTTATTGGTATACAGTTGTTTATAGTAATTTCTGACAATCCTTTGTATTTCTGTGGTATCAATTGCAATCTCTCCTCTTTCATTTCTGGTTGTGTTTCTTTGGGTCCTCTCTCTTTTTTTCTTGATGAGACTACTTAAAGGCTTATTGATTTTGTTTTTCTTTTCAAAGAACCAGCTCCTGGATTTATTGATCTTTACAATTGTGCTTTTAGTCTCTATGTCATTTAATTCTTCTCTGATCTTGGTTATTTCCTTCCTTCTACTTTCTCTGGGCTGTCTTTGTTGTTGTTCTTCCAGTTCTTGTAGATGTAGGGTTAGGTTTGTTTGAAATGTTTCTATCTTTTTAAGGTAGGCCTGTATTGCTATGAACTTCCCTCTCAGGACTGCCTTCACTGTGTCCCATAAGTTTTGGATTGTTGTGAGTTCATTTTCACTTGTTTCCAGGAACTTTTTGATTTCTTCCTTGATCTCATTCTTAACCCATTCATTGCTTAATAGCATGCTATTCAATCTCCATGATTTTGAGAGTTTTTGAGTTCTTTTCCTTGAGATTTGTTCCTAGTTCCAGTCCCTTGTGATTGGAGAAAATGCTTGATATGATTTCAATTTTCTTGAATCTTTTGAGTGTTGTTTTGTGTCCTGTCATGTGGTCTATCTTTGAAAATGTTCCATGTGCATTGGAAAAGAATGTGTATTTCGCTTGTTTGTGATGAAAGGTTCTATATATATCAGTTAAGTTAATTTGGTCTAGGGCATTGTTCAATGCCACAATATCCTGGTTGATATTCTATTTGGAAGATCTATGAATTTTTGACAGTGGGGTGTTGAAATCTCCTACTATAATTGTGTTGCTGTCAATATCTTTCTTGAAGTCCTCCAACATTTTTCTTTTTATATTTTGGAGTTCTTATTTTGGGTACATATATGTTTATAATGTTTATGTCTTCTTGATGGATTCTTTCCTTGAGTATTACTAAGTGTCCTTCTGGGTCTCTTTTTATGGCCCTTGTTTTTAAGTCTATTTTGTCTGATATAAGTATTGCTATCCTGGCTTTTTTCCCCTGTCCGTTAGCTTCGAATATTCTTTTTCCAACCCTTCACTTTCACCCTGTGTAGGTCTTTTGTTCTCAGGTGGGTCTCTTGTAGGCAATATATGTGTGGGTCATGATTTCTTATCCAGTCAGCTACTGTATGTCTTTTGATTGGCACATTTAATCCATTTCCATTTAAGGTTATTATTGATAGGTACTTATTCATTGCCATTTTACCCTTTTGGACCTGTGTTCCTCTCTCTCACGCTTTTTCTTCCTTTTCTTAAAGTAGTCCCTTTAGCACATCTTGCAGTGCTGGTTTGGTGGAGGTGTATTCTTTGAGCCTTCTTATTTCTGGAAAACTCCTTATTTGGCCTTCCATTTTAATTGAGAGCCTTGCTGGATAGAGTAGTCTTGGTTACAGGCCTTTGTTTTTCATTACTTGGAATATTTCTTGCCATTCCCTTCTGGCTTGTATTGTTTCCATTGAGAAGTCAGCTGCTAGCCTTATTGGGGCTCTTTTGTGTGTTACTGCTGGTTTCTCCCGTGCTGCCTTTAAGATTCTCTCTTGTCTTGGAGTTTTACCATTTTAATTATGATGTGTCTTGAGGTGGGCCTCTTTGGGTTCCTCCTGATTGGAATTCTCTGTGCTCCCTGGATTTGTGTGACTTTTTCTCTCATCAAATTAGGGAAGTTTTCTATCAGTAATTTTCAAACAGGTTTTCTATCCCTTGCTCCTCTTCTTTTCCTTCTGGTATCCCTATTATATGGATATTATTATGTTTCTTGTTTTCCTGCATTTCCCTTAACTGCTTCTTGTTCTTTTTGGGTCTTTTTTTCTTATCTTGCACTGTCTGGGAATTTTTTTCTACTTTGTTCTCCAGCTTGCTGATTCAATCCTTTGCTTCATGTAACCTGCTTTTGATGCCTTCTATTGTGTCCTTCAATTCATAAATTGTATTTTTTCATTTCATCTGGCTCTTCTCGATAGTTTCTATGTTCTTTTTCATGCTGATATAGTTTGCAGTAAGTTCCTCGTAGTTTCCCTGTAGTTTTTGATAATTCCCAGTGAGATCATTGAGCTTCCTTATCACCATTGTTTTGAACTCAATATCTGATAGTTGACTTGCCTCTATTTCATTTAGCACTCTTTCTGAGGATTCCTCCTTTCCTTTCATTTGGGGGTTGTTTCTTTGTCTTCCCATTGTTTGTGGGACTCTTCTTGTTAGCCTCCTCCTCTTACATTGATCTTTTCTGACTCCCAGAGTTTGTGGTGTGAATTTCTATGGTAGCAGAGCTGTGAGATTCAGTGGTGCAGTCTCCTTGATCTCCTGAACTTGCTGCTCTTGGGATGCCATTTATGTTGGCTGTCTGGATATAATTGGGTTTTTATTGTTGTTGGGTAGTTCTTTCGTGGGTCCTTTACTCCAGTTGGTTGACTGGGGCTCACTCTGCACACCATGACTTGTATGCTGTTGTGCAGGTGCAGACCAGTTGTGCTGAAGCTGATTCTTCAGTCTTTCCAGGATTATACAGCTTCTCTCTTGCTATTGTTCAGTTGTTTGTTCTGGGTATTTCTCCACAGTTTTGTGGTAATTCCAGATTGGTCCATGGAGGATGTTAGTGTGGCTTCCACTTCTCTGGCATCTTGTCCTCCCTTCCACTTTTACTGAGTCTCCTTGATGTCTCCTGTGGTGTGGGATATAAAGTGGCACAGTGGCAGGCTGGGGGCCCCCAGGAGGAAACTGGAGATGGGTTTGGTGACTTGCCTTTTTCACTCTCCTCTTTTTTTCTTTTTGCTGTTCAGATTGTATTTTTTTTCCTGCTTTCTTGTCTTCCAAAACTCTGATTTGATCCTCTGCTTTATTTATTCCACTGTTGATTCCCTGTAATGTATTTTTTAAATTTCAGTTAATATGTTCTTCATTTCTGACTGGTTTGTTTTTGTGTTTTCTATCTCCATTTTTTAGTTTTCTATCTCTTTCTTGGAGTTATCACTAACTCCAAGAGAAGTTTGGGAAATTATTACCCTTCCCCAAAGTTCATTGAACATCCTTAAAATTAGTATTTTGAATTCTGCATCTAGTAGATTGCTTGTCTCCATTTTGTTTAGTTCTTTTCCTGGAATTTTGTTCTGTTCCTTAATTTGGGATATGTTTCTTTGTTCTTCATTTTGGCATATTGCCTGTATTTGTTTCTATTTGTTAGGTGGAGCTGCTGCCATCTTCAGGGCTTGGTAGAGTGGTCTTATGTTGTAGGTGTTCTATAGGGTCCAGTGGCACAGGTTTCTTGTTCACCCAAGCTGGGAACTTGAGGTGCACTCCCCCACCCCTTTGTGAGCTATGTACACCTTCCTGTTGCAATTGAGCCTTGATTGCTGTTGGCACATCAATGAGAAGGATTTATCCCTAGGAAAATCAGCTGCAAGGACTAGCTATGACCACTGACCTCCAACTGCTGTGGAGGATCAGCTGGTCAGGGTCTTACCCCATAAAGCAGGACTTACTCCACCTTGGCTCTGGTGCCCCCGAATCTGTTCCTTGAGTATGTTGCCTATGGAGGTGGTTTGGTGGTCCTTTGACATGGTCTGAAGCTATCCATCAGGTACACTGACTTTGAGGTCTTTTGGGAGGTGCAGAGCAAGGTCAGCCACCATAGTGGGACACTGGGCATGAGCTACAAAGTGATCTGCAGATGTGTACTGCTTATGCTGTACATGGAGGTGCCCAGCAGACACCAGACTGTGTACCAAGGCTGCTGCCACTAGTACTGGCCTAGAGCTGTTTATTAAGATGAATGGGGCATGCCAAGGCCAGATGCTGCATGTTTAAGAGATTTTAGGAAAGTACAAAACATGAGCCAAGAGAGTCAGTTTATATGGAAAAGCCACTAGAAATGGCCTGGATAGGCTTGCAAGTTGGGGTGGGCAGGGTCTCAGGGAAACACCAGGGTGGGATGAACAGCATTATAAGGTTGATGGAGTTTCAAATATGACTCCAGTTGCAGGCTCTGTGTGTGGGGTACTCAACAAAGGAACAGTGGCCTCTGCCAGCTCTTTTGTCTGGAAGAAAGCTGCACCCCAGCTTTTGCTCTGATGCCACACAATCCCTTCCTCCCCATATGTCCCTGGTGCTTTTCAAGCTGCTGTCCCAGTGCTGGAGGCCAGAGCAAGTGAGTCAGAGTAAGTTGTGCATGGACCCTTTAAGAGGAATGCCTCAGACTCCAGCAGCCCCTTTTCTCACTTCGCTAACATCCCCAGTGGTTTTTAAAGGGACTTCTTTTCATGGTACAGGAACCCTGGGCTACAGAGAATGGTGTGGGATGGGACCCCTCACTTCTGGGTGGGAGGGAATCTCCACAGCTGATATATCCCTCCTGATTTTTCACTGCTACCAGTCAGTGTGGTACCAGCCCATTCTGTGCTTCCTACCCTCCTACCTGCCTAGATGTGGCCTTTTCTATATGTCCTTAGTTGTAGGACTTCTGTTCAGCTAGGTTTCAAGCAATTCTAAGTAATGGTTGTTCTGAAGTTTAGTTGTAACTTTGATGTGGTTGTTAGAGGATTCAATTATCACATTTACCTACACTGTCTCCTTGACCAGAACCTCCCTCCTTCTGTTTTTTTGAGTAATGTTTTATTCTAGGTTGGGATCTTTGTACATTTTTTACATTTTTGTAAAACATTTACATTGGTTTTGGTTATTTACTTGTGCTACACTTTGTGTGGTTGCTATGCCATTTGTTCGGGCAGCTAAATCCAGACACTCTATTTGTCTGACCTGTTGACTACTGACTCCATTCATCTGCATCTTAATTTTCTAAAAAGGAAAATATTGTTTTTACCTAAACTTGATATCTGCAATTTTTTTTCTTCTTTTCTCAATTACCTCTTTTTCTTTCTCTTTCCCCAGACTCCTAGCTCACCTTTCACCCCCACTTTTACTCAGACTGTTCTTTCCTTTTCCACCTTCTTCTCTTTCTTCTTCATCAATCTAAGTAAAAATTACAATTTTCTCCTTTACAAACTAAAAATATGAGTTTCCTAGGTTAATATTTTACCTGAGGACAAGTATAGGCTTGCTTGTAAAATCAATTTTTATGGGTTTTTAAGAGGAGTTTTAAATGGAATGAAGATGGTATTTTGGCCAGACCCAGGACTACTGAAATGTTACCTTTGAGCACACAACATCTCTGACGGAGATATGCATAAAGAAACAATAGACAAAGGTTAAAGAAAGATAAAGTAACATTATATCTTAGGTCTTCTGTCTCAAGTCTCCACAGACTTGTCTTGTAAAGTTGTCTGGTGCATTAATAAGCATGATTGAAGACCCTTGAGACATTTTTTCTCCTCTTAGCCCAAATCTAAATCCTAAATCTTATCATACTCTGGCCTGAAAGAGCAGGGACCTGTCATACTGAGAGTGCCTGAGTGTAAATAAGGGGGCTGTGATGCTAGACTGGTTTCCTAGTGCTCTAGACATATGAAAATAGAATAGAAGGACCACAACTATGGCCTTTTAACACACATTGATCCTGCCCACTAGCAAAGTTGGGCCAATCAGCATGGTTCAGGGGAGGCAGTAAACCAAGGAGAGAGGTGGTCTTGTATGCATCTCTTCTCCCAAAACCCACAGTTCCCTGTGGGATCAGACTAATAAAAGAGTATGGTCACATGGTCTCCTTATTAACCTTTGACTATATGGCTACTGATCCATACACAAAATCTGCATTTTAATGGTAAGAGTGGCAGTTGAGAGAATGGCTCCCCCCAGGTCAAATAACAACTGTGAGTGGGACAAAATAGAACTTCAGTTTTGAATAACCTCATTTTTAATGCTTAGTACTTTCAAACTGGTTTTGGGTAATGTGGATGTATGCCTCCTCAGCATAGAAAATTGAAGTATGACTCCTTTGAAAGCTGATGGTAATGAGTATATTAAATTATCAATAGCTTCAGTAATTGGTTAATATTGTTATCTTACTACTGACATAAAGAAGATTCTCAAAGTGACAGCATAGTTTTGAAAAAAATTATTTGATTTTTGTTTCATAATTTTGCAGGGCAAATTATTTTAAACAGTAAAGGATAGTGGAAAAAGCATGCATGGACTTTGGAGCCAGAAAGAATTGGGTTCTTCCTGTGACTCTGGCATGCAGAGCTCACATGTAGATTTGAGTAATCATTTAACTCCTTTAAGCTCTCTTTACAGTGGCAGTAATACTGCAGCCTAAAAAAGTAAAAACTAACTTAAGCAAAAAAAAATCTTTTTGGACTCACATATCTGACAAAAATATGAGAGAATTTTTACCTATAGCACCATCTTTGGGACTAATGTTCTATTGACCCTTCTTAAACGGATTTTGTGAAGGGAAACAGATATTATTAACTTTATCAATTACCATAAATTCATAGTTACTAAGGCTTATATAAAACCTGCATTTCAATGGAAAGTATTAGAGTTGGTTGAAATATTTCCCTATATAAAGTTCCAGGAAAGGATTTTCTGTTCATCTTTAATTTTTCCTATAGTAGAGATGTCCTAAACCTGTTTCTGAGGAAGTCTGTCTATGCCTGAAGAGTATCCCACTTCAGCATAGGCATGGTACAGAAGAGAAAAGGAGTTCAGCTGCCCAATTTCTGCTAAGAAAGCACACCTTAACTTATCCACCTGCTTTGTTTAGTTCTAAATATTTGTCATTATAAGCAATAAAAAAATGCACCCCAAGCTCTTACCAGAGACCATACCATTGTCCTGAACAGTCTCTAATTTACTCATACAGTTTCATTGAAAGGGGTGAGTCTTTTGGAGAGTTGGTTGAAGGAAATGTAATCCTTTCTTTCCTAAGGCAGTCTAGGCTTTCCGTGATGTAATGAAAAAGAAAGTCAGTTATGCTATCAACCATTGGCACCAGAATTCCTTGTAGAAAAGGAAATACATATATATTTTAAATATTTTATTGATTTATTTTTAGAGAGAGGGGAAAAGAGGGAGAAGGACAGGGAGAGAAACATTGATGTGTGAGAGAAACATCAATCAGATGCCTCTTGCATGCCCCCAACTGGGGACCTGGTCCACAACCCAGGCATGTGCCCTGACTGGGAATCAAATCAGCGACCTTTTGGTCTGCAGGCCAGCACACAATCCACTGAGCCACACCAGCCAGGGTGGAAATACATTGTTTGAATGAATAACTTGGAAAATTTTTGGCCATATCTCTTTAAATATTTTTTCTGTCCTCCCTTTCTCCTTTGAGGATTCTAATTACACATGCACTAGGTTGCTTTTTTCATTTGCTTTATTAATTTTTCCTCTGTATTCAATTTTGGATAGTTTCTATTGCTATGTCTCCATGTGTACCACTTTTTTTCTTCTGTAATGTCTAATCTGCTGTTAATCCCATCCAAAGTACTTTTAATCTCAAGCATTGTGGTTTTCATTTGTAGAAATATGATTTGGGCCTCTTTTATATCTTGAATGTCTCTACCTAATTTTTGAACATATAAAACAAGAGTTATAACAACTACTTTAATGTCTTTCTTTACCAGTTGTAACATCCCTTTCAGTTCTGGGTTGGTTTCAATAGAGTAATTATCCTCCTCATTATGGGTCATGTGTCTCTGCATGCCTGGTAGTTTTGATTGAATACTGGGTCTTGTGAATTTTACCTTGTTGGGTGCTAGATATTTTTGTTTTCCTATCAATATTCTGTGAAGCAGTTAAGTTTGTTGGAAGCAGTTTCATCCCTTCTGGTCTTACTTTTATGATTTGTTAGGTGGGCTCAGTCTGGGGCTTACTGTTCCCTACTATTGAGGTAACGCTATCCTGAGTACTCTGTCCAATGCCCTGTGAAGTCTGAGTTTCTCCAGTATGGCTTATGGGAACAGGTCTTATTCTTAGCCCTCTTTGAATGTTAGACACTGTTCCCACTAATCCTTTCAGATTCTCTGGCTTCAGGTAGTTATTCACTCACATGCACTGACTCATCCTTGCGGGGGATGCTCTGCACATCTCTGGGCTTCTCTCTTTGTGCAGTTTTCATCTCTGTCCTGTGAATTTGCACTGCCTTCATCTCCCTGGACTGTCTCCTCAATCCACATTTTTTGAAATGTTGTGTTTTCAGTATTATTCAGTTTTAAGTATTTTGTAATTTCTCTTATACAAAAATGAATTCCAGGTAGATTCATGTTCTAACAGTGATTAGTAAACCTAATATAATTTATATAAAATTTGAAAACATGTAAAACAAATTTTTAATATATATATAATCTGTCCACAAAGTATCCATCTTATACTATTAAAAATAGAGGTGCTTATTGAAGAAGATACAAGATAAAAGAAACATTGCACATAGGACAATGACACCTCAGTCCCCTTCAAAATAGGCATCTTGGGACCTCACACAGTTCTCCCAATTGCCATGAGCTGCCCCTTGGTATTTTTCTGAATCTCACTGATGGTCTGAAATCTCCTCCCTTTCAAAGGTGTTTTTAGTTTTGGGAAGAGCCAGAAGTCACAGGGCACCAAATCTGGGCTATAGAAGGGCTGAGTCACCTGGGTGATTTGATGTTTCACCAAGAACTCTGCATGAGATGTGATGCATGGGTGGGTGTGTTATGATGAAGCTGCCAATCACCAGTTGCCCATAGCTGCAGTCTTCTGAATCATCCAAATAGTTTCCATGGAGGAATGTTCAAGCTTAACATAAAATTTGATGCAGATTTGTTGCTCTACTTTGCTCAGTCATTGTGAATGTGACAGCCACACAGTACACATGCTCACTCAACAGTGTCTACCACCCCCATTGACTAGTACAGTGAAGTTGTCATTGTTCATTCATGCTCATTCCAGTCCACTGTCCTTGGCTGCCAGGTTACATTGATGTTGCCCAAACCATTCTCATTATATTAGTAATTGTTGGACTTTTTCTGCACAGACCTTATATATATACTTTATGGGGATAAAATGAAATAACAGTATAAAAACATGAATAGAGAAGCTAACACCAAATTTGGGAGAATAGTTACTTAGAGGGACAGGTAGAAGAGGACCACTCTGAAATTGAGATACATGCTTGTAAAGCAAGAATAGCAAAATTTTAGAATTCTCTGAAGATTAATAGTAGGCTCAAAGATGTTCATCATGTCATTCTATGTACTTCTTGTGTCCATCAAATATTTTATAATAAAAATTTAAAGGTATACAAAAGGGAAACCAAATAAATAATATTAGTTAAAGGAGCATCCTAGGAAGATAAAGAGATAAAATAGAGTAATTGTGTCTGCAAGCTGCCTAGGACAGAAAGCACTTTTGGGGGCAGGAAAAATGGCAGCAAGCAAAGGTAATGCACCTCCTTCCCTCATCAGCTGGATCTCCAGAAGGCCTGTGAGTCCCCTGCTGGTACTTTTTATTCTCGAAGAGACTTTTCTTTATGAAACCCTTCAAAACCTCAGCTCCCATGAACTCCAATAACATGATTACCACCCCTGGTTGAGTCATCTGTCCACCCATGGCTGGGTCACTATCCTGAGTTCTTGAGCTCTTGGGTCACTGTTATGCTATCCATTATCCACGTAAATGATCTTTCCCTGACTTTGGCCTCTTGGTTTCTTGCAATACTTTCTTCCAATGATCATCTCTCTCTTTCTAAAGATTTTTTTAATATTTATTTTTAGAGAGAGAGGGAGGTGGGAGAAAGAAAGGAAGGAAAACACTGATGTGTGAGAAAAATATCGATCAGTTGCCTCCTGCATGCCCCCAACTGGGGACCTGGCTCACAATCTGGGCATGTGTCCTGACCAGAAACCAAACCAGTGACCTTTTAGTTTACAGAATGACACCCAACACACTGAGCCACACCTGTCAGGGCTAATGGTCAACTCTTGCTTGGATTTTGCAGTAGTCTTCTGACTGGTCTCCCTGCTTCGTCATCATCCCTTACCCCATCTATTCTAACACAGTAACTATCAGAATGATCCTTTTAAAACATTGGATCATGTTACTTCTCTACTCAAAATCCTCTCCATCTTGCCCATACGAAAAACAAAACTGCCCTTACTGTCTTCAAGCACTACATTATCTGGCTCCTGTTCCCTCATCTCTGGCTGCTTGCCCTCACCCCTTGCCCCTACTCATCACTCAGGGCTCCTTGATGCTTTGGGAATGTACTTGGCATGCTTCTGCCTTAGTTTTACCTGCAGCTCCCTCTGCCTAGAACATTTTTACTGTAGCTATCTGCATGGTGTGTTCTCTCTTTCACTTCCTTAAGGGCTTTCTCCTCCATTGTCTCATTCTTCACAGGGCCTTCCCTGACTGCTTTATTTAAAACTGTATTCTCATTCCCACCATGCTTTCCATCTCTTCCTCTGCTTTATTTCTTTCTCTCTAGCATGTATCATCTTCCAATATACTATATAATTTATGTTGTTATATGTTTCCACTGGGAATATCATCTCCATGAGGACAAGGATTTATTTTGTTGTTGTTGTATTTATTGCCATAATACAAGTATCTAGAACAGTGCCTGTCACAGAGAAGATGCCATTAGTGGTTTGGGGGATTCTCCCATTTTTCTTGGGAACTAAGGAGTTGGGGAGGATGCCTGATCCCTGATGCCCTCTGCTCACACTGGTACCCATGGTGCATCCCCAGTGACGGCCATCCACTGGACTGGGCTTTGAGCATCAGCCATACAGGGTGCTGCAAAGGTGAGCCTAGACCCTTGCTGTGTGATTCCTTCAGCTCTGGAGGGCCTCTTTGGGACTTCCCTGCTTTCCTGCAGACACAGAAATCATTTGGTTAGTTCCATGCCATGAGAGGGCACAGCAACACTTCAAGGCTGTCTGAGGCTCTGTCTGCCAGGGAGTTCCACTCAACTATTCTTACTGGACTCTTGTCTTTCTGGGGCTCAGTTCAGCTCTCAGATCCACAGCTCTGCCTGGGAATTTTATTGCCTTCCTGGGGCTCAGCTTTGAATCAGAGAATGAGGATGGTCTCTGGGACCCAGTGACATCTTTTCCGTGTTTCCCAGTGCTTTTCTTCATCTATCTTTCTTCCTCCCTCCCCCAAACTGGAGAATTTTTTCCTGATATGACTAGAGGGTAAGCTTGCTTTGCTCACTTGTCTATGTTGTGAATCCTTTCCATTTATCTAAGGGCCTGGGCTTTTGTAATCTAAAACTAGGAGAGAAATCTTTTTTCTGCATTCTGTTCTCACATACTCTTTGATGAGGAGATAATAACCTGGCTGCTTTAATAGGAAGAAGGGCCAAGGGGCATGGGAGAAGGAAAGGCGTGGGTTGGGGGTATTGCAAAATATTTTGAAAACACAATTGTACTATTTGATAATATATTAAAAGCAACAATGATGATATAATTAATGTCAATTAAGCACTTAGTGTATGTCAGTTCCTCTCCTAAGTGCTCTTTCTATATGGCATTTCCACTAATCATCACATGTACTGTATATTTATTATTATGCTTATTTTTATAAGAGCAAATTGAAGTCTAGTGAGGGAAAGGGATTTGCTTTGGTCCACATTTTGCAAATGGTGGACCTGGGCTTCAGACACAAGCCTGCTGTGCCAAAGGTAGTGCTTACTCACTGCACTTCCTAGGCTCTCAGCAACACCCCGGAGTCCCCCACACACATGGGGCCATGGAGATGGAACATCAGCTTATTCTCTCACACTCTGGTATGCCATGTGGCAGGGGTGGGGCTGGCCTTCCTCTTCCTTCCCTTCTTGGGTGGGTGCTTTGTCTCCATGGTATGCCCATGTCAGTCCTTTCCTGCCATTTCTTAGAGCCCATCTCATCTCTCTGAATGTTTTTTCTTTCTCTCTCTCTCTCCTTCCCTCCCTCATCTGTCTGTCTGTCTGTGTCTCTCCCTCTCTTTCTCTTCTCTCTCTTGGTTTGGCTTTACAAATAAAATATGAATTTAGCTAGAAGTTCATACCACAAAAAGGGAAGAAGTGATGCGTGTAAGTAGCAAACAGAGCCCAAGAGTTAACACCCTGACACGGGGTATGTGGGCTTTGTGAGGAGGCTACTGAGGATCTTTGCATCTCTGCTCTTGGGGCCCTCCAAGCTCCCCTTCATGACCAGCAGCCTTCATGCTGAGGAGAGACTTCCTGGATTCTTCCCCAAATGTTAGTGCCTCTTCCATCAACTAGAATGTCTGTAGCTTTGGAAAGGCCTTTCAGTGTCAAACTGTTTCTACTGTCAGTGGACTATTGCTTTAGATAAACAAGCTAACTGTAAAAAATCAGGTATCTGACATTCATATCTTAGCATGACTTAGCTGAACTAGCCAGCTCAGATCAAGAGTCTCAAGGACCAGTCATTTTGATGGCAATGAGGAGGGAGGCAATAACAATGAGACATAGTTAGTTGGTGTAGGGGCTTTGAGAGGGCTCTGGATGAAGTATGCTGTGTCTCTACAGGTGAGGACTCCGTCAGCACTCTGGGTCTGATCCTTGGCATGGGGCTATTACTGCTGCTTGTGTTTGTCCTGGGCTACAGCCTGGCCAAGTGGTACCAGCATGGGTACTGCTGGGAGGGTGAGTGAACACTTGACTCTGTAGCCCACTTTTGCCAAGTCCCTCCTCTCCTGTAGCAGCTGGGGAATTGGGTGGGGCTACAAACTCTTCAGCATGGTGCCATGCAAAAATATCTCCTGTGATGGCTGCAGTGGTTAAGACTTGGGTAAGTGGCTGAGCATTTGAGGTTGTGGGGGTAGGGTACTAGCACCTTTATCAAGGGAGTGGGGGCTCCTCCCACCCCAAGCAGCCAGGTTCCTTTTCTTTCAGAGCCCACAGGAGTTCATCCTTAAGGTCTGTAAGGGCCTCCAGGCCACGGGCAACAGCCTAGACTGGCCAAGTTCCAGGTGTCCCTGGCTCTGGCTCCCTGTATATTTCTTCCCTGATTGTGGGTTGGGGTCCTCTTTTAAGCTTGCTGATGCTTCAGCTTCAGTGGGAGGCTCCTGGAATTTGGTGTGATAGGCCCAACTCTGACCCACAGCTGTACTCTTTGTAGGATTCAGGAGAGCTGGGAGGGCCTGCTGAAACACTGAGAGGTGGAGAACATTTCCCAGATCTGCAATTAACTTCAACAGCTTCCACAAATGCTTGTTAAACATCTGCTATGTGCCAATGTCCATTTTCATAATATGATTTTCTTTAAAATTCCATGCAAGAACAAAATTCTTAGTATCTGTTCTTATAGATGAAAATGTAAGGCTACAGTAAGGGTTGGGAAATGGTAGAGTCTGGGCTGAAGCCCAGATCTGCTTCTTTGGGGTTCCAAGCTAGGACTGTTTCCTTCCCAGGGTAATCAATACCCTTAGGAGAGAAATACCCAGTGGCAGCATCTGTCCTGAAAAAGTTAGTGATTCAGTCTGGGAAGATGGGGTATCGGGCAGGAAGCAGAAAGTTCAGGAACTTGAGACTCACCCACAGCATCCTGAGGCCCAACCAGCCACTCCACTCCTCCCAGACAGGGGTAAGGGAGCACCAGATGCTCCCAGAGGGGTGACAGGCAGCTTTCCCTGGATATTCTAACCCTCTCTTTTTGGATTGTCTCCCTAGGACCTAATTTTGTCTTCAACTTGTATCACATCCGGTAAGTAGATTCAGGGCAGGTCTGGGTAGGGTGGAGGTGGGAGGTTAGTATGCTTGAGAAAGGATCAGATATGAAACCAAAGCTTACTGCTTCCCTTCCCTGTCTCCTCCCCTTCCCCTAAGCAAACAAGAGAAACAGAAGGAACCAGGGTCCATGTAATGTTTAGAAAGTGAATAAAAACTTTGTACATGGATAAGATCATGTAAGACCCTGATGACAGTGATTCTCTTAACACTCATTCATTCATTCATTCATTCATCATCTACTCACCATTTATTCAGGAAGGATCTATTGTTGCAGGTATTGTGGTATTAGTTTCTAAGGGTACAAAGATAAATAAGCATAGTCTCTGTCTCCAGGTATTTCACTGTCTAGGTCTGATTACAAATAATGTAATCTCAAGCATAGTGTGGTGTTGAGAGGAGCAAATGAAGACAATCAGGTATTCAGGGAACGAGAGTCAGAAAATCCTCTTGGGATAAGTCATCTTGTCTTCTCTGCCACAGGGCAGGCCTGCTCCTCCTCTGCTTCAGAGAGATGGGGTAGCTTCTATTCTGGAAGGTAAGTCAGTGAGTCAGTGAGGTACTGCCAGTAACTTCTTCCCATGTTCTGGTTCAGAAAGAAGCTAGGTTCTCAGCCCCAATAACTTGATTGGATATTCTTTCTCAGGAACTCAAAGGAGCTGGAGATGGGTCCACCCTTTACCATCAGTGGCCACATCAGCAGTCCAGGCTACATGAGATTCTCCAATAGGTTGGTCTGATGTGGGGGCAGCATCCAGCTTTCTGGAGCCCACAAGAGGTGAGTGGAAGGCTGGTGAGCTCCTGAATGATGTCCCAGTAAAATTTTCAGACAGTCCAGGCCTCCAAGCCTAGCACCAAGCTCTGCTTGGAACCCAAAGTGATAATTTGATTCATCCTATACCTTCTTGGGGGTGGTTGCTGTAGAAGATGATCTCAGAAATGAAGGCTCAGGGTCATGCTATCCCCATGTCCTGCCAGCACTGGGCTGTTTCTTTGGCACTTGTCCATCTAATTCATGCTCTGCCTTTCTTTCCTGGGGAGGTTCTATTTCTAATCAGACA
This sequence comes from Trachops cirrhosus, assembly GCA_028533065.1. Lineage (NCBI taxonomy): Eukaryota > Metazoa > Chordata > Mammalia > Chiroptera > Phyllostomidae > Trachops > Trachops cirrhosus. The sequence continues at coordinate 76,792,236 of CM052543.1, read as the reverse complement.
GACCCTTCTAAAGTAGACCTTATGTCTCAACCTTTTGCTCTGATATCAAGGCTTCAGATGCCTACCCTGTCCAAGAAGCATCACTTCAGATCTTCATTTATGAAGTTTCTAAGCCCAGGAACAATGGGCCGGCTTCATGGATGGCTCACTCTTTGGTCATACCTTCCTTCCCCTGCCTTCAAGCTCATCCCTTCTCCACATCCCAGTTGCTTCTTCTCAATCCAAACATTTTCTCTCTCCAGCAGTCCCTGGTGGACCCTCAGTTTCTCAGTCCTCTCTTCCGCCACCCCCACAGACCACCACACTCAGCTTGTCCAGGTGTTCCTCCCTCTGCCACTCTCCTCTTGCTCAGGAGAAGCTGGGGCAGATATGACAATATAAAGGAATACTTACCAAGCCTCATCTCTTTGTCAGCCTCCCTTTTCTTTTTCTGAGGAGGAGCCTCCTGGATCAGCACCTGCACCTCTCGGGCTCCCCCAGGCTGCCTTTATCTTCCTTGGTCTTTGTGGACAACAACGTCTTCTCTGGGCATACCACCCTCCCATGGCATGAGAGGTCCAGGAGAGTCAGGCCTCTGGGGGCAGAGTCCAGCAGAGTAGCAATGTCTTTCTCACAGGAGTGAAAGAGGCAGTCATTCCCTAGGGAGGAAGGACTGGTCCCTAGGAGGTCCCTGAGCCTGTGGGGGGAGTTCTATGTATCCTCCTATGGAAAGCAAAGCCCTCCCCAGCTCAGCCCAGTGTGGGCAGGTCCTGGAGACAAGAGGGGAGCTCTACCTGGAGTGCTCCAGGAGACTGCTTCCCTTAGCAGGGCTGACACCAGGGAAAAGTGGTCCTGTCTTCAGTAGGCAAAGTGATATGGGAATAGAGGTGATTCCAGACACTGTCTACTACCTGGTTCTGTTTTCCTTGCTGCTGACTGGCCTCAACGCCACCAAGACAATTTTGGCAGCAGTGCTATAACAGTCTAGAACATGTTCTTGTTTTTAGTCTCTTGCAATGGAGCGGGCATGGGGTGGGAGAGCTCTGACTCCTGGTGTTCTGCATTTCCTGTGCAAGGTCTGCCCTGAGATGGGGAAGTTAGACCTGAAATGGTAGAGTGTGGGGGAGGAACCTAGGCCAGACATAAAAAACCAGAGAATGCACAAGGGAAGTCAAGAACCAAGTGCAGCTTGGTAGACAGCAGAACAGTTTGCCTTGTGAGTCACTACTTCCTCCAGTCTCTGCTCTGCTGAGATTGAGCCTGCCCTGGGATGCCATCTTAATATGTTGTTTCTTAATGTGGAGTTGTTCAATCCAGGGAAACTGAGTTCCTGGGGCAGCTGTGAATACAGCAGGACTGACACTGCTGCAACCTGCAGTTAGAAATTCCAGCCATGGCTTCCCTGCTGACGTCCCAAAAAAAAGGCCAACAAGGTGCAGAAGCCCAGGACAGGGATAGGTGAGGAGGGGAGAAGTCATAATATTTGTCTTCCTATCTTCTCTTTCCTGTTCTTGCTTCAGGTCACAGCAGATTGTATAGGAAGGGGGAAAGGAGAGGTGACTTACCAGCTACTACCCCCTTGCTCCCTGTCAGGGTCTGGGGGCCATTCTCCCAGTGTAGCCAGGCTCAGACTTAATAAACCAATCTCTGCAGTTGGAGGTCTTCATCTGAGTTCCAACTCTTCAGTCCCTGAATAAGTGGGAATGAGGAAGAGCCCCATTGGCTTTGGATTTCTCCCTTCCTTGAAGACCCAGTGGGAGAAGAAGGGTAAGGAGGGAGGGGCTGACTTTGGTACCCTTCTTTGAATTTCAGTTCTGAGGGCTGGGTCCCATTCCTTAATCCATGGGGTGTCCAGCTTCAATAAAATCTCAACTATGCCCTGCTCAGCATGGATCCTGAGTCTGTAGCCCATGCAGGGCTGCTCCAGGCCCCTGGAAATGCTCAGGACTCAGCAACCTTGAAGAAACATGAAAGGATGGGGCACAAAGCCCAGGTGGTCCTGGCCCCAGGGTTGGTGACTTCAGGTAAAGAGACAGGGACAGCTGTTGAGGGCTGGGAGAATGAAGGGTATTTCCCATCCTTGGGAGCGGAACTGAGACTGGGCTGCTTCCTCTTTTAGGGCCCTCTGACGTGTTCCCTGTCCCCTCTGCTTCCCCCTCATTGTCCTGACTTCCACAGTCCTACTGGCTTTCTTTACCCTTAGGCCCCTGACCCCACCCTACACTTTTATAGGTTTCTATTGAGGGCCTACTTGAGCTCATTCTGAAATGATTAGGGAACAGATGCCCAGAAATCTGGCTACAGGTCAGGTTGGGCTGGGCACTGGCTAGGCACTCAGACCCATGGCCATACCAGGCCTCCCCAGAACCTTCTTCTATTTATGTCACTGACCCAAGAGCCAGGAGATAGTCATGAGAGCCAGCAGTGCTATGGGCTGGCCATTTCTAGTCCCTCTGCTACTCTGTTCTATTTGGTACCTTTGCCAGGGCTCTTCTCCTGCCTGGAATGCCTTTTATCCCCTGCCCCCCGCCCCACCCCCCGCACCCAACCACATTTAGTCTCCATGGTTGGCTCAAGCCCATCTTTCCTATGGTTCCCCTCAGGCCTCCACACTTGAGATCACTCATTTTGATCCTGACTGTAGATCACCATGTTTCCTCCATTTGTACTGTTCTGTACCCAGGTTGAGCTCTTTGTAGGCAGGGTTATGTCCCACAGATTTTTAGTAATTAAACATGGAGCACATAAGAGGTACTCAATAGATGCTTGCTAAGCAGAGATGAAACACCCATTGTGGCCACAGGAGGCTGCTTTGTCCTAGAGAAATATGCCCAGTGATCTGAGGAGGAGCAGAAGTGCTTGCACAATGCACAGTCTACAGAGTTCAATGCATTTTTATGCATGTTACTGCATCTTGAGTCTTGGGACAACCTTTTGACATGGGGATTATTCTTGGCCCCATTTTACATATGAGGAGACTGAGGATCAGAGAGATGGAGTGCTTTTGCCTAAGTCTATACAGCTGGCCACTGGCTGTGCACTGGAGCACAGATGCAGCTTGACTGCAGGGTGTAGTGGGATGAGGATTGAACACTGTAGAACAGGGTCTGGTCTGGACCTGCCCTGCCATGCTGTGTGGCCATGGACTAGTCACTTCACCACCCTGGGCATATATTTGAACATCTGGAAATTAAAGGTCTGGACTCCTTCTCTAGGGCACCTCTCTCTTATCTAAAGGAGAAAAAAAGTTTTATCTTTTTTTTTTTTTTAACTCTCTGTATCCTTCTAGCATATAGTAGGTATTCTATAAACAAAAGATGCAAGCACAAAGTGTAGCTATAACTTCGTAACTCAGGAAGTGGCAGTTGAAAGGTGACTGATTGCTATAGTTTCTTTAGACCCCAATGGTCTAGGGTCCTAGATATTACTCAGCCTTTCATTGGCTTTGGATTTATCTGACCAGCATCCAAGACTGGACCATTGCCAACCAAACCCTTCTTTACCAGGAAGACAGAACACTCAAGTTTGCTGGGCACATATTTAGTGCAGGGCAGGCTTTATCTAGACAGCCTCACTTTATCCTCACAGATGAAAGAACAGAAAGAGGCTCAGGGTCTGGTGAAGTGATTTGCTTAAGGCCAGGATGGAATGTATTTTCTATTTTTGTTTTTTTTTTTTAATTTTATTTATTCATTTTTAGAGAGGGGAAAATTGGGGAGAAAGAGAAGGAGAGAAACATCAATGTGTGGTTGCCTCTCAAATGCCCCCCACTGGGGACCTGGCCTGCAACCCAGGCACGTGCCCTGACCGGGAATCGAACTGGCAAACCCCTGGTTCACAGGTCGGTGCTCAATCCACTGAGCCATACTAGCCAGGACAGAATGTATTTTCTTTATAATCCTTTGTTGCCCACTTTTATTTAGCCTCTGTCCCTGTTAGTGACTTCCATTGAGCTCCCTGGCCTCCATGGAAGCAGGCTCCTCCCTTTGTCTCTAATCTCTTTTCTGGGTCCCCTAGTGGGGTGACTAGGGATTCTCAGAAAGTTGGGCTCTCCATGCCCTGTCCTCAGTTGTGAGTTTCTCACTGGCCCATTCTTCATTCTTCCTCTTATTTTTTGTACTTCCTTTGCTTCTAAATCATCAAATTCGGCCCATTCTTCATGCTAGCTTCTCCAGAGTGCCTTCTTTAAGACCCGTGAATCTTGCTGTCTTCTGACTATTAGTTACAAATACTCTCCCTAACTTAATTATTTCTGGTCCCCCTTGTATTCATTCTGTTATGAGAGAAACTCCCAGAAACTCAGTTCTTCTTGTTGACTCAGTAAAGAATTACAGAGCAGCAAGCCTATTAGTGTGCAAACAAAGTTTATTAGTGTTAAGTTCTAGTGGGAAAGCAAAAACAAGAGTGGCAAAAGCAGGGGAGCAAGAGCAGGGTAGCCAGAGGCCAAGTGGCCAGGAGTCCCCCATGTGGCAAGAGAGCCAAGGGAGAGAGTCCTTTGTTCTGAGGACTTATATAGTTGGCGGGATGGGGGTGAAGAAGTTTACGTATTGGCTGACAGGTGAAGGTGGTCCCAGCTTCCCCTCGGTAGATGTGACTACACAAATGTAGGTATGTGTGGGGGTCTGTTAGCCCAAATCCTTATCTTGCTCCAGACCTCATTTGTTCATTTTGCATACATGACAGGAGGCAGGCAACTAATAAGTTGCTTTATGGGCTTTTTCTTTGGGCACTGTGTACCCTATCCTCTCCCCTCTTCCAGGCCTTGGAATGAATACACAGTCTCAAGGTTTTCCTTTCCCCAGATAGTGGAGATGATACACACAGACTTTTAAGGGCTCCGACTCCTGCACTATCATAGTTTTGCTGGTACTGTTCACAATGCCTGCCAGTCTTACCGAACCAGGCTCAGGACGACTGGGTGAGATATGTCTTCCTTTGCTTTTAGCCTCCTGTATTAAGTTCTTTGTAAGACTGCAATGGTGAGGGCCCTGCCTTTATTTCCTCTCTGGCCACTCATTCCTAGCTGCTACATAACCATTCATGCAACTTCCATAATACGCTAAGCACCATAGGGGAATCCAGTCTCTTTTGAGGTTAGCCTTGCTCTGTCCTTGCTACTTCTTGCAGGCAAAGACAGGTCACACACCTTTTCTGAGTTCTCTATAGTGCTTTGCATGGCTGTGTCCATAGCCAGGAACTTTTAAAGAAATTGATGTTGAAGGATTCCTCAGTTTCTTTATGGAATCTTGGGCTTTGCTCCTGGTTGCTCTGAAAACCAAAGCTATTGATTTCTCTTTTCATCCTCAGTCATGTTCAATCCGGTGCCAATACTAAGACACAGCTCCAGAGAGAGAACACATACAGTGACTTTTCCTATTTAAGGCATAACCTAAGGGATGGTCAAAAACAGAAGGAGGCTGGGCATGTGGGGAGGCTCTGTTCTCTGGTAGATTCTCATGTAGTCACAATGACCTCACTCTTTGCCAGTGGCTGTGGAGGGCCCAGCACCTACAATGCCTCTCTCTCTGCCCCAGGGATCTGAGAACCAAAGTAGGAGCTGATGGGAGTATTGTTAGTATATTTTTAAAACTGCTTAGTGATAAAAAACAAAACAAAACAGTGATAGTTAAGAAGATCTGGTACAAAACAGGAAGCCAGTGGCCTGGTGAATTTTCACACTTGGGGACCAGAAGTGAAAATGTTCTGTCTGCCCAGAGTAGTAGCAGGCCAACAAAACAACAGGTGGGCCAGCACTGCAGGCCAAGGCTCTGCTGGACTCCCCAAGTCCTGGATCTTTACCTGCAGAACCATGGGGTTGTCTCCCTTCCCCAAAGCCTTGGGTGAAGTTCCTCATATACAAGCAGGGAGCCATGGGGAGGGAGACAGGTAGAAAATGTAAGAAGCTTCATCTTCTACTTTAGACCAAGTAGCTGGTGGGCCCCGTATGCCTTGTTTGTATAAAGCTGCTGTTGGATGTGAGGACTCTGAGGTCCCTTCCAGCTATGAGGCTACCTCAGAGCCTGGGTGATTTCAGTTCCACAGTGCCAGGGAATGGGGGTGGGGGAGAGGTAGCCAGAGATACCTCTGTGTGTGTGTATTGCAGAAGTGAGGCAAAGAGGAGAGGGACCATATCTTATTTCTCACTGTATTCCTGGAGGACCTGCTCAGGGCAGGTGCTCAGTGCATGTTTGCTGAAGGAGTGAATGATTGCATGTTGACTATTTTCACAGTCCCTTGTCTTGCCTCCTGACCACATCCCCTTACTTTAGGCTTCCTGTTTGGTCTGTAGCCCTGAGTTCCTATAACACCTAAGAGCTATTGGATGAAAATAGCAAGGGAGGGGATAATCATGGTATAATGTGACTAAGCTTAGAAGATGACATGCCTGAAAATTAAATTTATGTATAGCCTGCTTGCCTTTCAGATTAGTCTAATCTCTCTCAAGTATCCATTCACCTTCAGGCTGCCATTGCCATCTCATGTGTAGATATTAAACTCCTTCAACCTCTTTACAGTCTTTTCTTTGTGAGGAAATCCATTCTTTTATGCATTCATTTATCCATCAAAGATTTATTGAGCAACACATACTGTGTGTTTGACACTGACTGGGTGTGAAGGATACAGAGATGAATTGAGAAAGTCTCTGTTCTCTGAGCACTCACAGAGAATTGACTACTGAACGTAGTAGATTCAATGGCAGCAATATGCCCAGGGCATTAAGAGAGAAATCAGATTGAAGATTACTCTTTCCATTTGCTAGGTGAGAAGACTGAGGCTGAGACGTAACACATAGACTTATGTTGATCAAAACAAAACAAAACAATACAGATGGTGACTGAGCTGGGTGAGTCTAGAACCCGTCTCCTGAGGTCCAGTCCAGCCCATCATTCTTTCTACTCCTTGGACCTGTTGCCTCTTCCTGCTTGCTCTTGGGGCATCTCCAGACCAACACACTTGCCACGGAAGCCCATTCAGCCTGAGTGGACTGATAGAAGCTCACTCTGTGTGAGTGTCCTGCTTTCTTTCCTCCATTGCATTGTGCTGCATGGTGCTTGTTCTACTACATGTGTTGTCCCTTTGCCCCACGTTTGAATTATGGGCTCAAATCTTATCATTTCTCAAGTTTTGGGAGAGTTTCCCAACCCCACTTAGTATAATTTAATAAATCACATATTTTACTCCTTTTGATTCACTCCAGCACATTTGTATTTAACATCTTAGCTGGCCTAAGTCCCCTTCTCTGCACCTTGTGGACTTCTGGGCACATCTCTGTCATGACACATGTGGTAGATGCTTCTCACGCCCTGCCTCACATCCCTGGCCCCACCTCTCATTCCAGCCAGTTCCAAGTGGGCTGTAACTGGCTTCGTGCTGACAAGTCTCGTCTCCAGTGCCCACTGCACATCTCTTGCTCTCTGCCTTGCCTCTTCCTGCGTACCAGTAGCCTGAGAGTGCAGGGGAGTCAGCACTTATAGAGGAAGTCTCAGCCAACAGGGTTCAGGATCTGATGGGTTGGAAGAGGCCTGTATATGCTCCAACAAACATTCTCACAGGATCAAGGACCAGTTTTGGTTTTTCCTTCTTTCCTGGTCTCCCACTCACTCTAACTCCCTGTAATTACCTTCCAAATAAAGTACCTGCCCACAAGTCCTTGAATCAGGTTCTGCTTCTGGAGGAGCAATCTAGGCCAAAACAGCACTTACCACCTTATATTGTAAGTCTACCTTTATTCATTTATTTCCTTGCTCATGCATTCTTCATTCAAAAAATACAAACTGAGTGTCTACTCTACTCTCTAGGTTGTGGGAATGCAGGAGTGAAAAGAGATAAAGTCCCTGCCTTCAGAGACCTTCTATTTTGTTGGGACAAACTATGAGCAAGTAAACACATAAATAGATCATATAATTTTCAGATAATGATAATAAGTGCTCTGAAGGAAAAAAGCTAGATCTAGAGAGGGATGGAACTGAGATGGGGAGGATACTTGGGTAGGGTGATTAGCAGAGACCTCTCCAAGGAGGCTCTATTTGAGAAAACACAAATAAAATGAGGAAGGAATTCAGAAGAAGACCTAGGAAGAACAAGGGCAATGACCTGAGGCAGAAATGAGCTTGAAACAAAGTGGGCAAGGAGGAGAGTGCAGGAGGCATGTCAGGAGGGTCTGGCAGATACCAATTCATTTGGATTTTACATTGTATTTGGACCAAGAGCAAGGGGGTTGGGGGAGGGCTTTCATCCTGGCTGGTGTGGCTCAGCAGGTTGAACGCCAGCCTGAGAACCAAAAGGTCACCAGTTTGATTCCCAGTCAGGACTCATGCCTGGATTGTGGGCCAGGACCTCAGTTGGGGGCATATGAGAGGCAACTGATCAATGTTTCTCTGGCACATCCATGTTTCTCTCCCCCTTTCTCCCTCCCTTCCCCTCTCTAAAAAATTAATTAAAAATCTTTTTTTACGAATGAGGGGCTTTTGGCAGAGGCATAGTATGACATGAGTTCTATTACATCTTAAAAAGATTACACCAGCTACTGTCCTAGACTAAGTATACTGTACAAATCACATTCTATTAAAGGGAGCAAAGTGGAAACAGAGGGACAGTAAGGGGATGAACAGTGGTCCAGGTGAGGCATGATAATGGATGGGACTGGAATGATAGTGTGGGGGTGGTGACAAGTGGTTGGATTCACCATGTATTTGGAAGGTAGAGCTGATAGGACCTACCTAGTGGATCAGATGTGGGGTGTGTGGGGGGTGAGGGGATGACTCCTAGTGTTGATTTGTGGCAACATTACTCAGGAGGGGAAGCCTGGGGAACAAGTGAATGTGTGGCAAGCAAGACATTATAATTTTCAGATGCATGGCAGACATCCAAATGGGGAAGTGGGGTGTTTAATGGAACAAGCAGTGAATCATCAAGTTATTTTCCAAAAGAGTGATCTTCAAACTTGAGTGTGTATGAGGATTACCTGCAGCTTGATCACCTGTAACTTGTTTACTAAGCAGGCCCCTGAGAACTAACATTCAGAACTTCTGGGTCTAGGGGAGAAGCTTAGGAAGAAAAGGACCCCCAGGTGATTCTGAGGCAGGTGATATTTTGAGGAACTGCCCTGGGGACATAGGTAGATGAGAGTGTGGGGAAGTAGAGGGCAAGGAATACTGCCAGGATTGGGGTGACCAGGTGGCAGGATCCTGAAGGATATTTCTGTTCTTTCTAGGGCCAATTTGAGGACTTAACCTCCATTAACCCCTCTTTCCCTGTGCAGGCAGTGGTAAGCAGGTGTGGCAGGAATTTGCCCATCGTGTACCAGTCTGTACCAGGCATTCGCAATCGTGCCAACTCCACAGCTTATCACCTCTACAGATAAACTGGTTTATTGAAAACCTTCAGGTGAACTCTTGTGATAGGCCACAATTTTCTAAGGAACAACACAGTGTCAGTGAGGCTCCTGGCTGGGGTCTGCAAGACAGGTGCCAAGCATAAGCATGGCTCCTGTCATTCAAAGAGTAAAGGGATGGGAGCCTGCTTTTCCTCCAGGCAGAGCTTATCAGGTGAGTGTTCTCACTGCATATTGGCTGCTGTGGGGGCTTGGTGGTCTTCTCCCAGTATCCTTATTTCCACACCTAGGGTGTGGGATCACCCATGAGTTGAGTCATAGTGAGCACAAAAGTTTTCACATCTGAATTCTCTGCTCCAAACCCTAATTTGATGGTATTAGGAGGTGGGGCCTTTGAGAAGTGATGAGGATAAGATGAGGTCATGAGGGTGGGCCCCCAGGATGGGATTAGTGCCTTTATAAGATGAGAGAGACCAGCTGTCTCCCTCTTTTGTGCTCATGGGTGCTCATGCATGTGCTTTCTCCCTCCCCTCCTCCCTCTTTCTTAAATCCCTCCCTCTGCCATGTGAGGACAAAGGGAGACGGGGGTCATCTATAAACCAGGAAGACAGTCCTCACCAAGAACTGAATCATTTATTGATAGTTCTGAGTTTGTAGTCATTTTACTGTTCATATTTTTTATCTTCTTTTTCTTGGATCAGTCCCTTTAACATTTCATATAATAAGGGCTGGGTGATGATGAATTCCTTTAACTTGACCTTACCTGGGAAGTACTTTATCTGCCTTCCCATTCTACATGAGAGCTTTGCTGGATAGAGTAATCTTGGATGTAGGTCCTTGCTTTTCATGACTTTGAATACTTCTTTCCAGCCCCTTCTTGCCTGCAAGTTTTTTTTTTTTTTTTTAGAAATCAGCCGATAGTCTTATGGGCACTCCTTTGTATGTACAAATAAAGAAAAGAAAAACAACAAAAACAAAAACTAAGCAAACAACTAGAACAGGAACAGAATCAGAGAAATGGACATCACATGGAGGGTTCT
>CM052543.1:76664677-76781783 GCA_028533065.1 Trachops cirrhosus | reverse complement strand
TGCTGGAGGGTTGGGGGTGCAGGGTAGAGGGGGGATAAAGGGGGAAAATTGGGAAAACTGTAATAGCATAATCAATAAAATATACTATTAAAAAAAAGAACTGAATCACTTAGCACCTTGATCTTACACTACCCAGCCTTCAGAACTGTGGTAAATAAGTGTATGTTGTTTAAGTTTGTCAGTATAGCAGCCCAAATTGATTAAGGCAGCCTTCCACTCAGTTTCTGTGCTGTCAAAAACCAAAATTCAATGAGTAACTTTAAAGATCTAGACTTCCGGCCAAGATGGGCATAGGTAGACACACTGTGCCTCCTCGCATAACCAAAAGAAGGGCAACTACAAATTTAAAAACAAAAACAACCAGAACTGACATAAAATTGAATTGTATGAAAATCTGACAGTCAAGGAGTTGAAGAAGAAATATTCATCCAGACTGGTAGGAGGGGCAGAGAGGACTCGTGGCAAGGTGGCGGCTGGAGGACCAGGCAGTTCCACATTTGCATGCAGATAAACTGGGAGGAACAACTGGGGAGTGAGACAGACTATGCAACCCAGGACTCCAACCCGGGGAAATAAAGCCTCAAAGCCTCTGACTGAAAACACCTATGGTGGTTGAGGCAGCAGCGGGAGAAACTCCCAGCCTCACAGGAGAGTTAATTGGAGAGACCCACAGGCTCCTAGAATTTATACAAACCTGCCTACCCAGAACACCACACCAGAAAGGCCCAATTTGCTTGTGGATAGCAGGGGAAGTGACTGAAAACAGACAGTGGAGCAAGTTCCCTCTCAGACCCCTGCCCCACATACAGGGTCACAACACATTGATGTGGGTTGCCCCACCCTGGTGAACACCTAAGGCTCCACCCCTTACTATGTAACAGGTGTGCCAAGACCAAAAAAATGGCCCAAATGATAGAACAGATCAAAGCTCCAGAAAAAATACAACTAAGTGACGAAGAGACAGCCTACCTATCAGATGCACAGTTCAAAACACTGGTGATCAGGATGCTCACAGAATTGGTTGAATATGGTTGCAAATTAGATGAAGAAATGAAGGCTATGCTAAGTGAAATAAAGGAAAATTTACAGGGAACCAATAGTAATGGGAAGGAAACAGGGGCTCAAATCAACCGTGTGGACCAGAAGGAAGAATGAAACATTCAACCAGAACAGAATGAAGAAACAAGAATTCAAAATAATGAGGAAAGGCTTAGGAACATCCAGGACACCTTTAAACATCCCAACATCTGAATCATAGGGGTGTCAGAAGGAGAAGAGGAACAGCAAGAAAATGAAAACTTATTTGAACAAATAATGAAGGAGAACTTCCTCAATATGACAAAGGAAATAGATTTCCAGAAAGTCCAGGAAGCTCAGAGAGCCCCAAAGAAGTTGAACCCAAGGAGGAACACACCAAGGCACATCATAATTACATTAGCCAAGATTAAAGATAAGGAGAGAATCTTAAAAGCAGCAAGAGAAAAGGAGACAGTTACCTCCAACGGAGTGCCCATAAGACTGTCAGCTGATTTCTCAAAAGAGACCTTGTAGGCAAGAAGGGGCTGGAAAGAAGTATTCAAAGTCATGAAAGGCAAGGACTTGCATCATATCCAGCAAAGCTCTCATTGAGAACGGAAGGACAGATAAAGTACTTCTCAGATAAGGTCAAGTTCAAGGAGTTCATCATCATCCAGCCCTTATTATAGGAAATGTTAAAGGGACTTGTCTAAGAAAAAGAAGATAAAAAATATGAACAGTAAAATGACAACAAACTCACAGTTATTAACAATTGAACCTAAAAACAAAAACAAAAACAAAGTAAGCAAACAACTAGAACAGAAACAGAATCACAGAAATGGAGATCACATGGAGAGTTATCAGCGGGGGAGTAGGAGGGGGAAAGAGAGGGAAAAGGTACAGAGAATAAGTAGCATAAGTGGTAGGTAGAAAACAGATGGGGGGGTGTTTAAGAATAGTATAGGAAATGTAGAAGCCAAAGAACTTATATGCATGACCCATGGACATGAAATAAAGGGGGGAATGTGAGTGGGAGGGGGTGTGCAGGGCAGAGGGGAATAAAGGGAGGGGAATGGGACAACTGTAATAGCATAATCAATAAAATATATTTAATTTAAAAAAAAATCTTAAAAAACACAAAAAACTGCCAAGATGCAAAAGTCCTGGACTGGATGGTTTCACTGGTGGATTTTACTAAACATTCAAAGAAAAGCTAACACATATCCTTCTCAAATTATTCTAAAAAGTACAAGAGAAGGGAAGACTCCTAATCTTATTTTAAAAGGTCTACATTATCCTAATTCCAAAACCAGATAAAAAAACATGACAAAGAAAGAAAATTATAGGCCAATATCATTGGTTAATGTAGATGCTAAAATTCTCAACAAAATATTAGCAAACTAGATCCGGCAATACATTAAAAAGGTCATAGACCATGATCAAACCTACACTTTATGGTCGCATAATATTTGACAAAGGAACAAGAACATACAATAAGATAAAAAAACCTTATTGAGTCTATTCAATAAAAAGTGTTGAGAAAATTGGATAGATACATTCAAAAAATATGAAACTATACTACCTTTTTACACTGTACACAAGAATAAATTCAAAATGAATTAAAAACGTAAAGGTAACAAAGACAACAGAATATCCTAGAAGAAAATATAGGCAGGAAAAAATATCTAACTGGCTTTATTTATGTGATTCATGAATCAGGCAGCATCCCATCTAGCAACATGTTTTTATGAAAGAAGGGGAGGGCAAGTGAGCTGTTAACAAAAGAAAAGAAAGGATTATATTTTAGAACACAACATCCTCTTTCAGGGGAAAGAAAATGGCAAGGATTTTTATCATGCAGATTGCCTCCTCATTCCATGGGGGTTGGAGAGGGCCCATGTGACAGATTACCCGACTACTGTTGACCAGTTTTATTACTGTTTTGGGAAAGGTTGAAACGACAATTAGGTCTAGGTTTGGTATCACAGGCTTTAGCACAAGGGTGCCATTTGGGGCCTGTGGTTTTCTCTTTAACACTGCCTCCTGCCTTCACCCGTTGTGTGAAATTTTAGTTTCTTTCATGGAACTTATCACTGATTGTAATAATATCTTTGTTGGTCTGTTTATTAGCTTGATGTTTATCTTCATAACCAGACGGTGCCCTCTACGAATCTGTGCCTCTTTTGTTCACCACTCTGGACCCAGAGCTGTGCACCATGTCCAGCATATACTAGGTGCTTGATAATGTTTCTTGACAAAATGAAATGCTGACTATGAGAAATGCCTTCAACCATGTCTTTCTGCATTCTCCTTGTCCTTCTAACTCATGCCAAGTTTACCTTTTTTAAAAAAAAAATATTTATTTTTAGAGAGAGGGGAAGGGAGGGAGAGAGGAAGAGAAACATCAATGTGTGATTGCCTTTCATGTGCCCCCCACTGGGGACCTGGCCTGTAACCCAGGCATGTGCCCCGACTGGGAATCCAACAGGCAATCTGTGGTTCATAGGCTGGCCCACAATCCACTGAGCCACACTAACCAAGGCCCAAGTTCATCTTTTTATTTTTTTTCTTTTATTTAAAAAAATTTTTTTTATTTTAGTTTATTCAGTACAGTTTCTATCCTTTATTCCCATTCCAGCCCACCCACCCATTCCTCCCCTCCTCCCTCCCCTTTCCAACACCCCTAGTTTTGTCCATGTGTCCTCTCTTTTTAAAACACTAATTTCATCTGACCCTGCTCTTGGTCAGTGTTTACTGGGTCCCTCCACCCGTTTTGAATGTTTATGGGAGCCAGGTGAAGTAAAGACCAAGCTTTTAGTGAGAAAAGTTTCTGTGGGATTTTAATAAAAGCATTTAATTTTAAATTGTGGATTTGCGTTAAAAGAAACCCCAGACTCATGATCATGACAGGAAACAGATGAGTCATGCCTCCTGCTACTCAGTGTCCTCTAGGTTGGGGCTTGATAAAATCAGCACTAACTGCTTAAACCTGCCTCTTTCAGTTACCAGGGTGCTGCCCTAGGCAGGCACAGCCCACAATGCCCTTTTCACTGTTCACATGTGGGGCTCACAGAACTTCCACCGGCAGTGCACAATGGGCTCCGTGATATGACCCACCATTCCCAGAGACTGTGTGTATTCTGGGATAGTGTGTGCACTGGGGGTGGGTGGGGAGGGATAGAGATCTTTTGGGGAAGACAGGACAGACTCTGACTATAGCAATTTACAAAGTTCGGAAAACACACTTCAGTAGAATTTCCTCTTCAGTCTACGTTGGTCCATTTCCCCTCTCTCCTTACTAAGAGGAAGTTCCGTTAGCTCATAAAAGCACAGAATCACACATTCCTCAGCCTGGAAAAGCCCCTGGAGGAGGTTACTCAGTTTAATAATCAATGGGGCCTTCTGTTGGGGACTTCAATCCAAATTCCTCAGAAGCCTAGAAGTGTCTCACTGCCTGCTGTTTGGAAGAACTTGATCAGTTTCTCTGGCCGCCAGGGCTGTGCCAGGCAGTCTGAGAGCAGCTGGAAAGTGGAAGAGACCTGGCAGGAACTGCCCTCATGCTACCAGAGGGGAGCAGGCATGCCCTGCAGCCAGAGCTCATGGCTTCGGACACTACTATCCTTCCAGCTGCACTGCTTTCCCTGAACTTGATGCCTCATTCTCTCAGTCTTTACACCTTGGCCAGCCTTCATCCAACCTATCTCACAGGCTTTTTCCTTGGGGCAGAAGCCATCTCCAACACTCATTTCCAGGAGAAAGTGATCTACACCTCTTACCAATCTGGCAAGGAGGCCTCCGGGGCAAAAGTCTGAGCAGGTTCCAAATGGTGTGATATTAGTCAAGTTCTCTGAAGGTGAGACATCCCCACAACTTGTTATTTCCTTAGAGTGAAAGGGGGAGAGGCATCATTGGAGATGATTCAGGGGACGAGACAAGATGTCCTCAGTCACCTCCTCAAGGATCTAGGCTGGGACAAAGAGCAAAGTGCAACAGACACTCAGGCCACCAGCCCTGGGTTTGCTCCACCCCCTGGGCTGAGCATGGGGAGAGATTCAAACCCACACACCTGTGGCTTTTCGTGGAAGGAGCAGGTTTTTAGAAGAGAATGCAGATCGCTTCCACACTTAGAAGAAATAGCCGTAGATGCACCTCCAGGTCCATGGGAACAGGTGGCAGGGCTCCAGGGAGGTCTGGTTTGCTGTCTTCCTGGAAGGGAGGGGTTTCCAGGATCTCCTTTCCAAGTAGTCAGAATTTACACCCAAAATACTGTTACACTTTCCACCTTTTTCTTTCCATTTTATGAAAGAACCTTCTGCATACTTTCATTTACATGCATTTTCATAATCTTTCATTACATTACATACTTTTTACATTTCATTCATTATACATGCTTTTACTACATATATTGTCATTATCTTTCATTTTCACTGGTTTCCAAGAAAACTTGTCCATTTTCCTTTCATCTTTAAATCTGAATGAGAGCTATTTATGCACAGACTACCATGTGCCTGGCACAGTGTGAAACTCTTTACATGTGATCTCATTTAAACTGAATGACATCCCCATGAGGAATTATTCCCAGTTAATAGATGACGAAACTGGAACTTAGAAAGGATCAGTAATTTGCCCAAGGTCATAGACAATGAATGTTGGCATGAAGACTTTGTACCTAAGTCTGTCTGATTTGAGCCTGAGTCCTCAGTTCTTAGGGTGA
Organism: Trachops cirrhosus; assembly: GCA_028533065.1. Lineage (NCBI taxonomy): Eukaryota > Metazoa > Chordata > Mammalia > Chiroptera > Phyllostomidae > Trachops > Trachops cirrhosus. Next base: position 76,776,052 of record CM052543.1, on the reverse strand, counting down.
CATCACACATTTTATTAATTATCATCCCCAATTATCAACAACTTTGTTTCTCCACCAGGAACTATGTCATCAGAAATCAGACTGATTTCACAAGATTCCTTTGGTCCTGACAATCTATTGGCATTAAAAATGCATCACTCATTTACAGAGTTTTGTGTTCAAGGCACATTCACATCCACTTTGTCAGGGGAACCTCACACCCCTAGGGATGAAACAAGTCAGGCGTTGCTCTCTAGTTTTACAGATGAGAAAACAGATCAGGACAAGTGACTTTCCCAAGGTCACACACCTAGAGGCAGTGGAGTTTGAACTGGAACTTCTGGACTCTTGAAATATTCAGAATTCTTTCACTGTACTATGCTACCTCTCAATAAATAAAATTAAATAAATAAATAACCCTTCCAAGGGAACCCTGAGGAATCTTCCCTCAAGCCTAAGTTTCCAGAGGGAGTTGTTACCAGACTGGCATCTAGAGCTTGCTGGCAGAGTGGAGGGATTCTGGCTGGATTCCCTGGGCCAGAACATCTGTTCTCAGAATGGCACAGAGAAATGCAGGGCCATGGGAAGACTTAGGAGGGCATACCCCAGGCCTGTCACGCCTCCCAGTTCCTTGTCCATGGATTGTAAACCAGCTTTAAATTCATATTCCAAACTGACTGCTGGGAAGCTGGGCCTACACCTGCCCTTTGTGGGGCTCAGTGTCTAGAGCTTTTTCAGCGAGATGCCATGGACTCTGCTCCACCTGTTAGCCCCAGCATGCGAAGGAAGCTGACTGTGCAGACGTGGGTTCTGCAGTGTATTTCTTCCCAGCCCAGGTCAGACACGGGTGGAAGCTTCACTAACATCCAGCATGGAGAGAACTTTATTTCACAGATGGGGTTACTGAGACCCTCTGAAAGGTGGATGGTCCAAGGTCACGCAGCTGAGCAGTGAGAGAGCAGGACTACAGCCCAGTGCCCTGTCCCGGGGGCCTGAGGCTGGATGTCAGCAGCAAACAAGTTTAGGTCCCGACCCTGACCCTGAGGTGGACATGGTGGTGCCCAGACCCAGGGGCTACCTAAAGGACTGAGTTCTGACCAACACAAACACACATGATTTTTCTGGCACTGTTGGCAAATGATGGGGCAGCAAGATGGGGCCAATGAGTGGTGTGGCCACTGCAAGCCCCTCAGGGGCCTGCTGCTGTGTTGGCTGGAAAGAGGGACGTGTCTGCATGTGGACATGAGACAGCCCCAGGGGGATGGGTTCTGAGCCAGAAGCCCCCTTTTAGGTCTCAGTTGCTTTTATTTTCCCCTGTGGCTCCATTATGATAGCAATCTGGCCGACTGGCTGACCAGTGCAGAACCACCATAAGATCTTCCATGACAAACTTCCTGTCTTGGGGGCCTGCTAGTGAGGGAGCTTCTCTACAGGATCCATTCCAGGCTGGTTAGTGGTCAGCTGACCCTTTCAGGGATCAAACTTGGTCATTGCTCCTTCCTCCTCCCCATAGAAATGACCCCTGCTCTGAGGCCCTGAAGACTGCATCCTCCCAGTCAACATCTCACTGGAGGACCTGATAGAGGGCTGGCATAAGGGGAAAGACCTGGGTCTGAGCTGGCTTCCCCCAGCGTCTTCACTACAACTCCAAAAGCCCCATGATTCCACTGAGAAAATACTCCTTATTATATAGGAAGTCCTGAGGAGAGAGGAGGTCTCTGACTTGTCCTTCTCAGCTCTGCCAGAGTCGGCAGGGCCCCATCTATAGAACAGGCCACCCACACACTCTGTGCTGGTCAGTGAGATGGCCTCCTCCTGCCCAGGACCTCAGCCAGCCCTGCTGGGCCCCACTGGGCTTGCAGAAAGGTGCCCAGACTGGCATCATGTTTTACTTCTGACCCCTGGGGCCCTGCCTCCTAGTCCACGAAGGGCACGGTAGAAATCAAAAGCAGCCCCTTAGCCTGAGTCACTCATTGGAATGCAGAGTGGCAATCAGTGGCACGATGACCAGGTCTGAGTTAACACTGCCCAGAAGACTGCCTGGGGCTACCACACAGTCCAGAGGGGCAAGACCATGGGCAAAGCTCCAGTTAGATGTTCCTAGGTCACCACAGCTGGTCAAGCCCAAGAGTGACCACTCCTCAGTTGGGTGGTTCCACTGTCCAGTTGGGGCCCATGAGGGAGCAAGAGTCACTTCTGGGGGATCCTGTTTCAAATAGCCCTTGGCCAGGGCTGGTGGAGGCCAGGCTTCCTCAGCATCCAGGCACATCCTGACTGGGGGCCCAAAGCCATCTGCTAAGGAGGACTCTTCTTCCAGGCAGCCTTCCTTGGCTGCTTTCTCCTCTGTGCCTCTGGTCTGTTTTAGGTAGCCCTGAAATGCCACCACAGCTGGGTCTTCTTTCTTAGTCACCTCAGGCCCCAGGGGACTGACCTGGCCTGAAGCTGAGCCATCTTGTACATCCCCTGGCTGCCCTTCAGTGTTTTGTACAAGGCCAATGCCGCTGTCATCCTGGCCCTGGCTATTACTCCTCACCTGCTGCTCCCAGCTGGGCACCATGCCCAGACTCAGGTTGGGCTCCTGCAAGCAGATCCCACTATCTGTGCTATTGCTGCTGCCACCACTGCAGCTATTCTCCAGATCCAAGGAGGCTCCCTTTCCCAGAGTTCTCTCGGCCTCAGGGTGAGGGGCAGGGAGGAGGAACTGGGGCTCTTCAGTCTGCAAGGATGGCTTGGCACTGCCAAAGCCACTGTCTGTGCTGCCATGCAGCTCTGAGTTCCTCAGCTGTAGGGACACCTTGGAGAAGGCCTCCTCATCGATGGGATGGATGGTGTCTTGGGTCTCTGGGCTGGGAGGCTGACTGATAAGGTTGAAGGGACTGGGCTTCTTGAAGACCTGGAGAGGAGAGGGCAGAGTGGGTAAGGCCGAGGGACACCTGTAGGAACCCACCCCAGTGTTGCCAGGGGGAGGCCATGGGTCAGTCCAATGTGGGGCACTCTAGGAGATAGTGCTCCAAAGGAAGGGGACTACAGAGCCTGGAGGACACTGCCCCTTTTTCCTTTCATTGTGTTTCAGAATGTTTTCCTTCAAATGAAACTCTCAGTTCAGCTCAGAACTAGATACAGAAGAAGCCTGCATTCTTGGAGCCCGGATGGAATGATAGGAGAATTGGGAGTGGTGAGCCTTCTCAATGGCTGTGCTTTCAAGCAGAAACCAGACTGGACCCACCTTCATCTAAAAGTAGATTTCAAACTCTTTTGACTATGACCCAAAATAAGAAATGTGTTACACAATAACCTGTATGTAAGTAGCCCTTAAATATATAACATATATAAATAACTAAAACCAGTTTCACCAAACTCTTATTGCTACCTGCATACTATGATCTATTGTATTGTGTTGTGTTGTATTGTATTATATTCTCCATCCTATTCATTTCTGTTTTTAAAATGCATGATGTAAAACACCAAATTCATTTCTTCCTTCCCTTAGTTTTGACTTTCACAAACATAGGATGGCTATAGTGTGGGAACAAGCATAGAACTAGCAGCTGAGGACAACGTTAATTGCCGAGGACCCCAGGGCCCTTAATGCGAGCTCTTCTGCCCCAGTCACAGTGGTGTTCTTTCTGCCCAGGAACATATCAGTGTGGTGCTATCTCAGGGCCTTTGCACATGCTACTCTTTCTGGTTGGAATACTCTTCTCTTAGCACTTTCCATGGTTGTGTCTTTCAGGTCTCAGCTTGAATGTCACCTCCTCAGAGGGGTCCTCCTGATCACCCAGACACTCTTGCCACATTGACCTAGTTTACTTCCACCCAGAACTTAGTTTCTCCAATTATGTTTCAATTTTTTTTCATCCATCCCACAGCCCACCAATATGCACACATACACAATTATTCTCTACCCCCAAAAGGATACCAAACTCCTGGAGGGTAGCCGCTATCTAGTCTTGTTGGCCACTCTGTTCCCAAAGCTTAAACTGAGCTTTGTAGTAGGTATTCATAAAGTCTGTTGACTGATTTACTGACTCACTATGGCACATCTGCCTTCATTCCTTTTGTATGTGATGACTAACGCAACTCTTATTGGTTGAGTTCCTATTAACATTACATAGATGGTAATTAAAAATGTGTATTCTGAAGCCAGATTTCATGGGTTCAGATCCCAGCACTGTCTCTTAACAGCTGTGTCACTTTGGCCAAATTAATTTTCCTTCTCTGTGCTTTAGTCCCTCACCTGTCAAATGGAAATAATGACAGTACTTGCCTCCTCATGTTGCAGTTAATGCACGTAACAAGCTTAGAATGATGCTTGGTAGATAAAAAGCACTCAGTAAATATTTGGTAAATTCAATTTTACTCTCCAATAATTCTCTAAGGAAGCGCTATTATCTCTACTTCCTAGAGGAGAAAATTAAACTTCAGAGAAGTTAAGTGATTTGCCCAAAGTCACACAGCAGTAAAGCACAAACCTGGAATTTGTATGCAACTCTCCTGGTCTGAAATTTCCACTTGTCCAATAATACCTTGATATATTGTTGAAAGATCAGATCACAACTAATGAATGAGAACAAGCTAAGGAATGTGAAAGTGCTCTGTTCACTACAAGTTATTCACCCAGTTAGTAACGACCACGGTCATTTGATATAGGAATTGTGCTATATTTGTCTTGAGGAGGAAGAAATTCCCAAGGACAACTCAATTCTGTGATCCAAATGTACAGAAGGAACAAGAAACCAGAGGTTGCCTGTCATCTCTTTTGGCATTTTTGGCTGCACCACATTTGCACTCTTCCTAGATGTTTTCCTGGTGCCTGACTAACAATATTCCATCCAGTATACCAGGACCTCCCTCCTGCACCCCTCTGCTCTCTAGTTATCCATCCTGAAAGCCAGCCCTCTGGTGCACTCTTCTCCCTCCCAGCCCATCCCAGCCTGGGCCCTGCACATAGAATATGCTTGAAGTACTTGTCAAACAAGCCGATGCACACATTTGTGAGCCATGAATCTGCCTGGCACACGGAAAAAGGACATACTTCAGCTAGACATGGAGAAGCACTTTATAAGTCCCGAAGACTGTGGGAGCTGCCTGGCCTCAGTCTCCTTGTCATATCTCTCTACCCAGGGCCCTGCAGCTAGGAACACAGTTCTTTTTTGCCTGGACAAAGACCCTAATTACACCAGGCGGTTCCACCCCTCTTCTCTCCCTGCCTCCCAACTTTCTGGAGTTCTTATTAAAAATAATTTCACAGGGTATTTGTCTCTGTCCTTGTTTTTCCCGAAGACCATGGCATCCCTCTAGATGGTCCCTTTCCAGCCATGAGCTGGTTGTGGGGGATCTGGCAGGCAACCTGAATCCTAGGCCAGAGAGAGGCTGAGGCTTAGAAATGCTGCTTAGTGCTGGAAGTTCAGTTTTGGAGGCTGGCTGACTATGAGTGAAGCATTTATAGTACTGTGTAGGAACAGGAGACATCGGGGAGGGCTCAGATATCCCAGCCTCCTTCATAAACCCCTCCTGTGCAGCATCCAACCTCTCCAGCATCAAACTACTCTGAACACAGCCCAAGGGCCAGCACTTTCAGCCCTTTGTCCTTCCTCTTCCAGAGCACTTTTCCGGCCCCTAGAGGTGGGAAAGACTGGGCTCCATCCGACTGTCCCTGTTGTATGACCCTGTGTCTGTAACAATCTCTCTATGCCCCAGTTTCCTCACATATAAAATGAGGTAGTAATGCACAGGGGCTGGTCCATGGCCAATTATTAGTTAAATAGTAACAAAGTGACATGTGGGAGATTGGGACTACTCAGTACATATGTTATCTGGGCCACTCGAAGGCAACGTTCTCAGCACTGGGCTTTGCGGTCAAGTTCTCCCTCTTTCCTGATAGTGCTTGATAAAGCTGTTTCCTGATAACATCCAGGCTGAGGGAAAGGACAGTCTGGAATTGAGCACCTGTCTTCTGAAGTCTTGCTGGGGCTGGGAAGGACAGGGCAGTGCCCTGAGACTTACCAGGACAGCAGGTAGGGTCCCCCTGCGCCTCACGTACAGCTGGAGGGCCAGGAGGGCCAGGACTCCACAGAGCAACAGGACAAAGGTGAAGAAGATGCTGAGATTGGTCACGGTGAAATCTGTAGGTCCAGAGAGATGCATTTGTGGTCAGGCACCACGGAACATGGAGGGGCAGTCCTCGGAGATCCCACAGCCACTCTTGGAAGCCACTCAGTGAGTGGCCCAGGAGATCCCCACCACCCCAGGCTACCTCTAGACCACAACTCTGGACATGTCTGGGTTCTTGGGAATCCCTGCCTGGCCTCCCAACCTTGGTCCTGAAGGATTTTCTCATTAGATATAGTGGCTCTGCTGCAGGCTGTCTGCATTCACCCCACTGCACACAGAGCAGTGAGTTGGGATGGTACAGCAGGTAAGAACAGAGGGTTTAGCAGCCATAACTGGGTTCAAATCCCAGCCCCACCACTTACTAGCTGTGAGGCTGTGAACAGATTACTCAGCTTCTTTGAGCCTCAGTTTCCTCATCTATAAAATGGGAAAAATAATGGTGCTCACTACATAAGATGGTTGTAAAGTAGATAGCACTTACCATCTACCAAGTCCTTTACTTAAGTTATCTGATCCTTATAACAACCTTAGGAGAGAAATACTATTTTCATCCTTATTTTTATAGATTAGGATCCCAAGGTGCACAGAGGTTAAGTAACTTGCCCAAGGCCATATACGTCATAAGTTGGAAAGCAGGGATTTGAACCCATACCTCTACACAAAGCTATTTCTTATATCAGTGAGTGAATACAGAAAAAGCTCTTAAGGATGCCTGACAAACAGATGGTGCCTTACTCTGCTTAAATAGAAGAGCGGCTTAAATGATAATGAGTTTATGAGTGCCCTCAATGAAATTCAGTGTAGTGTAAAAATGTAAGTACTCACTTTGGTCTTTGATGAACCCTGAGCACACTGGACTGGTCACCCCCAGGGCATAATTCATTGTGCACTTGACATGTGCTCCCCTGAGTTGCTAGTTATAGCTTCCACTGGGCACGCCCTGTCCCCAAGTAAGGTCCTCAGGGCAGGACCACGCTCTTCACATCCTAAATCCTCTCCTCCCTCCCCTTCCCAGGCATGAGAACCTGGCATAGTATTTATTGACTTTAGCAGCTGTGGCGAGGAGTCAGCTAACTTTTGTTTCCTCTCAGGGGTAGGGAAGTAGGGAAGGCCCTTTGTGCCTTCAAATCTAAGAGAGGACAGCAGGGGATTGGAAGAAACAGGAACTAACACTGCTGACTGAGGGTGGCCTGTGGGTTTCTGGGAGGCACAGCTGTGCTCAAGTGGAAGCACTGCAGGATCAGGAGACCTGGCTCTGCCCTAAGATGTACCTTACATGTACTAAGTTTCAGTTTCCTCATTTCTAAAATGGGGACAATAGGAGATCTCTCACAGGGTTCTGTGAGGATGGAGATGGAGAACTGTTTGAGGCCTGCCTAGCACAGTGCCTGACATCAGCAACTTTTTGGATTGTGTAGGGCCCTTTCTGCCCTGCCATGTGGTCTGAATTGCAGCCCTGACCGACTCACACTGCCGGGAGACCACGATGCACGCCTCCTCAGACCATATCCCCTTGTTCATGCGGGAGCTCACAGACGGTTTCACCTGAACACAGAACTCTCCCACCTCGCCAGGGGTTGGGAAGCTGAAGTTTTCATGTTTTACCTTCTTTGTGAGCTGAAATGAAAACAACAGCAATAAACAAAATATCATTGTTTCATGACATATGGAGGTTGAGAGCTGGAGGGGCCGTTAGAGATGATCTAGGTCAATCTCCTTCAGTATTCTTTTTCTAAGATAACCAACCCTACATAATCAACACAGCCCAAGGTCTCTGTAATCACCATGGTTCATTTTGTACTAAAAGAGAAAAGGAAGTGTTTTACAGATGGCGAGGACCTTCCCAGAAGTGGTGGAAGGCAAAGAGGATGAATTTTGCAGATTCCAGAGACCTCCCCCTTATGGGGTGTCCTTGGGCAATCACACAGCTCCCTGGAGCCTCATTTCCCCGTTTATACAACAGGATAAAATACCCACCTTCAAGAGGACAGGAGACAGTAGTCACAAAATGTCTCCTGTGGTGCCTGACACTTAGTAGGTAGTATCTTCCCTGCTACCCGGCAAGAGCACCTGTTTGAGGGCTGATGTCATCTCAATTCCCTTCCCTGCCCCTATGACCATATGATCTTCCTCTGCCAGAATGAGAGAGGTGAGGGTTGGTAGAGCCCAGTACCTATGGCCTTTGGAATCCCATACCTTATTGTGTCCTGGCACCTTGCGAATTGCAATCTCATACTCGCGGAAGTGTGGGAAGATGCTTTCATATGTGTCACCTTCAGGGGCCATCTTGGGCCTGGGTGGTTGGATCTGTCCGAGGATGAGGCCACTGTGCACCTCTAGTTTCACACTGCCAACTGTCAGATTCACTGCACAGGGAGGCAAACCATGAGGCCTGCAGGTCAGGGAAGGACCTGGACCCCCCACTCATGCCTGGCCTCTAGGGTCAAGCTTTACATACCCTAAAACAGGTTTTCCAACCTAGCAGACCATTAGGACTTCCTGGGGAACACATTAAAAATACAGATGCCCTGGGCCCACTCAAGACAGTGAATCTAAATTTTTGAAGCAGGGCCATGGAAACATCCAGTATTGTAAACATACTCCCCAGGTAATGTTTCCACTGCCAGTTGAGAACTGGCCTTCAGACAGGCATTTGGGAGCCACTGACCTAGACCATCAGTTCTGACTCTGAATTCTGCAGTGCAGGCTTGTCACATGGACAGAACTCTGTGGATCCCAATTTGCAGAATGGAAGAGCCCCACTGAGGTTGGGACTTATCCTTTTCTTCTATCTCTGCAAAGAGAGACTCCAACCTTTTCCTCAGTAGTATCTCCCCACTTCAAAACCTCAAACCCTGACCCTTGAGGATCCATCCCTAATGGGGTGGGTGGTGGGGGGGTACCTGCTCCAATTCTGCTTGCTGCTTGCTTCCCTGTGTTGAGTACTTCGTGAATTTGCTTCCTCTCCAAAACCCTCTTAATACACAGTCCTGACCCTTGTGACTCAGCTGCCCCAACTCACCCCAAGACTTCTCTTCTGTAGGATAAACAACTCCAGTTCCCTTTTAAATCTTGAACAACTTGACTATTTTCATCTAAACCTTCTCCAAAATCCTGACTCAGGTTTGTCTGAGCAACTAGGTCCCTGGTCAAGAAGCCAGGCTAACATGGTGAGCTGTGGGAACATGGAGAACAGTTCTGGACTAGAGCTTCTGGCTAGAAAGGACCCCAAAATTCATGTTCTAGGCCCAGGAGAGAAAAAAGCACCTTCATCCATGGAGAAGCGGGTCCTGGTGATAGTCCAGTTGGAGTGCTTTCTTCCATCCACTGCCCGGACTTTGGCTCGGTAGCCGTTGTTGTGGTACAGGTCTAGGGTCACCATGGTGAGATCACAGCACGGCACCAGGGTCTGGCTACAGCTAGAGATGGACTTCCAGAGCTCCATTCCATAACTGGGGAGAAAGCAGGGTAGGCATTGGTTCACACTTTTGTTCAAACCTATCCCCTTTAAGAGGGAAGCAAGAGGCCAGGGGAGAGGGTTGCCATGATGGTACAGCCCTTGGGGTATTTTCTCTAGTTCAGGGCATCTCATTGCAAGGCAATCTCCCATGGTTCTGGGACCCTATACCAACTTCTCTGTGTTCTAAAAGATTCTTAGACTGAAATACAAGTAGCTCAAACTCAACTCCTCCAAAAGACTGGCTACTTACTGTAACACAGCCTAATCTGTCCCTTCTCCCAACTACATTTGCAATCATTAGGGTTTCTTTGTTTTCTAACTACATTATGGGTACTTTTCTTGTTTTTCCAATAAGATAGAAAAATCTTGAGGGTAAAGGCAATACTGTGGCTTTCTCACCCCAGCACATATGAGACTTAATCAGTACCTGTCAACTGATGGATATGTGCCAGGGTCCTTCCTGGTATACTTCAGCAACAAGGCAGGTATCTTTCTGTGTCAGGGCAGTAGAAGGGGATGGATTCTTCTTCTGCCCTTTTCCTTACCTCAGGAGCTCCACTTCATAGTAGGTACTTTCAGACTGATTCTGGATGGGCATCCAGTGGAGGATGTGACGGAAAAACTCTGCTTCAAACCACACAGATGGAGGGCTGGGCAGTTCTGTCCCTGGGAAGAAGGGTGTCCATATCAGAGCTAGCAGAGTCTACCCCCAGGGACGAAGATGGTGATGGTGATGGCGGCAAGCATTTTAATAGCTCCCATTTATTGAGTACTTTATTATGAGCTGAGTGCTGTGCTAATACTCTACACATATGGTCTCATTTAATTATCACAACAGCCCTACAAGGTAGGCATTTATTACTCCAATTTTACTGAGAAGAAATGAAGGCTCAGAGAGGCTAAGTGACTTGCTCAAGGCAATGGGGCTAGTAAGGGGAAGAGTAGGGCCTTGAATGCAAATGTGTCTGATTCCAGAACAGATGTGTCCTTGAATCAGTGTCCTGTGTAATTTGTGATCAGAAGCAGAAGTGGCCTGGCTCTGCCACCCCATCCCTGCTCCAGCCCCATCCCAAGGCCTGCCCTCAATCCTTACACCTGGTTCCTATCCTGGCTCCAGCCCAAGGCCTTCTCTTTGGAGTTCTTTGGGCACACAGATACCCTGCTTGTTGGCATCTGACTGTTTCTCTTCATAGGTCTGCTGCGAAACCCCAAGCTGAGGGCTTGCCCCATTCCCCAGCTTCTAAAAGGGCTTTACCCATGGCCAGATGCCTAGCCTTGAGTTGGGTAAGAACAGACAGAATGAAGCAGTTCTTCCCACAAAGAGTGAACATCCTTGGCTCCATGGTGAGATACTAAACTAAATACTAGTGCCTGTCTTTCTCCCCATCCCTCCCAACACATATCATTCACCTTGGGAAATGGCAACTTCAGGAGTTTCAAACTAGCACTTGCCAGTGTGACTTGGGCAAACTATTAAACCTCACTGAACCTTTTTTCTCATTTGTAAGAGTACAACAAATACACCTACATTAAGAGTCTTGCCTATCAAGAGCAATGAAATAAGTCAAGGCTAATACCCACACCCAGTTCCTCTTCTCTGCTTGATCCCTCAATGTCTCTTGTCTGTTAGCAACTCTCTCAGGCTTTCCTTGTTCCCTAACCTCTCATCATCTCTCTAATAATGCTTCTTCTGTTCTGATTGTTATATTCACTTAGAAAGTATGCTTGTCTCTTGCTCTATTTCTTATATTGTCTTTGATCTTCAAGTCTGTGCCTCAATTTCTAAACATTAGATGGAAAGTGAAAAATGCAGTGGGTCTTTGTGGTGTTTGGGCTGCACATCCCCAACTCAACTTTTGATCATGTGAATGGGTGACTGCAGGTTTTACTTTGTATTTTGGCGTGTAGAAGCGATTACAGTCCCTACTCTCCCTGCTTCTGCTCTTGGTCCCTCCACCTCTCCGCCCTTTCATTCTCTCTCCAGGGTTTGCTCTTCTCAGTTACAGAAACTTTCTGGCAGAGCTGACTGAATTAGGAGACTGAGGTAAGGGGTAGAACTAGTAGGCAGGAGGGAGGCAGATGGCAGTGGGAGTGCCTTAGGGGATAAAGAAGGAGCGGGGATGATCATATGGGGGTGATAGGTGTAGTGGAGGAAAACAGCTGGGGTGGGAGAGAGATGCACAGGGCAGAAGCAGGTTAATTGGAGGGCTAAGGGAAGGTAGGGTCAGATGGGGGATCAAAGTAATTCCTGAGAGGGATAGCAGTCCGATCATTTGAACTAGAACAACAAAAAAGCCAGCAATAAATTTATGACTCCTCAGAGGCAGCGGACGATGAGTTAGGGAAGAAAGTCGTTTAACTTCTCTACCCATCGCCTCCACTACCCACCCCCCACACACAAGGAATCTCAGCTTGTACTGCTTCCATAAAGGGTGAGCCTGAGACCCAGGTTTGCCAGAAAGGGAGAGATTGTGAGAAGGTAACGGATGCCCCTTTCTCCAGAGAGCCAGCCAGATGGGGGTCTCCGTAAGGCGCAGAAATTTCTTGTAAAGGTGGCGACGGTGGGAGTCGGGTCTGGTCACCACACAACTCAGCAGGGCAGGCGAGGCTTGGGCAGGGCCGGACGAGCCTGATCCTTACCTTGAGCTCCGGAGCGGAGGCGGAGGCTGAGGAGTGCTGCCAGTGACACTAGCAGGCGCGGCAGCATCCTGGGCGCCCTGCATCCTCTGGGGCCTGGGCCAACGCCAGCCGGGCTGCGAAGCGGCTCCTCAGGGGCAGAGACTGAAAACTCCGGCCGGCTGCCCCACCCACGCCCCTTGTGGCTAACGTCAGCGGGGCGGGGCCTCGAGGGAGCTGAGTCCCAGAGCCAGTGCACAGCCTCCGACATCCCCTGCTGGCGAGGAGGATGCAGCTGCACTGCGAGTCAGCTACTGTCCCAGGCGGGGGACTCTCCCAAACCACCCCACCCCACCACCCCCGCCAGATCCCCTGGGCTGGGTGCGATCCTATAAAAGCAGTCTGGGTAACCCAGGAAGGTGTGTGTGCGCGCGCGTGCGAGTGTGTTGGGGTGCAGGTGGTTAGGGACAGCCTTGCCCCTTTGAAAGCAGGAGATGGGGTGAGGTTGTTAAGCGCTAATTTCACCAGACGAGTAGGGTGGGGATTGGAGCGGTGTCCTAGGTTCTCAGGGATATATGTGAGGACTCACGTGTGTAAGTCCTGGTGTTGTCCTAGTACCTCGGTGTAGAGCGACATTAAAGTGGACAGCCTTCTACCTGACTTAATATTTTTTGGAGGGGTGCTCATGATGTCTCCTAGCTGCTTTTGGTTTCTCTTGCTTACCTGAACTCTTCTGTGTACAGCTATCTTTTTCTGCTGGGTAATAGCATAGCTTATATCTCTGTGTCACTTAACTCATCTGAAACTTCAGGTGCACCAAAGATGTGAGGGAATGGGAGACAAACATTGTCCCTTTCACTTTTGTTGGATGGTGACATCTGCTTCAGAGTATGTTTGTGTATGGGGGTGGAGGTATCCTATCCTGTGTCTGGTCTGAGGGTCCGCTTTGGGACTAGAAAGACTGCACGTTTTGATGATGGTCACGAAAGCCAGGGATGCCCCAGCTGCATGGAGAGTGAACCGCAGGGGCATATGGTCCATTAGGTCAACCCCCGTGAGCAGACAGCTCTTACTGCCAGGCTGTCAGATCATCTGGGAGGAAGAGCCCAGGGTTTTTAATGTGTGAGAATGTTTTTGCACCCTCTGTTGCTCAACTGAGAGATTAAGGATGGCCAATTGCTCAGAAGTACCCAGGCATGACCCATGGGGTGTGGCTGCTTTCTGGAATGACTTTTTAGTTCCCCATGACTTTTTGTACACTGTGCTATTTCTTTCTGAACTTACCTTTACTTTTAGTTTTTTGTTGTTGTTGTTGAGCTATAAGAGTGTAAAAATCTTAGCTCATCATTTTGAAAAAAGGTCAGGATTCTTAATTCATTCACTCAACAAATATTATGGCACACTTATGAGCTATACTCTGTACTGAGGCTGGGATAAAGTGGTGATCAAAACAAGGTTCCTTCTACCAAGAAATTAACAAGTTTGCTAAAGACAGAAAGTAAACATAGATTTTAATGTGTTAAGTGGTCTGGAAAGGGAAGTACAGGCTAATATGGGGACACGGGAATAGGCACTCAACCACAATTTGGGTGGAGGATAGAGAAGGCTTCCTGGAGGAGGTGACATACAAGCTAAAGCTTGAGGGATGAGTAGGAGGTAATGGGGTGAGGAGCAGATAGAGAGGGTGTTCCAAACAGAGGGTAATATATACTTAGAGAGAGGGAATATCGCATTTCTGAAGAATGCTGTGAAGTGGGTAAGTTAGCATTCCTGTTTTAAGATGAGAAAAATTCCATGGCTGACATAAGTTAACATTTTGCTTTGGGCAGAGCCAGCATCTGAGTGTAGGCTATTCCAGTGTATCCTGCGGTCCTCACAGAGGGCACCCAGAACAGGAGTTATGTTAGACATATTACTGTAGCTTGTTTTTCCAATTCCATTTTGATTTGTATTCAGTTATTCATACTCAGTGTTCCAAAAAGTCCACCCTACTGTTCTGTGATTTCTGGTATTCATACCAGTATTGGGACAGATAATAGAAAATAATTATAATGATATCTTTTGTTTACTGAGCTCTTACTGTGTATCAGGCACTATGTTAAATGCTTGCCATATTGTAGAAGAGACTGGCTAGATCCTTAGCAATCCCATTTCCTTTTCCTGGGTACTCAGGACGACTATATCTCCCAGCTTCCCTTGCAATGATGTGAAATAAGTGACTGGAGTTTAACCAACATGAAGTTGAATTGATGGGTGCCACTTCCTGGCCTGGTGTCTCTGTCTTTGCTCTTCTGTCTGCCAGGTGGAAAGGGCCCACCCAGTATGGGACTCTAAGGGAATGAATAGAGCTTGGGTGCCCAAATCATCTCTTGAAGGGAAGAATTAAGGAAAGACACCATATCTATGTCAGCCTGTGATTTGAGTGAAGAGTGAACTATTGTTGTATCTAGATTCTGGAATTTTTGTTATAGCAGCTAGTGTTAGCTACCCTGATTAATGCACAAACATTGTTTCATTTAATTCTTAGTACCACCCTGCAAGATTGACATCATTATCAGTGTTTTACAGATGGGAAGTTAGTTTTACATATGTTGTCATTTGTCTGCATCACTCAGCCACTGAGTGGCAGAGTTAAAATAACAGTCCAGGTCTGTTTGACTCCAGAGCTCATGCTTTCACCAGCACATCATCAGTGCCCTCCCCCATGTTGGAGGAGTTCTTGGAAAAGACAAATGTCTAATGAGTTGACAGAGAGAAAGAGTGAGGGTGGGGGAGGAGGAGCAGCTTAGGGCTGAGTATCATTGGCAAAGAGAGTGTGGTAAGCTCCAGGGAACCTGTGGACAGAGCTGGGTAGACAGACGTCTTGCTCCCCTGGCCACACTGGGAAATTTTTAGGGCAAATTTTGAGGTCTAGATGGTTCCACTATCTCATTTTCACTTCATCTCTGTCTTCAAGATGATGCTTCTAAACAGACCTCACTGGGGGACAGGGTGGGCATCTGAGTGGGAAGAAAGTCTGTGCTCAAGTGTGGTAATAAGCACAACTTGCAGTTTCTGTCCCTGTGCTGGTGATTAGGGAAGTCCCAGACCTTGTGGTCACTATGTCAGAGCTACATGTAACAGGGAGAGAGCCCTAGATGGAACTGACCTCCAGGAGGAGACAGAGAGAAGGAAGCTGCCTGGGGACACTTGGCAGTCATTGGGTCGAGGAGAATCACAGGCATAAGACGAAGAGGTCACTAAGGGCCAGCCCCAGCTCTAGGAGGAGCCTGCTCATTGTTGTTACAGAACCTAATTATTGCCTGCCATCTGCCTGACTCCCTCCTGACTGCATATGAAGAGCTCAGAAGGGACAGAATTTCTTCTGAATGTCCCTCTTTACTGTTTAGAGGGTGACTCAGGCTCAAGTAGGGAGTTTGACTTTTGGCTGGGTGGGTGACAGGCATCCTTGAAGGAGAGGGACACAGCAGATTTGCATTTTAAATAGAGAGAAAACCCAGAATGTGGAGGTGACCAGCCAGAGTGACTGGGCTAGTTAGTGGCTGAATCCAAACCTTGTACTCCTGATTGAAGTTCTTTTTGCCTGACACACCACAGCAGCTAAGCTTGTGGAACTATGAAGACTGTGTGAGGGTGCCATACCTGTCGGCCTAGAGCAGGGGTGTCAAACTCATTTTCACCTCGGGGCCACATAAGCCTCACAGTTGCCTTCAAAGGGCCAAATGTAATTTCAACTCCTTAACAGTTAAGGAGTGGTTACATTTATACAGTCCTAAGATTATTTCGGCCTAGAGGAAAGGAGGAGGAATACTGATTTCCATGGTAAGGGACCTCCCCTGCTAATTTCTTGAACCAGCAGAGCTGGGGCTAACAGCCTTCTCACACCTGCAGTCTGCTTGGGCCTTCTCTTTATTCTTGGTCAGCGCCATGGTTCACAAGACTGCTGGGAGGAGCCTGTGGTTCTTGGAAACAAGAGACCTAGTTCTAGCCCCAGCTTGGCCACTGTCAGCTGTGTGCCCTTGGGCCAGTCCCTGTACCTCTGTTAGCCATTGACAAGATCAGATAATTATAACCTTCCCAGGCTGTTGTAAGGCCAGATACAAAAGTGTCGGAACAACTGATAAAGGCTTCCCAAGTGAGAGGGGGTGTGGTTAGTAGAAATACTCAGTAGGAAGGCCTCACACCCATTAGAGGAAGCCAGTCTCCTTCTCATGTTGTTTGCTTATCTGCATTCACTTGGCCTCTCTCTCCAGGCCATAGGCTGTGCTGAGCTCTGCCCCAGGATGACCTTGTCAGGAAGGGTGAAGACCTAGTCCATTGTCATTGCTTTATGAACTTGGGATGCAAAAGGTTAAGAACAGAACATTGATAAAAGAAAAAATCCCATGTCATTTCAAGAAACAGTTGTCTTCCCTCTCTAGTTCAGATGACTTTGACTTCTCCAGATTTTAGGGATGACATCTCCTTTTAATTCTAAATTCAACATCAGTCTGAGTCCTCATCTCACAAATGCAGGAAGTCCATCTGCTCTTGTGTTTCCATTCCTGGGTAACTTGGGGGGTTGTCAGGGAAGCCTCACATGCCCAAAGCCATCGTGGCAATCTCATAGCTCACCTCTTAGTGTCTTGTGATGGTTGCCTTTGGGCTGTAGTTGGTCACTTCAAGTATGGTCACAGAGCCCATAAGATTTTTAAATGCTGCTGGAGGTTTGTGAATAACAAAGTACCAAAGACAATTTAAAACTGGTTCAAGAAGTAGCTACTTGGTGCTTGCACCAGGTCAGTACCATTCTGAAAAACGTCCTAAAGTTTCTGGCAGTTATGTGGCAGGGAGAGACCAGCTAACTTTCTATCTTTGGAAATCTCCAGGTCTCTGAATGACTTTTTTGTTCCCAGAGAGATGAGGGGCCTCCTTCCCCTGCTTAAAGTTCACTTACTATTATTTTTCTTTTGAGGTGATTTACAGCAGGAATATGAATATCCCTCAAGGGAAATTCCTAGTGCCACCTCTAAAATATAGTCTAGCTCAGGTGGCCCACATGGGGCTAGTTGCTGGTCTATCTCCTTCACGCTTTGGTAGGCCTAGGAAATGGTGCAGGTGGGACCGGAGTTGTATGGCCCAGTCCAGGGCCTTGCTACAATTGTTCATCCATAGAGGAAAAGATACCAGGTCCACCTGCTTCTCCTGCTCTTGTTTGGGCTCCTGGTCTTCTGTTAGCAATATCTGGACAAAGAACGATGATTTTCAGGTGTGGGATGCGGCAGCCTAAACTCAGACTTGGGGAAAATTTGTTTCTCTAACTCCTCAGGGTTGTGAGTTCTGCTAAGGAAATACTCAGTTGGCATTGCCAAAGAAAACCTCAGTTCAGGGCATCTGCCTTGGGTACACTGCTGATGCCCAGGGCTTTGCCCAAAATGATGGACATGAACTTACTTATATTGACATGACTAAGAAAGTTCACAAGGACAGAGGAAGGCTCCCACCTGAAGACACATCCTAATTATTACTCTGGGATGCAGAAATTGCTTTAACCCCTTGAATCACAGCTTTTTTAGCTTTAAGAGTTTAAAGATCTATTTTCCACTATACCTCTTGGAGCATCAAGAGTGCTGGATGGGAAGACCTGAGATTGGGATTTAAGCCTCAGGTTGTCAGTTGTCGTTTGTGACTTTGAGCAAGTCACAGTTCCCCAGGTCTCAGATTTCTTAGCTGCAAAATGAGGATGACACCTTTTCTTCCAACTTGTTGGGGTTGTTGATGATGAAAATAAGTAATCATTTGTTAAGTACCTATGTTTAGGCACTGTGGGTACAAAAATTAGTCAGACACTGACCTTTTTCAGTGCATGAATTTTCAGGGGATTTAGACCTGTAATAAATAACTTTGATTTGATATTAAAAGGATCAGCTTAGATATAAACTGCTTTGTAAACTCTAAGGTGTGATACACATGCAAGGGGAGTATTAGTACAATTGTTATTATTATTATTTTTTTAATGGATTGGGTCTCCTTTCTGTTTACTGCCAGACCAAGCACATTTTGGCCATACCTTGAAACCTCTTCTCCATGTCTCTCATGGCTCTAGGAGATCTTGAAGTCCCCGTTGAATCCTGGAATCTTTGCATGAATGCCAATCCCTCTGTCCCCCTGCTTCTGTTTCAGCACTTTTCCCAGAACATATTGGAAGTATGGTTTTGTTCTCTTTCAAAGAATTAATAACAAGGACAGGCAGTGGTAACTGGAGGTCAGCTGGGGGTGGTGAGTGCTGAGTGTGCACACACAACAGCACATGGGGCAGAGGTGGGAGGGGACACAGAAGAGGGAAGCTCTCCAGTCTAGGGTGCAGTTGTAGTTCGTATAATTTACAAGAAAATGAAAGTCAGAGAGGAAGAGCTCGTTCAGATGATGGCAGGTTGACACCTCACCCTCAGGCTCATTCTGTGGCCATCTGACCTTTGGGGACATGAAAACAAGTTGGTTGATACTCTTCTCACCTTCTTCCAAACTCTTTTCACAAGCCAGTATTTGGGTGACTGATGCAGGGAGGTCCTGCTGGTCTCTCTGGTAACCAGTAACGTCCTTTCTGCCCTCACTAACCTGCCCTTCTCTCCTACCTGAGCCTCTCTTCTCAGGACACCAAGGAATCCAACTAGAAAATTCTCAGGACCCATGAAAGGAAAATTAGCATTTCTTTGCAGCTTTTTAGAGTTCTTGTGCATGTGGGGTTATTTTTACACTTCTAAAAATTTTGACTTGGTAAATAAATTTTTAACACATAAAAATTATTTGATTAAATAACAAATGTTCATAAATGCATACAATTTTATCAACACTTTGATGCATAGTATAAAGTTCCAAATAGGTGATTCATGTTTAATGTTATAGATTATAGAAGTTCTAAACCTATTTTCAGAAAGCTGAAGTAAACAAATGCTCTGAGGCTCATAAAATTCTTGTAAATGTTCACTACTTGCGTCTACATTTATAAATTAACAGAAGGGTTTCCATGTGAATATGAAATGCTTGCCCACCCATTGATCCCAGGAAATGGTCCCTGTTCAACCTCAAAATGAGATATTTCTCCGGCTCTTGGGGTGAGAGTGTGCCTGTTATGCTTGGGAATGACAAGGCCAGTATGGGACTAGAGGCCAGTAAATGAGGCTCACCTGGTTATAGATTGGCTCTTCCATGGGAAGGGAAGTGTTCCAGAGGCTGAAAGACAGAGGTCTTGAGAACTCTCAGCCTGTCTCTCGTATCCTCCCAAGAATATTCACTGTGAGAGAGATGGGGGCAGACTGAACATGGGCTTTTTCCTGCAGTTTTGACCTGCCTCCCACGCCCGCGTGAAATACACTTTCCCTACATACTCAGGCTCTAGCCTTCCACCCGCACCCTTTCCTCTCTTTTTCTTGATTCTCCCTTTCCCTTTTCCCTTTTGTGATTCTTCTCCCTCCTCCAAATCTGAAGTGTTTCCTCATTGGAGACTGATGAGAGGAAGGATGGGGTTAGAGTGAGGAGGAAGGTCAAGGCTTGGAGGTGTATCAGTTGTTGGTGGTGGGGTGGTGCTGCTGCTATAACAGATTACCATAAACTGGCTGGCTTAAAACAACAGAAATTTATTCTCTCACAATTCTGGAGGCTCAAGGTCTGAAATTGGTTTCCCTAGGCTGAAATCAGGGGGCTGAAAGGGCCACATTCCCTCCGGAGGTTATAGAGAAGAATCCTTCCCACCTCTTCTGGCTTTTGGTGGCTGCCAGATTCCTTGACTTGTGGCTGAATCACTCCAGTCTCTGTCTCCATCCTGTTGCCTTTTCCTCTGTGTATGTGTTGCATTTCCTTCTGTCTCTTTTTGATAACGAACATTTCTTAAGAGCCTAAATGTGATTGTATATGAGTCGTTTTGATAATGCAGAATAATCTCCCACCTCAAGATCCTTTATTTAATCACACCTACAAAGACCCTGTTTCTATATAAGGTATCATCCACAAGTTCTAGAGATTTGGACATAAACATCTTTTGGGAAGCCATTTTCATCCTGCCATAGAGGAAGATCATTTTTCAACATTCATTTCTATATTTATTTAATCAGACCTTTATTCAACATGTTTATTGGACGTTTACCAGACACGGGGAATACACTGTGAGCAAGGCAGAGCCTTTCTGGAGCTTACAGTTTAGAAGGGGAAATGTATGTTAACCAAGTAATCACCCAAAGAAAATGAAAATTGCAACTGTCTAACTGCTGTGAGAGTCCGTAATTGGGACTTGATTTGGTGTCACAGGCCCAAGAAACCTTCCATGAGGAGCTGCTGCTTGAAATGAAATCTGAAGGAACCAGGTAAAAAAGAGAGGGAAGAGTGTTTCAGGCAGAGGGACGAGATGGCAGACTGGGGCGTGACCAGCACTGGTGGGATGTGCTGAGCTTGAGGTGAGGCCCACAGGGAGAGGCATCTGGGTTTCTGGAACTGTGTCGGGTCAATATGGTGTGTGTGCACCCCACCCTTTTCAACAGTCCCAGCCTGTGGCCACTGCTTGATACCCAGGGACTTCCTTTTTGTTCCCCCCTCAGGCACCATCCTTTAACTTCCTGCCCTATGTGGCATGTGTTTTAGCAAGAAAAGGCCCCAAGCTTAGTGTTAGGGACATACCTCTAAGTTTTGGTCAAAAAACTCTTTTGTCTGCCTGCTATGTGACAGACATTGTGTTGTGATTCGCGGGAAACAGGATGAGAAGATGACATTATTCTGGTCCTTGAGACAAGAGACTGTAGGGTGGAGGGAAAAGCACTAGGAATTAAGTGCTGAATAGTCTGTCAACCTGGGTTGACTGTTAACTTCTACTGCTAATGGCTATGTGATCTTGGGAGAATGATGTCACCTCTCTGTGCCTAAGTACCTTTCAGGAACACCCAACTCAAGTCAACAAACATTTCATGTGGCCCCACTGTGTGCTAGGCAGTAGGCCAGGTGCTGACAACCCTCAGAGACCTGTGTGACTAGGAGTAGACACTGGAGTTGGTTGTTTCCTCTGTTGGGACTCCAGCTCTAGGTCTGCTGCCTGCACTGCTTGATCCAAATGGCTTTCCAGGGCACATGCCATGAAGTGCTTCCTGCACAGGGGTCCACACCAAGCATGGAGCTCTAGGAGGTGGCAGTCAGAGAGAGGAGTTGCATGCCCTAGGAGTCTGGACCCATCTGGTCTTTCTCCTGCCACCCTCTTCCCTCCTTCTGTAGAATATTCTACACCATCTACAGAGAACCTTTGTTGATAAACACTAGCAGTTTTAATCTTCCTGAGTGACCCCCCAACTTTGTGGAGTACTGTTTGACCAACAGTTTTCATCTGCAACTTTGTTATTGACCACTATCATCAAGCACCTCAACTTGTTTGTTTATTTGTTTGTTTGTTTAATAATGGCAGCAACTCTCTTTTTTCTCATTGAACTATTTGTGTAAAAAAGCCAGGGTGGAGTTAGGCAATTTGCCAGCTCACTCTATTGTATTTGGCAAATCATTTTATATCTCTAAGGCTCAGTTTCTGTGGTAATGTGAGGATAAAAATCCCTGTCTTGCCATCCTTCCAGGGCTTTTGTAAAAATCAAATGAGATTTTGCCCCCAACCCTGTTTTTACCCCTCTATGGTTACCAATAAGAGGCCTAGCTAGGGGTAGGGGTGAGGAGGGCAAAACTGTGAGTGTTGAGTAGCTGAACTCTATAGTTGGCTGAGCCTTACCATTCAGTGGTACTGGGCTGTTGTGGGGGCAGGTAGGTTAACCACCCAGAAATTGTCTTGTTTGGTTTCTTTTCCAACCATAGTGACTTTTGACTCTTCAACTCCCTCCCTGATCTCTCTCACCTTTTAACATCTGGGTGGGGGATTTTGTTCAGAGTGTGAAACAGACTTCTAGACCTCTCAGGTCTTCATAGCTGTGAGGTGTTGTTTTGTCCTTCGGTGAGGAGGGTACTTTCTGTGTGGGCAGAGGCATTGGATTGTGACCCCTTTTCCCCTGGGGCTGCTATAATGACCAGGGTCTTGCCATCTGGGCCTGAGAGTTCAGGCATCCATGGAAAATTGTGGAACTGAATTCTGGGGTGGGCTCTGGGGCAAACTGATGTGAGAACCCAGTTACTACACAACCAGACACAGCAGGGAAGGGAGGATAGGAAACCTTTGAGAAGAGCTGAGAAATGTGTTAAGGAGAGGATTCAGAGCAGGACTCACCTATCAGCACAAACCTGGGTGGACAAAGAATGTAAGGAACTTGACCAATTTTTAGGGTGTAGTGTGCAAGACATACACAGTAATATAATGTGGTTCACAAGTAGAGTAACTGAGGCTCAGTCTCTTTATCCATGAAAGGGGTATGATGATGTTCATTGCACAAGTTTATTGCAAGGGCTAAATGAAACAAAACACACAAAAGATGTTTAGCATAATGCATGGTATATAATAAGTGTCCAATGAATGTTAGATATGGGAAGATACAGTTCAGGTAATGGTGGAATAGTTTATTTGGAATAACCCTCTGACTGATAACAGTGATAATTCTGAATGAAATATATAAAAATCCCAACTAGGAGAAGAGACAAATCTTCCATGTATTAGAATTTCAAGCTATTTATGTAAATACTCTACCCTCAATGAGATGTGAGCATCACTCCTTACTTCTTAAGGGTGGACTACACATACAGACTTCCTTCCAAAGTAATATGAGAAGAGGGGAAAAGAGTGACTGTACAGCAGAGAAATCTGACAAACACAAACTCAGCCAGGTGATCAAGGTCAACATCAGCAGTGATTATTCATATTGGTAGTACCTACCGTTGATGTGATATGATGAAAATAGCACTTAATCTTTGTGGTCTTCCTCTCAGAACCCTATAATCCCAGTATAGCCATGAAGAAAACATCAAACAGATTTCAATCGAGGGGAATTTTACAAAATACCTAACCCAAACTGTTAAAACTGTCAAGGTCATTGAAAACAAGGAAAGTCTGAGAAACTGTCACAGCCGAAAGGAGCTTAGGAGACATGATGACTATATATAATATGGCATGACAACTGATGTGATGTAGTGCCTTGGATGAGATTCTGGAACAGATAAAGGACATGAGGTAAAAGGTAAGGAAATATGAAAAAAGTATGGACTTTAGTTAATGAAAATGTATCAACATTGGTTCATTAATTATAACCACATATTCTCATATTAATTATAAGGAAACTGGGTATGTATAGGAAACCTATCCATGTGGAATGGCAAATGTTGCTCAGCCCTGTGGGAAAGCCCATAGGCTCATGGTGGCATGCAGGACTCCAAATCCACAGATCAGTTCTCCCGTGGGAAACCAGGCCTGCATTATACCTAGGATACTTTAAGCCTTGCTCTTGCTAAAACTCCCTCACCCTGAGTTGAGGCAGCAAATGCTTACTGAATATCTTTAAAGTAACTTCTTGAAGTCTATGCTAATTCTCCCAAGGATTGAATTGTAGCCAGACCAATTACTCTTATCATTCCCTAGCAATTGCAACACTTTTTCCTTGTTAATCTATAAGAAGTAAGCAGTAACATCCTTTCCATTGCTATTGGTAAAAAGTAATTACCTAAGGCAAACCTAAGTATAATGAATGAAAACGTTCTTTGATGTATGGTATTAGAAACCAATAAAAGCTTGTCAAGGCAAGGGTCAACGCACTCTCCTCTTGAGAGAGTGGCTAAGGCACTCCAAGCTGCTCTCCCTTTGAGAGAGTGATTGTGCCATCCCCTTTCCTCCACAGGACTTTGGTAGTCCGTGTGAATTTGTCTCGTCTCATCCACAACACCACAGACACTGAGGGCCAGTGTCTGCATCAGGTATGGGTCTAATGGAACCCTCTGTACTGCATTCTTAAGTTTTTTGTAGATCTTAAGCTCTTTAAAGAAATAAAAATCTATAATATCCATATATTAAAATATATATCCATAGCTAGATATACACATACTATACATCTATCTATGAAAACATTTTTGGAAATGCATTACAATTGATGAAGCTTTATAAAATATATAGTTTTTTGTATTTTTCTTGCAACTCTTCTGGAAGTTTGAAATTGTTTTTGGTTATATAATCTGAAAAAACAAACAAACAAACAAAAACTCCAACTATTTTGAGGGACCAGAGAGCCAGCAAAGCAGGCAGAATCCAGAGGGTCATGTTATTTGAAAGGAGGAAATCAAACTGTAAGGTTCCTATAAAGCTCCTCCCAATTCATGGGGGAATATGGGGCACTTGAGTCCACACAAGAATGAGTCTTAGTCTTAACTGGGTTGAGAACTAAATCAGTGATCAGGATTCAAAGCTGCTGAGGCAGCTGGAAATTGAGAAGGAAAACTTGGGGAAAGAGGGGAGCCACAGACTAGGGAGCCCCAAATCTACCCACAAATTCCTCTTCAATCTTTACCTGACTCCTATACTGTGCCTGCACAGTAAGACTCTAATGATCCAGCAAGGAGCTGGAAGCTGAAATTCAGTTTCTTTTTGAGTATCAAAATATTCCAATTTTTTCATGTATTCTTCTCTTGGTTTTACTAAACTTCAGGGTTTTTTTTTTTTTGAGGAATTTATCCATTCCATCCAAATTGCCACAGTTATTAGAATAAAGTTGCTCAAAGTATAGCTTCATTATTTACATATTATCTACAGAATCTGTAGTAGTAATTACCTTTTTATTCATTTGATATTAATAATCCATGTTTTCTTTTTAAAATCAGTCTGGCTAGATATATTTTTTAAGATTTTATTTATTTATTTTTAGAGAGAGGGGAAGGGAGGGAGAAAGAGAGAGAGAAACATCAATGTGTGGTTGCCTCTCATGTGGCCCCCCACTGGGGACCTGGCTTGCAACCCAGGCATGTACCCTAACTGGGAATTGAACTGGCGACCCTTTGGTTAGCAGCCCGCACTCAATCCTCTGAGCTACACCAGCCAGGGCCGCCTTGCTAGTTGTTTATAAAATATATTCATCTTTTCAAAGAATCAACTTTTGGCTATATATATGTATATATACACATACATATATAATCATTTTTTAAAATTTAGGTATAATTGACATACAACACTATATTAGTTTTAGGTGTATGACATAATGATTCAATATTTCTATGTATTAAATGATTATTAAAATAAGTCTATTAACATTCATCACCAAACATAGTTATAGAATTTTTTCTTGTGATAAGAACTTTTACAATTTTTTGAAATTCTGTTTTCTTTTTTTAAAAATGTTTTTGACTTTAAATAATTATTTATTTTTAGTTATAGTTGACATACAATATTATATTAGTTTCAGGTGTATAGCAGAATAATGGTTAGACATTTATATAATTTACAAATGGATCTTCCCAAATGGGACTTTCTAAGTTTTGCAACCACCTAGAAACATGCAACAATTGCAATATTGTTTACTATATTCCCTATGTTGTACTTTACATCCTCATGACTATTTCATAACTACTAGTTTGTACTTCATAATCCCTTCCTCTTTTTCACCCATCCTTACAATCCCCATCCCATTTGGCAAACTTCAGCATGTTCTCTGTATCTATGAGTCTGTTTCTGTTCTGTTGGTTTATTTGGTTTTTAAAATTCAATTGTTGATAGATACATATTTATTGCCATTTTATTATTCATATTTTTTATCTTTTTTTTCCCTTCTGCTTCTTAAAGGAGATGCTTTAACATATCGTGTAATACTGGTTTGGTGGTGATGAACTACTTTAGCTTTTTCTTGTCTCAGAAGCTCTTTATATGTCCTTCCATCCTAAATAATAACTTATGTTGGGTAGAGTAATCTTGGATGTTGGTCTTTCCTTTTCATCATATGGAATATTCCATGCCAATTTCTTCTGGTCTACAATGTTTCTGTTGAGACACAAGCTGACAGTCTTATAGGAGCTCTCTTGAAGATAACTAACTGGTTTTCTCTTGCTGCTTTTAAGATTCTCTCTTTGTCTTTAACATTTGGCATTTTAATTATGCTGTGTCTTGGTGTGGGCCTCTTTGGGTTCATCTTGTTTGGGACTCTGCACTTCCTGGATTTGTATATCTATCTCCTTGACCAGATTAGGGAAGTTTTCTGTCATTTTTTTTCATGTAGTTTCTCAATTTTTCTCTCTCTCTCTTTTCCTTTTGATGTGAATGTTCTTAGGCGTGATGGTGTCCCAGAAGCTCCTTACACTCTTCTCATTTTCATAGATTCATTTTTTCTTGTTTCTGTTCAGATTGGATATTTACTGCTTCCTTCTCTTCCAAATTTCTAATTTGATCCTCTGCTTCATTTACTCCACTGATAATTACCTGTAATGTATTCTCTATTTCAATTAATGTATTCTTCATTTCTGACTGGTTCTATTTTATGTATTCTATCTCTGCTTTTTATGTTTCCTGTCTCTTTGTTAAAGTTCTCACTAAGTTCATTTCTTCTTTTCCTAAGTACATTGAGCATTCTTATAATTAGTGTTTTGAACATCTGCATCTAGCAGATTGCTTGCCTTCATTTTGTTTAGTTCTTTTCCTGAAGTTTTGTTCTGTTTTTTCATTTAGGATATGTTTCTTTGTCTCCTCATTTTTATGATCTCTCTGTGTTTGTTTCTGTGTATTGGGTAGAGGGGCTATGTCTCCTGGACTTGGTAGAGTGGCCTTATGCAGTAGATGTCCTGTAGGGTTCAATGGCACAGTTTCTGTGATCACTCAAGTTGGGTACCCGAGGTGCGCCCTTCCATGTCCAGGTGTGCTGTGTGCACCCTCTAATTGTAGTTGATTTTTGATTGTTGTTGGCACATCGATGGGTGAGATTTACCCCCAGGCCAATTGGCTGCAAGAACTGGCTGTGACCGTTCTGGAGGATTACCTGTGCAGGGGCCTACCCCATGGAGCAGGACTTCAGCAGGGCTCTGGTGCTCGCTGAGTCTGCCCCTTGAGTGTGTCGCTTATGGAGGTGGTTGGGTGGTGCTTCAATGTTGTCTGAATCTGGCCACCAGGTAAGCTGGCTCTGGGGCCTTTCAGGAGGTTCAGGCCAAGATCAGCCACCACCTGTGTTCTGCTTGAAGCTACCTAGCATGAGACACAAATTAATCTGCAGATGGCTGCTACTTGTGCTGGGCTTGGAGGTGCCCAGGAGAGGCCAAGCAACAGTACAAGGATGGCTACTGCTAGTGCTGAGCCTGGGGCCACTTAGTGAGATATATGGGGCACACTGGGACCAAATGCTGCTTGTTTGGAAAGACTGAAGCATGAGGCAAGACAGGCCACTGGTGTGGAAAAGACACTAGAAACAATTTATTTCTAGTTGAGTGGGGCAAGGTCTTTGGGAATCACCAGGGCAGGCAAATAGTGTGAGCCAGTTTGATGGAGACTCAGGTATAGTGTCACCCGCTAGCTTTGTCAGGGGAAGAGAGCTCAGAAAATGAACACTGGACTCTGCTAGCACTTCTGTCTGGGAGACAGCTGCCCCTCCAGCCCACACCCTGATGCTAGACAATTTAGTTCCTCCCTGTATGTCCCTATGTCTTTCAATCTACTGCCCTAGCTCTGGAGCTCAAAGGGAGTGAGTCCAAGTAACTTCATGTGTGGGCTCTTTAAGAGGAATGCCTGGGACTCCAGAAACCTCTGTCTCATTCAGCCTCAATCCCAGCTGGTTTTCACATCCCGAAGTTATGGGAACTTCTCTTCCTGGCACTGAAGCCCTGCAGAGCTGGGGAGCCTCATGTGAGGTTGGGATCCCTTGCTCCTCAGTGGAGACCTTGGCAGCCAAAATATCCCTCCTGCCCTGACCAATGTGGTTCAGTTGGTTGAGTGTCATCTAGCAACTCGAAAGGTCACCAATTTGATTCTCCATCAGGGCACATGCCTAGGTTGCAGGTTCAGTCCCTGTTCAGGGTGCATGTGAGAGGCAACCAATCAATGTTTCTCTGTCATATCGATATTTCCTTTTCTTTCTCCCTCCCTCACCCTCTCTCTAAAAAAACAAACGACCCCCCAAACCCCAAAATATTCATCCTATTGTTTTAAACACCACATGTGGATGTGAGATCAGCTTGTTTTGAGTCTCTGTCCCTCCTACCAGTCTTGATGTGGTTTCTTTGTATCTTTAGTTGTAGGACTTCTTTTCAGCTAGATTTCAGGCAGTTCTGAATGATGGTTGTTCTGTAGTTTAGTTGTAATTTTGATGTGGTTGTGGGAGGATATAAGTACTGCATTTACCTATACCAACATATTGCCTGGGAGCCAAAAAATCTGTTCTCTATTTATAAACTGTTACTCTTATCTTTATTATATACTTTATTTTCTTTAGGTTTGATTTGCTTTTTAGAAAAATCATCTTGAGATGGAAGGTTGGGTCATTGATTTTCAGTGTTTCTTCATTTCTCATTTATACATTTAAAGTTTTAAATTTTCATTTAGGCTCTGTTTGAATCACATCCAACAAGTTTAGTTATGTATATCACTTGATTAAAAATATTATAATTTTTTTATAAAATATTTTGGTCCTTGGATTATTTATAAGAACTTTATCTGTTTCTTGGAAGTACAGGATTTTGCAATTATCTCTTTTCTATTGATTTTTAGAATACTCTGAATGATTTCAATTTTTAAAATTGAAATAGAATTGACATATTATGTTGTATAAGTTTAAGATATACAATGTATACCAAAGAATACAAATACCAAAAATTTGTATAATATTGATCATGTTCTATGACCAAATATAATGAACTAAGAAAAATCACCAAATGTTTGGAAATGTAAAACCATAAAATCATAGTGACCAATGGTTCAAAGAATGAACCAGAATAGGAGTGTTGCTTAAGAGAGACCCCCAAATTAGAATTATCTTCTAGAGGGTGGGCCCTCTGTAGTACTGGCTTCCCCCACCAAGTGAGTGTTCTAAGAACCCATCCGTATCTGTGTACTAGCTGGCATTGTTGTGAGAGGCTGCATTTGGCTTCAGTGAATTTTTTTGAAAGCTTTTTCAATGTGTTCATAATGGGTAATTTATGAGCACACCTGCCCACACCACTGAGCGTTAAGCAGTTTTTGACCAAAATCAGCATGACCCCCATATTCTACCCTCACTATTCACCCAATCTTGCTCTAAGTGACTTTTTTTGTTTCCCTGGATAAAAAAAAAATCCTCAAAGGAAAACATTTTGCTGATGTGGAAGAGGTGAAGCAAAGAAAAAAAAAGGGCAGAAACAGTAAAAGACATCAAAATCAACAAGTTCAAAAACTTTTTGAACAGTGGAAAAAAACATCTTGATAGGTGTATGGCCTCAAATGGATAATACTGTACTTTGAAGGTGACTGAAGTTTAAACATGTAGGATAAATACACATTTTTTTATAAATAAATTCCAGGTTTTTGGGGGTCCCCCTCATATACTGTTATATGATTACCACCTTAGCATTAACTAACACCTCCATCACATCACTTATTTATTATTTCTTTTTGTGGTGAGAACAATTAAGATTTTGTCTTCTAGTAGCTTTGAATTTTATAAGGTGTTGTTGACCAGATTAGATCTGCAGAACTTATCCACTATTTGCAAGTATGTGCCCTTAAATAACATCTCTCTAGGAATGATTTCAATTTTTGCAAGTCACTGAGGCTTGACTTATGGACCAGCATATGGTTAACTGTGGTGGTTATTTTTTATGTAATGGTAAACAGTATTGCTTTGTAAATTTCAATTTTTTATTATTTGTTGTTAGTATATAAAAATAGAATTGATTTTTTAATATGGATCTGCAAACTGTTACCTTGCTAAATTGACTTTTTAGTTCTACTAGCTTTTTTTGTAGATTCCATAAGCTTTGCTACATAGCTGATCATGTTGCCTGAGAAGACAGTTTTATTTCTTCCTATCCAACACGGATGCTTTTCTATTTCTTTTTCTTGCCTGATTGTCCTGGATAGAACCTTTGGGAAAAAGTTGAACTGAAGTGGTGAGAGGGGACATCTTTGTCTATTCTTGAACTTAAGGGGAAACATTCAGTCTTTTGCCAATAAGTGTAATGATAGCTGTAGGTTTTTTGTGGATGCTTTTTAAATAGTCCCCTTCTATTTCTAGTTTTTATCTGAAACGGGTGTTAAATTTTGTGCATCTGTTGAGGGCTTTTTCTGCATCTATTGATGTGTTCATATGGTTTTCCTTTTTTAGTTTGTTAATGCAGTAAATTTCATTGAGGGATTTTCAAATATTAATTTAACCCTGAAGCCCTGAAACCACACTTGGTCATGATGTATTATCTTTTGAATATATTGTTGAAATCAATTTGCTAAAATTGTGTTTAAAATTTTTGCTCCGTGTCTATGAGGAATTTGGTTATTAGTACACCCCACTTCTTTTTTGGTAAATTTGTATGTCTGGTTTAATATCAGGGTAATTTGCTCTCATAAAATAGCTAGGGAAGTATTTCTTTCTCTTTAATTACTTTAGAAGAGTTCGTGTGGAATTGATATTATTTCTTACTTAAATGTTTGGTAAAATTCACCAGTAAAGCCATCTGGGTGTCAGTTTTCTTTGTTGGAAGGTTTTTAACTGCAACTTCAAAATAATTGAATAGATATAGGGTTATTCAAGTTATCTATTATTTTTGAATTAATCATGGTAATTTGTGTTCTTCAAGGAGAATTTCATCCAAGTTTTTAAATTTTTTAGAATAAAGTTGTTTGTAATATTGTGTTATTCTTTTAATATCTATAGGACCTGCTGGATGATGTCACTTCACTCATTCCTGATGCTGGCGATTTGTGTCCTCTTCATTTTTATCCTGACCAATCTGGCTCCAGGTTAATCAATTTTATAGAAATCACAAAACCAGCTTTGGGTGTCATTGATTTTCTCTGTTTTTTCTTTTGTTTTCTATTTCATTAATTTCTACCTTGGTCTTTATTATTTCCTTTTCCTGCTTAATTTGAGGCAGATTTTCTGTTTTTTCTACTTTCTTAAGAAATTAAGCTTATTTACTTGATAATTCTCTTCTGGTATAGGGATTTAGTGATATAAATCTTCCCCTTAAGCCCTGGCTGGCATAGCTCAGTGGATTGAGCGTGGGCTGTGAACCAAAGCATCGCAGATTCGACTCCCAGTCAGGGCACATGCCTGGGTTGCAGGCCAGGTCCCCAATGGGAACCAAATGAGAGGGAACCACACATTGATGTTTCTCTCTCTCCTTCTCCTTCCCTTCCCCTCTCTAAAAATAAATAAATAAAATCTTTAAAAAAAATCTTCCCCTGAAGTATTACTTAGCAGAATCCCACATATTCTGATATGTTGTGTTTTCATTTTAATTCAGTTCAAAGTACTTTCTAATTTCCCTTTCAATTTCTTTATTGATCATGGGTTATTTAGAAGTGTTGGATTTGGTTTTCAGACATTTGAGGATTTTCCAGATATCTTTCTGGTAATAATTTTTCATATAATTCCATTGTGGTTAGAGAACATATTTTTTAATTAAAATTTTATTTTTCAATTACAACTTACATGTAATATTATTTTGTATTAGTTTCAAGTGTACAGCATAGTGGCTAGATAGGCATGTACTTCACAAAGTGTTCCCTTGATGTTTCTATTACCCATCTGGCACCACACACAGAGATTACAATATTATTGACTATATCCCCTATGTTGTACTTTACATTTCATAACTATTTTGTAACTACCAATTTGTATTTCTCAATCCCTTCACTTTTTTTACCCAGCTGCCCAACACCCTCCCCTCAAGGAACCATCAGTCTATTGTCTGTATCTATGAGTCTGTTTGTGTTTTGTTTGTTTGTTTGTATTGTTCTTTAGATTCCACATATAAGTGAAGTCATATGGTATTTGTCTTTCTATGAATGCCTTTTTTCACTTAGCAAAGTACCCTTAGGTCTATCCATGACATCCCAAATGATAAGATTTCATTCTTTCTGCTCTGAATAGTGTGGCTCAGTTGATTGGGCATCATCCCACAAAACAAAGTGTCTCCAGTTGAATTTCTTGTTGGGGCACATACCTAGATTGCGGGTTTGGTTCCCAGTCAGGGCATGAACAAGAGGCAACTGATTGATGTTTCTCTCTCACATTTATGTTTCACTCCTTCTCTTCCTCCCTTCCCCCCTCTCTAAAAATATATATAAATAAATAAAGTTCTTAAAGATTTCATCCTTTTTATGGCCAAGTAATATTCCATTGCATATATGTACTGCCACTTTATATGGTTGTCTATTGATGAACAGTTGAGTTGCTTCCATATCTTGGCTATTGTAAATAATGCTACAATGAATATAGGGATGTATATGTTTTTAGAACTAGTGTTTTGGATTTCTTTGGATATATACCAAGAAGTGGAACCACTGGGTAATAAGACAGTTCCATTTAAATTTTTTTGAGAAACCTCCATATTGTTTTCCATAGTGGCTAGACCAATTTCCACCAAGAGTGAAGAAGGTTCTGTTTTATGCACATCCTTGCCAACTCTTGTTTGTTGATTTATTGGTAACAGCCATTCTGACAGGTATGAGTTGACATCTCATTGTGGTTTTGATGATTAGTGACATTGAGCATCTTTCCATATGTTTATTGGCCATCTGTTTGTCTTCTTTGAAGAAGGGTTTGTTCAGATCCTTTGTTCATTTTTTAAATTGAATTATTTGTTTTTGGTGTTGAATTCTATATACTTTTTTTATTTACTGCATATGCTTTTTAAATATTTATTGTATTGTTTCCATTACCACTTAGTCTCCTTATATCTCTCTCCCCCCACCAATCATTACACTGTTGTCCATGTCCCTGGGTCCTTTTTCCTTTTTGCTCAACCCCTCCACCCCCTAAACTCTCCACCCTAGCTGTCATCCTACTCTCCATCTATGAGTCTGTCCCCATTTTTCCTGTTAATTCAATTTGTTCATTAGATTCCACATATGAGTGAAATCATGTGGTATTTCTCTTTCTCTGACTGGCTTATTTCACTTAACATAATGTTCTTCAGGTCTATCCACACTGTTGGAAAGGATGAAATTTTCTTCTTTTTTACAGTCAAGTAGTATTCCACTGTGTAAATGTCCCATAGTTATTTTATCTACTCATATATTGATGGACACTTGGGCTGTTTCTGTATCTTGGCAACTGTAAATAATGCTGCAATGAACATAGGGGTGCTTATGTTCTTTCAAATTAGTATTTTGGGTTCCTTCGGATATATTCCCTGAAGTAGGATCACTGAGTCAAAAGGCAGATTCATTTTTAATTTTTTGAGATATCTCCATACTGCCTCCTACAGTGGCTGCACCAATCTGCATTCCCACCAACAGTGCAAAAGTGTTCCCCTTTCTCTACATTCTTGCCAGCACTTGTTTGTTGATTTATTGATGATAGCCATCCTGACAGTGTGAGATGATATCTCATTGTGGTTTTAATTTGCATTTCTCTGATGATTAGTGATGTTGGGTATCTTTTCATATGTCTACTAGCCATCTGTATGTTCTCCTTGGAGAAGTGTTTATTTAGGTCCTTTGTCCATTTTTTAATTAGGTTGTTTGTGGTTTTCGTGTTGAGTTTTGTAAGTACTTTATAAATTTTGGATATTAACTCCTTATCAGATGTATTGGCAAATGTGTTGTCCCATTCTGTGAGTTGTCTTATTATTTTGTTGATGATTTCCTTTGCTGTGCAAAATCATTTTAGTTTGATGTAGTCCCATTGGATTATTTTGTTTGTTTGTTTCTCTTGCCCAAGAAGACATATCCAAAAAAATATTGCTAAGAGTGATGTCAAAAGTTCACTGCTTATGTTTTCTTCTAGGATTTTTATGGTTTTGAGTCTTATGTTTAAGTCTTTAATCCATTTTGAGTTTATTCATGCATATGGTGTAAGAAGGTGTTCTAGTTTCATGTTTTTGGATGTATCTGTCCAGTTTTACTTACACCATTATTGAGGACACTGTCTCTAATCCATTGAATGTCCTTGCCTCCTAGTCAAGTATTAATTGACCATAAAGGTGTGGGTTTATTTCTGTTCTCTAATCTATTAAATTGATCTATATGTCTGTTTTTATGCCAATACTGTGCTATTTTGATTACTATGGCCTTGTAGTATAGTTTGATATCAGGTAGCATGATACCTTCAACTTTGTTGTTTTTTTTTTTTCTCAAGATGAACATGGCTATTCAGGATCTTTTGTGATGCATATAAATTATTGTATAATTAGTTCTAATTCTGTGAAATATGTCATTTGTGTCTTTATTTTTATGATTTTATTTATTTATTTTTAGAGAGAGGGAAAGGGAGAAGAAAGAGAGGCAGAGAAACATCAGTGTGTGGTTGCCTCTCATGTATCCCCTATTGGGGACCTGGCCCACAACACAGGCTGGTGCCCTGATTGGGAACTGAACCGGCAACCCTTTGGCAGGCTGGAACTCAATTCACTGAGCCACACCGGCCAGGGCACCATTTGTGTTTTTATATGAATTGTATTGAATCTATAAATTGTTTTGGTCAGTATGGACATTTTAACTGTTATTTACTGTTATCCATGAGCACAGCATATGCTTCCATTTATTTGTATCTTTTCAATTTCTTTCTTCAGTGTCTTATAATTTTCTGAGTATGTGTCTTTTACCTCCTTGGTTAAATTTATTCTTGGTATTTTTTTTTCTGTAATTGTAAATGGGATTGTTTTCTTAGTTTCCCTTTCTCATAGTTCATTATTGGTATGTAAAAATGCAAACTATTTCTGTATATACATTGTATATCCTGCTACTTTACTGAATTTATTTACCAGTTCTAATATATTTTGTTGAAATATTTAGGGTTCTCTATATACAATATCATGTCATCTGAAAATAATGACAGTTTACTTCTTCCTTTTCAATTTGGATGCTTTATATTTCTTCTTCTTGTCTGCTTGCTATTTCTAGGACTTCCACTACTATGTTGAATAAGTGAGGTGAAAGTGGACAACCCTGTCTTGTTTGTGATCTTAAGGGAAATGCTTTAATTTTTTTCTTTTTGAGTATAATGTTAGCTGTGGGTTTGTTATATATGGTCTTTATTATGTTGAGATATGTTCCCTCTAGGCTCATTTTGCTGAGAATTTTTATCATAAATGGGTGCTGGATGTTGTCAAATGCTTTTTCTGAATCTGTTGATATGATCATGTGGTTTTTATCTTTCATTTTGTTTATATGGAGTATTACATTGATTTGTGGATATTATACCAACCTTGCATCCCAGCAATAATTCCCACTTGATTGTGGTGTATAACCTTTTTATTTTTTATTGTTTTTTAAGATTTTATTTTTTTATTTTTAGAGAGAGGGGAAAGGAAGGAGAAAGGAATGGAGAGAAACATCAGTGTGCAATAACCTCTCACATGCCCCCTACTGGGGACCTGGCCTGCAACCTAGGCATGTGCCCTGACTGGGAATTGAACTGGTGACCTTTTGATTTAGAGGCCAGCACTCAATCCACAGAGCCATACCAGCCAGGGCTGGCGTATAATCTTTTTAATGTATTGCTGGATTCAGTTTATATTTTGCTGAGGATTTTAGCATCTATGTTCATCAGGGATGTTGGCCTATACTTTTATTTCTTCATAGTATCTTTATTTGGTTTTAGAATTAGGATAATGCTGGCTTTGTATAATGAGCTTGAGAGTCTTTCTTCTTTTGAAATTTTTGAAATGTTTTGGGAAGTATAGATGTTGAGAAAATACTTTGTATGATTTGGATACTTTGGACTTTATTTAGACTTGTTTGATAGCCCAGAATATGGTCTATCTTGGTAAATGTTCTGTGTGCAGTTGAAAATAAAGTTGTATATAACTTCTAGTGGCAGGCAGTACCAACAAACCCTAGTATCTGGAAACATTTTTGTCTCCCAAACAATTGGATTTTGCAGTTATATGTAAAAATAATATTATTTTTTATTAATAATATAGTTTTATTAATAACTATATGATAATATATAAATAAAAATTATCCTTTCATTCTAGGGATAAATCCCACTTGATTGTGGCAAATGATTCTTTTAATGTACAGCTGGATTCAGTTTTCTAGTATTTTACTGAGAATTTTTATATTTATGTTTATCAGGGATATTGGCCTGTAGTTTTCTATTTTAAAAAAGATTTTATTTACTTATTTTTAGGCAGAGGGGAAGGGAGAGAGAAAGAGAGAGAGAGAGAGAGAGAGAGAGAGAAACATCAATGTGTGGTTGCCTTTCATGCACCCTCTCCTGGGAACCTGGCCTGTAACTCAGACAAGTGCCCTGACTGGGAATCAAACCAGTAACCCTGTGGTTTGCAGTCCAGCACTCAGTCCACTGAGCCACACCAGCCAGGGTGGTTTTCTTGTATTGTCTTTATCTGTTTTGGTGTCACAGAAATGCTGCCCTTGTAAAATGAGTTTGGAAGTGTTTCCTCATTTTCTGTAGTTTTTGGAAGAGTGTGAGAAAGATTGGCATTAATTTTTTTTAAAAAATTTGTTAAAATTCACCAGTGAAGCCCTCTGGTCCTGGGAATTTCATTGTTGGGAGAATTTTTATTAAGATGCAATCTCTTTACTAGTAATTGATCTGTTTAGATTTTCTATTTCTTTCTGGTTCAATTTTGGTAGGTTGTATGTTTCTAAGAATGTTTCCATTTGTTATAGTTTGTATTGTTTGTTGGTATATAATTATTTGATAATAGTCTCTTATGATCATTTGTATTTCTGTGGTACCAGTTGTAATATCTCCTCTTTTCATTGTAATTATGTTGTTTTAAGTCCTCTTTTTTTCTTGGTTATTCTGGCTAAAAGTTTGTCCAGTTTTGTTTATCTTTTGAAAGAACCAACTCTTAGTTTTGTTAATATTTGTTATTATTTTTCTATTCTCTACTTTATTTATTTCTGCTCTAATATTTATGATTTCTTTTTTCCTTCTGAATTTGGGCTTAATTTGTTCTTCTTTTTAAAGTTTTTTGACATGTAAAATTAGGTTGTTTGATATCTTTCCATTTTTTGATGTATGCATATATAACTATAAACTTGCCACTTAAAACTGTTTTTTGCTGCATTGCATAAGTTTTGGCATATTGTGTTTTTTTCATTTTCATTTGCCTAAAGATACTTATTGATTTCCTCTTTAATTTCTTTTTTGATCCATTGGTTGTTCAGAAGAGTGTTAATTTTTATGTATTCATTAGTTTTCCTCCTGTTATCAATTGCTAGTTTCATACCTTTTTGTCAGAGAAGATACTTGGTATGATTTTAACCTTCTTGAATTTTCTAAGGCTTATTTTGCAACCTAACACACAACCTATACTAGAAAATGTTCTATGTGCACTTGAGAAGAATATGTATTCTGCTGTTGTCAGAAAGGATGTTCCGTATGTTCCTATTAGGTACCTTTGACCTATAATGTTCAAATCCACTGTTTTCTTAATGATTCCCTGTCTGGATGATCTATTCATTGTTGAAAATGGGGTAATAAAGTACTAATTATTATTGCACTGACCTTTATTTCTCCTTTTAGTTCTGTTAGTGTTTGCTTTATATATTTAGGTGTTTTGATGTTGGGTGCATACACCTTTATAATTGCTATATCTTCTTGATGGATTGACCCTTTTATCATTACTTAATGTTACTCTTTGACTCTTTTTTAAACCATTTTTAGTTTAAATTAATTTTGTCTGATATAAGTATAGCTATAAAACCCTTATTTGGTGGCCAGTTGCCTGAATTATCTTTTCTAATTCCTTCACACTTAGTCTATGTGTATCTTTAAAGCTATAGTCTTAGGTAGGCAGCATATTATTGGATCTTGTTCTTAAATACATTCAGCCATGCTATGTTTTTGATTGGAAAATTTAATCCAACTACATTTAAAGTAGCGTAATTGTTGATGATAAGGACGTACTATTGCTATTTTGTTCATTGTTTTCTGACTGTTTTATAAATCCAATATTTTTTGTTTCTTATTTACTGTATTCTTTTGTGATTTAATGCCTTTTAATCAGTATGCTTTAACTTCCTTCATGTTCTTCTGTGTAACTACTACATGTTTTTCCCCTGTGGTTACCATGAGGCTAACATAAAATTTCTTAAAATTACCATTTCTTATTTTAAACTGATAACTTGATTTTCCAAAACTTTACATTTTTATCTCTCCTCCCCCTCAAATTTGTAGGTTATTGATGTGACAGTGTAAATATTATTTACATTGTGTATTGAGTAACAGATTACTGTGATTATGGTTATTTTAAATAATTTGTTTTACAATTAGTTATGGTTATTTATATTTTTTGGGTACAGTTGACATTCACTATTATGTTAGTTTCAGGTGTACAACATAGTGGTTATGATAAGGGAACTCAAGAGTTAAAGATTTTGGCTTTATTTATAGTTGATAGGCTTAAGTGATTAATGCATGTGGAAAGCTGTTGTTCAAGAAACTGGAATACATGACCTACATGATTCTAGGACAGGGGTGTCAAACTCATTTCACCGGGGGGCCACATCAGCCTCAAGGTTGCCTTCAAAAGGCCGAATGTAATTTTAGGACTATAAATGTAAATACTCCTTAACTGTTCAGCAAGAGCTCAGCACTGCCACTTGGTAGAAACAAGGTCAGAGCCAGATTTGGCTGGCAGGCATTGTGTTTGCCACCTGTGCATTAGAGTATTAACTCAAAGTCCAAAATCTCATGTACCTCTCGTCAATGAAATCATCTAAATTAGATACGGGTGAGGCTCTATATATAATCCACCCTGGGGCAAAATTATTCTCTATCTGTGGATCTGTGAAAGCAGAAAATAACTTTTCTGTTCCCAAAAGACAATGGTGCATCTAGCATAGGTTAACAGTTATAGACATTCCCATTCAAAACGGAAAAAGATAAAAGATATAAAGGAATCACTGGTTCCCCCTAAAATTTCACAATCCAGCCAAGTAATCTCCATGAGGTTCCAAGGCCTGGAAATTATCCACTATGGCTCTCAGCTCTGTTCTCTGGATTCAAGACTCCATTCTCCCAGTCATCTTTCTTTTTCTCATGCAAGGTGTATGTATGTACAGCTGAGTAGTTTTATCAGCCTGCTTCTTGTCTGTAGAATTTGGGTGGTCCAACAGACTTCTTCATTTTGTCTTCTCTTTGTCCCTTTCCATCCATCTGGTCAGTGTTTCAGCTGGTATCAAATTCTCAAGAGCCTTGGGATCTCCTTTGTATGTCATGGGGGTTAACCCCGGTAGATGAGAGGCTCCTTCAATTATCTCTTCTAGAGAATTCCAACTATTTGTTTTTGTTTTTTTAAATCTCTATTTTGTTGTTGTTGAGCTGGATAAAGGGATCTATGAATTACACAAAGAACCTTTTTGGGCTCTGACAAAGAAAGCTGCTGTGAACAAATATTCCTATGTAAAGCTTTCTATGGATTTACACTTTTGTTTCTCTTGGGTAAATGCCTAAGAGTGAAATGGCTAAATCATATAGTGGGTATATGTTTCACTTTTTAAGAATTTCCAAACTGTTTTCCTGAGTGGTTGTACATTTTACATTCCCACCAGCATTGAATGAGGTTCCAATTCCTCCATATCTCCATCAACATTTAGTGTGATCAGGTTTTTAATTTTTAGCCATTCTAATAGGTGGATTACTGTGTTGCTACCCTTCAAGGCTGGACAGGTTCATGGTATCTGTGCAGACTGAAAAATATATATGGAGACATTGGGATGTCTGGCATGCTTTTATTCATGGGTGGGTGAGCCATGCATGCTGCAAGCTGCATGTCTATCTGCATGTCTCATGTCATGGCCCATTGTGACACCTGTCCCCTTGCATGTCTTTCATCATCACCACCCCCGGCAGGGAGTCCCTACCTGTTTAAATACTAGAGCAGAACAAAGCTGGAAAATTGCCAGAACATTACATAACATAGCATAATTCTGCTCATGCGAGCTCACTTCATGTTACGGGAACAGTTTATCAGACCCAGTTTCAACAGGCCCCTCTGTTACAGAACAGACTGGGGGTGGGGGTGAATGATATACTATTACTAAAAGGAACCCCCCTTTTTCTCCAGGGTTCTTCCCCCATACTAGGTTTGCTTTGCCCGCCACCAGAGGAAAAACGTCTCTCAATGCCAGAGACTGGTGAAAAGGAAAGATTTATTTATTTAAAAGTTATACAAACTTAGAGTAATGACTTAAGGTCTTCATTAAAATACTAAAGTTCTTTAGAATACCCACAAATGCACACAGTCCCTCCTTCTTCCCTTTGCTGAGTCCGGGGTACCGTATCTCAGGAAAAGAAGTAGTAGTCCATGATTCAGGCTCCTGGCACCATCAGCTGTGTCGCCACCATGATCTCCAGTTAATCCAAAGCCATGTGGCACCTTCTTATGGCCCACCCACCAGCAAGAGTCCTTTCACCCCTTTTCTTCCAGGCAAAGTCTCTCCTGCTTCCTAAGCTATGTGGCAAAATGGAGCAACCCAAACCCATGTGGTCCCAGCCTGTTATGGCTGCCATGCCTGGGTGTAAATCCCTGCACCAGTCTTCCTCTGCAGCCCCATTTCCAACTCCTTCCATAATCAGTTACACCTGCCAGCATTCCTGTATCCTTCCAGCTTTACTGGGTTGCCATAGTAAATCTGGGCAGGCATGGCCCCATGGCGTGGAGCCAATCATCTCCAAGCTCTCACACAGGCGCTGTAACCAGGGGGAGTTGTTTCCCAGTTACATCCTGGGTTGAAGTCACTCCCATCCCCCTGGCTCAAAGCATGGCCACAGCTATTTAACATATCCATGAAATCAGTTAAAGGTTTATAGATATGTTAAATGACCACACCAGAGGTTAGCTGCAAAGCAGTTGCTGTACAAAACAGCTGTCAATGGCCCAGCTCAGACTGGTGGGGATGAGGACATCATATATATATTTTTCTCTAATATTTCCTGAACACCCTGAAGTTCTGGATCCCATTACAAATCCCTATTTGGGGATCCCCTTTGGCTGTACCCTGTTATACCTCCAAAGCTATGGGAACACTGCTCCCCTTAATTACCCAGACATCTGGGTGAGGAAGCCAGACTGCATCCACTTACCCTACAATTACATAATGATTTTAACACCAGTTGACAATCCTTGCTTAAATCAACTTCATTAGAGCTTACAAAAATGCTTTTGTATTTCTAACATTATTTTTACATGGACTACCTGACATTCTTCAGTAAAACAGAGCTTTCTCTCATTCTCATCAACTAAGTTTATGTAGTTACCCTAAATGCAGTTCCCACTAA
This sequence comes from Trachops cirrhosus, assembly GCA_028533065.1. Classification (NCBI taxonomy): domain Eukaryota; kingdom Metazoa; phylum Chordata; class Mammalia; order Chiroptera; family Phyllostomidae; genus Trachops; species Trachops cirrhosus. The sequence continues at coordinate 76,734,589 of CM052543.1, read as the reverse complement.
AAAGGAGATTTGAGCCCTGGCTGGGTGGCTCAATTGGTTGGAATGCCATCCCATACACCAACAGGTTGCAGGTTTGATCCCCAGTCAGAGTGTGTGTAGGAGGCAACCAATCAATGTTTCTCACTTCCATGTGTTTCTCTCTGTTTCCCTCTCTCTCTCTCTCTCTCAAATCAGTAAACATATCCTTGGGTGAGTATTTTAAAAAAGGAGATTAGGTGTTTAATTTTTTCCCTTTAATCCTCATATACCTTTTTTAAAAAAAGATTTTATTTATTTATTTTTAGACCAGGGGTGTCAAACTCATTTTCACCAGGGGCCACATCAGCCTCGCAGATGCCTTCAAAGGGCTGAATATAATTTTAGGAATGCATAAAGATAACTACTTCTTAACTAGGGGCAAGGAGCTTGGTGCTGCCACCAGGTAGAGAGAAGGTGCTGAGCGGGATAAAACAAGGTGGAGGGCTGGATTCAGCTCTTGGGCCTTGTGTTTGCCACCTATGCTTCAGGAGGTGGGCAAGCAATTCAACCTTTGTGCCCTGGGCAGGTCTGCAAGCAATGGAGATGATATCTGGCCATTGTGTTCCAGGATGAGAACATTCATAATGCAGATAAAGAATTGTTGATCAGTAAGTAAAGAAATACTAGGAAAATCGCTGGGACAGCAACTCTTATCTCATTAATATTTTCTCAAACCCCTTACCTACCATTTTCTTCTCCTTATAAAAAGGTTGGCTTGAGGCCCTGGCATGGCTCCATGGATTGAGTGCTGGTCTGTGAACCAAAGGGCCACTGGTTTGATTACCAGTCAGGGTACATGCCTGGGTTGCAGGCCGGGTTCCTAGTGGGGAGGCATGTGGGAGGCAACCACACACTGATGTTTCTCTCCCTCTCTTTCTCCCTCCATTCCCCTCTCTCTAAAAATAAATAAATAAAATCTTTTCAAAAAAAGGAAAAGAAAGTTTGGCCTGAGATGAAATGTTAAGGTGGTGTTTTAGGGTATGTAACCCGCCATCTTCTCAGATTTCCAGCAACTGAATAAAGCATCCATAAAGATTCAATCCTTGTCTCTACTTACTGGTTCTGATGAGACAGCATGATTGCTGACTTTTCTGGTTTCATTTAGACATTTACATACCTTACAAAGTCATCCCTTTGATGAGGCTAGTATCTACTTGACACTATATATAGTTATTACAATATTGTTGAGTATATTTCCTAAGCTGTACTTTACATTTCTGTGGCTATTTTGTAACTGCCAATTTGTACTTCTTAATCCTTTCATTTTCTCCACCTGGTCCCCCAAATGTCTTTCCACGTAGCAACCCTCAGTTTGTTCTCTGTAACTGTGAGTTTGTTGCTGTGTTGTTTGATCATTTATTATGTTTTTAAGATTCCTCACATAAGTGAAATCAGGTGGTATTTTTCTTTTTCCATCTGCCTCATTTCACTTAGCATAGTACCCTCTAGGGCCATCCTTGTTATCATGGATGGTAAGATTTTATCCTTTTTTAGGTCTGTGTAATATTCCATTGTATATATGAGTACCTACCACATCTTATTTATGCAATTGTTTATTGATGGACACCTAGGCTGCTTCCATGACTTGGCTATTATAAATAATGTTAAAGAATATGGGGATGCATATATCTTTTTGAATTAGTATTTTGGATTTCTTTGCATAAATACCGAGAAGTGGGATTGCTAGATCATATGATAATTCTATTTTTAATTTTTTGAGGAACCTTCATAGTGTTTACTGTAGTGGCTGTACCAGTCTGCATTCTCACTAACAATGCACGAGGGTTGTCTTTTATCCACAACCTCACCAATTCTTGTTTGTAATTTATTGATGATAGTCATTCTGTCATATGTAAGGTGATATCTCATTGTGGTTTTAATTTGCATTTCTCTGATGATTAGTCATGTTAAACAACTTTTCCCATGCTATTGGCCATCTGTATGTTTTCTTTGGAAAAGTGTCTATTCAGGTCTTTGCCCATTTTTAAATTGGGTTGTTTATTTTTTTTGGTGTTGAGTGTTATGCATTCTTTTTATATTTTGAATATTAACCCCTTATCAGATGTGTCATTAACAAATATCTTCTTCCATTCAGTAGGTTGTCTCTTCATTTTGTTAATGGTTTTCTTAGCTGTACAAAACCTTTTTAGTTTGATGTGGTCTCATTAGTTTATTTTTGTTTCCCTTGCACAAGGAGATACATAAAAAAATTACTAAGGGTGATGTCAAATAGTTTACTGCTTATGTTTTATTTTTTTAAGATTTTATGTATTTATTTTTAGAGAGGGGGAGGGAGGGAGAAAGAAAGGAAGAGAAACATTAATGTGTGGTTGCCTCTCGAGCACCTCCTACTGGGGGACCTGGCCCTCAACCCAGGCATATGTCCTGACTGGGAATAGAATCATCGACCCTTTGGTTCACAGGCCAGCACTCAGTCTACTGAGCCATACCAGCCAGGGCTACTGCCTGTGTTTTCTAGGAGTTTTGTGGTTTCAGGTCTTATGTTTAAGTTTTATATTTATTTTGAATTTATTCTTGTATATGGGGTAGGAAGGTAGTCAAGTTTTAGTTTTTTCCAAGTATCTGTTAAATTTTCCCAACACCATTTATTGAAGAGATTGTTTTTACTGCATAGTATATTCTTGCCTCCTTTGTCATAAATGAATTGACCATATAGATGTTGGTTTATTTCTGGGCTTTCTATTCTGTTCCATTGATCTATGTATCTGCTTTTATGTGAGTGCCATGCTGTTTTCATTACTATAATCTTGCAGTATAGTTTGAATCAGGTAGTGTGCCTCCTCTAACTTTGTTCTTTTTTTCTTAAGGTTGCTGTGGGTATTTGGGGTCTTTTGTGAAGCATATAAATTTTGGGTTTATTTTTCTAGTTCTGTGAAAAATGCCATTGGTGTTCTGATAGAGATTGCATTAAATCTATAGATTGCTGTGGGTAATATTGACATTTTAACAATATTAATCATTATTATCCATGAGCACAATACATGCTTCCATTTATTTGCATATTCTTCATTTTTAAAAATGTCTTATAGTTTTCTGAGTATATGTCTTTTACCTCCTTGGTTAAATTTATTCCTAGGTATTTTATTTTCTTTCAATGCAATTGTTAAGTGGAATTGTTTCCTTAATTTCTTTTTCTGATACTTTGTTATTGGGGTGTAAAAATACAATCTATTTCTGAATATTAATTTTGTATCCTGCTACTTAACTGAATTTATTTATCAGTTCTAATATTTTTTGGTTGGAATCTTTAGGGTTCTCTATACATAGTATCATGGCATCTGCAAATAACAGTTTTACATCTTCCTTTCCAGTTTGGATGCCTTTTGTTTCTTTTTGGTTTTTGATTGCTGTGGTTAGGACATCCAATTTATGTTGAATAAAAGTAGTGAAAGTGGACATTCTTGTCTTGTGTCTGATCTTAAGGAAAATACTTTTAGCATTTCACTGTTGAGTATGATGTTAGCTGTGGGTTTGTCATATATGGCCTTTATTATGTTCAGATATGTTCCTTCTAGTCCCACTTGGCTAAAAGTTCTTTATCCTAAATGGATGCTGAATTTTGTCAAAGGCGTGAATTTTTTTAAAGCAGCTTTTGATATATCATCATTGTATGTAAAGTTTTCCTCTTTTTAAGATCAGTTCTTAAGGGAAATTTTAAGAACTGGGATTATTAAACTATAAACATACTAAAGGTCTTTGATGTGCATTAAGGCTAGGGTTTTCAACTTGACCAGGCCCTCAGTCCCTAGCTCACTTAGCACAGTTAATTTTGTTGAAGACTAGTTTTACTTGGGTTGATCAGTTGAGGCTTATAATTATGTCTTTTCTATGACCAACCCCCATGAGGGGACAAATGGGTCTCTGTGGGCACTCCCCATATCCTTTATGTGTAGCAAGTTTTCATCTGGAGAAAAACAGAATACTCATATTTCTGTGACCACTCCGGTTTTTCTCCTCTCTTATAGTTAAACCACTGCCTGCCTTATTTAGTTTGCAGAAAGGCAGTTCTTCCCATTCATATTGTGCTTCAGAAGTTAGCACAGAGCCTGACACTTATTGGTGTCCAATGAAGAGTTGTTGAGTAACTAAAATGACCATTTGCTACGCAGAAGGTACTGCTCTAAGTCTGTTTACATACATTATCTAATTTAACAGCCCTAGCAATCCTGAGAGGATGGCTTTATTTTCCCTATTTTGCCGATGAGTAAACTGAGATTCATAGGAGTAAGAAACTTGCTTGAAATCACACAACTAATAAAGTTGCAAAGTCAAGATTTGACTCCAGATAAAATATTTCTTTCCATTAACTGGAATGTGATATGTTGGTCATGCTGTTTTTTGGGTTTTATTTTTTTTTTAAGTGAATGGTGCTGTCTGTGCTAGGGTTAAAGAGAGACATTGAACTTCAAAGGGGGTACTGTGGGTCAAACACTTAAGAAGAACAGGGCTCTCTCCCCATTTCTCTCTCACTATCACTATCTCTATCACTACCTCTGGTTTGGTCTTTGTGTCTTATAGGTGCCAGTGAGCTGTGCAGAGAATTATTGCCCTTACAATATGAAAATTCTCAAAAAGAAGAGTTAGGGTCAGGGTGAGGCTTAGTGCTACAAGTCATCGGCATGAGGATTCCTGCACCACGTATGAAAATGCAGATTTTTGGTATTCCCAGAGATGTTAAAGCAGACTTTCAAAGAGTCAAATCCAGTTGAATCTGCATTTTAACAATTTCACCAGGTGATTTTCATGATGTCCTCAAGTTTGAGAACAATTGCCTTAGAAGGGAGGGTCGATGGTCAGAGCTGCAAGCCCAGCAGGAAGAGTTATAATCAGGGACAGGTGTTCTCTGTTCATATTTGGGTCACCAAGGTACACTGGGACTATCCAGCAAAACAGAGAGGGTTTTGGGTCTATCACATGTGGTGGTATTACATTTCTGGCACACAGAGCCACTCTGTGCTGTTACATGAGCAAATCAGTAGTCCCATCTCAACTGGCATTTGGTGGAAACAAGATATGGTGCCAGTTACCAATCAGACCAGAAGAAGTAGCCCAGAAGCACAAGACTATTTCTTTGCTTTTTCTTCATGTTCATAGGAATGTTCTTTGACCTTCACTTGGCTTTTAGAGCCAGAGATTGTAAGGAGTAGAAAATAAGGGGAGAATGGAAGAGGCAGTTTATAACTTATTGAGAGAGAAACTTGGTGGGGCCCCATGTTTGATAGTGAAACCACTGAAAACAATGTCAACTGTGGTTGTTTTCAGTTAAAAAGACCCTGGGGGCTAGTTCATTAATTTTTGCCTCCAACTTTTCTGTATTTTCTTTAATGAACATGGAATAATAATAATACCTATTATTATGTCACCATGTGGCAGACACTGTTCTAAGTATTTACATGAATTAACTCTTTTCATCCTTGCAACCATCTTATAATGGAGGTACTATTTTACCCCCCTGTTACAGATGAGTAAATTGAGGCACAGAGATGTTAAGTAATTTGCCCAAGGCTACATAGCTAGTAAGCCACAGGGGCAGAATCCAACCTGGGCAGTTTGATACTGTGTGCTTAGCCTTCATATCCTGCTGCATATTATGTTCACCGCATAAAAAGATGAGCATTAAGAGAATACCTTGACACATAATTATTCAGAATGCCACTGTGTGCTGTCCATTTCAAGTGGTGAAGTAATAATATCAGCATTTACTATGCATTTGCTTGGGACCAAGTAATTTACCTTCATTAATTCATTTAATTTTTATAATACCCTAGAGCTGTGCTACTTCCCACCTGTGGCTACTGAGTACCTGAAATCTGGTTAGTCTGAATTGAGATGTGCTGTATGTAAACATACATGCTAGATTTCAAAAACTTTGTATTAAAAATATAATGTGAAATATCCCCTTAATTTTGTTCATTGATTACATGTTGAAATGATAATATTTTGGGTATTTTTGGTTAAATAAAATACATTATTAAAATCAGTTTCATCTGTTTCTCTGCTCTTTATACTGTGGGTACTAAATTTTAAAAAATTACAATTGTTGCTTGTGTTATATTTTTGTTGGACAGTGCTCATTTATAAGGTGGGTGTTGCCTTTGTCTCACTTTTCAGATGAAGAAAGTAAGAGGTTCAGTAACTTGTCTGGGTCATACAGCTAGGAAGTGGAGAAGACAGGATTGATGTTTAGGCCTTGGCTCCACCTCACCACACTGCTGTCCTTTCTGTCTGCCTAGGGTCTCTAACCTACACTGGTCAGAAACTTATGGGCCTTGAATGGATTCATGGTTTGTTTTCTCTTCTTCCTTTTGTTTTTCAAGGTATATTGTAATAACATCTATGAATAATTGGAAAGTTCTTGCTTATTTTGTTTTGGGGTTCATCTGCTTAAAAATTTAAAAAAATTTAGTTCTTAATGCTTTGTTTTTTTGCTTGATGCAAATCATTTCTTCAGGACCTTATTACCTCAGAGAATTCACAAAATCAAGGTTCTGGGTTCTATAAGCTGAGAAACAGACCACTGACTGATGTTAAATTGCCAATATAGTATCATGCTGGCCAGCTAGCCACTTTCCTTGATGACATCTACATCAGTTTTTCAATATTGGCACCAGTGACATTTTGGTGTGGACAATTCTTTGTTGTGAGTCCTGTCCTGTAGGATGTTGAGCAGCATCTTGGCCTCTATCCACTGGATGCCAGTAGCACCACACACCCCACCAGTTGTAACAACCAAAAGTATCTCTAGACATGGTCAAGTGTGCAGTGGGTGAGAACCATTACAGCAGTTGAGGTTTCTTTCAAATTCCACAGACCAACTGCTATGGGGGATTCAGAAGAGGGAGGAATTTCTTATGTCTGTGTGTGTCTGGATGTTGGGAAATTGGGCAGGAGAATCATTCATGTTTGAATTCATTAATGTATGTCATATAAGAGTGAGGTTCTGGACACAGGGTTAGAGTCAGACCTAAATTCCAATTCTACCTCTCCTTCATTACTGTGTCATCTTCAGCAAGCTACTCAACCTCACTTAGCCTTAATTTCCTCACCTGTTGTATAATGTGGAAATAACAGTGGTACAGGTGCAAAGATAAAATGAGGTGTTGGAAGTAAGTACTGGTGGGGTACCTGGTGCTGAAAAGCAGCTTGTAAGTGGGCAATAAATATGGGCCTCCCTGCCCCCTTGGGATCTCATTAAGATGAGCTTGAGCCCCAGGTCCCGGGCCTGGTGTGGTCATCAGGAATTCCCAGGGGGACCTGTGAGCTCATATTGCCTTTACTTCTGGGCTTCTGTTTTCAGATATGTGTTTTCTGTTCTGCTCCATGGGTGGCAATCTCAGTTCCTCCCTTACTTCCACCAAAACCAAAACAGAAACAAAAGTAAAAAGTAAAAAAATACCCTTGCAAAAAAAGTCTGTGAGTGTGATCAATTTACTGAAGATGAGGGGACACATTACCCTTCACTGCACACACAACTGAACTTGTACATGGATATTCTTGTCTTTAAGTCCAATTGGTCATCTTGTTTTCAGGGTCCCTTTTTGATGCTTTGTCTGAACAGTGAAGGGCCATTTCTCTGACTCCTTTGCTGCTCTCTTCCTCACTGTCCACACTCGACTCTCTCTCTCTCTCTGTGTCTCCTCACCATTTGGGTCTTGACTCATGTGGCACATTCTTGGAGAAGTCACCCTGGCACCATTTTATCCAGGTGCCTCCCTTCTTTCCCACCAGTAACTCCTTATTACCTTATTTCACGTTATTTTCTAATGCTTGTCTAGTTGTTTATTGCCCATCTCTCTTCACTGGAATGTAAACTTCATAGGGGAAGAGCCCTTGTCTATGTATCCACATAGTGCTCTTGTCCAGAACTGACTTTCGCTGTCCTGGAGCCCGTCTTTGCTTGAAAAGGTTAGGTCTGTAAATGACATCAATTTAAACTTAGCACACCCCACAGCTAAATCTCTTGCTCATGTTGAGTTATTTGCTAATGTAACTGCCCACTTGATTCCTCCCTTCCGACTCTATATTTACTGTAAAGTGTGTTATATTCAAAGCCTTTGGTAGGTGTCACTTGGAGGGAAGAGAAGACTTGGGTGTTATCTGGTGGGGTACATGGTACAAAAAGAGGCAGCATGAATAGTATGTAAGACCTAGAGTGGTGAGCAAGAGTTTTGACACTAGCAGAAGAAAGAATGCAGACCTACAGATAACACTGGGAAACATAAGTTGTCCTCCACAATCCTTGGAGGTGTGGGGAGTGACCCTGGCTCCTCCCATACATGGGTGGGGAAGCACAGGGTAACCCCAGACAGCTGGATGCTTTAGAGACATCTACAAAGCTGACATAATAGTGACATTTTCCATTAAGAGGATGCTTAGCACCAAAGCCACACAAGAGGAATACAGGAGGAGGCTTGGGAGAGGACTGATTCTGTTATTTGGGGGAGCTGGGGGCATGGGGTCCTGGTTTTCCATGGTTCCCAGCCTGGAGATTCTGAAGCTGGCCAGCAGTAGTGAGCAGTAAAGCTTTTCCTGGAGATGTCACCAGGTGGTGCCCTAAGCCAAATGCTGGAAGGCTAAGTGAGCAAAGTGGGAGGTTGTTCTCCAGGCCATGTCCCAGGAAATGGCTCACCAGAATGACTTCATCAGTTGGGTGTTCACTAGGTTCAGTGGGGTAAGACCCAGGAGGACTGTATCACCTCATTACATCTGAAGTGATAGGTGCAGTCGGGGGTGGTTTTCCTGATTCATTCATTCATTCATTCATTCATTCATTCATTCTATGTTTATCAACATTCTAATGAGGGCATACAAGGCACAAGGCATTTGCACCTGGTCCAGAGGCACATTGCAAGCATTTCCTCAAAGATACCCTTGTCATGTTCCCTTTTGAGTTTGGGTAGTGAGGAGGAGGATGGGAGTGAGGGCCAACAGTTAGTATCTGATCATGGAAAATGGGGGATGTGGATGACACAATGGAGAACACCCAGCCCAATCCAACCCCCAATTCTGTCTTATATTTTCCCTCCTCTGACATTGGGCACCATTTATCAACTGTACCACATCTCTGGCATTTATTACAAACTGTTTTATATTCTGATAAGCTTTTTCAAAGTATAAATATCTTATCTCTCCAACAGCTGAATGGTAAAACATACTAGGTCAGGAATTATGTCTTATTCATCTCTATTATCTCATCTACCGGTCACTGCTCCCCCAATACTCAGCACACTGACTGGAACATAGAGCTGTTCAACAGAGATCTGATGCTGATGATAAATCTGTGAGCCATCTGCAATGACATACTAGGAATGTGACAGAAGCCCTTCCTGGCAAGCCCTGAATGTCACAGGTATTAATAAAATGTCAAAGGTCACCAATTCTGGGAGGTGCATTGACTGGACATGAAGGTGATCAGCAGCTCTGCTTTCAGAAGCAGCAGGTCTCAGGAAGCAGGTAGCAAAGAGAGGCCTCTCAATTAGGCCATCACCACCCTCATTGTCATTACTGTGCCTCTATAGTCGACCCTTGGAACAACTCAGATTTTAACTGCATGGGTCCACATACAAGCAGATTTTTTTCAATAAATACCTATTCTGTTTTTGATTGGGAGTCCATGGATGTGGAGGGCCAACTGTGTGCATTGATCTATGCCATTTTATATAGAGGACTTGAACATCTGTGGATTTTGGTACCCACTGGAGGGAGGTCCTAGAACCAGTCCACCACAGATAACTGAAGAACAACTAGGTTTTTGTTGAGTCAAAAATTGTATATGGATTTTCAACTGCAAAGTGGGTCAGTGCTCCTAAGCCCCATGTTGTTCAAAGTTCAATTGTATATTTCAGATGACTATGGATTACATTTATCATAGTGTGGGCCCCACTAGGCAAAGATTTAACTTCTACTGGTTTGAAATCTTCTGGTGATAAAAGTATACAAGTTAGTGTTATTCCCTGGGCACAATAATAGGTAATGATATTCAATATTCATTCATTATTTATTCATGCATTTATTCATTTGTTGCACACCTATTATGTGCCAAATACATGCCAGGTACTAGATACTGAGATGCAATGATAAACTGAACCAGATATGACCCTATCTTCACTGAGTTTAAAATCTTGACAAATATCAATCAAGTTATCACACAAATATAAAATTACTACTATGGTAAGTGCTATAGAGGAAGGTAACTGGTGACCTGAGAGCTTGTCCTTTGGGAACTTAGCCAGGTTCACCCCACAGAGGCAGGAAGCCAGCATGGAAACATGTCTGAGCAAAGTTAGATGTGGCCTCTACTGAGACCACCTGCTTCCACTCAGAAGCCAGTTGACTGACTGCTTTGTATTTGAACCTGGGGGAATGTCCTGTCCTGCAGGAGAGCTAGAGACAAAAGCTGTAGAACATGATGGGTTTGATCAAATAATAAGATACCCAGCTGGTTCTTCAGGACTCAGCGACCACATATTCTAGCATTTTATTTTATTTTCAAAAAAGATTTAATGTATTTTTAGAGAGAGAGGAAGGGAAGGAGAGAGGGGAACATCATTGTGTGGTTGCCTCTAGCACGCCCCCTACTGGGGATCTTGCCCACAACCCAGGCATGTGCCCTGACTGGGAATTGAACTGGTGACCCTTTGCTTCTCAGTCCAGTGCTCAGTCTACTGAGCCACACCAGCCAGGGCATAGCCTAGCATTTTAATTGGAAAGAGCTATTGAAAATAGGGAGATGAAAGTTTTAGTAAGTTGACCAACTTGTTCTGGTTTACCCAGGACTTTCCCAGTTTTGGCACTGAAAGTCCCATGTTCTGGGACTGTCCTGATTTTCAAACTGAAAGTCCTGCATCCTGGGAACCCCCAGAGTCCTGGCAAACCAGGATGGTCACTTATCCTAATTCTGGCCTCTGCCCAACTTTTCAGCTTTCCCCTCTGTAAGATGAAGAAGCTGTACTAAAACAGCAGTGCTCATGGCTGGCTGCTAATTAGAATCACCAAGGAAGCTCTTTAAAAATACCCATGTCCAGTCTTTACTTCAGAGATTTTGTTGGCATGAGACCTGTGTATCAGTGATGTTGGTATATATCTCAATCCAGATATAAGGCCTGGATTGAGAATCATTGCTCTAGACCATCTAAAGTCTTCCTGGTGTTTTGATTCTCACCTATGGAGAGGTAGTTATATTTGGGCCCATCATTTAATTTATCCCCAAGCTCCAAGTGCTGGTTTGTGTTGTTGTTATTTCTATTGATGACAGCAAACTACCTTCCTCTTCTCTCTCCCTTTTTCTCTCCTTTGCCACTCTTTTGGTCTTTCTATCTCTGACTGCCTGGGCTCTTAATTCTGTTCAGCCATGCCCCCTAGGGCTGGATATCCCTTCCTCTGTCCACCTCTGAAAAGCTGAAAGATATCTCTAGGTTTAGATGTCCCCTTTGCTGGGACCAGAGCCAGGTTATGTGCCCCAGGAGTCTCTCCTTCTCCCTTTCCTCAGTGAAGTCCATTCTAATGTGTACCTCCTCCCAGTTGGGTCCTAGGCATAACAGCCCAGGGGTTATATGGCTACCTAGAGGCCCTAATTTCATTACTATTTGGGGGTCAGAGGCCAGTATATAGCTTTCTGTTTCAGATACGTATGTACTTTGTGGGTCATACACAGTTGATAGAATATTTGACCAAGGTGCTAAGGATTTGGGGAGGTAAGAGTCTTTTCAACAAATAATGCTGGAACGATTGGACATCCACAATGCAAAAAAAAAAGGACCTTGACCTTTACCTCACACCACATAAAAACATTAGCTTGAAATGGATTGTAGGTCTAAATGTAAAAGCAAAAACTATAAAAATTCTTGAGGAAAAAAGAAAAATCCCTTGGGTTGGGCAAAGATTTTTAGATAAGTCATGAATAACACAAACCAAAAAAGAAAAAATTGACATACTGGATTCATCAAAAATAAAAATTTCTGCTCTTGAATAGACACTGGTAAGAATGTAAAAAGCTAAGACACAGATTAGAGAAAATATTTGAAAACATATATCCAGAGTGTACAAAATGTATTAAGAATATATAGAGAATACTTACAGCCCAATAATAAAGAGACAACTCAATAAAAATGTGAGGGGGACAAAAAGATTTGAACAAATATTTTATGAAACAAGATATGGAAATGGCCAATGAGCACATGAAGTGATGCTCAACAGCAGTAGATGTCCAAGAAATTCAACTTATAACTACAGTGAAATATCACAACACACCCACTAAAATAGCTACCAGGATAGCTAAAATTTAAAAAGACTGACAATAGCAAGTGTTGTTGAGGATGCAGAGCAACTGAAACTCACATCCACTGCTGGTGGGAGTGCTAATGATACAGCCATGTTGGAAAACAGTTTGGTGTTTCTTATGCAGTTAAACATAAACTTACCATATAATCCAGCAATTCCACTCTTAGATATTTACTCAAGAGAAATGTAAACATATCCATACAAAGATATGCATGAATATTCATAGAAGCTTTTTATTTATAACAGACCCAAACTGGAAACAATCAAATGTCAACCAACTGGTAAAGGGATAAATTGTGGCATATCCATACAGGGTAGGGCAAAAGTAGGTTTACAGTTGTGAGTTCATGAAATAGTTTATTCTCATATTATTTATTAGTTATTATATTATTTTCCCATATGAACAACTGTAAAAATACTTTTGTCCCACCCTGTAGAATGGAATACTGTTTAACCAAAAAAAAAAAAGGAACAAACTACTGCTATATGCCAACATGGATTAATCTCAAAAACATTATGCTGAGTTATAGAAGCCACACATTAAGGAATACATATTTATGGTTACATTTATATGACATTCTAAAAAGGTACAAACAAATGCATCTGAGGTTGCCAGGGGCTGGGGATGTGAAGAGAGAATTGACTGAGAAAAGGCATAAGGGAAACTTTGGGGAGATGGAAATGTTGTATATTTTCATTGCAACCATGGGTTTGCAGCTATAATATTTGTCAAAGTTCATCAAACTTCATACTTAAGAAAGGTAAAGTTTATTTAGTATAAATTAGACTACACAAATCTATTTTTTTAAAAAAATCAGATCATGCCACAACCCCAGCATTTACTTAAAAGGACCCAATGGCTTTTCAGTGCACTTAGAATAAAATTCAGATCCCTGCCTGTGATCTACAAAGCCCTAGGACAGCCCTTCCTTGTTCATTCTGCTCCTATGATGCTGCTCTTTTCTGTTCCTCAGACTTGCTGAGCTCTTCCTTCCACCTAGAATACTGTCTCCGATTCTTTGTCTGACTAGTTCTTTCTCATAATCCAGAGCCTTCCCTGTCTGCCCCATCCAAAGCTACCCCTAATTTTGCCTCCTTTCATTGCTATGTGAAATGACTTTGCTTATTTACTTTTATTTCCTTACTGCCTGTCTTCCTTTATTTCCTTACTTCCTTAATAGAAGCTCCATGAGGACGGTACCTCATTGGTTTGGTTCACTAGAATTTGTTCAGATTTTTTTCACCAGATTTGTTAAGAATCCCTAGCACCTACCTAAAGCTTGGAACATAGGAAATTATTTGTGGGAAAGTTTCTTAAAAGATTAAATATAGAGTTGTATCATATGACCCAGCAATTCCACTTATAGACATACACACAGGAAACTAAAAACATATGTCCACACAAAAACTTGAATATAAATTTTAGTTCATAGCAGCATTATTCATAACAGCCAAAAAGTGGAGATAACCCAAATGCACATCAACTGACAAATGCATAAATTACATATGATATAATGGTACAATGGAATATTATTCCACAACAAAAAGGAATGAAATATTGATACAAGCTACAGCATGAATAAATCTTGAAAATATTACCAGTATGTGTGAGAGAAGCCAGTCATAAAAGAGCACATACTGTGTGATTTCATTTATAAAAATGTCCAGAGTAGGAAAATCTATTGAGAAAGAAAGTAGATTAGTGGTTGCTTACAACCGGGGAGGGAAGTTAGGGAGAGATGGAGGGTGCTGCTGGTGAGCTTGAGGTTTATTTTGGGGGTGATTATAAATGTTCTAAAATTGATTATAGTGATGGTTGCATAACCTTGTGTGTATACTGAAAACCACTTAATTATATAGTTTAGGTGGGTGAATTGTATGGAATGCACATTCTATCTCAATAAAGCTGTTAAATGTGTGTGTGTGTGTGTGTGTGTGTGTGTGTGTGTGTGTAATGAATGAATGAATCTGCTCCTTCTGATAGCCTCCTGGCTCATACGGGAAATAAATTAGGTAAGGCGTGCCCCAGGAACTAGTCACTGGGCCTGTGTATCTGGACTGAATTCTGTTCTTGAAATGCACAATTGACGAGGGCAACTCATACTGTCTGTGCACATCCCCTGGAGTCCCATCTCCTGCTAGGATTCTATCACCACAGGGCCCCCTTGGGTGCTGTGGCAGACCTCCTGGGACAGGTATCCTGGCAGGCAAGACAGGGTCTAGGCCCAGGAGGGATTCCTGGTAATTTTCTCCCCATCTCGCTCTGCTGCCAGAGTAAAGCAATCTTTCAGTCAGCTGGGCTCTGTCACCCCACCCCATGTAATTACCCTTCATTAGCCCTCTGCATGTGTCATCTGCACATGTGCATAATTAAACTGAACTTAGGGCTGGGGACTTGGGCCATGTTGCATCACACCAACTTGGCCCCAGTGCAGACTGGGGAAACTGGCTCTTCCAGACACTTGGGTTGAGTGGAAAACCAGGACTCCCAGCACTGAGAGCAGTGGGTAGTGTTGGCATAGGAGGGCTGTCCAGTCTTCCTTACTCCTTGCACCAAAACTGGAACCCAGAGCAGGTGGGGCCAGGATGGTTCCAGCTGGGACTGAGGACAGCTGGCTGGTTAACCTTGTGGTTAGCCTTGAAGCTTTGAATTCAGTATGCCAGGGTCTGTGGTTTGGTATTGAACCAAAGAAGACTTGGCCAGCATTTAGACTCTGAGGTATGGGCTGAGGCCTGGAGGAAAGGCCATGTGCAGGAAACAGGGCTTTAGAATCTCACCTCACAAAGTCTCACGAAGTCACAAAGTTGTGAGAGGGTTACCTTGGGATAAGAGTTTAAGAGAATGACTCGGAAAAGAAGATCTCTGGGTTCTAGTCCTGACACTCTGTGAGTCTGACTGGACACATCCACTGAGCACTTAGTCTGTGTGATGGCTCAGCTCAGTCCATACTCACAGAACCCTGTGAGGTGGATTCTATTCACGGTAATTTGTCCTTCTGATGGGAAGATCAATTTAGTTATTAAGCAACTCCTAATTGACACATAGTAGAGATTCAATGAAGGCTTATTGACTGATTAACTTAGATTTGTGCTAGATATTGTAAGGGGATGCAAAAAAATATATTAATTAGTGAGTACTTATTGAGTGCATTTTATGAGCAAAGTATTGGCCAATCTTGAAAGGGAGACCAGGCTTCCTTGAATTTTTAAGTTTTGGCAATTAATCTGGCTAAAATAATACTGTCCAAATTAAATGAAACAATTAATTGAAAATATATTAATTAATATATCTTGTGAAATAATAAGAAATACATATAGTGGTCCCTGCCCTTGGTTCTTGAAACAGGAGAGGTAGGAAAAACTTTTGTTCTGATAGTTATTCTTTGACTCCAGCTCCTGACAAAGAACTCTGAAATCTGGAGTTTGATGGATGACAGATATGTTTCATCCTAATGAGGTGACTTTGCATGGGTTCCTGGGTAGGGCTGGCCACCAGAAAGACCAAACCGTGATTAGAACCTTGGAATTTTCAGCCCTGCCTCCTATATTCTTAACCCGTAGGAATGGAGTTAATTGATCATGACAAAGCATCCATGAAAATCTCAATATTATGGAGTTCCAGGAGGTTTAGGTGAGTGAACACATCCCCATACAGGGGCAGGGTGGCAGGGAAGCACCTCAGCTCAATGGAGACAGAAGCTCCTGGGCTTGGGACCCTCCTAGACCTTGCCCTGTGTATCTCTCCATTGGGCTGTTTATCTGTAACCTTTTCTATGTCCTTCAGTAAACCAGTAAATGTAAGTAAGTATGTTGCTGAGTTGTGTGCTATTCTAGCAAATGATCAAGTCCAAGCAGGAGGAAGCCATGGGAACATTTGATCCTAGGAGAAGAGGTCATGAGAATTTGAGCAGAAGTTGTGGGTAACCTGGGGATCAACTATGAGCGATTAGTATCTGAAGTAGGGAGCAGTCCCATGGAACTGAGCCTTTAACCTGTGGAATGTGATGCTATCTCCAGGTAACCAGTGTCAGAATTGAGTTAAAATGTGGGACATCCAGCTGGTGTAACAGAGAATTGCTTGGTGGGGGAAGACCCATACACCTGGGGTCAGAAGTGTGAGTGTGGTAGTGGTGTGAGAACACTGACTTTTTCCCAACACGTGCATCTTAATCCAGCTAGAGAGCAGCCAGTTTGCCATGTTTGTTTTAGAATTTCTAAACATTTTGAAAAAAACTCCAATGTCCAAGGCTATTGGGGAAAATATGTGATAAACAGAAAAGTTGTAAGATAGCATATACTACCATTTTATTGAGTGTTGTCAATAATCCTTGACTATGTGTCAAGGATTAACAGATTAAACTGTCAAGGATTAAAACAGAGTCAGCTCTCATTTAATCCTTATAACCCCATGGGGCAATAATGGGATATTGTAACCCATGGAATGTGTATTATTAGTCTCTGTCTTTAACAGGTGAAGAATAGTAAACTTATAAATAATATAACCAGAATTCAGGTAGTAAACTTATAAATAATGTAACCAGAATTCCAACCTAGGGCATTATTTAATTTTTTTCCAACATAGTCTAGTCTGCATTCTTAACCATTATGTTATATTACCTTATAGATAAGGAGCTAGCAACTTAGAACAGAAAACTAACCACAGAGAAAATTGAAATGTTCACTACACAAAGAATTGTCAAGTAATACTCTCCAAGAATCTCTGTTTGGACAGATCATATTCAAAGCTTCATGAATAATTGGGAAGATAAAAAGACCACTAATATGTCCCCATCTGAAGTTGACATTGAATTGGGAAACTATAGAGAGGGGCAAAGAGTAGCATCAAAAGCAGTTTCAGAAGTCAAGCAGATTTGCACACAAACCCCATTTTCAGCACTTAATAGGTATGTGGTCTTGGGCAAATTACTTAATCCAGTCATAAGGTTGGTGTGGCAATTAACTAAGACACTGCACATCAAGAGGGTTCAATGTGCACTAGCTGTTCTTCTCTGGTACCAAACTCCTAAGGTGAGAAGGGCAAGGACGGGAATGAGGCTCCTTGTAGAAGAATAAAATCCATGAGAACAGGCACAATGTTGGGCTGTCCTTGCTCTATTTTAGTTGCCTGAGCAGTACTTGGAACATGATAGACACATAGTAAATAATTATTTACAGATATATAAAAATTAAGCAAGATCTCAGGGGCTGAAGGAATAGGCTTTGATTTGGTAAATGGAAGGGAACACAGTAAAATTATCCATGTACTAGCTCTAGGGTTGTAAACCCTGAACCTTCTTTTTGGATTTAAGGGATCTAGGAGCAGTTATTACAGTTTATGTAGTCTACTACTGAGTGGTCCAAAGGGTGGTCACAGTCCCAAAGACGAATGAAATCTGAAAGTTTTCAGGGAGGATTTTGGAAATCAGCTGGAAACCTTGTCTTGCCCTGTGCACTGTCCTTCACTTAGTGCTCCATGACTAAGGGGGCTCCATCAGGAACTACTAGAAACATCAGGACTCCTCAGTGTGGGAGAACTAAGACTAAGAAGAAAAACAATGTGAACCTCTAAAAGGTTCACATTGGAACGTTTTAGAGGTTCCAATGGAAAGCCGAACTGAATTCTGATGTGTTACAAAAGGACACATCTTAGAGCTCAACAGCATTGAATGAAGACAAATGGTAGGAAGACCTGTTTGTAGAGTTTCAAGCTTATAGTAATAATGTCCAATGTCCTTAAAGTACTTCAGGGTTTCCCAAAGCCAGTTCACAATATTTGATCTCTAAGGGGCAAGTAGAGGAGAATTTATGGTTGCTGGATCACAGCTGAGACAACATAAATGAAATGATTAGCCAAGCAAGGTTCCGCTTTTGGGGAGGTAGCCAAGCCAGGGCTAAACTTGGGTCAAGACGCATTGTCCCTAAGAAGTGCTGTTGAGGGAACTCCAGGGTAGAAGGGAATGGTTTACAGGAACAAATATAGAGGACACATGGACTAAACTAGGGGGGTTGGAGAGGGGAGGGAGGAGGGGAGGAATGGGTGGGTGGGCCGGAATGGGAATAAAGGATAGAAACTGTAATGAATAAACTAAACTAAAAAAAAAAAAGAAAAAGAAAAAAGAAGTGCTGTTGAGGCTGTTTGGGAAGTACACAGTCTTGAGGTACTTTGACTGCAGCCAGGCTCAGCCAAGCCACAGTCCTGGGACTTGGAGACTCTGCCCAAACTTGCTACCTGTCCTATTTACCTTGAAAGGTTGTCTTAAGGGCTAACTGAGATAAACAAAGGGAAAGTGCTTTGCAAACCTTAGTATTCAAAGTCTTAATATCCATGTGTATAGAAAAAAATCATATTCCCTTAAATTACTTTTTTCTTAACTGAGAAATCTTTTGAGCTGAAAAAGCAGAAAGGCTCATGTTTTTCTTTCCAAACTCAAAATAACTTACTCAGAATAATGTAGCTGCATGCCCAGATATCAAAACCAGATTTAAAGTCTAAACAATTTTTTATTTTTTTAGTGATTTACATTCAAAAAGCATAAAAAATCAAAATGCACAACATTTTCCTTTCACTGAGCAAATAGTATAAACATCTATCTTTTGGTGACAGTTGGCAAAATACACCGTGATTAATCTGAGGGCCTACAGGGGTTCACCTTCAGTGACTTCATACTTATCACCTGCTCTGATAAAAACACACCTGAAGCAGCTGAAAAAAATAAAACTAGGAAAGCATTACATCAAAATAAAAATACTTCTTTTACTAGGGCTTCCAATACTATGTTGGATAGAAGTGGTGAGAGCAGACACGCATGGATGGATCTGGAGAGCATTATGGTTAAGTGAAGTAAGCGAAGTGGTGAAAGACAAATACCATATGATCTCCCCTATAAGTGGAACCTAATCAACAAAACAAACAAGCAAGCAAAATATAACCAGAGACACTGAAATTAAGACCAAGCTGACAGTATCCAGAGGGGAGGTGAGAGGGGATAATGGGGGGGTCTTGGTTGCTCTGGCCTGGGGCTTCTGGAGGGTAGGGCCACCTTTCATCATTGCCCATTGCCCACCATTCAGTGGGATGGGGGCCAACACATGCTGGGGGTACCAAGGGTTCTTACCTAGTTTATTTTATCTAATCATGAATTTAAAAAAAAAGTGAATCCTTGTCTGAAGATGCATCTACTAATTCTAGAAAGAGAGGAAGAGAAAAAGAAAGAGAGAGAGAGGGAGAGAGAGAGAAACATTAATGTGAGACAGAAACATTTATCGGTTGCTTCTGGCACACGCCCCAATCAGGGACCCAACCCACAATCTAGGCATGTGCCCTACCCGGGAATCAAACTCCTGAACCTTCAGTGCATGAGACAATGCCCTAACCACTGAGCCACACTGGCCAGGGCTAATCATGGATTTTTGATGATGTGAAAGAACAATTACAGAGAAAAAACAGGGCTTTGTACCTCTGTATTCCCTCTTAGTCCTGAATAAGACACAAAGGGAAATGAATTTGATGACAGGGAAACATTGGCCCCTGGGTTTTTGGGTTCTAGACTCTCTGAGGCACAGACCTGCTGTCGGGTCATCAGCTGGCCCTTTGGCCAACCTCAAGTTTCCCATCCACATTTATTTTTTGGTTTCCCTCCTGGGCCTTCCTCCCTATCACCATTACCCAGCCAAGAGGCTCAATGTCTGTTGAAAATAGGGAGTCTCACACTTGCCCCTCCAGCGGAGTCCCAGACTCGGGACTGGCTGAGAGGCCAGCTGGGGACTGCAGGTTCCATTCAGGCACATGGACTGTTTTTTTCTGGCTTAAAAAAATAATACCTCCAGCACCAAAATGCAGCAAAAGGGGTTGCCCCACCTTGGTGAATACCTAAGACTCTGCCTCTTACAATGTAACACGTGCACCAAGACCTTGGGCACCAAGGTGGCCCAAATGAAAGAACAGATTAAAATTCCAGAAAAGGAATTAAGCAAGAGGAGATAGCCAACCTACTGTATGCAGAGTTCAATGCACTGGTAATCAGAATGCTCAGAGAAATTATTGAGGATGGACACAAAATAAAGGAAGAAGTGAAGTTTATGCAAAGTGAAATAAAGCAAAATATACAGGGAACCAACAGTGAAGGGAAGGAAACAGGGGCTCAAATCAATGATTTGGACCAGAAGGAAGAAATAAACATTCAACTGGAACAGAATGAAGAAACAAGAATGCAAAAAAATGAGGAGAGGCTTAGGAACCTCTGGGACAACTTTAAACATTCCAACATCCAAATCATAGGGATGCCAGAAAGAGAAAAGGAAGAGCAAGAAATTGAAAACTTATTTGAAAAAATAAGGAAGGAAAACTTCCCCAGTCTGGCACAGGAACTACACATGCAAGTCCAGGAAGCTCAGAAAGTCCCAAAGAAGTTGGACCCAAGGAAGAACATACCAAGATACATCATAATTAAATTACCCAAGATTAAAAATAAAGAGAGAATCTTAAAAGCAGCAAGAGAAAAGGAGATAGTTACCTACAAAGGAGTTCCCAGAAGATGATCAGATGATTCTTCCAAAGAAACCTTGTAGGCAAGAAGGGGCTGGAAAGAAGTATTCAAAGTCATGAGAAGCAAGGACCTACATCTAAGATTACTCTATCTGGGAAAGCTATCATTTAGAACAGAAGGGCAGATGAAGTACTTCCCAGATAAGGTAAAGTTAAAGTTCATCATCATGAAGCCCTTATTATATGAAATGTTAAAGGGACTTATCTAAGAAAAAGAAGCTCAAAAATACAAACAGTAAAATGACAAACTCACAACTATCAACAACTGAACCTAAAAACAAAAACAAACTAAGGAAACAACTAGAACAGGAACAGAATCAGAACAGAATCAGGAACAGAAATGGAGATCACATGAAGGGTTATTTATCAGCAGAGAGTGGGATGGGAGAGAAAGGGGGAAAAGGTATAGGGAATAAGAAGCGTAATTGGTAGGTACAAAATAGACAGGGGGAGGTTAAGAATAGTATAGGAAGGCTCTCTACTCCTCCTTTCTACAGAAAGCCACATCTTCCTGCGCAGAGCCAGCCTCAAACCTGAGACAGGATGGTGAAAATCGGAGTGAATGGATTTGGCCGTATTGGGCACCTGGTCACCAGGGCTGTTTTTACTCTGGCAAAGTGGATGTTGTCACCATCAATGATCCTTTCATTGACCTCAACTACATGGTCTACATGTTCCAGTATGATTCTACTCATGGCAAATTCAAAGGCACAGTCAAGACTGAGAATGGGAAGCTTGTCATCAATGGAAAGTCCATCTCCATCCTCCAGGAGTGAGATCCTGCCAACATGAAATGGGTAATGCTGGTGCTGCATATGTTGTGGAGTCCACTGGTGTCTTCACTACCATGGAGAAGGCTGGGGCTCACTTGAAGGGCGGAGCCTAGAGGGTCATCATATGTGCCCCTTCAGCAGATGCCCCCATGTTTGTGATGGGTGTGAACCATGACAAGTATGATAACTCCATAAGATTGTCAGCAATGCCTCCTGCACCACCAACTGCTTGGCCTTCCTGACCAAGGCCATCCATGCGAACTTTGGCATCGTGGAGGGACTCATGACCACAGTCCATGCCATCACTGCCACCTAGAAGACCATGGGTGGCCCCTCTAGCAAGCTGTGGTGTGATGACCAAGGAGCTGTCCAGAACATCATCCCTGCTTTCACTGGCACTGCCAAGGCTGTGGGCAAGGTCATACCTGAGCTGAATGGGAAGCTCACTGGCATGGTCTTCTGTGTCCCCACCCCCAATGTGTTGGTTGTGGATCTGACCTGTCTCCTGGAGAAAGCTGCCAAATACGATGATATCACAAAGGCAGTGAAGCAGACATCAGAGGGCCCCCTCAAGGGCACCCTGGGGTATACTGAGGACCAGGTTGTCTCCTGCAACTTTAACAGTGACACACACTTGTCCACTTTTGATGCCGGGGCTAGATTGCCCTCAGTGACCACTTTGCCAAGCTCATTTCCTGGCATGACAATGAATTTGGCTACAGCAACAGGGTGGTAGACCTTATGGTCCACATGCCCTCCACAGAATAAGAGCCCCCTGAACCACTGGCCCCAGTGACAGGAAGAGAGGCCCTCAGCTGCTGGGGAGTCCTTGTACCAAATTGGTTCCCCAACATACTGAGAATCTCCTGACTTCCAGTTTCCATTCTAGACCACCTGAAGAGGGGAGGGGCTTAGGGAACCCTGCCTTGTCATGCACCATCAATAAAGTTCACTGTATCCAGTAAAAAAAGAGAGAGAGAGAGAGAATAGTATAGGAAATGGAGAAGCCAAAGAACTTATATGTGTGACCCGTGGGCATGAATTGAGGTGGGGAGGTAATGCTAGAGGGAGAGGGAGTGCAGGGTGGAGGAGGATAAAGGGAAGAGAAAAAATGGCACAACTGTGGTAGCATAATCAATAAAAAAATACTTGAAAAAATAATACCTCCACCCTACCTTGCCTCCTCTTACAGTATCCAGGAGCACCCTTGACCGAGGGCATGGTGTAGGTCTGAGGCAGTGGCCCTGCTGGTCTGGGCATCTAAGGAGGGGAGCTGGACTTTGGGTGGGAGAGGGCAGTTGGGCCTGGTCCAGGGGTCTCTCTTAGTAACTCTTCCTTGAGGGTGGGCTTAGTCTCTCTGCTCTGGCCTCTAAGTGTGTGATCTGTGTCCTGGCCACTCAGGTCTGGAGGGGAGCCCCTCTGTTGTGCTCTGAGTGTTGAAGACTCTCAGAAGTGGGGTACAAAGGAGGAAAGGTACTAAGGGATCCCACAGAGGGAATTGAGGAAGTAATTTAGAAATGAGGCTTATAAAGGAGGACTTGTGGAAGAACAGCATCAATAACAAGGCGGTAATAGAATGGCCAAGAACCCCTTGTCCCAGTATGTAGTCCCAGAAAGGAGATGCCAAAGTCGTGGCAGCTGGCACAGCCACAAAAGCAGAGAGATGGGAGTTTAGTCTCAAAGAGTGATGAGATTCCTGTCCCTCCTTATTCTCTTCACCCGGCTGCCTTGAGTCATGTGCTGTTTACATGGCTGATATAATACTTCTTCCACCTCAGGTGGAGAAATCACTGATAGGAGGGAAATGCCAAGGGTATGAAAGGGCCTGATGGCTGGCCTGGGGTGCCCACTCAGGGGGATGTAACAGGTAGGGCAAGTGAGCACTTGGGTCTAGGGGCTACTGCTAGTCTCTGGGTGGGGAGTAGTGGGTCAGGTTGCTGGAGGGAGGAGGGCAGAGAATGGGCTGGAGGGGCAGGAGGTAAAGGAAAGTGGGGTGGCCAGAGGGAGGTAGGGAAGGTGTGGACTGGATTTCTCTCCTTTCAAGGAGAAAGGAAATGCAGAGTCAGGCCTTGATCAGGTACAGAAGTCAAGGGCAGGTGCCGACCTCTGTTAGGGGAAGAATTCAGGTCTTGTGCCATCCCAGTATATTTTTCTCTGGAAATAGCAAAACTGCCAGCAAAGAATTTCATGCCTAAGTGTCGCCTCTGTCCCCAACACACTTACAGTTGACAGTTGAAAAACATGGGCTTGAACTGAACCAGTCCATTTATATGCAGATGTTTAAAAATAAATATGTACAGTACTGTAACTGTACTTTCTCTTCCTTATGATTTTCTTAATAACATTTTGTTTTCTCTAGCTTTATTATAATAATACAAAATGTAATACAAATAACATATAAAATCTTTGTTAATCAACTGTTTATGTTACGGGTAAGGCTTCTAGTCAACAGTAGGCTATTATTAGTTAAGTTTTGGGAGAGTCCAAAGTCATATTTAGATTTTTAACTGTGGAGGGCATTGGTACCCTAACCCCTGCATTGTCCAGGGATGAACTGTACTTTGTGTTTTCCAGGGCAAGGTCCCTGCCTTGCTGTTCTTCGCCATCCTTTTCCCACTGCAGCCACCATGAAGCCTGGTGCTGAGCAGTCACATTGCTTATTGAACTGAACCAATGGCAGATGGGAATTTCCAATGGGTCAGATGGCTTAGTCAGCAAGGACTCTGGGTTGGGCCAACTTGTTTCTGATGGAAGCCAAGGAACAGAACAAGAAATAAAACTGACATTTCTTCAGAGCCTAACCAGCACCAAACACATTCTCTGGTTTGATGTGTCATCATCATTTTCCACCTGGTAAAGCTGAAGACCAAGTTCACGTCACTGGCTGTTACCTCAGAGTCAGGGTCTCCATCTTCACTGGCTGGCTTAGAACTGCAAGACTGAACTCTTTTTAGAGGTCAGGGGGACCTTCAAGGAATGAAGCTAAGGTAAACCTGGGAGGCCAGGGGCCTGCCCAGAGGCCAAGTGGGCCTTCCCAGGTCTGACCTATGGAAACCAAGGCTCAGTGACAGCCTGGTAGCTACCTGGTAGCTCTTTGCTGGGTGCCTCCCTAGGAAAGAGGGAAGAGGAGGAGCAGCACAGAATCCCAGCATCTTTTCAGGGAAAGATGAGAAGGAGGGGTCCCTCTGCTGTTAAGGGAGCAAGGAAGAGGATGTGACCTGTGGCTGAGTTCTGCTCTCTTGGATGCCAGAGAATTGGCACCCCAAAACAACCCAAGATTGGAAAACCCTGGTGTCATTACCCAGGCCCTCGAGAAGTTCTGTCTCTGGATTAGATTTCCCTCAAGATACCCTAAACTGGAGCAGACAGCTTCCATTCTGAGCTAAAGATTTCTCTTTTCTCAGGTGTAAGTGGGAAGAATAATAGTCATTTCCTTGGTCTTAGCTTAAATGTCACCTCACTGAGACCTTCCCTGATCTCTGTTTTGAATTGTAACCCAACTACCACTGGGTCTCTTGATCCCTTCTCTGCTTTGCTTTTCTCCTTAGCACCACTCATTTTCTAGTATAATGTATTATCTGTCTACCTACCTACCCACCTACCTACCTACCTAGCTGTCTGTTTGTTTTTGTGTGCCTCACTGCTAGTGACATAGGGCAGGGGTCTTTGCCTGTTTTGTTCACTGAGTCCCCAGCACCTAGACTGGTGCCAGGCCTATCAGAAGGTAGCTGTTGAATGAGTGAAGGATGGATGGATGGCATTGCTGTATGTGAAGTATTCAGGACACCAGTACTTTATTATTATGGCTGCTGCTGCTGCTGTTTGTCAGATGTGATTCGTGCAGATTGCTTCGCCATCTGCATAACAAGGAGATTGAACCACCAGTGCTCTCTGAGCTCCCTTCAATCTCCACAAAATCTGCAGGTCTCTGATCTTTACACTCCCAAATGCTCAGTGAGGCAGGTTTCCCACTGCTCGCCTTGCAGTTCTCAGCAGCAGCTCTGCCAGGTTTGGAGGTGCTGAGCACCCCTCTCGTGGTAGTTCTTGTTCTTGTGACTCAGCATCAGAATAGGGCAAGGTATGGGACCATGAGTCAGCCCAATGTTTCTTGGAATGGTTTCCATTCAGATACTTATAGGTTTTATTTTAATTGGCTTTAAAGTGTTGTTTCATAGCATTTTATTGATTCAGTAGACAGAATTCACTAGGTACATAATTGGAGGTCATTTGATTTAAATTTCTTTATTAAGCATATTTGTAGAAATAAAATTCAGGAAAAACAATTTGCCAATCCATGTGACCTGATTAGGAATGTGGACACGTGGTCCTTGGAAACAGGTTCACACTGTCCTGCCCTGGCTGGGGCTCTGGTCCCTGGCCTTGGACACTCCTTATGCGGACAGGGTCATATTTTAGTTGCCCAAGAGCACCTGTTTTAGGCTCAGGTCCACTGTGTTTGGACTGTCTTCAGAGGACCTGAGCCCTATCTCTCAGGATCTCCCTCTGAAAAGGGCATTCTGGCACCTTGGGGTTCCCCACAACTGACTGACTTTGTGGGGGCATTTTCAGGAGTAAAGTTCGCACTCATTTGGTATTCGCTGAGTAACTGGGATGGCCTTGGAAGAAGGGGAGGGGTGAGGGACAGGTCTGGCTAGTTCTGCCTGGTTGTTTATACTTGGGATTACCTCACACATCCCAGCCTTCCAACCTGCTTCGCCACCCTTCTGGTGAGGGTTGGCCCTCCGCCCTCCAACCCTTTTTTCCCTACATGCCCAGGAAGCCAGGGGCCAACATGGATCTTCCCATCGATATCAGCTGAGTCTAGAAGCCTCAGCTTTTGTGAGACCATGGAAAGGAACAGCCACCCGGTGAGTTTCCCTGGGCCATGGGCCAGAACCTCCTGGCACTGAGGAAGCAGGAATAGGGCTGGGAGATAGTGGGGCACTGCTACCTGTGTGCCTCAGGTTTGGGGGGAAACTGAACATGCCTTTCCTTCTTTGTAGCTACTTGGGATCAAGATTGCTTGACCTCATTTTATCATGGTTCCTAGGAGGGACTCTTCTAGAAGGAAAGAGAAGCTGATAGGATTTGGGGTCTGATCAGGAAGCACCTCAGGTGTGTGTGGCTGAATACTGGGCTTCTGCTCTGTGTACTGTGAACACCCCAGCCAGGACACTTATGTTGCTAGAGGTCACCTTTGCTGGTTTGAGAATTATGGAACCTTAGCATTTTAACGGGGCTTCTGGGTTATCTTAGCTATGCCCTCACTAGATTCATAAACCATCCTTAAAAATATCACTATGTGCATTTAAGATCAAGGGGATTTTTCAATCTGCCTTCGTCACTTAGTTTTGGGCTTAATAATATTCATATTTGGAAAGTGCTTTCTTGTATTTATCCATAACTTCTTCTGCTACAATTCAGGTTCTTGTCCTCATCTTCTGCTCTTGGTGGTGGTAGAGAGCAGCTGCAGGTCTTCTATGGAAAAACCAGTCATATACACATGAAGGATTCCAAAGACTTTGTTCAACTGTGCCTCGGCTTTCTTTTATTGGGAGACATTCCTCTTGGGCTCTAACTTATTCTTAGGTTTTGTTTTCTACTTCTTTTCATCTTCTTTTGCATTTTACTGAAGTGGTAGAATCTGGGACTCTGGGAAGAATGGGAAATACTGGGTTCCAGAAGGATTAGCTCAACCTGTGTTCTGGCATGTGGTCCATTCTGAACCTCAAATGTGTTTCTGTAACTTTTAGCCCTCATCACTCATCAGCCCCATTTTGACTTTTATTTCCCAGGCTTTTCTCCTCTTCCCCCTGCTCTGGTCTCCTTGGTTCATGTCTCCACCCACGAAGGTCATTTGACCTGAGGTCTCTGGGGCTCATTGGCACCTGTAGTAAGCAAAAAGGGTGATGTATAAAGAGAATGGAGTTTTGTCTGGGGCATGGGGACACTGAGCCCACAGTCACAGTCATGTTCCTTGGAATATTGCTGGGAGTCTAAATGTGATGGTGTCTAAACACAGAGAGTGAGAAGGGCTGAGCTATCTGAAGGGTTGTAGGGTTAGTTCCTGGAGCAGGGTGATAAGGGGATATCAGCCTAGGAAGCACCTCTGTCCAGAGTCAGGGACCAACGTGGAAGGACACTGGTGGGGCACATGGTGAAGAACAGTCTTTCCATTATTGGTGGAATTAAGTGTCAAATTGTGTGGTTGGTGCCATGTTCATTCAGGGAGGCTGTCCTAACTTACATTGTAATGAAAGAAGTGAACCACGACTTCCTTATTTAAGGTTCTTAAATTTACCCCCTTATTTAGGGTAGAACTGCTAAAATAGTGAACCTGGGATGGGGGCAGGGAGAACTGCCTCAGTAATATCAGCAGAAGGCTTCTTAAAACAGATGAAATTGAATAGGAGCTGACTGGGAGAAACTGGTCCTCTAAGGCCATACCCTCTCCCTAAAGGCTTTATTGTTCTTCAGCTCCATAAAGTTGTGAAGAAGATGGTGGCCCAGTGAAGCTCCTGTGTGAGCAGGTTGGGTTTTCTGGGGGATCTCAGGAAAGGTGTGGAGAAGTTTCTTCGCTTCTATGTATTCAAAAGAGGAGGTACATGATGTGATGGACAGAACACTGACCAAGTTCCAGGTTAGCTGTGACTTTTGGTATCTGTAAAATGTAATAAAAATCATATCTATTTGAAGGAGTCTTAGAATAGTTTCACATGTAAACCTCCTTTAGAATAGCATCTGCCATAACTAGAGATAGAGATGGAGATGGAGATGGAGATGGAGATGGAGATGGAGATAGATAGAGGTAGAGGTAGAGGTAGAGATAGATTCACAGAGAGTTAAGATTTATTGTTATCATCACCATCTATTGTGTAGTCTTGGCTCCTCTAAAAATTTTCACAAATATTTTATCCTCTCCATGACTAAGTTTTTCTACCTACAAAATAAGAGGGTTGAACAAATTGCCCCTGGAAGCCCCTTTGTGGTCCCATGACAGTCTCTGAAATTACATAGAATGGGGTTAGAGGTGCACCACACTGGATATGCATATTTGTTTTTGAAAAATAGTGTGTATTTTGTGTTTTTTCAAAATGAGTCATATTCTTCATGCTTAAAGACATGCAGTGTTTATTAAAGAAAGACTGATGTGGAGTCACTGATAAAAGCAACAATCCTTTGCAGAGTTAATTTTCTTATACTGGGTTTTCTTAAAGTGGAACAAGTTCTCAGCCAGCCCAAGACCACAGATGCTGTGGACAAGAAAATGGAGGGAGGCCCCAAGAATGGTTCAAATGAGGGCCCCTCCCTGGAGGGGGCTGGGCAAGTTCTCAAGATGGCAGACCACTAGCCCCAGGTCACTCAGCCATGCCCCAGACTTCATAGTGCAGGCACCTTTAGGATCCCTGGCACGTGCCCTTCACTCCTGCAGGCAAGCAGCTCTCACCTGAGACCTCTGTTTCATGTCATTGGTACTAAGCAGACTTCCACCTGGGTCATCCCTGTGTTGTTCCTCTGACTAGGCAAACGTGAGTGTGGATGTGTGGGAGTGTGTGTTTGGGGCTTCAGGCTGGGGTGCTGGGCAGGAAGGCCAACTGATGTAACAATAGCCACTTAGCTTAAGTGTCTTGTTTTGGCAAAACAGCTTCCTCTTGGTACAGCAACAATGTGAAACCGGAAAGGTCGGCATTCGTGCTGCCTATTGCCACCAGAACCAATACGCAGAGACAGAGATTGAATCTTTATTGGTACTTTATTAAGATGGCTGACAATCTGAGAAGACGGTGGGTTATGTACCCTAAAAGACCACCTTACATTTCATTTTAAGCCAGCCTTTTTTTATAAGAAGGGAAAAAGTGTAGGTAAGGGGTTTGGAATTGAGGAAAAAAAAGTGTAGGTAAGGGATTGGGGACTCAGGAAAGAGGTTAGTCAGATTAAAGCTGCAGTCTGGCAATTTCTCAGCATCCTTTCATCCCCCAACCTGTTGACCTGTGATTCTTTATCTGTGTCTTGGGCATCTCTGTCCTGGGCGATTATTTTTCTGTGTCTTGTGTCCTGTGTCCTGGGCATTGGGATATCTCTCTCTGGAACATGATGACTCAGATAACATCTTGATTGCTTGCAGTTCCCCTGGGCCACAAATGTCAAATTGCTTGTGGTCTCCTGGAAGCAGTGTGGGTCATATTTTCAGTTCTGGAAACAATATCTTCTTACATGCATTCATTACCAAGGTTATTAACTATTATCTAAAACTAAACTTTTCCAACTCTTAAGTCCCCCCATCAAATGGAGGTGGACTGTGTCCAGCCAGATGTGCAGGGTGCTGGGTGGGGCACAGCATGGAATCCAGTCCAGGAACTCTGGGCTCTGGGCCTTATCAGTCAAGTGGAGGCCTTGGCAGTACCAGGTGGAGGCTGGCTCAACTAATAGGGAAGCTATACCAGTACGGTCCAGGGAGCACCCATTGTATACCAGCATTGGCAGAGAGGGCACACAGGGAGAAACTGAGGCAGTAAGTTCCTAGGTAATCAAATGTTATTTGCTTGGCAACAGTGGCCCATAATGGTCTTTAAACTATGTGATGAATGAATAAATGATGAATGAATGAATGAATGAATGAATAAGAAGATGTTTTGATTCTGGTCCAACAAGACCCCAAAGCTGTTTCATGTGTATAGGAGGCATCATAAACTATAAAGAACTTTAGCACTCACCCAGGCCAGCAATGTTCGTTAGTAGCAGCAAGCTTTTCTGTCGAAATGAAATCTTATGTGGAGCCAGTTGCATACAACTGAAAAGTGAATCTTCTCTGTCTGAAGTGGAGTGAAGGACTGGGAGCCCAGCACTCCTAAGCTGGCCTCCCGGGCCTTTCCGTGGAATCTCAAATGTGCTGTGGAAGCCTGTGGGGAAGCAGTGGGCTGTCCACTTTCTCATCTTATATAATAAGGAGCTAAGAGGGATGTAATTATCCCTTGGATCACACAGGTGAGTAGGAGCAGAAGTAAGATGCCCTTATGTACCCCGTACCTGGAGCAAGAGAGGTCTCATGGCTCTGGCTGCTTAGTCTGGAGACCAGTTTGATTCTAGGCTGACCAAGATCTCTCAGGTTAATATTGCATGTGCTGGGAGCTGGGTGGGAGGAGGTGCTGGGCATCTGCCAGTGTACTGAGGGGAGCCTGTATTTGTGGGGTTTCTCTGCATTCAGGGATGGGAGAACAGGAGGGAGCCCTGTGTACCTGCAGGTATGGTGAAGCCTGGATTGAGCAGTGAAAATGGGAGAAAAGCGATCTACACCCCAACACAGACCCCTTCCATGGAAGTCAGTTCAGTCCAGGCCAGTCCACATTGAAATGGGTTCAGGACTCCCCTGCCTTGGCCCAGGGGCTCCTGAGCCTCCTAACAGACAAGGGGGCTTGTTAGGTCTCATCAAAAGAAGCTCCTGAGCTTTCCTGGTAATCCCTTCTGCTTCCATTGTGGACTGGGGGTACCTCTTCCTGCCTAGCCCAGAATGCTGGGGTGTCAGCCTGGGGGCCTGCCTATGTTTGAAACAGGGTACAGCCAGGGGGACCCCAAAGAGGGATTTGTAGTGGGGTCCAGAACTCAGGGTGTCCAGGAAATATTAAAAATATGGGATGTTCTCACCCGCCACACGTCTGAACTGGAGGATGGGACACTTGGAGCAGGGCCATTTAGAGTTGTTTTGCATATCAACAGTTTTGCAAATAACCCCAGGTATGGTCATTTAACATATCTATAGGTTTTAGCTGGTTTCATGGATATGTTAAATAGCTGTGGCCATGCTTTGAGCCAGGGGGATGTGAGTGACTTCCAACCAGGATGTAACTGGGAGGCAAGCCCCCCTGGCTACAGTGCCTGCAGGAGAGCTTGGATGTGATTGGCTCCACTCCATTGGGCCATGCTTGCCTTGGACTTACTCTGGCAGCCAAGAAAAGCTGGAAAAAAATACAGGAATGCTGGCAGGTGTAACTGATTGTGGGAGGAGTCGGAAATGGGGCTGCAGAGGAAGATTGGCGCTGGGATTTAAAATCCAGGCATGGCAGCCATGCTGGAGGGTTGGGACCACGTGGCTTTGGGGTGCTCCCTTTTGCCATGTAGCTTAGGAAGCAGGAGAGACCTTGCTGGGAAGGAAAGGGGTGAAAGAACTCTTGCTGGTGGTCCATGAGAAGGTGCCACATGATTTTGGATTAACTGGAGATCACGGTGGTGACAGAGCTGATGGTGCCGGGAACCCGAGGGGCTGCCTGAGCCATGGACTTCTACTTCTTTTCCTGGGATATAGTACCCTGGACTGGGCAGAGGGAGCAGGAAGGACTGTGTGTGTTTGTGGGTATTTTAAAGGACTTTAGTATTTTAATGAAGACATTAAGTCATTCCTCTAAGTCTGTATAATTTTTAAATTAATAATTCCTTTCCTTTTCACCAATCTCTGGCATCGAGAGATGTCTTTCCCTGGCGGTGGGCAGGACAAACCTAGTACGGGAGTGGGGGACCCCCCAGAGCACACGGGGGTCCATTCAGTAATACTATATTGTTCACCCCCTGCCCTGTGCTGGGTCTGTTCTATAACATGTGCACCTCTTTGAATATCCTTGGTACTCAGGGCACTGGGAGAGAAAAGCTGCCACAAGAGCCTAGGTCTGGTGAGGTACTATTTCTGTCAGAGCACTTATCTGGCAGTGGGAGAGCACAGAGAGGTGCGACAGCCCAAGGACAGGAGCCAGAAGATCAGGGTACTAGTCCTGGCACTGCCCCCAGCTGGCTGTGTGACCTTAGACAGCTCACATTGCCTTTCTTGGCTGTAATTTCCTCATCAGTAGGATAAAGATTTGGACTAGAGAGTTTTCAAGATCCTTTGAGCTCTTACAGCTTGTGCCCAGGATGCCTTTATAAAGGGAGTGCTGGGCAGCTTGGGCTGGACTTCAAGGTGCCCCAAGGACATACCCTCGGGCCATGAAGATGTGTTGCAGTTGCTGCTGCAGGTGCACATCCCTTAGGTGTAGCATGAGACCTTTTTATAGGGTAATGTCTGCAGTTGGAGAACAGTGGCTTTAAAAGCCCAGGATTAAATCCGTGGCCATGGCCACACATGAAACAACCCATGAAGTGGCTGTAACATCACTCAGCACCAGCCTCTTTTCTGTGGCATCGCTGGCTGGGCCTGCAGGAGACCCAGAGGGGCTAAGGGGTATGTTGACTTCCATCTGCCACCACGTAAGGGCCCACAGGGCAGAGTCTGCCACAGGAAATTATAAAAATGCCCCATTCACCTTGGAGTGGGGAACCTGCCCCTGGAAGCTGTGACATAGAGAGCAGTGAAACTAGGTACATGGGGCCTTGGGTTTTCATCCCTATTATTCACTAAGATACACCTGAGTAACTTTGGATAAAGCACACAAATGTTTCAGGCCTCTACCTCCTTGTCTGTAAAATGGGAATAATAATCATTATTGACTTCTGTCCAGGGAAGTTCTTGGAAAGAGTCCCAGCTCTGGGAACTGCTATTTTCAGCCTTCTCCTGTCTTCCTATGGATCCCTGTCCCGCCTGCCTCCCAGCCATGCCACTTCCTGCCCCAAATCATCTTAAGGGGGCTGGATGAGTTTTGAGTGGGGACTCCTGAGAGCTGCAGAGGCACAGTGACAGCCTGGGGGTAGGCCTTGTTCCTCACATGGTGAAGGTTCGTGACTGTACTACCCTATGGGGTAACCGCAGGTGCCATCCAGGGTGGGTGGGAGGACAGTGAGGTCCAGGGGAGAATGATTGGCAATGCTAGGCCAGGGAAATGGCCCAGAGTTGCTTCCACTCTGACTCTTTCCTGTTTGCATGCAAGCCGAGGAACCTCTGGGCTATAAACAGGTTGTAGGAGCCTGAGTCCCTGGCCCAGGAGTTGCTCATTTGAGTTCCATTCCTGGGTCTTCTGTTCACTGGCAAAGGCTTGGAGGTGGGCTGATTCTGGTCTGGGTTCTGCCCCTTGTATCTTGGAAACTTGAGCAAGACATCTGCTCCCCTCCCTCTTCCCCATGTGCTCAAGGTATCTGTTCTGGGAGTGTGGTCAGTCTTCTGGGAGGGAAGCTGGAATCTCAGCATTGCACTCAAAGAATTGAGGAAAGGAAATGAATTACTGCTGTTTTCGGTTTATCAGAAAGAACTTCCAGCAGGGTGGGGTGGTATGTTGTGAAATGGGTTAAGAAGAGGAGCTGTGGTATCTCTTATTCTGTGCTCCTGGAAAAGGAGAGTTCTTCCTAGCCCCTGCAATGGTTTGAGTTCAGGTTCAAAGTTAGGGGGATGGAGCAGACAGCTGCATTCTGGGGTCTGTTTTCATCTGGTCTTGGAGCAATCCTTCCATCCTGTTTTCCCTGCTAAAGTTTGCATTTCCCCACATGTGCAGTTCTCATGTGGGATGTGGAATCCCAGATTCTCTTTTTGCCCTGGTCTGTGGGGCCAGAAACACCCCCAGTTGCTTCTCACCAGCTCTTACATCACCATGCAAGCTCGACTGAGCCAGAGTCTCCAGGACTTCTGGCTCTTCCTTGGATATTGCTCTTCCTACACCTTCCCCCAGATTCCCCTCCATCCCTATACTCCACACTTCTCAACCCTGGAAGACTTTATAATGGACTATTAAGGCTCAGAGCCAACAGTTTTAAGGAGCTTGGCTGGGGACCACTCACCACTCCTTCTGGCTCCTTGGGTACTGAGCTCAAGATTAGTCCCATTTTACCCATCCCATCTGTCTCCAGACTCAGAGAAGAGGAACTCAGGTGGAAGTCCTGCCTGGACCCCAGGACTCACCTCCCCAGGGCCTCTCCTCCTTGCTGGCTGAGGCAGCAAGGGGTGGTTGGGACCTACCTGTGGGTAGAGCAAACAAACACAGCTCAGGAGGTTTCCTCTTTGCTTTTCTGGCTGCCCCTCCTTTCCACTGAGCCTCTTTCTCTCTGGTCTAACTCCCTCCCACTGTTCCAGCCTCCCTCAGGCTTCACACATTTTCCTCTGGGCCTCTGCCTGCCTCTCAGCCCTCTCTCAGGCTGGCTGCTTTGTTTCTACCCATCTTGATGGGTTAACAAGACCAGGGTCTATGGGTCCTGATCAGGTGGAGACAGCCTGAGCTCCTGACTGGGAATCAGGAGATTGGGATAGAGTCCCTACAAGATCACCAACAAGTTTAGGGGCTTTAGGCATGCTCTTTATTTCCTAACCCCAGTTTTCGCATATATAAGTTGAGGGTAATAATTCTTGTCCAACTTGCTAACTAGGAGCTTTGTAAAAATCAAATGAAATAATGGGTATGAAAGCTCTTGGCAAATTGTAAGCCTCAAAGAAATGAAAGAAGTACTATGGGCCAGTTTGGATACTGTTGGTCCAGACTCTACTTGCTTCTAGGAGGCCTGATTAGAATCCAAGCCCTGTCACTTGCCGGAGATGTGAATTTGGGACATGTTCTTAACCATCTTGGATCTCAGTTTCAAAATCTCTGTAATGAAGTTTGAAATACCAACCACTAAGGGCTGTTACGTGGTTGAAATGGGATCAAGTAAAGTACCTGATGAGCTATATCTTCACTGTGGTGATACATATTTATAGACCAGGCTCCTGCATTATCTGGGGGAAGGAAGCAGGACTAGTTAGATTTTACATGTATGAAGACACTCTAAAGTGTGAACTTACTTGCCCCAAGGTAACCCAATAAGAAATGGATGGAGCCATATTTAAACACATATTTTTCTATTTCTAGCCCAGCATCTTTTTTTTTAAGTTGAACGTTTCTTTAATAATTTCAATAGTAAAAATTCACTGGAAAAAATTATCATTCTGAATTTATTTAAAACACTAAGTCCAAGCCCTTATGAGCCTCTCAAATTATCTTAAATTTTAGACTGGAGAGCTAACTGGCTAATAAATGCTCTGCAAGCCTGCCAAGGAAAACATCTCTGTGGGTTGTCCTAATAAGAGCTTGGAATACAGAGGGAGATTTTATAAAAGCCCTATTTGCTTTTTTTTAATTGTTGTTCAAGTACAGTTGTCTCCATTTTCTCCCCATCACTCCCCCACACCCAAGCCATCCCCACTTCTCACCCTTTATCCTAATCCCACTTTGGCTTTGTCCATGTGACCTTTATACATGTTCCTTGATGACCCTTCCTCTTTACCCCCCATTATCCCCTCTCACCTCCCCTCTGGATACTGTCAGCTGGGTCTTAATTTCAGTGTCTCTGGTTATATTTTGCTTGCTTGTTTGTTTTGTTGATTAGGTTCCACTTATAGGGGAGATCATATGGTGTTTTTCTTTCACTGCCTGGCTTATTTCACTTAGCACGATGCTCTCCATTTCCATCCATGCTATCACAAAAGATAGGAGCTCCTTCTTTCTGCTGTGTAGTATTCCATCATGTAAATGTACCATAGTATTTTGATCCATTCATTTACTGATAGGCACCTAGGCTGCTTCCAACACTTAGCTATTGTAATTTGTGCTGCTATGAACATTGGGGTGCATAGGTTCTTTTGGATTGGTGTTTTGGGGTTCTTAGGGTGTAATACCAGGAGTGGAATTGCTGGGTCAAAAGGCAGTTCCATTTTTAATTTTCTGAGGAAATTCCATACTGTTTTCCACAGTGGCTGCACCAGTCTGCACTCCCACCAACAATGTACTAGCGTTTCCTTTTCTCCACAGCCTCTCCAGCACTTGTTGTTTGTTGTTTATGTTTATGATGGCCATTCTGACTGGTGTGAAGCGGTATGTCATTGTGGTTTTAATTTGCATCTCTCTGATTCTAGCTCAGCATCTTTAACAAACAAACAGACATAAACGGTCATCATCACAGCTAATGGTCACCAAGTCCTTACTTTACATGTACCATCTATCAGTGCAATGCTATGAAGCAGGGTGATTAGCTCACTGTACAGATAAGGAAACTGAGGTGTAAAGAGGTTATGTCACTAGCCCAGAGTCACCAGCTGGCTTAGAGAGTGCTTGATGACTATGACACTGCTATTCCCATCCACCAGGTTCTGCCTGGTCCTGGCAGTCACTGGACCCAACCCTGGTTCCCACTGGCAAGTTCATTAAGACCAAGATCCCTGTGGGAACCCCCAGCCCACTCCTTGGCTCCCTGTGGTGTTCCCACTGTGCAAGGGCCCCAGCCCAAGTTCTTAGCCATGGCACAAATGCAGAATGAGTACTTGTACCTGGGCTCAGGGAGAAGCAGGCAGGGGTCTTGGATGCACACAGGCTTGGGCCAGGTTCCTGACTATGTGATTCTGAGCCATCTAAGCTCTGAGTTGGGTTTGCTCATCTGTAAAAATGTGCTTCTACAAGTGTCAATCTCTCAGGGATGGAGGAAGGACCTCATGAGGCCATAGACATGGACATTATTGTAAACTGTCAAGTTCTACACCTGTGTAAGCTATTGTCACTTGATTGAATTGAATAATGAGAATTCCCTCCCTGAGGCTGGGGAAGTCTTTGAGAACATTACAGAGTCGAAAGTAGGCCAGATGAGGGCCACAATGCCACTGTCCTGGGCAGATGCTGAGGCTTGGGTCCTTGGTGGTGGGAAGGCCAGGGC
The DNA here is from genome assembly GCA_028533065.1 of Trachops cirrhosus. Classification (NCBI taxonomy): domain Eukaryota; kingdom Metazoa; phylum Chordata; class Mammalia; order Chiroptera; family Phyllostomidae; genus Trachops; species Trachops cirrhosus. The sequence goes on along the minus strand of CM052543.1, from coordinate 76,697,368 downwards.
TCGTCCCTCTCACTGAAGGATTTCAGTATGGCCTTTGTCCAGCATCCCCTTTTCTCCCTAAGATGAGCTCATACTACCCTTCAGCCCTTTGGTCATGCCCCATGGCTGTTCGATCTCAGCACAGTTGGTGCTCTTGTAGCAGTGCAAAGGGGAGAGGAATGACTCATTCCTGTCCCACTGCCATGGGCCAGATGTGGGCAAGAGCTTCTTGTTTATTTCATTGAGACCTCAGGCTTGTTTGTCCTATTCTATAGAGTAAGAAAATGAAAAAGAAAAAGGAAAGTTATGTGGCTTTCCCAAGGTCATGCTGCTAGACCTAGGGTTGAGACCCAGATCTGCCTGCCTCTAGTGCTGTCAACTGTTGTACCCTGTGCTTCAACATAGCCTCACTATGTCTCCTTGCCCCACCCAGTCCTGTTCCCCTTGAGGCTTCGAGGGGCTAACTTAATCTGTTTTCATTTTGTGGAAATGAAACAATGGGGGTAAAGGGGAATCTGAGCTCTGGTTCAGCAGTGGCAAGCAGCTAAACACACATAAGTATACCCTGATCAACTGGCTGGGGCATCCACTGACCAGTTCCAGTAACTCCTTGGGGGAGTCAATCCTGGTTCCTGCCTCTGGCAAGCTGAATGTGATCAGGGACTGGGGATTCCTCCTTGAATTCACCCCATAGACTCCAGAAAAATGAGGAAGTGATCAAATTAATTACTTTCAACTCTTAGAAGAGGGAATTAAAACAAAAACAAAACAAACAAAATGCAAATACCTGCCTGGTAGGTATGATGGTATTGACTTGGGCTAGATGTTTTCACAAGGACTTTTTAGTAACTAGTCTGCTTAGTAATAATGTCAAATGCTTTTAAGCACAGTGGAAGGTGAGGGAGGGAAGCAGAGGGGCTGAGGTCCAGATCCTATGTCCTCCATGTGCCCCTGCAGACTGCACCCCCATTGCAGGGTCCCCGAGCACAATTGTGCCCCCCACCATTCCTGCTGGTTCCAGGAGGCCTGCCCTCTGGGCAGCCAGTCAGCGTCCGGCAGAAATTATAATGAGGGTCAGATGTGACCCCTGGACCAGGTCAGTTCCCAGCTTCCCCTGCTGCTCTGAGGACTTCTAGAGGGGACTTAAGAGGCAGAGATGGTGTGAAGTAGGGTGGAGAGATCTCTATATGGAGCCGGAAGAAGGTGAGAAGGTGCCTGAACTGGTGACAGGGGCTGGGGTCTTGCAGACTCACAGCAGAGGCTGCTCAAGAACTTCTCATCGACTCGACTGTCCACTGCTCCCTCTTCCACATTTAGACCAACCGACAGCTCAGGGTCACCAGGAGGCAACAAGACTGGCACTCACTGATTGACTGCTATGATCAGCTGCTGCATTATCTCATACATCCTTCCCTAAGAGGCAGCAAAGTCTAGTGGTTAGAGCACAGCCTCTAGAACCTGACTTCCTGGGCTTTCATCTTGGTTCTGCTAGCTTAATCAGTTGCTTAGTCTCTCTGCCTCTGTTTCCCTCTGTAAAATGGGGATAATGAGACTCCTACCTCATAGGGTTGTTCTAATGATTAAATAAGTAAATATACATAAAACACATAGAGCATGTCCAGTTCTCTATGACTATACATTAAAGACTAAATATAATTATGACTATATTTTAAAGTACCAAGTATAAACTAATATACTAAATACTAATATAAATTAAGGATCTTGTCCAAGAGTGATGGAATCATACCCCAGTCCACACCTTCCTCACTCCTACATCTTGCCTTTCTAGTGTCCCTGATTCACTGGAGCATGCATGTGTGCATGTGTGAGTGTGAGTGTGAGTATACATGTGCCTGCTCATGTAAATTCAGGGGCTACTGAGAATGTTGGGGTACAAGGCAGGTCAGGGCTTTTCTTTTTCTTAAATTTTTTATTGTTGTTCAAGTACAGTTGTCTCCATTTTCCTTCCATCACTCCTTGCCGGCCCACCCTTAATCCTACCCCCACTTTGGCTTTCTCCATGTGTCCTTTATACATGTTCCTTGATGACAATTCCCCTTTTTCCTCCCATTACCTCCTTTCCCCTCCCCTCTGTTTACATCAGTGTGTTCTTTATTTCAATGTCTCTGGTTATATTTTGTTTCCTTGTTTATTTTGTTGATTAGGTTCCACTTATAGGTGAGATCATGTGGTATTTATCTTTCACTGCCTGGCTTATTTCACTTAGCAAGTGCTCTGTAGTACCATCCATGCTGTCACAAAGGGTAGAAGCTCCTTCTTTCATTCTGCTGCATAGTATTCCATCGTGTAAATGTACCATAGTGTTTTGATCCACTCATTTACTGACGGGCACTTAGATTACTCCAACACTTGGCTATTGTAAATTATGCTGCTATGAACATTGGAGTGCATAAGTTCTTTTGGATTGGTGTTTCAGGATTCTTAGGGTATAACCCTACCAGTGGAATGCTGGGTCAAAAGGCAGTTCCATTTTTAGTTTTCTGAGGAAATTCCATACTGTTTTCCACAGTGGCTGCACCAATCTGCATTCCCACCAACAGTGCACTAGGGTTCCCTTTTTTCCACCAGCACTTGTTTATTGATTTATTTATTATGGCCATTCTCACCAGTGTGAAGTGGTATCTCATTGTGGTTTTAATCTGCATCTCTCTGATGGCTAGTCATGCTAAGCATCCTTTCAGATGTCTCTGGGACTTCTGTATGTCCTCCTTAGAGAAGTATCTGTTCAGGCCTTATGCCCATTTTTTAAACTGGGTTGTTTGTCTTCCTGGAGTGGAGTCATGTGAGTTCTTTATATATTTTGGAGCTCAAACCCTTGTTAAAGGTATCATTTGCAAATGTACTTTCCCATATGGTTGGTTCCCTTTTCATTTTAGTGCTGTTTTCTTTAGCTGTGCAAAAACTTTTTATTTTGATAAATTCTCATTTGTTTATTCTTTCTTTTATGATCCTTTCTCTAGGGGACATATCAGTGAAAATATTGCTGTGTGGAATATCGGAGATTTTTCTGCTCATGTTCTCCTCCAGAACTCTTATTGTGTGGTGATATATATTTAAGTCTTTTATCCATCTTGAGTTTATTTTTGTGTATGGCGTAAGTTGGTGGGAGAGTTTCATTTTTTTGCATGTAGCTGTCGAAATCTCCCAACACCATTTGTTAAAGAGGCTATTTTTACTCCGTGTTATATCTCTGCTCCCATTGTCAAATATTAACTGACCATAGAGACTTAGGTTAATTTCTGGGCTGTGTATTCTATTCCATTGATCTATGTGTTTGTTCTTATGCCAGTACCAGGCTGTTCTGATTATTTTGGCCTTGTAATATAGTTTGATGTCAGGTACTGTGATCCATCCTACTTTGTTCTTCTTTCTCAAAATTGCTGTGGCTATTCGGAGTCATTTATGGTTCCATATAAATTTTTGAAATGTTTGTCCTATATCTGTGAAATATGTCATTGGTTTTTTAATAGGGATTGCATTGAATCTATAAGTTGCTTTGGGTAGTATGGACATTTTGATGATGTTAATTCTTCCAATCCATGAGCATGATACATGCTTGCATTTGTTTGTGTCTTCCTTAATTTCTTCCTTCAGTGTTATGTAGTTTTCTGAGTACAGGTCTTTTACCTCCTTGGTTAGGTTTATTCCTAGGTACTTTATTTTTCTTGTTGCTGTATCAAAGGGTATTTTTTCCTGATTTCTGTTTCTGATATTTCATTGTTGGTGTACAAAAATGCCTTCAATTTCTGAATATCAATTTTGTATCTCCCTGTTTTGCCAAATTCACTTTCTAGGTTGAGTAATTTTATGGTGGAGTCTATAGGATTTCTGTGTACACTCTCATTGCATTTGCAAACAGTTTTACTTCCTCGTTTCCAATTTGGATACCTTTTATTTGTTTTTCTTGTCTGATCACTGTGATTAGGACTTCCACTACTATATGGAATAGAAGTGGTGAAAACAGACATTCTTGTCTTGTTCCTGTTCTCAGTGGGAAAGCTTTTAGTTTTTGTCCGTTGGGTATAATGTTGGCTGTAGGTCTCTCATATATGGCTTGTATTATGTTGAGATATGATCCCTCTACTCCCACTTTGCTGAGTGTTTTTATCATAAATGGGTATTGTACCCTATCAAATGCTCTTACACATCTATTGATATGATAATGTGATTTTTGTCTTTTCTTTAGTATGATGAATTACATTTATTGATTTGAGAATATTGTACCATCCTTCCATCTTTGGGATGAATCCCACTTGGTCATGGTGTATGATCTTTTTAGTGTATTGCTGGATGCGGTTTGCCAATACTTTGTGGAGAATTTCAGCATTTATGTTCATTAGAGATATTAGCCTGTAGTTTTCTTTCTTTGTTGTGTCTTTATTTGGTTTTGGGATTAGGATGATGCTGACTTCATAAAAAGAGTTTGGGAGTCTACCATCTTCTTGGATTTTTTGGAATAGTCTGTGAAGGATAGGGGCTAGCTCTTCCTTAAATGTTTTGTAAAATTCTCCTGTGAAACTGTATGGTCCTTTGCTTTTATATACCAGGAGTTTTTTGATTACTGCTTCAATTTCACCAGCTGTTATTGGTCTGTTCAGGCTTTCTGCTTCTTCTTCATTCAGTTTTGGGAGATTATATTTTTCTAGAAATTTGTCCATTTCACCCAGGTTTTCAAATTTCTTGGCATACAGTTGTTTATAGTAATTTCTGACAATCCTTTGTATTTCTGTGGTATCAATTGTAATCTTTCCTCTTTCATTTCTGATTATGTTTATTTGGGTCCTCTTTCTCTCTTTTTCTTGATGAGTCTACTTAAAGGCTTGTTGATTTTGTTTTTCTTTTCAAAGAACCAGCTCATAGATTTATTGATCCTTTGAATTGTTCTTTTAGTCTTTACGTCATTTATTCTGCTCTGATTTTGTTTTTTTCCTCCCTTCTACTTTCTCTGGGCTGTTTTTGTTGTTCTTCCAGTTCTTGTAGATATAGGGTTAGGATATTTGTTTAAAATGTTCTGTCTTTTTAAGGTAGGCTTGTATTGCTATGAATTGCCCTTTCAGGACTGCCTTCACTGTGTCCCATAAGTTTTGGTTTGTTGTGAGTTCATTTTCACTTGTTTCCAGGAACTTTTTGATTTCTTCCTTGATCTCATTCTTAACTCATTCATTGCTTAATAGCATGCTATTCAATCTGCATGATTTTGAGTTCTTTTCCTTGATATTTATTTCTAGTTTCAGTCCCTTGTGACTGGAGAAAATGCTTGACATGATTTCAATTTTCTTGAATCTGTTGAGTGTTGTTTTGTGTCCTGTCATGTGATCTGTCTTTGAAAATGTTCCATGTGCATTGGAAAAGAATGTGTATTTCGCTTGTTTGTGATGAAAGGTTCTATATATATCAGCTAAGTCCATTTGATCTAGGGCATTGTTCAACGCCACAATATCCTGGTTTATATTCTGTTTGGAAGATCTATCCATTTTTGAAAATTGGGTGTTAAAGTTCCCTAGTATTGTTAAAATCCCCTAGTATGTTGCTGCCTATATCTTTCTTTTGGTTGATTTTTGTTATATATTTTGGTGCTCCTATTTTGGGTACATATATGTTTATAATGTTTATGTCTTCTTGATGGATTCTTCCCTTGAGTATTATGAAGTACTGTTCTGGTATGTTTTTATGGCCTTTGTTTTGAAGTCTATTTTGTCTAATATAAGTAGTGCTACCCCAGCTTCTTATTCCTATCCGTTTGCTTGGAATATTTTTTCCAGCCCTTCACTTTCAGTCTGTGTAGGTCTTTTGTTCTCAGGTGGGTCTCTTGTAGGCAACATATGTGTGGGTCATGATTTCTTATCCAGTCAGCTACTGTATGTCTTTTGATTGGCGCATTTAATCCATTTACATTTAAGGTTATTATTGATAGGTACTTATTCATTGCCATTTTACCCCTTTGGACCTGTGTTCCTTTCTCTCTCACTCTTTTTCTTCCTTTTCTTAAAGCAGTCCCTTTAGCATCTCTTGCAGAGCTGGTTTGGTGGAGGTGTATTCTTTGAGCCTTCTTATTCCTGGGAAACTCCTTATTTGGCCTTCCATTTTAATTGAGAGCCTTGCTGGATAGAGTAGTCTTGGTCTTTGTTTTTCTTTACAGGCCTTTGTTTTTCATTACTTGGAATATTTCTTGCCATTCCCTTCTGGCTTGTAGTGTTGCCATTGAGAAATCAGCTACTGGCCTTATCTGGGCTCCCTTGTATGTTACTTCCTGTTCTTCTTTGCTACCTTTAAGAATCTCTTCTTTGTCTTGGAATTTTGCCATTTTAATTATGTTGTGTCTTGAAGTGGGCCACTTTGGATTCCTCTTGATTGGCACTCTCTCTGCTTCCTGGATTTGTGTGACTTTTTCTCTCATCAAATTGGGGAAGTTTTCCATTAGGTCTTTTTCAGACAGGTTTTCTATCCCTTGCTCCTCTTCTTTTTCTGGTATCCTCATTACATGGATATTATTATGCTTCTTGTTTTCCTGCATTTCCCTTAACCCCTTTTTGTTCATTTTGGGTCTTTCCCTTTATCTTGCACGTTCTGGGAGTTTTTTTCAACCTTGTTCTCCAACTTGATGATTTGATCCTCTGCTTCATCTAGCCTGCTTTTGATGCCTTCTATTGTGTTCTTAATTCAGAAATTGCATTCTTCATTTCCTCTTGGCTCTTCTCGATAGTTTCTATGTCCTTTTTCATGCTTATATAGTTTTCAGCAAGTTCCTCATAGTTTCCCTGTATTTTTTGGTAATTCCCAGTGAGCTCATTGAGCTTCCTTATAACCATTGTTTCGAACTCAATATCTGATAGTTGACTTGCCTCTATTTCATTTAGCACTCTTTCTGAGGATTCCTCCTTTCCTTTCATTTGGGGGTTGTTTCTTTGTCTTCCCATTGTTTGTGAGACTCTTTTTGTTTGCTTCTGCTTCTTAAATGGATCTGTTTTAACTCACTGAATTTGTGGTGTGAACTTCTATGATAGGTGACTTGTGAGATTCAGTGGTGCAATTTCCTTGACCCCTTGAACTTCATGCTCTTGGGATGTTCTTTATGCCTTTTATGTTGTGTCTTTGGATATAATTGGGTTTTGATTATTGTTGGGTAATTCTTTGATGGGTCCATCCTTCCAGCTGGTTGACTGAGGGTCACTATGCCCACCACTAAATCACGTATGCTGTTTTGTGGTGATGCCAGAACAAAAACACACAGCCCAGGAAAGAAACCCATATCCACAAAAATAATCCCTGCCTAGTAATCCCTCTATCAACAGCATATGAACCAGTATTAATAAGTGTATAAAGAGATTAAGACTATTATAAGAAAGGAGAGAAATAAACTATAGTTTATTTCTTGTAACTTAATAAAAATCTAGTGACTTAATTTGCACGGACTTGATGGACAAAATATGAATGTTAAAAAGCTATGCAGGAAAGAAAATATCGCAAATCATGCAGCAGACCACAGTGGATTTCATCTTGGTAGCCTCTAGTATTTACCACTGTTTTGTCTTTCTGGACCTGCCTCTGGTGATGTCACATATTGACCCCGTAGGTCAGGGCTTTTCTTAATCAGCACTTTTTACACTTTTGATGACAGCTCATAGTAAGACCAGGATCTTATGAGCTAACACACATACATAAAAGAAAGGAGCATGAAGGGAAGAGGGCAGAAAGGCTGGATATTTCACCCATAGGCTACCACATTTCTTTAAGTGACCTTCAGAGTCAGAAGCCAGTCAAGCATGCTCTTCTTTGAGGGTCCCTAGACATATGTGGCTGAAGCAGGTGCCCCCAAGCCCCAGGCAGATAGCCCCCTGCCCTCTGCCCACCTCTGCTGTCGCAGGTCGCTGTGACAGGAACAGACTGTAGGGAGCTCGGGGAAGCAGGATCTTTGAACTTCATTCCATCCTTGGACACTCTTGTCTTCTCTCATGCTTCCCTGTGTGGTGGCTCTGCTCACTGACTGGCACTTGCCTTGAAGCATTTCTCTCCTAGCTCAGCAGAGTCGACTGCTGGGTGGGCTGGCAGGAGTGCAGCCTAAGGGATGTCTTCACTCTATTTTCAGATTGCTTCTCTGGCAAGGACATCTCCAGCACGGGCAGCCCCAGCCTGGGCATCACCTTCCAGGTCATCATCTGCCAGGTCAGCCTCCACGGCATCCTTTCCAACAAGCGTGCACCTTGTTAGAGCAACACCAGTGAGAGCCACACCTATCCGGACACCTCCTGCGACAACAGGACCAGCCACCAGGGCCACCGGGGAGATCTCAGGTAATGGGGATGCTGCAGGGAAAGCAAGAGGAGCAGGGAGAAGTCCATGGGTAGGGAGAGTCTTGGCACTGGCACTCTCTGCTCCTCCTCTACCCACTGGGTAATGATGTGTGGGAAGGAAGGGGAATGGCCAGGGGTGGCAGTAGTGGTCCTGGGGAGGTAGGGGCAGCTAATGGGGCAAATAGGGAAGGGGCTAAGAAACCAGACCAACAAAGCATGTGTCATTTTGGAGGCTGCACAGTCTGGGTCAGAGTGCAGATCTCAAGGGCACAGGCTCCCTGTTAGGCTGCACATGGCAGGACCCCATTCCCACAGCCTCACCCTTCCCCACTGCTGCCCTGCTCCTAGGTGTCAGCTTGCCCAAGTTCACCTGGCAGGAGGGCCAGAAGCGGCTGCCACTCATCGGATGCGTCCTCCTCCTCATTGCCCTGGTGGTGTCTCTTATCATCCTCTGTGAGTTTCTCGGAGGGAGCAGGGGTGGTTCTGGTCATTGCCAGTGTGCAGTGGGGTCTGGGGATGGGGCACACAGCAGGAAAACAGAAGGCAACTACTGCAAATAGTAGTGGTCTTCTACTACTTGGACCATGGTGCCCCTAGGTCCCTGTGAAGTATGAGGTTAAGAGCGTGGGAGGTCAGAGAAACCTGGACTTGAGTCCCATCTATGCCTCTTACTGTGCAGCTTACCTGAGCAGATTAGTTTGCCACTCAGAGCTTAGTTTCTGCATTTTCAAATGAGATTAAATTCATTCATTCATTCAAACTTATTATGTGCCCAATAAGTTTCATTGAGACTTCCCAGAGTTATGAGGAATAAATGAAATAATGGTAAAATTCCTGGTACAAAATCCCACTCTAAAAATGCTAGTTATTAAAAAAACAAACAAAGATAAAAACCCTGATCAGAAAAAGTTTCTCAGGCATTTTCTGTCAATGAGATCAGAGATTCAGGCATCCACAATTTTCCCCACTTTCTTTGGAAAAGATCCTCAGGACATGTCCCTGGGCTCTCTGTCAGGGAGCCCACTATAAACCCGGTTCAGTGGGAGGGAGTAAAAGGGGAACACACATCATACTACCTGTCCTCAAGGAGAATATGGCCTCCTGGGGGACATAGCTGAAATGAAAGAAAGCCAAATGCATTTGAGTGGGATCATCAGGAAGGGGTGACAGCTGTGTGGCCTGGGGAGACAGAGGCTCATGAAGGTCATGAGGCCAGACAAAGTCCTGGAAGATGGGAGAGCATCTGGCACCAGGCATCTGAATGGGATGAACAGCTGCAGGCACCAGGCATCTGAATGGGATGAAACCTGGGGCAGGTGGGTGGGGCAGGTGAGCAAGGCAACGTGGAGAGAGAGGGATCTGCTAACCATTTGGGAACCTGGGGGCCACCGTTTGCTTGGGTGTGGCATGGCCAGGTTGTAGAGAGCTGCAAATGCTGGGCTGAGGGGTAAGGATTCCATTAAAGAGCCAACACAGTGTGGTGGGGTGGGTGACGCTATAGAAATACCTGGCAACAGGACTGTTTGAGAAAGAGGGCTGTGCTGGAGGAGGTCGTGTGCTGGTTGAGAACATAGCTTTAGTATTGCACAGAGCTGCCAAAGCACATGCATGACTCTGCTGCTTACCAGCTGTGGTACCTTAGCAAGTTCATCAGTTTCCTTGAACCTCCCTTCCCCACTTGCCTGACAAAGTGGAGATGTCACTGTCATGATGCCTGCCACATGGTATCCATGTAAACATCCTTCAAGACTCTGCCCTGCTCTCCCTCTTTTTCCCACCCAGGGAACTGTCCAGGGAAAATCCCGCAGTCCACTGAGAGCAGTAGGAGAAAACCTGTGGTGGGAAGTGAGATGGCATCTGAGGGCAGGCTCCCTGACTAGTTATAGCTCTTAGCATGGTTAACATTTCCTGAAGTCCTCTGACCTTTAGACCTACCAGCACCATGGGACCAGCTATATCAAGTCACTGAGCTTGTCACTGAGCAGCTACATCAGGGGGTCAGGACTAGAGCCCCAACTCTGACTCCCCATCCAGAACTCTCCCCACTACACATCAAGGTAATTGTGGCAGCCTCAGTGCTCAGGTTGTTGGTGGCACAGAGGATAGAGGCACATCCGAGAGATTAGGAGTGGTATCTGAACCTGGAAGGAACAGTCACACAAGAGTGACCTTCACCTTGGGTGACAGAATGGTGGGGCCAGGGGGGAGAAGTAGAAGGTCAGGGCCAGGAGTCAGTTTAGAGGACAGGCAGAGTGAGGAGTCAGAACTCAGTTTTCTTTGGCATCCAAGGGGAAATGTCTCCAGGAAGGAGAGATGACAGTTCCTAGTCTGGAAAGAAATAGGTGTTAGACACACAGGGAGTCATGAGGCTGATTTTCACAGATGGTTTTTAAAGCTTACACATTTGGGCATTAGCCATCTAGAGTTGCTTTTTGAATGGGAAGATATTTAAAAGCATAAAGACAAGTAATGGGGAAAAGATTGAGTATAGAAGACATCCCTTGTTTAGGGAAGAAGAAGAGGAAGAAAACTCAGGAGCTTCTGAAGCTGTAAGAACCATGTTGGAGAAAACAGGACAGGTAGTGGTTGCCGGTGTATGACTGACTAGATTTAGAAATTTCTCTGCAGTCACTCTGCATAGCACAGAGACAAATGGAGGCCAGAAGGGTTCTGAGAAGAGGGTCTCTAGCATACTGGAGGAGATGGTTTCTCTAGCCACTACTCTGGCCAGCATATAAGGCAGGGAAACTCCCAAAGTAGTATCCACTTCCATACCTCCCTCCCTTTCTCACTCTCTCCTTCTCTTTCTCTGGGCAGCTGCTCAAGTTTGCCTGGTGCTGCCCTGCTTGCAGGAGCTTTCCAGAGCATTCCTGAGTAGGCTTTTTCTCCATACAGATGGGGAACGAGAGCCCCAGAGTCCAAGAGGGATTGCAGGTCGGTGTCTCAGAAACCCCAGGGCCTTGGGCTGCTCAGTGTCTTGTGTCTCTGGGGCTGTCAGTGATGCCGCTGGCTGTCTGCTTCATATTTTCCAGTCTACTTCTGGCGGGGCCACACAGGAATCAAGTACAAGGAGCCAGTAGAAAGCTGCCCCATGCATGCTGTGCGCTGTGATGGAGTAGTGGACTGCAAGCTGAAGAGCGACGAGCTGGGCTGTGGTAAACAGGCTGGGCATGGGTGTGTGTGTACATGTGTGTGGACACACGCATGTGTGTGCCCTGATGACTGCAAACACAAATGGGAGGCAATGGGCAGAGAAACAATGGATCTGGGTTCTAGCCATGGAAACCTTGTGTTTAAAGTCTGACCTTGAGCACTGTGTGACTTGGGCAAATTACTTACTTTCTCTGGGCTTCAGTCTATGTGCTCCTCCTCTCTGCCTTCCTCTCAGCATGTGACCTCTGACTTCCACCCCTACAGGTTTATGAAGGTCAGTTTGTAAGTGGCTGGCCTAGATGAGCACAGAGATGTCATTGAGTTCTAGTTCTCAGTGGCTTTCACACATGTTGTTTATACATAGCCCTGATGTGTCTGTGGGTGCATGCCCCATCCATTCTACCTGTGCATTTATATTTGTCCTGGCCTGTTACTGCAACCATCTGTGACTGAACCTGTCTAATGAGCACTCAGGCAGATCATAGACCTTATTCCTCTAGTCAGTCCCTCATTTCGGCATGTCACTGGCCTCTTGGAGGGACACCTGGCAGTGTCTGCCTCTTCTCCCAAGAATGGTCCCCTGGGTCATGTTGGATGAAGAGCTCTCTGGCCAGCTCCAACCCCTTGCCTTGGCTCTGCTGTTACTGAATGTCTTGGGCTTCTAAGCACTGGCTGATGGTCACCTCGGGGGCCAAGCCCCTGGGTATTTCCCAGGCTTCAGCAAAGAGCCTCAGGACAGGAGCCTCTCAGAGCCTTACTCAATTCATTCCCCCCAAAATTGAGCTTCCTGGGTGCTGAGGACCCACTTTACCCCTTTCTTGCTCTGCAGTGAGGTTTGACTGGGACAAGTCTCTGCTTAAAGTCTACTCTGGGTCAGCCCATCAGTGGATTCCTATCTGCAGTGACAGCTGGAACAACTCTTACTCTGTGAAGACCTGCCAACAGCTGGGTTTTGAGAGGTAAGACTTCCCCCAGTATTTTGGCTTCAGGGATGTCTCTGGCTCTTTGCAAAGTATCTCAGACTCATTGTAGAAAACTCATTTTAAAAAGATTCATGGGTGTTTCAGGGGTCTTAGGACATAATCCTAGCAGTGGAATTGCTGGGTCAAAAGGCAGATTCATTTTTAGTTTTCTAAGAAAATTCCATACTGTTTTCCATAGTGGTCGTACCAGTCTGCAATCTCACCAACAGGGCACTAGGGTCCCCTTTTCTCCACAACCTCTCCAACATCTGTTGTTTGTTGCTTTGTTTATATGATGTCCATCCTGACCTGTGTGAAGTGGTATCTCATTGTGGTTTTAATTTGCATAATTTACAATAGCCAAGTGTTGGAAGCAACCTAGGTGCCCATCAGTAAATGAATGGATCAAAAAACTATGGTACATTTACACAATGGAATTCTATGCAGCAGAAAGAAAGAAGGAGCTCCCACCCTTTGTGACAGCATGGATGGGACTGGAAAGCATTATGCTAAGTGAGATAAGCCAGGTGGTGAAAAACAAATACCATATGATCTCACCTTTAACAGGAACCTAAACAACAAAACAAAGAAACAAGCAAAATATAACCAAAGACACTGAAACAGAGAACAGGCTGACAGTGACCAGAGGGGAGAGGGGAGAGAATTTGGGGGGAAAAGGGGAAGGGTTTACAGGAACAAGAATAAAGGACACATGGACAAAAACTGGGTGGGGGTTGGAAATGGGAGGGAGGTGTGGAGGGCTGGGGGGTGGGCTAGGATGGGAGTAAAAGAAAACTGTACTTGAACAACAATTAAAATAAAATTTAAAAAAAAGATTCATGGGGACCAGAGTTGAGGTCACTGGCTTGGGACACCTTTGAGTTATTTAAAGTGACGGTGTTCCTGGGATGGGATCTTAAAGTCTGAGGCAAGCTATTTCTGTGAGGCCAAAGTCATTTTGTAATTCTGCAATAGGATCACACTCCCAAATGGTTCTCTGCATCAAAGCACACTTGTGTCCTTTATTACATTTAATGGTCATGGTAACCCTTTGAGGTGGATAAGCATTTGGGCAGGTCTTGTCTTCTCACTTTTGGGAACTAGGAGCTCAGGCTATGCAAACCCTTCAGTGGACTTTGAGCTGCAGCAGTTGTGGCTTGAGCTAGAACTCATCAAATGAAAACAAAGTAGGCAGGTGTGGCCAGATAAACTCCTAAGAATCTTTGGCTTTAAAGATTTTAAACAAAGAAGCTGATGCTGATAGGTAGAGGAAGGACAGGTAAACAATGACCTTCTGGCTTGAAGGAGTCCTAATTTGCATGCCACGCAGTCATTTCCATTCTCCCTCTTGATCTGTGTTTTCAAGCCAAATAGTTTTGAGGTTCATCAATGTGTGTGAGGTTGTGGGGAGAAGGTTTAGGATCTTACTGTGGGCTTTCTGTAGAACAGGGGTGTCAAACTCATTTTCACTGGGGGCCACATCAGCCTTGTGGTTGCCTTCAAAGGGCCGAGTGTAATTTTAGGACTGTATAAATGTAACTACTCCTTAATAGTTAAGCAAGAGCTCAGTGCTGCTGCCAGGCAGAAACAAGGTGCTGGGATGTATAAAACAAAGTGGAGGGCTGGATTCAGCCCCTGGGCCTTGTGTTTGCCACCTGTGTTGTAGAAGAAGCTCCTGTCAAACCAGGTTGGTGGTCTAGGACTTAGAACTAGTTCTTTGTCCCCATTTCAGTCTCAGAGTTCCCACCTGTGAGAGGGGAATCTGGATGGTCTAGTCAGAAGAGCATGGACATTTTAAATCATTAATTATGTGACATTATGCAAGTCTGAACCTCCCTTGGGCTTCACTAGATAGTGTCATTTATTCAAAGAACATTCACTGAGCTTTTAATATGTGGCACCAGACACAAAAGAAGAAGACTAGACCCTGTCCTTTGGGAACCTCCAGCATAGTATGGGCAAGAGAGGCTTAAACCAATGATTGCAGCACAATGTCATGTGTAATGACAGAATATGGGTGAAGCTTTACGCATACAATGGAGAGTGTGCTGACTGCACTTGGAGGACAGCAGAGAATGGAGGAGCTCCTAGACAGAGGAACAGTGTACAAGGGTGTGCTCTCATGCAAGAATGTACCATGTTCTAGAAAAGTACACAAGTGCCATGTGCATAGCGATCCGCGGATCATTCACATCACAATGAGCTGGGGTTTGTTAAAATGCATCCAAATTCAGAATCTCAGGGATTATGACTTAGAACCTGTTTAGCAAACACCCTGAGGTGGTTCTTATCATTGTGGTCTGAGATCCAGCAAGTGGGCAAAAAGTTCTCAAACTTTAAAGTGCAAACCTCATGTTAATGAGGGTCTTTAAGATACAGACTCTAGTTCAACAGGTTCAGGGTGGTGCTGCTGGCCCACGACCACAGTTTGGGTAGAAAAAGTCTAGATCAGTGTTTCTCAAACTTGAGTGTGTATCTGCATCACCTGGAGAGGCTGTTAAAACACAGAATCAAACTTCCTGATACAATTGGTCTGGGGTATGGCCCAAGAATTTGCATTTTTGTTAAATTCCCAGGAGGTGCTAATGCTGCTAGGTCTTGGCAGGAACCACACTTTGAGAACTAACTGGGCTAACACATAGGGCTAGTGGTGGGTGGGGCAGGGGTGTGGCACAGTGGGGGTTATGTGGATGGGGCCAGACCTTATGGGGCCTTGACAGTCTCTGGCCCCTGTAAGCAGGGCTGGTGGGACTCTGATGCCAGCTAGGGTCTGGGGTGGGTTTTGTCTCTTAGGGAGCTCATTCTCCCCCACATCTACTGCCGCCCCTGTCTTCCCTTGCAGTGCTTATCGGACTACTGAGGTGGCCTACAGGGCTATTGGCAGCAGTTTCTCAGTCTCTAAGTACAACTCCACCATCCAGGAAAGCCTCTACAGGTGTGGCAGGGCAGGCCAGGCTGCCTGTCTGTGAGTAGGGGAATAAGGGGGTCAGGGGATTTTGAAGTCAGGGAGCCCCTCTCCCTTGGCCTTTCTGGGACCCAGCCTCCAGGAGTCCATCATGAACATCAGGAGCATCTCAGAAACAGAACTCACTCACCACCTGCCTCCTAACTTCTTATTGAGGCTTGCTGCAGAAAACACCTTGGGGTTAGAGGTGTTCCCAAGAGCTTACCTGGTGTCAGGGACAATTAATACAATTTGAGGACATTAGTCAGCTAAGTGTTTAAAGTGAGCACTACTATAAGGAGTGGGCTCTGGGTGGGTAGGAGGAGCAGTAGTGGGGGAGGGCCGGGTGCCTCATCTCCTTCTGAGCCTCCTCATCATGTGTCATCTTTGCGCCACAGCCCTGAGCTTGTCTCAACCCCACTGAGGGGAAAGTTAGTGGGGGGCGGCTCCACAAGCTAGCAGCATTTACCTTGGGATACAAGAGAGGAAACAAGGCTCCAAGAAAAGAAGGGATGGGAGGCAAGGGAAGTGAAGCAGCTGCATCTTGGACGCCTGCTTCATGGCAGGTTATTTGCATGCAACATTGCTGGCGAGCACCAAGGAACTCTGATGGAGTGTTAGGCTGCCTGTTTAGTGGTGGAAAGATGCTGGGACAACAGTCATGAGTTCAAAGGATGTGAATCTAGACAATATGTGTAATCTGCCACTAGAAAGTGAGGGTTTCGGAGAGGAGTGGAGATGGTTTGCACCGAGCTGTTTCTACTCATATAGAAAAAGCACTGGAAGGGTCAGCACCGACTAGGAGGGAGAAGGTCAGAATCTCCATTTTCTTGTGCAAAAGAAATGGGGTAGGAACTGAGCAGGATTCAGTGAGGAAAGGCTTCTGAGAGGAGGTGGCTAATATAGCCTCTCTCACCTTCTGCCTTTTCTCCTACAGGTCTGAATGCCCTTCCCAGCGGTATGTCTCTCTTCAGTGTTCCCGTAAGAAGATGCTTTTGCTCCTGAATTGTGGCCTGTGGGGGCTGGAGTCAGGGGCAGAGGGGTGGGACCTCTCTGAGAGAGATGGCTGACCCTGGGAGTCCACCAGGAAGAGGGATTTAGCCAGCAGGCCTGCTTCAGGGCCGGGATTCCTGGAAGGCACTGGGACAGTTTGAGATAGCATTTTCCTTTCTCCTGACTCCTCAGCCCGGCAACTTCACTCATGGCAAAGAAGCCTTTCAAATCTTCTGGATTCTGGGCAGGGGGCAGAGGACTGAGAGAGCAGGTCTGGGCCCACTTGAAGCTCCTATATCAATAGACAAAGGAACTAGATCTACAGTCAACGTTTACCAGGCATATTCTCTGTGCATGACACTGTGCCTATTGCATTTAATTCTCACAAAGCAGGTACTATTATTGTCCACTAATTGAAAAGAGACAAATGTTTACTTTGCTTGAGATCAGACTTCTGGTAGGTGAGGAACTGGTATCTGACTGACGGTCTGACCCCTAATCCTAAATTGTTAATTGGTCCACAAGTGTGCTGTGTTCTCAGTAATGGCCAGGTGAGGGTGCTCCTCTGAGCAGACCAAGCACATGATGCTATGGATGGAGTGCCCACCCGCTAGGCCACCTCTGTTTCCTCACTCATTGCCTCCTTCAAACAGAAAAGAACACACATCTGAACAAACTCCAAGGGCTGCCCTCCTTGCCTATGATTTTAGGGGGGTGACTCACTCCAGAAAATGTTTGCAAATGTTCCCTGGGATGAATGGTCTCCAACAGTACTAAATAACCCACTGGGGAACCATGTGGGTACAAACCCACCTGTGCATCATTGGAAGTTTATTTCTCCTTTGGTTTTTTGTTTTGTTTTGTTTTGTCTTTGGAAATAATAGAGATCCCCATCACAGTGCCTATGAATTTAGGGTTATGGTGGAGTTGATCTGCTTTCCTGAGCTCCTGACAGCAGTCCCAAGATTTACCATCATAACCCTAATGCCTGGTACAATATCAGGCACTTAGTAAGAATTTGTTGAATTTGTGAAAGAATGAATCAGTAAGAGGAAAGAAGAACCTGCCTAGGATGAGACTTCCCACTAGATGACACCAGAAAGCTAGCTACCATGTGGAACCTCTGCTTTGGAGGAAACAGTTGTGCCGTATCAGATTAAGCGAGCAAAGTGGTGTCCATGGGTGGGTGTGTGGCCTCGCTGACCAAACCTGTCCTGGGCCCAGGGAGCATGGCAGGGCTCTGAGAAAAGCAGAGCTCGTTGTTCATCTTTTCTGCTTCTCCCCTCAGACTGTGGACTCAGGGCCATGACTGGGCGGATCGTGGGAGGGGCACTGGCCCCAGAGAGCAAATGGCCTTGGCAAGTCAGTCTGCACTACGGCACCACCCACATTTGTGGGGGCACACTGATTGACACCCAGTGGGTGCTCACTGCTGCCCACTGCTTCTTTGTGTAAGTACCTGAGGGGGCAGGTGATGTGATGCTGTGGGGGTTCCAGATCACCAGAAAGGGCTGATGGCAGACTGGCTTCTTTCTCCATGAAGGAGAGCTTGGTATGAGGCTATCCCTCCTCTCTGCAGTGGGCCAGGTGGCCTTGGCCATGATTTGTAGTAGGTACTTTGTTCTGGGAGTGTAGTTGGTGATACTTGATCTGAGATAGGCCCAGAATGAGAAAAATCTTCTGTTTGATGGTCCCTAGGGAGAGGGAGGCAGGCAGGAGGAAGGACTTGGGAGCCTGCCCCTGAAGAATGGGCTGAAATAAAGAGTCATTGGTTTTTTTGCTGCTGGTTCCTGTACCTGGAATTTATAGGAGAGGAACCCATGAAAATCAGGACTACTGTCCCAAAAATGGAGGGATGGGGATTTTGGGGAGGGATCGCAGTGCAGGTAACTTCTGAGTCACTAGCCAGGTTTGTCCCTTTGAGCTGGTGGGCAGGAAAGGGCTCTAGAGAACAGGCCCCAAGGGCTTGCCCAGGAATGAGTCTTCAGTGGGTGACTGTCCTGTCTAAAGCTCTGTTTCTGCTGAGGATAATAATACTGGGATGTGTACTGCCCACCTTATTTGATCTTTGGTGGTGCACAGAGGAGGTTGTGGGGTGACTGCTCACAGAAATCCTACTCATCTCCTCCCCCTTTCTATTGTAAGGTGCAGAACAGCCAGTTTAGAATGACTTTTTGGAGGCAGGGGATTGTTCTGGACACCTGAGTTAAGATGGAGGGCTCCCTCAGGAGGTTATTTCATTCATCCCCCTGCCTCCGAATTGGTGCTCAGAGGGCAGCTCCTTGTGTGTAGCATATGCTGCCAGTGGGCTCTTTCAGGCAGGTAACAGCATCATGCCCTCCTGTGGCTCTTGCAGGACCCGG
The DNA here is from genome assembly GCA_028533065.1 of Trachops cirrhosus. Lineage (NCBI taxonomy): Eukaryota > Metazoa > Chordata > Mammalia > Chiroptera > Phyllostomidae > Trachops > Trachops cirrhosus. The sequence goes on along the minus strand of CM052543.1, from coordinate 76,678,662 downwards.
GAAAAGATCCTAGAGGGCTGGAAGGTGTACGCAGGCACCAGCAACCTGCACCAGCTGCCTGAGGCAGCCTCCATCTCCCAGATCATCATCAATGGCAACTACACTGATGAGCAGGATGACTATGACATTGCCCTCGTGCGCCTCTCCAAGTCCCTGACCCTGTCTGGTGAGTGAACCAATTCCTGTCACACCCCATTCTGGTGCATCCTGGCAGCCCTTGGGGCCCAGCCCTTGTACTTGATAGCATCTGTCAGCCCATCTTGGTATCGCAGAGCTTCAGTATGGTGGGAATCAGACTCAGAAATCACTTCATGGAACATCTCTATTTTACAATCAGGGAGACTGAAGCCCAAAGGTTGGAAAAATTTTAATAAGTTTGCCCCAAATGACACAACTTACATTTCAAGTTGGTGACAGCGCCAGGGCTTGGAAATAATACAGTCAATATAAATAGATCAAAATTTTTCACTGGTATTCATTGAGCACTTAACAGGAGCCAGACACTGTGGTAGGCATATTACATCTATGATTTCATTTACTTTTCACAACCAATCCTGTGGAACAAGTACTATTATTAGCTTCAGCTTATATAAGAGGAGATGGAGCTTTAGAGAGAGTATCACTGGAGGCCACAGAGTAGTAAGTGCCAACTCCAGGTTGGTACAATTCCAACCTGGCTCCTCCAAACAGGGCTCCTCCCACTCAGCTCTTGGCTGGCAAGTTGCTACCACTGCACTTGAAAATACAAGATAAGCCATATTCAAACAACCAATTGCCATGAGGTTGGAGATAAGGACCGAATGAAGCTGCACAGAGGAAACGCTACCAAAGTTCTCAGGAGGAGACCAAAGAAGGCTTCATTCATTAATTCATTCGCTCATTTGTTCACTTATCAAATATCAAGGATCTAATTTTTAGTGGGTTCTGGATTTCTGATTGCAAGTACAACATAGTGGGTGACACACACAAGGACAGCCAGTGGAGGCCAATGATGAAGTGTTGAGGGGAGCTGGGGGAACCCTGGTGGCTCTGATGGGATCAAGTAATCAGTCTGGGAGGATAGAGAGTCTTTCCTGGCACAGGAAATTGGAAGGCTTTCTGGTTAGTCCAGCCTTTTTATGCTATGGGCCTACCAGCTAGTCTCTCCTGCCACCTTAATTACGGAAGCAGTGTCAGTGAGTCAGAGTAGTTAGTTAGCTTTTCAGACTGGTGTGAGGAGGAGGAAACCTTGGTAGAGCTTAGTTGGCCAGGGCTGTCCCGGAACTACACCCACCTGAACCATGCCCACTAATGAGCAAGACCTCTGTCCTCTTCCTGTTCCCTCAAGCCTTGTCTATGGAGCCTGGGACTATAAAGTATAGGGTGCCCCCCTGATCATGGCCTGCCTCTCATGCACACATGAAAGGGAGCAGTTAGTCTGTAGGACCAGAACAGACCTTTCCAACCTTTTAAAACCATCTCCACATTCTGATAAGCCCCTGGGCAGGAATCACAGCTCAGATTTATCTAGTCCTGTGGTCAGACCATGTGACCTGACTTTTGGTTTAGAAATCAGGGCAAATTTTCTTATACTCATATGGCAGGCCAAGCACTTTGAAGACACAGAACTTCTGACAAAACTTGTGAAAACTCACTGGTAAATTTAATTTCCCCATAACATAGTGAAATGCGTAACAGTTACTTGTTTTTAAGACTGTGTCACAAAAATAGGCATAAAATATTTTAAGAAGTCATGTTTTGCATTTTTTGTTAATTATTAATTGATACTGTCCCTTCATTTATTTTTTTTGTTTACTCTCTAGCAGACAAATATATTAGTACTAATAGTTAAAGCCCAAATTATAGGAGAATTTAACATTTATTCTCCCTCCCTCCTTTTCTCTCTCTTGTTTTAAGCATATTTTATTGATTATACTATTACAATTATCCCAATTTTTCCCCCTTTTCCTCCTCCACCTGGTACCCCCCTTCCCTCCAGCAATCCCCATCCTTAGTTCATGTCCATGGGTCATGCATATAATTTCTTCAACTACTCCATTTCCTATACTGTTCTTAACATCCCCCTGCTATTCTGTACCTACCAATTATGCTTCTTAATCCCTGCACCTTTTCTCCCATTCTCCCCCTGCCAGCTGATTACCTTCCAAATGGTCTCCATATCTATGATTCTGTTCCTGTTCTGGTCATTTGTTTAGTTTGTTATTTTAGATTCAGTTGTTGATGGTTGTGAATTTGTTGCCATTTTAGTGTTCATAGTTTTGATCTTCTTTTTCTTAAATAAGTCCTTTTAACCTTTCATGTAACAATAGCTTGGTGATGATGAATTCCTTTAGTTTTACCTTGTCTGGGAAGCAATTTATCTGCCTTTTCATTCTAAATGATAGCTTTGCTAGGTAGAGTAATCTTGGATGTAGGTCCTTGCTTTTCATCCCTTTGAATACTTCTTGCCAGTCCCTTCTTGCCTGCAAATTTTCTTTGGAGAAATCAGCTGATCGTCTTCTGGGAACTCCTTTGTAGGTAACTGTCTCCTTTTCTCTTGCTGCTTTTAAGATTCTCTTTTTATCTTTAAACTTTGGCATTTTAGTTATGATGTGTTTTGGTGTGGTCCTCTTTGGATCGAATTTGTTTGGGACTCTCTGTGCTTCCTGGATTTGTATGTCTATTACCTTCACAAGATTAGGGAAGTTTTCTTTTATTATTTTTTCAAATAAGTTTTCTATTTCTTGCTCTTCCTTTTCTTTTTCTGGCATCCCTATAATTCAGATGTTGGCACTTTCGGAAATGTTCCAGAGTCTTCTTATACTCTCCTTGTTTTTTTAATTCTTGTTTCTTCCTTCTGTTCTGGTTGAATGTTTACTTCTTCCTTATGTTCCAAATCATTGATTTGAATTCTAGCTTCCTTCCCTTCAATGTTTGTTCCCTGTACATTTTTCTTTATTTCACTTAGTGTAGCCTCATTTCTTCCTTTATGTTTTCACTGTACTTAGTGATTTCTCTGAGCATCCTGATAATCAGTATTTAAACTCTACATCTGATAGGTTGGCTATCTCTCTTTCATTTAGTTCTTTTTCTGGGGTTTTGTTCTGTTCTTTCATTTGGGCCATATTTCTTTGTCTCCCCAATTTGGCAGCCTCCCTTGTTTGTTTCTGTATATTAGGTAGAGCTGCTTTCACTCCCTGTCTAAGAGCACCTGTTAAGTTGTATGGGGTGGAGCCTTAAGTAATCGCCAGGGTGGGGCAACCCACTTCACTGCTTTGTGGTGCTGTATAGGGTGGAGAGGAGTCGGAGAGGGGATAATAATGCTGCCTGGCTTCTGGAAGTTTGCCTGGCACTTGCTCCATTTCTAGTCACTTCACCCACTCCCCATCTACAGCTGGCACTCTTCCAGCTGTTTCCCTAGTGTTGAATCCCAGAATAGGTGGGTATGTGTACATTTTAAGACTATGCAGTCCATTTAAATGGACTCTCCTGAGTACCCGGCACTTTCTTCCATTGCCACAACCCCCACTGGTTTTTCCAGCCAGAAGTTATGAGGCTTTCTCTTCCCAGAGCTAGGAACTTAGGTTGCACGATCTGGCCTGGGGCCGGGATCATTTGCTCCCAAGGTATCCTTCCTGATTTTTATCCACCACATGTGGGTGTGGGACCACCCATTTTGAGTCCTCATGCCTCTACACTTCCATGTATCTCTGTGTGTTTCCATGTCTTTGCCCCTCCTACCTGTCTGGATGAATATGGCTTCTTTAAATCCTTGGTTGTTGGAATTCCATATAGTTCCATTTTCTGGCAGTTCTGGGTGTTTTTTCTTTTGAGGTTAGTTGTGATCCTTCTTGTGGTTGTGCAAAGAAGCAAAGCCTGTATACCTATGGCTCCATTTTGACCAGAAGTCTCTCTCTCTTTCAAAGTTTCTTGAGTGCTTTGTAGTGTAGGTGCAGGAAGCTGCGATGAGCAAAACAATTGATAACACAACAAACATTTTCTTTTTGCAAATGAGCTTTGGTGGGCAATGTCCTAGTCCATCTAGGAACACCAGTCTTCGGAGAGTTTATTAAGTGACACACAACGGCATCAGCACCTTCTAACTTTCTCTGAGCATGGGAGCAAGTGAGCAGTGATTCTTTTATGTGCCTCAAGGGATACATCCTTCCTGCTGGGAGAGATTGTCTTTCCCTGGAGGAAGAGCTTCAGGCCTTGGACAGCCAGCAGGGCCCTCCCCAGACCAGGTTGAACACTCCACTGAGACACCATGGCCATAATACCTTGGTTTAGCCTGATGGACAGGTAGGAGAGAGATGCAGCCAGGAGAGCCACTCTCAGCGGGGAAAGACCCTGAGTCACCCAGTATTGATTTGGTATAGGGAAGCTTCCAAGCCATATACATCTGCCCACATGGTACCAAAATCAAAATGTTTGGGGGAACTCTGGTAGCATCATGAAGGCTGGAAGGTCAAGATAAAGTGATTAATCAGTCTGAGGCCCTGGAAGATTCAGAACTACTCTAAGGACAAGGAGGGGTCTTCTAGGACATTGATGCTCCTATCCCTCCACTACCCTCACAAAAACCTCCATCCTTGTGCCTTCCTATGTCTTGGGGTCTTATTGCAGCTCACATCCACCCTGCCTGCCTCCCCATGCATGGACAGACCTTCAGCCTCAATGAGACCTGCTGGATCACAGGCTTTGGCAAGACCAAGGAGACAGATGGTAAGAGTCAGAGATGCTTGACTGTGTGTGTATGCCTATATGCATGTATATCCGTGTAGAGTGTGTGTGGGTGATGTGTCAAGGTAGATAGATAAGGGCATAACTAATGAGGGTTCAGGTATATAACTTTATGGGCCTGGTTGTGAATGTGTGTGTGTGTGTGTGTGTGTGTGTGTGTGTGTGTGTATGTCAAAGGAGTTATTGTGAAAATGCCCACCAGCCAAGGTCACCAGGAAAACCTGTATAGTTAAACAAGTTGGGTTCATTGCTTACTGCAATGAGGGAGAACACACACCATGGAGAATCATGGCACAGTTCAATAAGAGGTGTTAGAAAAAACCCAGCACAGGACTTGGGTGGTTGGAGGGCGTCCAAAGAAGAGGAGCATTGCTTTAGATTAGATGCTTTTAGGGAGCAAGATAATTCTATGATTGAGTCTCTAAATAATCTCACCTAGAACTTGTGAATTAGACTGGGTCTAAGCTGATGTTGGTGAAGAAGCAGCAAAGCAGCAACCACCCCTATTGTCTAGGAGGGGTGTTTGGTATTGTTGTGGGTTGCACAACAATGCTTAACCAGAAAATGAAGTGAATTTGTTTTGCTTTAGTTCATCATGGTCATAGAGTCACCTTGTCTGACATCAGCTCTCTAAGATTATTTATATGTGGCAAGAGAGTGCCATGGCCTGTCTGGCCCACTGTGAGACTCAGGCCAAATTCCCTTGCTCAATGCAATGAAGTGCTGATTGGCCAGGGAGTAGCTTCTTCTGATCTTGGCTTCATAACGAACTCATTGTGTGACTACGGACAAGTCACTTCTGCAGCCCTGAACTTCTCCATCTGTAAATGGATTAATTATAACCCTTTATGGCACATAGTTACTAAAAACAAATGAAGTAACATATTGGACCTTGCTTGGAATGCAAAAAAGCATTGTGCAACCTGCAAGGTAGCCTAATAGGCTATAAGTTTGTTCATGTCCATGTATGTCTTTATATGTAGTGAGCTGTGTCTGGTGTGAGAGCCTGTGTGCCCATATATCCTGGGTGGCCAACCACAGAAACAGTGCCTTCCATTCAAAGGAGGTTGTGAGTCTGGGTCCTGAGATGAGTGGCTAGAAGACCATGAAGCTGACCAGATCTTTATCCTTTCCCATCCTCTCTGTCCTTTCCACATCTCACTGCAGAGAAGACATCCCCCTTCCTCCGGGAGGTGCAGGTCAGCCTCATAGACTTTAGGAAGTGCAACGACTACTTGGTCTATGACAATTACCTTACCTCAAGGATGATGTGTGCCGGGGACCTTCGGGGAGGAAGAGACTCCTGCCAGGTGAGGCTGCTTTTGGGTAGAGCTTAGGTTCCAGGACCCCAGGGGAGTGAGAGAAGGCTGAGTTATTGGGGTCAGAGTGGGAATAAGGTATACATTATTTCCTGCTCAAGGACCCCTTCTCCCACCCTGCTGATGTGCATGCTCTCCCCTGTAGGGAGACAGTGGGGGGCCCCTGGTCTGCGAGCAGAACAACCGCTGGTACCTGGCAGGAGTCACCAGCTGGGGAACAGGCTGTGGCCAGAGAAACAAACCTGGTGTGTACACTAAAGTGACAGAACTCCTCCCCTGGATATACAGCAAGATGGAGGTGAGAGTCTGTGTGGGGCACTGGCTGAGCACATGAAGAACTTCCAAATGAGGCATGCCTGGAAGAGGGCCCAGGCTTTCCCCCAGGGTCTTAGCAGGGGTTCCCTCACAGCCTTCTGTTACAGGGTGTTCACAAAGTGCAGAAGACCAGGACAGGACAAGAGTCAAATATCAGGCCAACTGTAGCTTCCTGTGGTCCTTTCCCTCCTTCCTTTGGCGGAATAGAGCTCAGAGGGTTACAAAGGGGTGGGCCAAGTGTTGCTGGTCCCAGTATCCCTCCTGTCCCGGTGATGGCTGAGTTGTGAGTTCACACAGGCCACTGACAGTAGGAAGCCTCTCCTTTGTAGGAAGTGGTCCCATGTGGAAGTAGGAGTCAGGAAATGGAGATTCATGCTCCCTCTGCTGACCCATTTCAGCCCCTCTCTTCCCTGAGTCTGCTGTCTAAGCAGAAATGTTATGTCCTTTCCTTCTTTGCTGGGCCAAGGGCACAACAGTGGAGAGCTCAGAGGTGGACAGGCGAAGGCTGCCAAGTGTCTCAGAACCTGCTTCCATCATTTTCTCTTTGCTTCCCCTGTTCTCTGAGGGGCAGTGCCAGGTGACAGGTGGATTGAATTTTAGGCTCTGAGTCCCCATCTTTATGCCTGGTTTCTTGGCCATCCAGCTCAACCTCATCATGGTCTCCCTGTTCTCTTCCTCAGAGTGAGGGGCGCCTCCAGAAATCTTAAGTGGCTGTCCTGTTCTACCTCACAGCACTGGCTGCTATAGACTCTGGCCAAAGTGACTGGGCCATCTGCAACATCATCCGGGCTAAAGGCTACCGATACCTTCATTATTGCCTCTTCCAATGTCTGCTGCCTCTGAATATGCAATGTGCATGTGCATGTGTGCATATGTGTGTGTGTGTAATTGCTCTCCCAAGGTCTTCAGAAACCAGAATCATTGTCAGCTCTGTTCAAGCCCCAGGCTGGAAATAATAACCTGGAGACAAGAGTTTGGAGACAACACCATGGAGACACTTACAGGTGTGTTCATAATGGATGAAGGAGATAGAGCCCAAGGAAGAGCCTGGAAGGTCACATCAAGAATTCTTGCTTCTCTGACCTTGACTTGGAGACTAGTCCAGAATGGGCAGCCACTCAGCAGTCCTGGTGACATCGATGTTGTCCAGGGACAGCAACAGCTTTTGCTGAAGTGCCTGGACTGTCCCTAGTGGGAAGATATCTCTGTTAAGAGTATAAGCATCCTGTTTTCTCTGACCTCCCACCAGTGCTGTGTATGTGGAGAGGTGGCTGCACTGTGGCTGGCCATGCTGACAGCTATGAACAGGGCTCATTGTTCCTGTTTGGTCACAGGCTGTTGGGGATGTGTTTTATTTCATTTTATTTTATTTTTATATTTAAGAAACAGAAGTAGATGTATTTTTAAAGATTCTCCAAAACTTTTGGAGCCAGGAGAGCTAGCATCAGTCACCTCAAGAACTCCAAGGGACAAGTGGGAGCTGTGCCTCTCTCAAGTCCTGTGGAATGTTCTTGGCCTCAAGGGACTGAAGTGTCTCCTTTGAGATACTTAGGGAAGTCAATCCTCATCTGAGCTAGTGGGCAAATCAAGGACAGAGAGAACCACAGTTGTTGCTGTATTCAAGGGCTATAACTGGCCATGAAGAAATGCTTCTTCTTGTGCCCCCCAGAGGCTGGGAAAATCCAGGTGGGCCATCATTCCTTATTTGCAGTGCTGCCTTGGGACTTTGGAATTTCTCGTCAGCTTTCTCTGCCTTTCAACTTCTCAGTTGTTTCAGAAACATAGCGCCAACATTAAAATTGCCATGGAGAGAAAGCTGACACTGTCCTTAGGCCCTGCAAACAGTCCTTCTGAAGGATTCCAGTTGCCCTGCTCCTGCAGGCCATCAGTGTGCCTGGCCTCCAGCTGAAGGCCTGGATCTTCCCCAGCCTTGGTGCCCAGTCCCATTCTCCTCACCTTGCGTGGGCCTATCTGATGGTTCTATGACCCTCAGAGGCAGGGTCCAAGCAGATCAGCCCAGCCCAGCCCAGGCAAGGTAGGCTGCCCCTTGCAGGAAAGATTGACCTGGAAAAGTAGGCTGGAATCACCTAGTGGCTGGACAGAGTCTGAGTGGCTGGTTACATGTCACGAAGGCTGGGGAATTCGGGGAGGGCAACATTGACTTCCACAGCAGCCCCCAGCAATGGTCTTCAGCAATAAAAGTTGTGTGACCTACATTTTTTTTAAACTTTTTATTTATTGATTTTAGAGAGAGGGAAGGAGAGAGAGAGAGAGAGAGAGAGAGAGACATTGATGTGTTTTTCCGCTTATTTGTTGTTCCACAAGAATCATTGGTTGATTCTTGTATGTGCCCTGACCAGGAACTGAACCTATAACCTTGGTGTATTGGGATGACACTCAACCAAATGAGCTACTGACCAGGGCAAAAACTTTGTCATTGGATGTTCTGTTGGTATCCTACATAGAAAATCAAGATTGCCTACCCAAGTATCCAGACATGCTCAATTTGAGTTCTGAGTTTTGTTTTTTTCCACTTTAGGTTCTGCTCACTTAATCATACATTCATTTATGTATTCATTCACCAACCATTTCAGTGCCTAGTCTGTACCAAGAACTCCAAGAAGCCCCAGGGTATACAAAGACCAAGGTGTGTCCTCAGCTACTCATGGTTGTGACCCAGTGTGATAGAAGTTGTGATTGAGTTTGGGCACCATACTTGGAACATAGATAAATAAGCCACCAGTTGTACCTAAAGAGGTCAGGGAGGGCTTCACAGAGGAGGTGGGCTTCACAGAGGAGGTGATGTTTGAAATGAGTCTTAGAGAGTAGGCAAGCAGACAAAGCAGATGGGGATAGCGGAAGATCACTCTAATGTCTGCGCTTTTTCCTTTTTCCCTCCTTCCTCTTTCTCTACTTCTGACTTTGCCAGCTCAGCAAGAGGCATGTTTATGAGGAAGCCTCAATGCTTACTCAACAATTTCCAAGAGAATTGAATGGATGGTCCCATTGGCTTCTTTTGAAAGATGTATTCTTTCTTGCTCTGCACTTACCTTTCCTGCATTTAATGTTTCTATCTCAATCATTATGATCCCGTGATGAGTGCCCACCACCCCCAGTGCCCCCACTACACACACTCAAGCCTTTAGCCACTGGTACAGAATTCTCCAGTGTGGACTCCATGGGTCTGACCTTTGGACACTTCAAATTTGTTTGCTTTAGTCTCTCATGGCAATGCTAGGACAAGTCCTTCCTCCAATTCTTATTTTGCCCCATCTGAACAAGAAGGTATGAGGAGGGGGCAGATGCCAGGCTCACTGGGTTACCAATAGGTATAACACAACTACTATAATGGATCCCACAATTTCCCACAATCTCAGCAGCTTAACCCAATCAACATTTATTTCCCATCCACCTAACCATCCAATGAGGGTGTCTGATCACTGGACGGCTTTCTTCTACCTAGTAACTTTATCAGCTTCTTTTGGCCAGTGGAAAGAGGAAAGAAAACTTGAAGAAAGCACATATCCACTTCTTAAATGCTCTTGCCCAGACATGATACACATCATTTTTACTCATGTTTTAGGGGTGTAAACATGTCATACAGCACTACCGGGGTGTCCAACATTTTTGTGTCTCTGGGCCACACTAGAAGAAGAGTTGTCTTGGACTGCACATTATATACACTGCAACATGTAAACACACAAAAAAAATCTCATAATGTTTTAAGTACATTTACAATTTTTTGTTGGGCTGCATTCACAGCCATCCTGAGCTGCATGTGGCCTGTGTGCCACAGGTTGGACACCCCTGAAAGTGAGACTGGCAAATTCAGTCCTTGGCCAGTTTCCACACACGAGTGAGCACTCATTTTGGAGGACAACCAGCTATCCCTAACCAGCAGAGGAAGTTGGTGGTCCCAGAAAGTAGGCCCTGGGGGTGAGAACTAAAGCTTAGGCCATTTCCATTCCTTTCTCCTTAGAAACCAGACCCTTTCCCTCCTATCTCAGGTTTTGTGGGGCATAGATGGATTTGCAGAGGTGCAGAGATGTATGTTTGGGAGGACAGGTAATGTAGTGAAAAAGCGGTGTCTGAATAGGAAGAGAAAAATACATTCCTGAGGCCCAGGAAATCTATAGAGACTACAAAAATCATGGAAGGTGGGTGATTCAACTTCCCAAGTTGGTCCAGAATCCCCAGGGATGTGTGTGTGTGTGTGTGTGTGTGTGTGTGTGTGTGTGTTGGTGGTGGGAGGTATTACTAATGATGCTGCCCTATGGTCCCTGGATCCCAGGTAGCAGTCAAACTCTCTGGCTCTGTCAACCCTGTTGACTGCTGAATTTCTCTGGGGAGGGAAAGGAGGGCAACTGAGCATGTTGGGGTAGGGCAGATGATGGCTCTTTGGAGAAAGAGCCAGTTAGAACCTAACTGTCCATCCAGCTGCCTCTGGAGTTTTTAGATCTCCAAGGCCATAATTGTTTGCCACAATTTTTCAGCTGATGCCCTGATACAATTGGGAGGACATTGGGAGTTGCACAAGGGGAGTTCCTCGTAATCGTAATAAGGAGGATAATGATGATAATAGCTAGCATTTAGTGAATTGTTTCTATGTGCCAGATGTTGTGCTAAATACCTGATGTGTATTATCTTCTGTAAGTATAAAGTAGGCATTGTTGTTGTTGCTATTTTATGGATGAAGAAACAAGGACCAAGGGAAATGAAATAAGCTTCCCCAAAACTATACAACTATACTAAGTGCTAACTTTGGACTTTGAATCCAGGCTATCTGATTTTAAAAGCTGCTTTTCAAATTCAGGTGGAATCCACCTATATGTGATCTCATAGGGTCTGCCACCTGGGTCTGTGGATCTTTCTGTTCTCCACTGGGCCTCTGATGTGGGAGGGGCAGAGTAGGTCAACTCCCCAGAGAAGGCTGGGCATAACCTTCAGAGGGTCATATGACCACAGGCTTAGAACAAGCAGTTTCCAGAAGCTGGGACAAGTGTATCATGAGTGGGAGGAGACCCCCTAGCACCTCCTCCACCCTTGTCCCAAGTGGATGGTTTCTGGCAGGCTCTCCCATGCCATGACAAGCTGTCACCCCAGGACACCTCTATGTCTCAGTGATGTGTGTGGGTAGCTCTGAGAGGCACATGCCACTCATTCCCTACCTCCTCTGCACTGGCCCAGGCTTCCTGTTCCTTGGAAATCTGCCACCTAGCCCAGGCATCACACTCCATACTGTCTTACAATGGGCCTACACAGACAGCTTGGAGGACCATGCTCTGGAGACAAGCAGCCCAGACTGTCCAGACAGGAGACTTTATGAGTCCTCAGAGAAGGGGAGGGCACAGCCTAGTCTTTGGTCCTCCACAGCTTATCTCCTGCCTGCAGGACAGAAGTAAATAACAGGATGTCTCCTTTGTCAAACCCTGAGAATCAGAAGTTCTTCACTTTTCATATACAAGGAGGATGCTGGGAAACTTCTTTGAATAATTCCTTCTAATTATACCATGTTGTAGTGGAGAGAGCAGTAGAATTGGAATTATAAGTATCTGGAAGTACACATTCCAGTTCTGCCACTTACATAGCTCTGCAATCTTGGACAAACCAACCTCTGTTTTTTCATGTGTAAAATAGGTGTATCTGTCTCCCATGTTGTTGCAGGATTAAGTGGGATGATACAGGTAAATACACAGCGTAAAGTTATTGGCATATTATGACCTCTCAATAAATGTCGAATTTGCAGCAAGAGGGCCAGACCCTTTATCTCCATATCCCTGTACTGAACAAATGAGATACGAGAGGAAAATTTGGATAAACCATTAGGTCTTAAGATATTTGCCATTTCTATGCATAAACTTTCCTCTTAGTCTTATTATAGTAATGGGCTAATCTTCCATGGAGGTGGCATGGGCAGATGGATGTCCCCTATTAGTGGTTTCATTAGCTTCACTGAGCTGAGCTCACTCTGCTCTCTCTTGTCATTGATGGGACCAGAATGCCTACCAGGCTCTGGCCCTGCTTTGGTGGTATCTGACTGTATAGCCAATGGAGCTGATATTCAGGGCTGTGAAGGTCACACATTCTCACCCCTCATGTACTCCTAAATCCACAGCCATGTCACTCCTGCCCCATTACATCAGTGAACCATCATGTTGCCAAGTCTGGTGTATACTTTTATAGTCCTCGTCTTACTGGAACTTTCAGTAGCATTTAACTGTTGAGTACTCCCTGCTTTGTGAAATTGCCCTGGCTTCTTTGATATCAAGTTCCCCTTCTTGTCTTCTGGCTTATCTTTCTGTCTCCTATAAGCTCTGTACATGGTGTTCCCTGGGAGACCACCCTCAGTTCTCACGGTAAATGCTCACGTGGGTTATCTCATCCATTCCTGGGGTTTCCAACTGACATCTGTAGAGCCAGCAGGAATTTGCTCCATGTCACTAAGGTACAAGAAATGTCACCTTTCTTTTTAAAAGCAGATTAAAATCTGAAGAACTGCAGCAGCCTGGCTAGAAAACCTCTCTCATCATGTTCTTCCCCAGGATGTGTAGCCTTGGCAGAACCTGCCCACTGTTGTCCAGGCTGGGTGAGCAGCCTTCACAGGCACCCTCTGAGGATTTTTACAGACAAAGCAAGTAGCTCATAAAGCTACTGTTCTCAGAGTCCCTAGTCTCAGGAATCTACTCTCCTGGAGTCAGACACAGTCTTCTCTCTTCAATCCTTAAGCTCTTCTTCTTGCAGACAGTTCAGGCCTGTCTCTCTTATGAACACTGCACAAAGGCCTATAAATTCTCTTTTGGGTCAAAGCCTTTCCTTCCTGATGAGATCATGATAGAAAGCAAGATGAGCATAGATCTCAAAAATTGTGTACAGATTTTCATGTACTAATTACCAAATTTTTCATTCCTCTAGAATAAATTACAACAGGTGGAATTGTTGGTCAGATGGTAATTGTGTTTAACTTTATAAGAAACTACTGGCAGGCTGCTTTCAGAGGGATGTAATGTACCATTTTGTATTTCCCACCAGCAATATAAGAGTTCCAGTTGCTCCACATCCTCACCACATCCTCATCATCACCTGCCAGTAATTTTTATTGTAGCCATTCTAATTGATAAGCAATGGTATTTTATTGTGGTACTAATGTGCATTGCTCTCATGAGACCTTTTTTTTTAACCCTAATGAAGACTTGCTAGAAGAGGGGAAGGGAGGGAGAGAGAGTGGAAGAGAAACATTGATGTGAAAGAGAAACAGATCGGTTGCCTGCACCCTGGGACAGCTCTCCTACGGGCCCCAGGGAGGAACCCACAACCTAGGCATATGCCCTGACCAGGAATGGAACCTGCAAACTTTCAATGCACAGGATAATGCCCAACCAACTGAGCCACATTGACCAGGGCATGAGTAGATACTAGTCTTTGTTGGATATTTGATTTGTAAGTATTTTCTCCCTACATGGCTTATCGTTTTTATATATATTATTTAATTAATATATTTTATTGATTATGCTATTACAGTTGTCCCATTACCCCCCTTTATTCCCCTCCACCCTGCACACCCTCTCCCATCCACATTCCCCCCCTTTAGTTCATGTCCATGTGTCATAAATTCTTTAGCTTCTACATTTC
>CM052543.1:76645912-76664177 GCA_028533065.1 Trachops cirrhosus | reverse complement strand
CTGGACTTCCTGGAAGTCTATTTCCTTTGCTAGATTGGGGAAATTCTCCTTTATTATTTATTCAAATATCTTTTCCACTTGTTGTTCTTCCTCTTCTCCTTCTGGTACCCCTATAATTCGGATGTTGGAATGTTTAAAGATGTCCTGGAGGTTCCTAAGCCTCTCCTCATTTTTTTGATTTCTTCTTTCTTCATTCTTTTCTGGTTGTATATTTTTTTCTTCCTTCTGGTCCACTCCATTGATGTGAGACCCACATTTCATTCCATCACTATTAGTTCCCTGTGCATTTTTCTTCATTTCACTTATTGTAGACTTCATTTCTTCATTTAATTTGCAACCAAAATCAACCAATTCTGTGAGCATCCTGATCACTAGTGCTTTGAACTGTGCATCTGATAGGTTGGCTATCTCTTGGTCTCTTGAAAGGATGGGTTCTGGGGCTTTCAATTGTTCTTCTGTTTGAGCCATCTCTTTGTTTGTTTGTTTGTTTGTTTGTTTTTTGGTTTTGTCGCACCTGTTATGTATGAGTGGTGGAGCCTTAGGTGTTCACCAGGGTGGGGCACCCCAGTGTGCTGGGTTGTGACGCTATATGTGGGGGCAGGGTCTGAAAAGGAACAATGGCGCTTGCTCCGCTCCCCGTGGGACCTCAGTCCCTTCTGCCGCTTCCCCCAAGCAAACTGGGCCCCTCTGGCATCAATTCCCATGTGGGTGGGCTTGTGCACCCCATGAGACTTTCCTTTTCAATCAGTGCCCCAACACTCTATTTCCTGGCACTGGGACCCTGGGTTGAGCACAGTGCCTTGATTCACAATTGCTGCCTCACTGGGTCTGCCGGTTGCCACCCCTCGGTCAGGGTCTGCCAGCCACTGCTTGTGCACCCAGGGGCTGCCTGCTGCAGTCTTGTGCACCTCAGTTGCCTTGCACACCCTGGTTGCCTTACGTGTCTGGTTCCAATGCTCTCTGCTCTCTGCTCTGTGACCCATACCCAGCTGCCCGACTCCTCCCCTGCTACTGGTCTGGAGGAACATGTCTAATTTAATTCCTTGGGTGTTCAACTTCCATACAGTTCAATTTTCTGTCAGTTCTGGTTGTTATTCTGTTTCTAAATTGTTGTTGTCCCTATCTTGGTTGTGTAAGGAGACACAGTATGTCTACCTATGCCTCCATCTTGGCCAGCAGTATATATATATATATATATATCACATGGCTTATCTTTTTATTCTCTTAATTTTGTCCTTATGTAGCAAAATTTTTAATTTGATAAATTCCAATTCATCATGTTTTTCCTTTTGGATTGCCCTAAGAACTCTGCCAAATTCAAGCTCATGAAGATTTTCTCTTAAGAATTTTATTATTTTATGTTTAACATTAGGAGCTATGATCCATTTTGAGTTAAATTTTGGATACTATGGAGATAGAGATTGAGGTTTATTTTTTGTTTGTTTTTAAATGGACGTCCAGTTGTTCCAGCACAATTTGTTGAAGAGACTATACTTTCCCATCAAAAATCAATTGAACATTTTGTGTGGGCATATTTCCAGACTCTTCATGCTGTTCCATTGATCTATGTGTCTAACATTTCACCATACCACCCTGTTTTAATACTATAGCTTTAACAGTAGGTCTTAAAGTGGGGTAGGGTGAGTCCTCCAAATTCATGATTTTATGTTATTTTATTTTTTTCCATCACCATTTATCCCCCCATACCCTCTTTCACCTCACCCACCCCTCTCCCCTGCAAATTACCACACTGATGTCCATGTTCAGGAGTCCTTTCTCTCACTCTTTTTTTTCCTTTTTTTCTCAATCTCTCCACCTGACCCCCAACCGCTAGAGCTGCCAGCCTGCTCTTTGTATTTTTGCTCTTCTAGTTCCTTACATTTCCATATAAATTCTAGAACTAGGTTGTCTGTGTCTACAAAGAATGCTGTTGAAATTTTAAGATTGCATTAATTCTATAATCAATTTGGAGAGTTAACATGTTAACTATTTGAGTCCTCCAAACCATGAATATAGTATATCTCTCCATTTTTTTAGCTCTTCTTTGATTTTTTAAAAATGTAGCACTTCATCATACTGAAATGTACTTATTTCATTATAATTATAACTAAGTATTTAATTACATGTTAACATAAATAATATTTATATTAAAGTATATTTTTCAAAACAAAAATAAGGAGAAGAGTGGCATCATTTTATATTTTTGCAAATATCTTTAATGTCTGGCATAATAAAATAGCTGGATTCTCATACTTGTTTCAGTATTCAGTCTGTTATGATATATTGCTTTGGTTGAAATACATGAAAAAAATCTAATCTCACACAGGTACAGAGTTGGAAAGTAGAAGATTATTTTAATAGTCTTTTCAGATAACTGTGGAAATTTTTCTTTGACACTATACTCAAACTTGACTAGTGATAGATTCTTAAAGGTTAGTTTCAATGTGGAATCGAAACTTGTCAATGAACGTTTGAACTTGGTTACATTGAAATCTCTTAGTCTGTGTTGCAATCTAAATGAGTTTCTTACCCATGTCTAATTTTGAAACATCTTGTATTTGGAAATATTGGTTCTGGGTTATGAACATCTTCCCAATGTTGATAATTTCATTATATAAGACTAAAAATTCTATGTACTAATATCACTACTGACCTCACAGAAGTCTTAAGGATTGGAAAGGTGTCACACTCATGGTGAAGGATGAGAATTTTCCAAAATTCTAATTTTCAGTTGAAAGTTTAAATTCTATCATTAGCAGTAAGTATTGTCAGATGTTTTCTTTGAGGTAACAAGCTCATTTTGTTGATTTTTGAAAAAATGATAGCCAGTTATTGAGTTTGGATAATCATAGTTTGTCAATCTTCATTCAACTAAAAATGATGTTTCATGAAAAAAGTGACTAGTTTAGCTTGTGGCTCAAAAATATAAGCACTTTTCCCCTAGGAAACCTTAGTATTTTATTGTAGTATGCAGCAGAAGTGCTATATGCATATTTTTTACTTCACCCTGAAAATTAAAAAGACATGTATTCAGGATTGAGATATTATTAATAAAATGATTTTTAATAATGAATAACTTCTACTGCTGCATCAAGGGTGTTCTTAAGTGAAACCGGCAAGTGTGCAGTGGTGAAGGACACAATGACTGCAAGTCCAATTTGGTGCCATTGTCCTCATTCACATTAAGGAAAAAACAGTGGCCTACCTTTGCTTTTCTACCTACAATGTCAACAAAGTGAAAAAGACAAGTGACATCATACCATTATTATGAAAAAAGTTTTGACCCTGCTAACCCCTGCCACCCCAACAATGTCTCAAGCAGCCACAGGGATCCTCATTCCACATTTCAAGGACTGCTGCCTTAACCACAGGAAAAAAAAAAGGCAAAAGGGAATCTGCAGGTATTGATGTGGGATTGACACTTCCTGGAAATTCTGTTGAAACCCTAATCTTTATCTTACCCTCATTGACTGCTGTCAGGAAAAAGTGAACAATCTCTCATCTTGAAGAGGTCTAAGGCTAGTCAGCTTTATGCAGTGATGTTGGGCTTGTTAAAGAAGAGGAGTGCTAATTTAATTGCAGCTTAATGAAGAGCTTAGTGGGTGGGAGAAAGAAAAGCGATTGAAAATTTGCATTTTCTTAACTTCCTGCCTTGATGCATCCCAGGCAACTATACTAATTCTAGTTAGAAATGCTTCAGTTGCTCTGCCCAGGCTTGAGGAAGCATGACTGATGCCCTCGATATACCACATGAGGTTTGAGGTGGGGTCTGCTTTATGGTTGAGGCTAGAGATCAGGACCCCATCACGTTCTTCTCTGATAATATCTCTGACCGGAGTAATAGGTCACTCAAATTCAGTTGAATTCTACAAATTGTACAAGTACTTACTAGTACTGAGGAGGGTATTAAATGCTGGAGCAGGGGTAGAGGTTGGGATAGAGGACATATACCTGTGGATAATGTATCAGGATGTTCCTCCCTTCTTGGTCCTTTCTACCCTGGTGTCTTTTTTTAAGCTTCATTTTTTAAGTAATTTTGTAATTTAACTCTCGTACAGCAGCATTTTTTAAAATCCAAACAATCCTGAAAATCATAAAAGTAATATAAAAGGTACCATGTATTTGTGCTATTGTGCTATAAACACTCCACATCACAATATACTGTATCTCATTCAATCTGTCTGCAACATCTGAAGTACCTATTCTTGCAAAGAAAAAAGTAAAGATCACTTTAAGTCCCACCACGCAGAGGCATTTTGGTAAATTCTAGAACTCTCTATGCATCCAAAGAGAGAGGTCTATAATTTAATATAGATAGGATCATATGTTACAAATTATTCTGTATCTCAATTTCTTTTTCTCAGTGACATGAGGCAAACATCTTTTCTGAGGGAATGGATAGTCTCATATCTATTATCTCTAATAGTTGTAGAATAAGAGTATTTCATTGTATAGATATATCAATTTACTTTATCTGTAAGTCAACATCTAAGAAGGGTAGCTAGTTTCCAGATTTTGATGATATGAACACTGCTCCATGAATTTCTTTGTGCTTGCTTCATTCTGAGGCAATGATCTCCTGAGGGTCAGTTCTTGTAAGTAGGCTTGTTTATATTTTTATCTAAAATGCCAAACTACTTTCAGAAGAGTTGAATTAACTTCTACTCCTTTAACAGTATCCAAAGAATGCTAAAGTCAGACATAAAATCACATGTGAGTGTGTTTTTACATGAATACCTGTGTGGATATGTGAGCTATTCACATACCTGAGGGCTTGCTTATTCATTTAACAAATATTTCTGAGCACCTGCCATGACGCAGACACTCAGCTAGTGCTTCAACTGTGAAAAACACAAGATCTCAGCTCTCATGAAGTCAAACATACACTAAAAACAAACAAACAAACAAACAAACAAACAAACCTGCCATAAGTGCATGCAGATTATTTATATCAAGATATGACCACACAGAACTAAGCTCTGCCCCGGTCTGGATATGGTGGTTGGGGTGGCAGGGAAGTTGAGGAAGGTCTTTTTGAAAAAGAGAAGGGTAAGGAGACATTAAGCAGATGAAGAATAGGAGGAAGCGTGTTCAAGACAGAGAGAATTTGTTGCTCTTTTCCCACTGTTGGTGGGAACAATATTGCTGGGAGAATCTACTGCTATTCCCCATACATGAGCATTCCTGCCTTTCTGCCCAAATGTACTCGTCTCCCACCTCTTTTTCCTCCTGAGGCAGGAGCATGGCTTGAAAAATGCAAAGACTGGAGATGCTTGAGCCTGAAGAGTGAGGGGGAGAGTGGGGCCAGGGGACACTGAAGGGTGGTGGGACATTGTGTCTAGTCATGTATGTCTGAACATGTACCTGCATTTGAGCACATGTCTGAATATCTAAGCGTTGTAAGTAGGTGTATTAGTATACTGGTTCTCAAAGTGTGGTCCCCTGACCAAAGCATCAACATCCCTTGACGGTGAGTCCAGCAATCTCTTTTAACAACCCTTCTGTGGTTGCAGTGTGTCTGAATGCACCTGTGTGTATCTAGGCATCCTCGAGGCAGAAAGCTCACTCCATCTTTCTTGATTTTGTCCTCTCAGAGCACTGCCAAGTCTAGGGTAGGCACTATGGGGCACTTACCAGTTATTAAATGATGACCATAATGGTGACAGCAAGATATGTCTCCAACTGAGTTCCTATATCTTACCAGTCCCTGGATACGGCAGCCACAATGCACCCTACTTTCATCACAGACAGAAATCTAATGTCACCAGTGCAAAAAGCAGGAAGTTCACAATGGGAAAGTAAAAAAAAATGGCCTACTCAGAATGGAAACACACCTCTCTGCACTTTCCCTAAACAGATTGCTGGGACAAAGAGAACAATTTCCTGTCTATCCTAGCTAATAGTGTTAAGTGTGCAGAGAGAGACAGAGAGAACAGGGGTCTGTGCCAGGGCCACAGCCCCACACAGGGCATCGGCGAGGGTGGCCTGTGGCTGTGGAGGGTGTCCTGGCATCACAGGGTCATGCATGGTGGGAGCCCGCTAGAGCAGGATCTCATTGTGAGAAGAACAGGCCAAGATGCAGAACACCTGCAAGCCGTGGGCCAAGGCTGCATCTTCACCAAACAAAACTTCAAACAAGTACCTGCTTTGCACCCAGATTTGAGTCCTGGTTCTGCCACTTATCAACTGAACAACTTTAGGAAGTTTGCTCCAATTCTTTCAGGCTCAGTTGCCTTGTCTCTGAAATGGGGATAATAATAGGATTTGCAGCACAGGGCTGTGATGCATGTTGAAAGTGGTGACTTATGTGAACTCATTAGCACTGTGCCAGGCTGATGGTAAATGCTCAGTTTCTCTTTTGTTTGTGGTACTTTCCTGAAGCCTCTCCTCACTAGAGAATTGCACCGAGTTCTGTTGCTCTATTATCTAAGCCTACTCAGTGAGTTAAATTGGATTGATCAGATCCCCCAGACATGGGGCAGGGTCAATGGTGCTCTCACCCCTGCTGGAGCACTCCCTACCCTGGCAATTCACAGCTGCATACAGGTCAGGAGCAGTGGGTGTCTTCCTCTGGCTCCATGGGTGCTGCTGTCTTGTGTTTTTGCATCACTATGACTTTTGTCACAGGGGTCTGCTACAGGGTGGGGTTCACCATAAAAAGAGTCACAAGAAAATGGGGATAAGTAATATCTAGCATTCAAGGTTGTTGTGTGGGAAGGTGTGCTACATGCCTAGTTCTGTGCCTGGCACATGAAAAGTACTTAATAGATGGAAGTTAAAGATGAAATTTTACCTTTGGGCTGGTCAGAGTTGGTTTAATTAGTACAGAAAAGTTAAGAAATGAATATTTTTTGAGCAATTGCCATTGCCAGGTACTGTGGCAGGTATTTTCCACATGTTATCTCAATCAATCCTCACAACAACCCCGTGGAACAGAGTACCATTAATATCATCTTCACAGATGAGGAAACTGATGCTCAGAGAAGTGATTTGTTTAAGACCAACAATACTAGATTCTAATTAGTGATTATCCATGTTCATTCTACTCCCTCTTACTGCCTTCCCAAAGAAACTTTTTTGGCATGGAAACTGCAGACAGCATTATCACCTCTCCACTGAGCAAGAATTATTTGCCAGGGAAATAAATTTGCCACCTTTGCTCATTTTGCCCACTCTGACCATAGGGAGTTCTTCCCTCTACCTGGTCTTGACCTCTTTGACTACAAGCAAAACCCCTTCTGTCTTGTTTAGTCCTCAGCAAAAGGTAGCTGGTAATCTTTAAAGTGTGTGTCCCATGTACGGTGGTCCTCAGGAAAGACTGGGAAACTAAAAATAAACTCAGCTGGGTGGGGTCTCTGATCTAATGATTGGGAGGGCTGGACTCAGAAGAGACAGGAACAGAGAGTGGAATTCTGCCACTGTGTTCAAAAGCCCTTGCTGATTTAGTTCCTGGGGACAGCCCTCTCCCAGGCTCCTGCCAGCTTTCTAATCAGCATGGCAGGGCCAGGGGTGGGGCCTTGGGAAGTCTATGTCACAGGCCCTCCCACTTGGGCACCCCATAGTCTTCCCTCTCCTCTGCTGGTGGAAGAACCAGATAAGAAAAATAGACCCTAAAGGGAAACTTCTAACACTTTGCTCATTCCCAACAAGACTTTCTAAACTGCCAACTAGATCAGCCTATACCTCTAGCACATCGCATTCCGACCTCTGTGCCTCCACCCAAAGCCCCCATCCTCCTCCTTCAAAGGCCAACTGGTCCAGGAAGATGCTCTTGATTAGTCCCACCTCCTGTTCCGATTCTTCTCTTACCTAGGATGCTTTGGCTATTTTCACCTTAATTGGGCCATTAATATTCAATACTCACAAGTTACACAGCTTAGTTAATATTTTAAAATATTTTCAATGCATTTAGGAAATCATGTGTTTTTTCACTCCTCAGTTAGGAGACAGAAATTCCAAGAGATGAATGGGGCAAGTGAAAGAGGGCTAGATAATTTCTTAGGAGACCAATTGGGTTCCGACTGGGCCACTAATGGGCTACATGACTTTGAGCCAGTCAGTTCCCCTCTCTGGGTCTCTGGCTCCCATGTTGCAAAATGTTCTCAAGATTTCATTCAGCTCAAACACTCCATGGCTCTGTTTCCTTTGACTCTCCTCGCAGTGTCTGTGTCACATCGAACTCTCTCATACTCTGCTTCTTCCAAGACTCTGCCTTTCTGAGGCTGTCTCATCTCTTTGACTGTGTGTGTCCCCACAGCTCAGACTTGCTGTATGGTCCAAGACCTCAGACCCACTAAGTCTGAGGGCCACAAATGAAGCAGCCAGTGGAAGTAGTCAGCAGGAGACTGGACATGATTTCTCAGTTGCAGGCAGGGCCTGTTAAAATGCTGATGCCCATGTTCTATCTCTGGAGAATCTGGTTCATGGGCCTGGGGCAGGGCTCAATTTCCTCATTTTAGTCATCTATTGTTGCAAAACAAAATACTTCCAAATTTTGTGTTTAAAACACCACGATTTATTTACTCATGATCTGAGGAGCAGGAATTTAGGCAGGGCCCCACTGAGTGACTTGTGTTCAGGGTCACACAAGGGGCTGCCTTCAGCTGGGAGTTCGGCTGGGATGGGAACACCCAAGGGGGCTTCAGGATTCCCTCCCTGTTGTCTCTCTCTAACAGGGTCATCTGACTTGCAAAGCAAAGTGCAAACATCTGGCACAAGTGGCATTGCAAACATCTAAGGCAAAAGTTGCAGATCTCTTAAGGCTCAGTCTAGAAAGTTATTCAATGATAGTTCTGCCTCTTTTTGTTACTCAAAATAAGTCACAGAGAGCCCATACTGAAGGGAGAACAACTAGACTCCACCTCTCAGTGGGAAAAGTAGCAAAATTTCACTGAAGGAGAGCCGATGGGATGGGAGATATTACTGAGGCCATCTTGTAAACACAATCTACCATGATTTAAAAATAGACTTTAAGGCCTGGTTCTAGTCCAAGCCCCAGTGAGTGCAGAGATTAAGCAGCAAAGCCACTGGTTTTACTCTGAATTTGGGGCCCTCCATGCCAGTTCCCTCCCCAGCTCCATCCCTAGAAGCTGAGGAACTGCTGACCTGGCAGGCAACGGTAAAGAGAGGATTGCCCCCCTGCATCCACAGGACCCTGGCTGCACAGATGATATCTGCCTCATGGCTACCATCCTCCTGCAGGGTGAGCCTGACACCTTTTCTTTCCAACCCTCATGACAGCCCTGGGTGCGAGCTGCCCCAGTCAGCCTATTTGTCTTCCCAGAGTCACACAGCTCTGGGTGCTGAGCTGCGATTTGAAGCAGTGGGTCTGACTCCATGCTGCAAGAGACTGGAGGGGCAAGTGGGAGCATGAGGGCAGGACAACTGCACCCGTGGTCAGGCCAGAGCAGGACTTGGGAGCTCCGGCCGCTGCATGGAGGTACCAGTGGGTGCCTTCCTGGTTGAGAGATGTGCTGACAAAGAACCATGATGGAGAGAAGTGAACCCAAACCCTGGGGCTCTGTCAGCAGGTACAGAGCTGGGGGCTTCAGGTTCCCCTTCTCTCACATGCCCTAGTCCACCCTCCTTGCAGAACAAGCCGGGCCAACAAACAGCTGCTCTCTGGACCCACCTCAGAATCACACTGCTTAGGTAATCAAAACAGCCAAACCACTCTAAGTAGTTGTGGTACAAGCAGTTGAATCACCCACCATGTCCTGTGGCATCCACTCTTAGGGAGCAAGTCTTCTAGATCCCAGCCTCCAAAAGGTTGGCTTTGTTCTCATGGCCACCAGGAATAACCCTTTCTTTGCTCTGGCTGCTAGGAAGCTCAAAGACAAAGATGCAAGGCAGCTCTAACACTATCCTCACAGAAGGGTTTGCATTTCTACAGCTAACCTTATCTGGACTTTATAAGTCCCTTATCCCTCTAGGCTTTAGGGGTCAGTCCTCAGCCTTCCATTTCTTGTATAACCCTGGATAAGTGGCTCAGCCCTCCTGCCTTAGTTTTATCATCTGTAAAGTAGAGCCATTTAATAGCCCTTCTCTTCACAGGGTTGGTATGGTGATTGGCTGGGGCCTGAGGCCAGCTGAAGTGGGTAAAGCCTTCGTGGGTCCACTACAGCATTAGAGTACTAGTATTCCAGAGCAGGGTGCTTCAGCTTCTCCTGCAAGGGGCCCAGGCCTGGGCACACACCTGCTCTCTCTCAGAGTTATGGACTCGGTTTGCAACATGCCCCTTCACCATCCTGCAGTGAAACTTACACATAATGCTATCTACATACCCTCAGATAAAGGAATATAAGCAACGTAATTTACATTAAAATAAAATGTATTTCACTGTGAAAAAATAAAAACAAATAAAACAACAGACTTTAGATGAGAGTATTGTACTCAAGATCTGTGAACCGTGTCTCAGGGAGCCTGCTTCCCATCTCTCCCTCTCTCCTTCCTGTCAGATACAGCACACCTCACACTGTCTGGGACTGCTGATTCATGGGCTAATTAAAATATTAAAATTTGTTTTCTCTGTCAATATTATTCCTATCTTTTGCATACAGCAAATACCAATTCTATTGGTAAGTGGGGGAGATGGGAGAAGAGGGTTAGAAACATAAATGAGACACTCTTCCTGTCTTTAAGTTACTTACCATCTGACAGGGGAGTCCAACCTGCAGCCCGCGGGCCACATGCAGCCCAGGATGGCTGTGAATGCAGCCCAACACAAAATCGCAAGTTTACTTAAAACATAATGAGATTTTTTTGTGATTATGTGTCATGACGTATTTAATGTGTGACCCAAGACAACTCTTCTTCTTCTAGTGTGGCCCAGAGATGCCAAAAGGTTGAACACCCCTGTTAGCGTGAACAATTTAATTGATTCCCTGGTCTAAATCAATGCTTTCCTCCTCTTGATTCTGAAGCAGAAAGCTGGGAGTTCAACTTAGGAAGACAATTGTGGATTCTTCTTTTAACAATGTGTTAGGAAGTAGTTGTGTTCCAAAGACTAAATAAACCTTTATTCTTAGAGCAAATGGTCAGAATGATGAGTGCTTTACACTCATCAACTCCTACCAGCCACATCTAGGTTTTGATACAAGCCCTGAAAACTGAAAATCGATAAAAATAATGCTCTAAATGGTGGTCATCAAATGTGCCTCTCGTTCGAGAGGCAATTACATGAACAGCACCATCAAAGAGATGACTAAATGACAGGAAGACAGAGAGGTGAGGAAATCAAAGGACCTAAGAGTCCATGATAAACAGACAAGAGAGGCAGGACCTCTATGGCCACAGTGATCAGCAGACCTGCCCAGAACCCTTCTTGGATTCCCACTCTCATCAGAATTGAGCCTCCTTCTCAAGACAAATCAGGCACAGACCCAGGATGATAGGCCTCTGGCTGCTGCTGTGCCCTTGGGAGAAATTCTGGTTTGTCTACAGTGGGGTGTCAACTCATTTTCATGGGGGGCCACATTAGCCTTGGTTGCCTTCAAAGGGCTGAATGTAATTTTAGGACTGTATAAATATAACTACTCCTTAACTAGGCGCAAGGAACTCGGTGCTGCTGCCAGGTAGAAACAAGGTGCCGGCCAGATAAAATAAGGTGGAGGGACAGATTTGGCCTGTGGGACTTGTGTTTGTCACCTGTGGTCTTTAGGCATGGCGTTTTCCCTGTAGGAAAGTTCTCTCCCTTCATGGTCGTTAGTCTGTAGGGTTCACATGACTTCCTTAAAAAGAAGTTCAACAATCTGCCAGACCCAAATCATTTTTACTGTTTTCTTAAAATCCAGCTCAGGCTTTGAGGTGGGGGTGTTAGGTATGCAAAAGAGAATAAATGGATTCAAATCAGTCTTACTTGCCTGGTAAACATGCTTTGTTAGTTAATATCTACCTGCAAAGCCAGTTTGTAGACTGAATGGAGGTACCCACTGGGTCTCTCTGATTCTTGTGGCTCAAAAACTCAGCTATAGACTCTGTTCTGAGCCTGACTAGTGGGTTAGAAAAAACTATATGATGATAAACAGGTGCTTTTCTCCACGAATGCTGGCTCTAGGCACTCAGGGAAGGGTGGGGAATTCAGAGGCCTGCTAATGCTAACAGGCTGCCAGCTTCTGCACCAGGAGAGCAGAAACACGAAGCTATTCTGGTCTTGTCTAGGGAGCCATTATGTATTGAATTTCCAACGTCATTATCTCTAAAGGGCAATATTACTTGGTTTTCCCCCATTAGCATTCATTGGGAAAAGACAAATGAGTACACATTTTCAGAGTGGAAAGGCAGGGGGAGGAGGTGTCATGTGCTCCAATCTGGACAACCAGCAGCTCTGGAAGATGTGTGCTCCCAATTAGAGATCAGTACCTTTAGGTGACAATTCAAAATTATAAGACAAGTTTCAGTTATTCAGGCAGCAACTGGTTTTCCAAACTAATGGGATTGGTGTGGATTTTTCACTTAAAAACAAATCTCATCTATGCTTTGTCATGCCTTGTTTCCTGACATATGTTAAAATCTCCCTGTGGGAAGACAGGGTGGGATTTTATTTCAGACTCCCCCACCATGACCTTCTTTGCCTTCTTCCCTTCCCCCAAATCAAGACCTTGATATAAACGTAGCTAAGGAAAGGAACCATGTAAGACAAACTCTAAGAAGAGAGATGGTGGTGTTTGTGTTCTCTGTGTGCTGGCATGTGTCTGGTGTGTGCTAATGGGGCTATAAGTGGCAAGTAGAGGTCTTGGGGGTGGTGGGGGCAAGGCTTTCTTGAAGATGAAAAGCTGTCCTCCCAGCTGTTCCACCCTACTTGTATCAGGTAAGATTGTGTTAACTCCATGAAACAGATAATCAACTATTGTAAATTTTATGTAATAGGAGCTGAATTTTCTCATGAAACAAGAAATCTGGAATGAAGTCATTCAGATGTCGTTGGTGGCTTCTTTTCCTACCATCCTTAGTAGGAGGCTTCTTGCTTCATGGTTGCAAGATGGTTGCTTTACCTCCAGGCATCACATCCATATTTCTGAGAAAAAAAGAAATGGATGAGAAGGAGAAGGAGGAGGGAAAAGAGTGGGAGAGGAAGAAGTGAAGAAAGGTGAGGGGAAGAAAAGAAAGGAGGAGGGAGAGAGAAGGGAAGAGGAAGGAGGAGAAGGGCACAGAGTCCTTTCTTAGAATTCTGTGTCTTTCTTTGAATTCTTACTCAGTATAATTCTGTTTCCATCTTCTTGGCCAGAAATGGATCACATGGACACCTCTAGTTGCAAAGGACTCTGGAAAATCAGTTTAAACTGAGCACATTGCAGCTTAGTTAGAAAACAATTCTAATAGAAAGGCAAAAAAAGTGAATGAATTTGGTCTAGGGAACCAGCAGTGTCTGTCATCCTACCCAGTTCCTACAGCTCCACACACAGAGACATCCTGATTTTCAACTCCCAACAACAGTGTCAGGGTTACCTGCTCTTCCTCTTAGGCAGTCTGTCCTAGAAGCCCAGTGAGACTCACTACCCATTTTTCTTCTGCCTGTGACCTCAATATCATAAGCTACTTCACCCATTCATCTTGGTAAGAGAGAATAAAGCAAATGCATTTCACATACATGGTCTAGGCCCAAGGTGCCACCACTCAGACAACCAGACTGAAGACCCTTTGGTTAAACTGAGAGATTGCTGACTGGAGAGAGAACAAGCAAGAAAATATCCAATGTGAATCTGGAGAGGCTGGCTGAGGCAAGATCACATGGGGATTTGTGAGTTGCAGTTATAGTTGGGTCAAGCAAGACCCTGGGGTCTATAAATGCAAAAAGATGCCCAGCTAACTGGTCAGAATGGCCATTATAAACAAAACAACAAACAACAAGTGTTGGAGAGGTTGTGGAGAAAAGGGGACCCTAGTACACTGTTGGTGGGATTGCAGACTGGTACAACCACTATGGAAAACAGTATGGAATTTTCTAAGAAAACTAAAAATGGATCTGTCTTTTGACCCAGCAATTCCACTGCTCAGATTATATCCTAAGAACCCTGAAACACCAATCCAAAAGAATCTATGCACCCCAATGTTCATAGCAGCACAATTTATAATAGCTAAGTCCTGGAAACTACCTAGGTGCCCATCAGTAAATGAATGGATCAAAAAACTATGGTACATTTACACAATGGAATTCTATGCAGCTGAAAGAAAGAAAGAGTTCATACCCTTTGCAACAGCATGGATGGAGCTGGAAAGCATTATGCTAAGCGAAATAAGCCAGGCAGTGAAAGACAAATACCATATGATCTCGCCTTTAACAGGAACCTAAACAACAAAACAAAGAAACAAGCAAAATATAACCAAAGACAGTGAAATAGAGAACAGGCTGACGGTGACCAGAAGGGAGAGGGGAGGGAATTTTGGGGGAAAAGGGGAAGGGTTTACAGGAACAAGTATAAAGGACACATGGGCAAAAACTAGGGGGGGTGCTTATGGGGGGGAGGTGGGGAGCACTGGGAAGGGTGGGCTGGGATGGGAGTAAAAGACAGAAAACTGTACTCAAACAACAATTAAAATTACAAAAAGATGCCTAGCTAACCCCAAGGCATTCATGTTCTATGAGGGCAGCACTTACATGGAATTAGACAATAAAATTCAGACTCTGATATGTACAAAAACATGTAGAGACACAACACTGTTAATGACAGCATGGATGAGATAGCTTCGATTTCAATGAGGTGATATTTAAATTTAGCTTTGCATAGCAGGTAGGATTCTTATAAGGTAATGAAGTGAGAGAGAGGATATTTTAAGCAGAGAAAATTATCTGAGTAATAGTTTGGGGGCAGGAGAGCAAGCAGTGACTGGCCCTCTTGAGCTATGAGACAGTGTTTGCAAGGATTGGGGTGCCTAGAGTGATGGGATGGGGAAGGCAAGGCAGAGAATATCTCAGGAGATGAAGCAGAAAAGAGCATTGGGCTATAAAGACTAAATGTCATCTTAGGAAGTTGGATTTTATATCCATACTACCCATATTTTATGTCCATACTACCTATTATGTCCATATTGAATCTACAGATTCAATGCAATCCCTATCAAAACACCAATGACATTTTTTTTCACAGAACTAGAACAAATAATCCTAAAATTTATACAGACCCCCAAAGGCCCTTAGAAGCCCCAACAATTTTGAGGAAGAAGAACAAAGTTGAAGGTTTCATGATACCTAATATTGAACTACACTGTAGTAAGGCTTTGTAATCAAAACAGCTTGGTACTGTCATAAAACAGACACACAGATCAACAAAGCAGAGGAGAGAGCCCAGAAATAAACCTATACCTATATGGTCAAGTAACCCATGAGAAAAGAGGTAAGAATATACCTTACCTCTTACATGGGGTAAAGGCAGTCTCCTCAATAAATGGTGTTGAAAAAACTGTACAGATACATGCAGAAAAATAAAACTAGAGCACCTCCTTATACCATATGCAAGAATAAACTCAAAATGGATTAAAGACTTAAATGTAAGACCTGAAACCATAAGATTCCTAAAAGAAAACAGAGGCAGTAAACTCCTTGACATCACTCTTAGTAATCTTTTTTTTTTTGGATATATATTCTTGGGCAAGAGAATCTGACAAACAAAAAACAAATGGGACTACATCAAAAGTTTTGCACAGCAAAAGAAGCCATCAACAAAACAAAAAGGCAATCTATTGAATTGAAGGAGTTATTTGCCAATGATACATCTAATAAGGAGTTAATAACAAAATATATAAGAAACTTATACAACTTAACCCCAAAAATTCCAATCAAAAAGTAGGCAGAAGCCCTGAATAGACACTTCTCCAAAGAAGACATACAGATGGTTAATAGACATATGAAAAGATGCTCAATGTCACTAATAATCAGAACATGCAAGTTAAAACCAAAATGACATATCATCTCATCCTTGTCAGAATGGCTACTATCAATAAATCAATAAACAAGTGTTGACAAGGATGTGGAGAAAAGGGAACCCTAAAACCCTAATACACTGTTGGTAGGTTTGCAAATTGATGCAGCCACTGTGAAAAACAGTATGAGTTTCCTCAGAAAATTCAAAAATAGAACTACCATATGACCCAGCAATCCAATTTCTGAGTATTTATTTGAAGAAATACAAAACAGTAATTCAAAAAGGTATATGCATCCCTATGTTCACTTCAGTATTATTTATAATAGCCAACATATGGAAGTAACCTAAGTGTCCATTGATAGGAGATTGGCTAAAGAAGATGTGGAACATATACATGATGAAATATTACTCAGTCACAAAAAAAGAATGAAATCTTACCATGTACAACAGCATGGACGGACCTAGAAGGAAGTAAGTCAGACAGAGTAAGCCAAATACTGTGATTTCACTTATATGTGGAATCTAAAAAACAAATAAGTGGGCAAATAAAGCAGAAACACACTCGTAGCTACAGAGAACAAACTGATTGTTGCCAGATGAGAGGGGAATTTGGGAGATGGGTAAAAAAGAGGAAGGGATTAAGTAGTAAAAATTGGCAGTTATAGAATAGTCACAGGGATGTAAAGTACAGCATAGGGAATATAGTCAATAATACTGTAATAACTATGCATGGTGTCAGATGGGCACTAGTCTTATTGAGGGGATCACCTTGTAGGTTATACAAATGTCTAATTTCTATGCTGTGCTCTTGAAACTAATATCATATTGAATGTCAACTATCATTGAAAAAACAAAAAAAAAATTAAAGAAAACTTAAGCTTTAATGTCTCAGGCCAACTCAAGAGTCCCCATACAGAGAGAAATTATAAAGGATGATTCACTGTAATCCATGATTTTGAAAGAACAATTTATACCTGAAGAGTTCTATGATAGGAAAAATTTCATATTTTAATTTTTTTTAAAGTTGGATTTTAACTACTAGAAACTAGGGAGCCATAAAAGATTTTAAGCATATCTGTGTTTTGGAAAATAATTCCACCAGAGCTATTCTAGGTAGGAACAGAGCAAAGAGCCAACATTATCACAACATAAATGAAAATAGGAGATCACAAATTGTAGTGGACACTGAAAAACCCGACGGTAAGGAGACTACATGGATCAGCACAGGGACCAGGGAGGTTGCAGCTCCAGGCCCCATGCACCGGGGTAGGCCATGGGGCTCCTGGGAGAGAGCTGAGTCATCCGCTCCCTCCCTGGCCAAACAAGGACTGAGCAGCACCGGGGTAGGCCAGTTTACCAGAGGGCACAGAGACAGGAATGAGGACGAAGAGGCACCCGCCACGAAGGGTCTGTAAGCACCCACACAAAGTCCTGGTGAAAGTGTGCAACCCACCCGGTGCATCCAAAGACACCCACCTCTATGCCCGTGCCCCCAACTCAGAGAGAGCGTGGTTTGGTAAAAGTGTCGGAAACCACA
The DNA here is from genome assembly GCA_028533065.1 of Trachops cirrhosus. Classification (NCBI taxonomy): domain Eukaryota; kingdom Metazoa; phylum Chordata; class Mammalia; order Chiroptera; family Phyllostomidae; genus Trachops; species Trachops cirrhosus. The sequence goes on along the minus strand of CM052543.1, from coordinate 76,646,780 downwards.
TTGTTGAAAAAGGAAAAAGCTCGGGCGCTCCCCGGAACCTATGAGGCCCAGGCTGTGAATTTGGGGGAAGTGGGTACCCCTCGGGACCCAGCAAGTGCGTATCCATGAACCCAGAAAAAGCGCGGGCGCTCCACGGAATCTGTGAGGCCCAGGCCCTGAAAGTAGGAGAAGTGGGCACCCCTCGGGATCTAAAGAGTGTGCACCCATGAACCCGGAAAAGGCATGAGCGCTCCGCGGGACATTGGAACACACAGTGGTGAACTCCCAAGGATGCACACAGTTGCACCCAGCCCCCACACACAGGTCCCTTCCAGGAAGCAACAGATGGCCTTGGGGGAGAACGCACACGCCTACACTATGAACAGTAGGCCAGAGGCTGACTGAGTCCTGAATGGGAACAGAGAAAAACTGTCTCCAGTTGCCCCTCAGTGGGCTGAAGCCAGCTAGAAAAACTGGTTTGGCCAGTCTGAAACCAACAATAAGTGTTTTTTGTTTTGTTTTGTTTTGTTTTGTTTTGTTTTGTTTTTTGGGGTGTTTGTTTGTTTTTGTTTTCTTTTAATTATTTTAAAGTAACCTTTCATCTTTTCATTTGTATTACTTTTTAATCTATCAATTATTTATGCTTCTCTTTCTGTCACCCTAGTCTTGACCCTTCTCCCTTGCTTTCCAAATTTATCTCTTCTTCTTCCTTCCATCGTCTGCTTGGTTCCTTCCTTTTTTTTTGAACCTGCAAATAATTGCATAATTGTATTATCATTATTTCATTATTCGTACACCTTTTATTTTTATAGTATTTTGGTATTCCTTCTCTTTCTCTATAGACTTCATTGCTTGGCTGATTATATTGTATCATTTGATAGGTTTCCCC
>CM052543.1:76611028-76645412 GCA_028533065.1 Trachops cirrhosus | reverse complement strand
AGAACCTATGCACCCCAATGTTCATAGCAGCACAATTTACAATAGCTAAGTCCTGGAAACTACCTAGGTGCCCATCAGTAAATGAATGGATCAAAAAACTATGGTACATTTACACAATGGAATTCTATGCAGCTGAAAGAAAGAAGGAGTTCATACCCTTTGCAACATCATGGATGGAGCTGGAAAGCATTATGCTAAGCGAAATAAGCCAGGCAGTGAAAGACAAATACCATATGATCTCGCCTTTAACAGGAATCTAAACAACAAAACAAAGAAACAAGTAAAATATAACAAAAGTCACTGAAATAGAGGACAGGTTGTCAGGGCTCAGAGGGGAGAGGGGAGGGAATTCCAGGGGAGAAGGGAATGATTTACAGGAACAAATATAGAGGACACATGGACTAACAAGGGGGGTTGGAAACGGGAGGGAGGAGGGGAGGAATGTGGGGGGGCTGCCTGGAATGGGAATAAAGGATAGAAACTGTACTGAATAAACTAAAATAAAAAAATTAAAAAAAAGAAAAGAAAAGAATTCCACCAAACAAGAGTTAATAGCCTGGGGGTGGGGAGACAGAGTTAGAGTCACCAGGAGGAGGCTGGTCCCACAGAGGCCTGACCTAGAACGGAAACAGTCGGGGGAGAGGAGTGAGGAAGAGTAAGTGGGTTGGGGCAGTGGCATTTATGAATCGAGGGAGACATCACGGGTTGGAAAATGAGTTCAGTGGGAGCAGTTCTGATTCTCCCCAGGGACTTATTTAGCTGGATGTCTGAGGTGAGGGGTCACTATCCCTCAGTGGGTGGTAGAACTGTGGTTGTGGATAGGTTTGTTCAGGAGCCACGTAAATCAGAACGACAAAAGCCTGACACAGCTACTTTGTTTTCTTTTTTTTTAATTTTATTTTTCAATTACAGTTGACACTCGACACTATTTTGTATTAGTTTCAGGAGTACAGAACAGTGGCCACACAACCATACAACTTAGAGTGACCCCTCCCCCCAATAATACAAGCACCCACCTGGCATCAGAGTTATTAGAATGTTCCCTACACTGTACTTTACAACCTTATGACTATTTTGTAACTCCAATTTGTACTTCTTAATCCCTTCATTTTTTTCCACTTGCCCTCCCCCAACTCCTCCTCTCCTCTCTGGCAACCATCAGTCTGTTCTCTGTATCTATGAGTGTGGTTTTGTATTATTTGTTCATTTATTCTATTCTTTAGATTCCCCATAGAAGTGAAATCATATGGTACTTGTCTTTTTCTGCCTGACTTATTTCACTCAGCATAATATCCTGTCCACCCATGTTGTCACAAATGGTAAGATTTCATTTTTATGGCTGAGTAGTACTCCATTGTGTAAATGTACCACAGCTTTTTTATCCACTTGTCTATTGATGGGCACTTGGGCTGTTTCCATATCTTAGTTATTGTAAATAATGCTGCAATGAATATAGGGGTGCATATATCCTTTCAAATTAGTGTTCTGGATTTCTTTGGATATATACCCAGAAGTGGAATCACTGGGTCATAAGGCAGTTTCATTTTTAATTTCTGAGGTATCTCTATCCTGCTTTCCATAGTGGCTGCACCAATCTGCATTCCCACCTACAGTGCACAAGTGTTCCCTTTTCTCCACATCCTTGCCAGCACTTGTTGATTTATTGATCATAGCTGTTCTGGCAGGTGTGTGGTTTTAATTTACATTTCTCTGATGATTAGGGACATTGAGTATCTTTTCATATGTCTGTTGGCCATCCATGTCCTATTTGGAGAAGTGTCTATTCAGGTTTTCCGTCCATTTTTTAAATTAGATTTTTTTTGGTGTTGAATTGTATGAGTTCCTTATAAATTTTGTATATTGACTCCTTATCTGGTATATCATTGGCAAATATCTTTTCCCATTTAGTAGGTTATATATTTGTTTTGTGGATGATTTCCTTTGCTGTGCAAAAACTTTCTAGTTTAATATAGTCTTGTTTGTTTATTTATTTATTTTTGTTTCCCTTGCTTGAGAAGATATATCAGAAAAAATATTACTAAGAGAAATGTCAGTGTTTATTGCCTATGTTTTCTTTTAGTTTTATGGTTTTGAGTCTTTCATTTAAGTCTTTCATCCATTTTGAGTTTATATGGTGTAAGAAGGTGGTCAGTTCATTTTTTTTGCATGTATCTGTCCAATTTTCCCAACTCTATTTATTGAATATGCTGTCTTTATCCCACTGTATGTTCTCTGGCACAGATAGTCTAGGGAGAAGCCAGAAGAGTGTGAGAAGGCACGGTTAGGGAGGGAGGAAGGGATCAGATCAAGGAGTGGTTTGGAAATGAGCAAGCTCTTCTTGCTAAGATGTTAGGAAAGAGTTTTGACCCAGGGGTTCGGGGCTTAGCATTTGGCTGAGGGGTGGGATGGGGAGAATTCCGACCTCCCTTTTTCAGTTCTTATGGTTGAACAAGTAATACAATAGTAAAATTGACACAAGTCTAGAATTCACAGAAAAAAACAATTTAACATGTACTCATGGGAGAATCACAGCATGATGCTCAGATCATAAAATGAGGCTCAAAGAAATGACTGAACCAGACACCTCTTTATACTTTTTAGGCAAAGAGATCAATAAATTGTGAGAAATTTACAGGACAAAGAAAGTTAGTGCTCATTGGAAAGGAATCTAAGCAAGGTTTGGATATTCCTCAGTGAGGAATCTGAACAAAGTTTGGGCTTGGGTAGTAAATTAGTAAAGACATCACTAGGCTTGCTTATACAAAATTTCCACTCTGGATTTGTCTAACTCTTGTGATAACTTTCAGCCCTCAGGAGCAAGGAGAGTGCCTACTATATGGGACATTCCCCTTCTGCTTTTAATAGAACAGAAAAGTCAGTTTTCTTCTTGCACCACAGTTTCACAAGTAACTTGCATTCCAAATAATTAATATACCATTGCGGGGTATCTTGGGGCAGCCTGCCCTGAGCCTCAAGAGTGGGCAGGATCTGCTCTGGTTTTTCACTCTGCACCCCAGGATGAAGTGGCACCTGTAAAATTTCCTTAGTTCATCTTGGAGGATTACCTGCTAGAAAGGGCAGGGGTCTTCCTTTCAAGACTTCTTGTCTTGCCCCTTTAATTTTCCCTGTGGTCGTGTGACCCTGGGCACTGACATAATGAAGAGCTATTTTTTGCCACAGTATAAGGGGACTGGGGCAGGTGCTATCCAGATGGGGTTTTAGCTGTGCAGTAAGTTACATAGTTTGAGCACATGCTTTACAGCTTGGAGCAGTCAGTCCTTTATGCTCCCCACAGTTTTGCTGTCTTCCCAAGCCCTACGTGTCCCATGGCTCCAATTCTGGGAGCAGGGCAGAGGAGGAGTATTTCAGAGATGGTTTCTTACCCTACTTCCACCATGGCTATACACTCCTGCCCCGGTTCTCTCTCTCTCTCTGCTCCTCAGGCATCTAGGGAAGTAGGGTTCTCTTCAGTTGGGATCCAGGCCTATTTCTTAACTTTGCATTAGCACTGCCCTCCTCACAGCCCCTGACTGGAGAGTCCCCTGGCAACAGCCAGCCACTCCCCAATTCTTGCTTGCAACAGTTTGTAGGTGCCTTTTAGTGGCTTCCCATTGTCCTGAAGATAAACTTTGGATTAACCCAGGAACTATCAGGCTTGCCCTTGCCTGGTCTGGTGTCTGCTTCCTTCTCTGGCTTGTCTCCTCTGCCTGAGAGCCACAATAGCTCCTTTCATGCCATGCTCCTGCCTCAGGACCTTTGCACATGTTGCTTCTGTTCCTGTGTCAGAATCATTTTCCAAGTCTGCTTGTCACTCCAATACCAGTCTTCTTTGTCTTACCTCCTTAACATCTCCTGACCCTTCAGCTCAGTTCTCAAAGCTACACCCTCAGGGCTTTGAATTATGTTTTATTCATACACTATTAATGGAACTATTTGATAAATATCTTACCTATTAGCGTCTCTTTCCTTTCAGCATTGTACCCCAGAGGTTGGCCCAGGGCTCAGTGAAGAGTAGGTCCTTATATCAATACATGTGTAGAGTGAATGGAGCAGTTGGCTACCTTTTCTCTACTTATGCCCACATGATGCATAGGGTAGAGACTAGATGTGTTGCTCCTCCCACTAGAAGAGACATGACTCCCTCTAGAACAAGCTTGTGTGTGACTTCACAGCTGTGTCATCCCCAACTCCTTTCAGCAGTGCTCCTGGATGGACTGAAAAAAACACTATTTGAGAGGCAAACCATTGCCCTTCCTCATGTGAATGTAGCTTCTGGCATCCCTCTGCCACCTGTTGTTGTTCAGCACTGTCAGGCAGGCATGCCTGAGAAATAATGTGGTCAAACACCTTGAAATTTTCTGGTAGGATGGGCTGGTACTAAAAGGTGGCTCAGCCTGGGAGTTCTGACTCCTGGTCTTTCCTTTCCCTAACAGGCTTGCATAGCCTGGGTTTGACGAGTCCTTGCCAGTAGAAACTTCAAAAAGCAACACAGAGAGTTAGCCAACAAGCTAAGGCAACATTCAGAGGCATGTGGAGAGATTAATCTACTTGCCCAAGGACACGGGCTTAGCAAGTGGTGTGGTTGGATCTCTCTCATCTAGAGCGAATTGTAACCAAGTCCTCAGCTTATGAAGGAAAAGACAGGAACACAAATATTACTCAGTCTATGTAAAGTGACATGGATCAGATCTATCCTCCCCAGGGCCTCACGGTCTCAGTAGCCATTCATGGCTTCCAAATATGTGCAAAGCTTCCTTGGGTTTATGTAAATTTCCTGCCTTGAGGTTTTAAGACCCGACCATTTATTAAATCACCTAGGGTTCCAGATGGAAAGGGCCTCAGCATAATCTAGTCCATCTCTTTTATTGCACAAATGAGAAACTAGAGGCCCAGGACAGAGGTATTAGAAGTAGGGCTGGGACTCTTTCTAGCAGTACCCATCCTCCCAGGGTTTGTGATCTGTAATGAAGTCCCTGGGCCCCTGCCCAGGCTTTGACACTGCAGCCTCTCTCAGGAGCCACCCCTAACCCTGTTGCCCCATCTTGGATGAGGCTGGGCAGCTTCATGGCAAGCAGCATGGCCTCCTGGTCCCCAATTAAGTGGCCAGCCCTTGCTCTGTTTCTGTGATTTCTGCCAGTGTCTGGCCTCTTCCCTTCCTATAAGCCTGCTCTTCCCCATGACAGCTGCTTCACTAAGCACTAACTCTGAGGGCTAGGCTGAGCATCCCAGGAGGTCAGTGGTCTCAGAGCCATTTTCACATGGGCTCTAGATCAAGGCACAGCTTGAGTTGTGTAGCACTAGGATTTAAATCTTCAAATGCTGTTCTCCGTCTTGAATTTGGACCCTGAGGAGTGGGCTGGGGAGAGGGGAGTACTGTGATGGGGGCGGGAGGATCTTGAAAAAGGGGTTCTGGGCAGCAATCTGTGGTTGGGGTTGAGCACCTCATCCCTGGCACCACATCTGGCTCTAGCTGAAATGACAGCTGCAACTACAACCAGAGCCGACTCAGGGGCGCCAGGACACAGCCATTCACGTGCACAAGAATGGTGCACATTTGGTGCAAATTCCCCTTAACTGCCAAGGCTCCAATTAACGTGGGTTGCTGTGTCTGGTGCTGGGTTATTTTATCTTTTTTTCCTGGTCCCCTCAGCTTTCTATTTCAGAGTGACACTAGCTCTGTCATTGTGTTTGCCCTGCTCTCTTCCCACCCTCAGTAGAGTAAAATCAAAAGGCGGCTTCGTGGCAAACCCGCGCAGACTCTGGCCCGGCCCTCGACTGCAGGCTCCTGTTGCTTTTCGGAAGTGGCCGACCTGGGAAAGCATCCCTTACTGCCCGAGGGCGAGGGGTCGAGCCCGGAGCCCGAACCAGGGCCGGGGCCAGGGAGGCAGGGGCCGCGGCGGGGGGGGGGGGGGGGAACGCAACTCAACAGCCAGCGGAAGGGGACAGGGAGGCGGTCGCCAGAAAAGCCCGCGGGGCCCCGCCCACTGGTCCCCGCCCACTGGTCCCACCCAGCTGGACGCGCGTCTCCCCCACCCACCCCTGGCTGAGGGGAGGCGGGAAAACAGAGAAAGCCTCTCCCGTCGTCCGGCCCCAAGCCCGCCACTCCCAGCTCCTCTGCACTCTGCCAGTCCTCCCGCGATCGTCTCGAGGAGACCGCGCTGTGCAGGTAAGCGGCTGAGGAGATGATAAAGTTGGGTTCTTCTTCCAGGAGGAAGAAGCTCGGGTGGGGATGGATCGCGGACGCCGGGGAGCTGCCGGGTTTGTTTCGTAGGTGTGAGCCGTCTTCACTGACACCTGCCGCTTGGGCAGCGGAAATCGGGTTGGGATGTAAAAAAGGAGGTAGGCGTCGGAAGGGGAGACGGGCCTCTGAGGGAAGGCAGGCGCTGGAGGTGGGGTGAAGCTGATGGCTGAAAGAGCTCTTGCTGCTGCCTGGAGCTTGAGGCTGTGGTTTTCAGGAGAAGGCGAAAGGGCTGCACCACCCTACACTCAGGGGGAGTCTTTCCTTTGCTCTTTGGAAGCTGTGGACACCGGAGCAGAGCGTTGGAAAGTGGCTGATGTGAGTGTGGACACAAGCAATACAAAATGGAACTTGCTGATTTGGGGAGAGCCAGGCCTGTGGGGGAGGTAAAGAAAGGCTGGGGTTCCAGGGCATGGGGATTCATGAGAACGCCTGCATCAATTTTTTTTTCTCCTTGTTTATCCAAACCTATTTCTTCTAGGGGGCCCTGACCCACTCTCCGCCCCATTCTCTCCTTTCCTCCTGCCCAGCGCCTTTCCCGGCAGGGCTGACCCTGGCAGAACCTCCCACATTGTGTCTCGCTGAGCTTCGTGGGGAGTTGGAAGAGCAGCACGCAGCCTCTGGCGCTTGCCTCTGGCTCTTACAAGTGGTGGCTGGTAGAGAAAGCACCCAAGGGTGGGGCAGGGAGCAGCTGTGCTGGAGAAATGGGCCTGCCCAGACCCCTGCTGCCAACCTCCAGATGTGAGGGGCTTGGGGCAGCTAAGAATTCTTTCTCCCCACCCATGTGACCTCTGTCTTCATTTCCTTTGTCTCCTTGGTATGGTGCTCTGAGGCTGGGCTGGACTTCCAGGTTTGGAGATGGATTAGTGGGCAGTCGGTTCTGGTGAAAGGACCCCCACTCTGGGTGCCGGGTGCTCTCATATTGTGTATGTGGGTGTGTATATCTGTTTCTGCAACTTAGCCTTTTGCCTGTGATGGGCCTGGTAGTTGCCATGGAAACTCCCTTTTAATTCTCAGCCTCCCTCCTTTTTCTGCCCATTCCTCACCTCCAAATCTCCTCCCCTCCCCCCAACATGGCTGCCTAGATACTGGTTATCTGGCTTCTCTGGGAGGGTTCCCTGCATAGCTAGCCCCCACCCAAACTTACATAGCCCCTTACCCACTCCACTCATCCCTCACCACACAACATATCACAAACACACCCAAACACATATATGTACATATACCATACTACACACACACCACCATTCATACACATATATCACATCGCATACACACCAAATACACCATATGTATAACTCACTACAACACACCGCTTACAATGCTACCCGTACACCCTGCCATCACATTGTGCATGCTCACACACACACAAACTATAACCCATACCATTGCCTCCCCAACACACACGATACTTCTATATAAATCTCAGCTGGAAGACCAGACATTTCCTGCCTTATCAGCTCTATGCCAAAGCATATAAGGGAAGGCTGAGAAAGCCCAGAAGGAAACATTTCCCCAGGAAGCCTGACAGGAAGATAGAGAGAAACGCACTTCCAGATCCCCAAGGGGAGACCCTCTTCTCGGTCCTAGACTCAAGAGGTGGGTCTCAGACCAGAATTTAAATCTGCCCCTGAGTAAAGCCTGAGGCTCCCGGACCCGTCCTAGGAGTCTCTGCTCAGAGCCAGCCTACCTACATCCCCCATAAATCAGAGCACATGCTTCCCTGCCCCATAGCCCTGTTGTATTTAGGTGGCTGCCATCTGGATGCCAGGCAGCCTGTGCCAGGAAGCCCCCAGGACTCTCTGTCTAACAAATCACTCACCAGCTTCTGCCCAAGTGCTCTGGAGGAAATAAATCAGTTATGACAGCCCCAGCCCCAGGAGGCAGAGAGCCTGTAGCATACAGGCTACATGCCTGGAGCCATAGACCCAGGTTTTCATCCAGACTCTGCCCCAAGGGTAAGTGCATTTATTCCATAGATATGCTTGGATGTAAACTGGGTTTTGGTGAAAGCCAGAAATGGCTTAGACTGGTCTAAAGCAACTGAAAGCCTCCAAGATTTTAAACCTCTGTTTCCACATCTGTCCATTTCCATGTCTGTCAATATTGCTTTGTTTTAGGGGGTAGGGTTAGATTCCATGATTTCAAAGGCATTTCTGCCTCTAAATTTTTGTAGATTATATGATCTGAAAGAGATCCCTTTTCTCTCTAGGTGCTGAAATGTAATCATTATTTCATAAAACAGGGTTGCAGCTGAGCTGAGCAGGAAAGGAGCGCTTCTCTGTTTACTCCAGAGAAAGCCTCCCCTTACATTTGGTAAGACAGGGGCACCTAAGAAACTGACACCAAGTTTTCTTCTCTTGGGCCATGGGAGCCAGCCCCTTCTAGACACTGGTCTACCTGGTCTTTCTGCCAGGATGAAAACTGGAACTGGGCAGAGTCTTGAAAGAAGTGCCCTCTGGAGAGGATGAGATTAAGGCCATCTTTTGATGGGTCTGTGAAATCCTCTGGAGGGGCAGAGCCTTTGGCCAGTTAGAGAGTGGGACAGGGAGAGTTGGTCAGTACTCTCTGCACCTGATGCGAAGCAGTGTATTTTCAGCTCAGGCAAAAGCTTGTGGCCAATTTGGCAGCATCTTTGCTTTGGAATAGGAGGCAGGAGGGGAGAACCTGACCTGAGAAAGTATGAAGTCAGCTTGGAGTCTGCTAGAAAGATATTCGAGGGAGCACAGGGCCCAGGAAAGGAGCTGGGACTCTGGGAGTGTGACTGCTCCAGCTCAGAATATCTTATCTGGGGTGGAGGGGACTGGGGATGAGGGAGGGTCTAGTTGGAATGACAGTGACACCTGCCCCCCCCCACACACACACTGCTGAAGGGTAAAGTCAGGCCTCAGAAGAGACCTGAGGCCAAGATCTTAGATTCATTCTTACATTATTTTAACAAGTGTTAATTGAGTTCCTCTGATGTGCCAGGCTCTGTGCGCTTCCGGGGGCTCACAAAGCTGTGAAATGATGGTTTCTCATTCACCAGAGCCCTCCTTAGATAGACCAATTGACTTGTCATGTCCCTTCCTCTCTCCCCCTGCTTACCTGACCCCACCTCCCACCAGGAAGGCTCTGCAACCTTCTTCAACAGAAAGGCCCTACACACTCACACACACTCACAGTTCACACACTTTCCCTTTCAAACATGTACATAATCTAGCAGACCTAACACATAGATGGGCACATGCTCACAGGTTCTCACACACCCTCTCACCTCACCCAGCTGCACTCTGTCACCCAGACCATTGTGATGGACTCTTCCTTTCCATTTGCTCCATCCCAGTCTATTTTCCCACTGACCTGCTAATCAGGTCCAGCTACATCAGGCCTCCTGTGGCTCTCCATTGCCTCTTAATAAGGACAGGTGCCTGGCACTGGCACTCAAGGCTCTCTGGAACCTGGCTGCAGCTACTCTCTAGGCACCTTCTCCGATGGTCATCCCATGTCTGTATTTCCTCCCTTCTGCCTGTGCTTAGGTCCTTTCTGGAATAAGCTCTGTCACTCCAGCCTGCTGACTTTGGGGGTGATAGCCTTCAGAGACACACACACACGTGGGCTCTAATCTGGATTCTTATGCTTGCTAGTTTTCTTAATATTTCTAGACCTCAGTTTTCTTATCTGTCAGATGAGCATGAGGGTTGAGAAAGGTAAGCTATGCAAAGAGCTTTATGTGCTGCCTAGCACATAGCAAACATTCAGTAGCTATTAGCTGCTATGATAGTAATGATAGCAGTAACATTATTATCAGAATGACATTTTGTTGTTATTATATCATCCTTCAAGGCGCCTGTCAACTGCTCATCCTTTCAGATAGCTTTTCCTAATTCCTGGGAAATAGACATGCTTTCCTACTCCCTGTACCATTGAATGCTCTACGGCCCAATGTACTTTCATTTTAGCTACTTTTGTCCACACCTTCTCCCCTCTGCCCCAGTTTACCTCTTCAATGGCAAAGTCAGCTTATCCCCTAGACAGTGCCTGGCTTGGTGTCAGACACATGGAGAAAGCCCAATGAGCACATGTGAGCTGGGCATAGGCGGGAAAAAGTCCTCACTCACCAGGAGGTGTTGAAAGCCCACTTGTCCTTCAAAGCTGTCTTCTGGCAGTCACTCATACCCAGGTGCAAACCATACATTCCCAAGGTGTAGATTCCTTCATTCTTATACCCAGTTCTTTTGGTAAAGTCTAAAACTAAGAATTTGACTCTATCTTAGGTCTGGGATGCTTAAGGGCTGAAGTCAATGGAGGTAGCTGATTTATCATAGTATTGGTGATTGGGATTTGACTGAGACCTAGAGAGCAGACATGGGGGGAAGTGCGGGGTGAAGAGGAGACTGAGAAAGTTTTGAACTCCTTTGAAATTTCATACAGATCCTTAGGTTGTTCTGAGTTTAGACTGGACTATGACTTAAAGGGATAATGACGTTGAAGTGTCCGGTCAGTCAGTCATCAACATTTATTGAGCAGCTACTATGCTTAAGTTCTGGAGATTCAGACATGCCTAGAATGTGACTGTGTACCCAGGAAGTTCAGAGCCCAATGCGGGAGATACACACCCTAGTGGTGGCAGTATGTGGAAAGAGGTGTGGGAAAGAGGGTTGGTTCTGTGGGAATAGAGGAAATGAAGGCATGTGTCAGGAAGGAGGGGACAATGTGTTTCCTGAAGCAGAGATAAACAAGGTCAGGTAAATCCTCCATGCACACATAAACCTACCCTCACCACCCAGAGGTAGGACAGACCCTAGGTATTCAGGCCCTAAGGGTCAGGACTTACCTCCATGCCACATCAACTCCCAAACAAGGCAATGTGAATATATTGCAAAGTACTTTGCAGGTTCAAACACAGAGGTCCGAGCTGTGATTTCAAGGAGGTATGCTGTTGGGCAGAGGTTGTATAAGAGGCTGGCCAAGTTGCCAGGTTACTGTGGTATGGCTGTGGGTATGGTAAGTGGGCCTGGCTCCTGAGCCTCTCTGGCCTGGCAGTGGCTCTGAGTTTCTGTTTCTGCCACTGGGACTGCTTGTCCGTCCTCTCTTGAATGGTCTTTTGTTAGCAGATATATGGAGGAGGTGATCCCATTGCTATCCTGACTTGTTCACACCCGCCCAACCTGTGGGCCCTGGCCTGGGGCTTCTGTGCAGTACTGCTTGCCAGCCAGATTCCCTAGAACTGAACTGAGATCCCCTCGGGAGCAAGACCTGGGCTGCTGTGCCTGCTCCCTGACACATTCTGGACAACTTGTGTTACTGGCCTGTGCTAGAGTTGGCCACACAGTGTTGCTCTTGCTTCTGTCTCTGAGGCTATTATGAGAAGCCCACGGGATAATGGCTGAGATGGCGGCACTGATGGTGGGGTGGCAGCAAGGCACTGAGCCCACTCTACCTTGAGGTCTCCAGAGAGACTTCTAGAAACCAGGCCTGTGTTTGTGACTTGTAAGTTCTGTGTTTCCTTTTCTGAGGAGGGGCACTTATTTTTTATGGTCAGTTATTTTCTTCCTCTGTGTTTCTCTTCCTGAGAAGTCATTTCATATTAAAGGTAAAGGTGCCTCCTGGTTAAAATAATAAGTCCACTACTATGTAACAAAGGAGTTTTGTCCCTCCCACTCCCCCTGGACAGCCAGATTGGGTAGATTCTGGGCTCCAGAGAAACAGCTTTGAGTCATGGGGACCTGTGGGCCCAGAATGCCCTGCCTCATGAAGGAAGGGCAGTGGGGCAGGCCCAGCAGTGGGACAGGACCCAGTGGGAATTGGCCACTGTGGGAGGTGTCAGGCAGTGAAGATCTGGGCCAGAGGCACCTGCCCTATTTCAGTGCTGTCTAGCAGCTGTTGGGGAAGTGTGGGGAATTAAGTCAAGGGTCCAGCCACTGTGAGTCCCTTAGCCCACTAGACTGTCACTGCCCTCTGCTCTCTCCTCAGTCTCAGGTTTTGAGTCCTCTTGGCTCATTAGCCTCTCTCTAGAATTTTATAAAGAGGCCAGTCATTTTAAGTGAGGCTATTAAACAGAATAATTGAGGTTCAATTGTTTATTTGATGGACATTTAAATGGAAATCTAGGGAACAGGTTGTATTTTCTCTGGAGGGCAAAGATTCATTTGTGACCTGTGTTTGGACCTAAAGCACTTGTTTTCAAAGGCAGCTTTTAAAGCCTTTGCTGGCTTTGGCCTGTGCTTCTGAACCACGGAAGCATCAGGCGATATGAACAGCTCACAGTGCTTCATAGTGCTTTCCAGGAAGGTGATGGGATGAGGTTGGGGGATTGTTTTTAACTGAATTTAAAATTTTTAATAGCTCTTTAGAAAACAATTTTAGATTTACAAAAAAATTGAACAGATAAGTAAGAGGTCCAGTATACTGCCCCCCTCCCAGTTTCCCCTATTATTAATATCTTACATGAATCTGATACATTTGTTATGAATGTTGACCTAAAAAAAATAAAAGGTCAAGCTTTTATTTGAGATCCAAAAGAATAACTATTTGGGAAGCACTGATTCAGGCAGAAACCCAGTGTTCCAATTAGGGAGTGAAGACAAGGTTTTTTTTTATAAGGATGGAGGGAGAATAACTACATGGAATAGAAGGAAGGACTTCCTTATTTTTTAAGATTTTATTTATTTATTTTTAGACGAAGGGGAAGGGAGGGAGGAGGGGGAGAGAAACATCAACATGTGGTTGCCTCTCACACACACCCCCTACTGGGGACCTGGCCCACTACCCAGGCATGTGCCCTGACTGGGAATCGAACCAGTGACCCTTTGGTTGGAAGGCTGGCACTCAATCCAGTGAGCCACACCAGCCAGGGCAGAAGGAAGAACTTTCTATAGGTGCAGATAAGGTAGTTATTCGTTAGGCTATAACTAGTGGTACTAATCCTAAAGAATGACTTTAATTTTCAGTCTGGTAGTCAGAATGTCTACTTTCCTGTTAGCTTTGCAAACAGTTGTTTGGCAGACTGGCCCAGTGGAAGGGTTACTTTGCCCAGTCTAAACATTCCAAAGATTTGAGGAGGAATTCATGCTGGGCAGTTCCTCTGGGGTGGCAGCTCCAATTCCATTTGGAAGTGGCTTCATTTATATTATCTTTCACACAAGTAATGAACCAATATTGACACATTATTAATAACTATCCGAAGTTTATTCTTAGTTCCTTAGTTTTTACCTAATGTCCCTTTTCTAGTCCAGGATCCCATCTAGGCTACCACATTATACTTAGTTGTCATGTCCCCTTAAGTTCCTCTTGGCTGGGACAGTTCCTCAGACTGGCTTTTTTTTTTTTTACCACCATGCAGTTTTGACTGGTCAGGCATATTGTAAGGTCCTTTAGTTGGGATTTGTCTGATGTGTTCCTCATGATTAGACTGGACTTACCGGTTTAGGGGCAAAGATCTCAAAGGTAAAGTGCGATTTTCATCACATCACATCCAGAAAACTGTTAGTGTGATTCATCACTGTGGTGTTGACAGGCCTGGGTCTTCAGTCCCTTTCAGTGTCCCTTCAGCACAATTCCAGGGCCTCGTGATGGGAGCTGTGCTCTTTCCAGTCCTTGAGACAAGCATATCATTCTGTTAACTCATGCTCCTCGGTTAGACCGTAAGCTCCGTGAGGCAGGGACTGTGCTATTGGAGCACCCTCAGTGATGAGCCAAGTTCCTGGACAACAGTAGGCTATTAATAAATGTTTGTTAATTTGGTTACTGGAAAGATAATGGTGCCATTTTTTCCAAAATTACACCTTGTTCCAAAATGTCCCTCTTTTTTCCCACCAATTTCTCCACCTAAGTGCAGGCAGATCTCAGCTATTTGGAAAGCAATCCGATTAAAATAACTTGGGTCAAGACATAAATGACTGTTAGAATTGGAAGTATTTACCTTTTAAAAGAAGCATTTTGTGAAATTTAAAAATCTCTCCTTGGGAGAATGTTATGGGTGTGGATATATTTTTGAGTAGGGGTGGTCTTTATTTCAGTTCTATACCCTACTCTAATTCTGAGCCATACCAGCAAAAAAGGGATCTGCATCTTGCTGCCCATTCAGAAAGGCTGCCAGTTGCCAGGCAAGTAGTTCTGTTGGCATCCCCTGTAGGCCAAGTTCCGGTGTACAGGATCGCCTACAGTGGGTCTGGGACACTGTCTGGCTCCTAGCGTAAGTGCACTGACATTCTGCTGGGCAGAGAGCAGAGGGAAGCCCAGCAGCTGCTGTGAGGTGGGCAGAGTCTGAGGAGGCAGACGAATGTGCTTGCTGCTCAGCTGGGAGGGATAGGGCAGAATTTTGAGCTGCTGGGGTCCAGCAATTGCTGACAGACAGGCTAGGCCTCCTCCCTCCTCCCGAGGGTCTCCAGGGTCCCAGTCTTACCCTAACATAGTGACAGAGCAGAGTTGCACAAGAAACTGAGAGAGGAAAAAAACACCATAATGCATGCTGAAGTTCGGTAAAGCATTTAACTTTATTAGGGTTATTCTCACTCTGGTTCCTCTTCCCTGGCCTGGGTAAGAACACTGCCATCCAAAGAGGCTAGCTGGGTCTTGAGTGAGGTCAGCATTTTCATTTCCCTTAATTTCCACACATTGCCACACTTGGCAGGGAGGCAGCAAGAAAGAGTGGCAAGAGCATAGCATTTGATGTCCAAAGAGTTAGGAGCTGATGCCAGCCATGCCATGGTTAGCTGTGGGACCTTGGGCAAGTAACATAACTCTGAGCTTTACCTTTTCTAATCTGTGAAATGGCAGTGACACCCCTCATCACCTGTCCTGTGGTGTTCCTTTGAGTTCTTGCTCATGATGTTGTCTGGTAAGTAAAGTGTCTTCCACATATTTGGTAGGTGTCGTCTTCACTGCCATCATCATCCCCTTCATGAAAGAGAAACAGGGTGGGGTGTGGAACATACAAAACCCAGTTGCTCCCCCTTTCTCTTATGACAGCTGTAGGTACACATGAGGGTCCGGGGCTGAAGGACAAGTCCCTGTCCTGATAATATCCTGTCCTGACCTCCCTGAAATCTAAGGAGGTGGGAGGGCCAGGCCTGCCCTTGGCATAGCATTCCAGTTTTGCAAAAGTCTACTTGGCCCTGCTGGTGCTTCTCTGGGCACAGCCCTCCTGGAGAGTCACACTGAAGGGACCCCTTGTGGGAGTTTCTGGCTTCTCCTGCAAAGACTTTGGGTTAGGAGAAAGACTAGGCAGCATGCTGACCAGAGGGGTGGGGTGCCCAGAGCCCTCCAGGGCTAGGTCTTGGGCTTCAGCCCCTGTCCAGCAGGCTGCCTGGACAGCAGAAAACTTTCATCTCCCACTGGACAGCTGTCCTGCAGTCAGGGAGTGTGGGAGATGCTGCTCCCAGGAATGGCAGCTGTCTGGTGACTTTCTGTTTTACACTCTTCCCTAGTGCATTTCTGCCTCTGCTTGTTCTTGGGAGCATCACTGTGACTAAGGCTCCCAGGGGCATGGTGGAGGCAATCAAGACAGCCAAGGGTATAGACCCAGCTAGGGTCTTGTGGGGAGGACGATGGCATGGAGGCTGTTTGATGTTTTTGCCAGAGCACATTTTCTCTTCTCTCAACAGCTCCACCTCTCCTGGCTTTGCCACCTGTGTCCCTCCTTTTCCCCTTTTCTCAGTTCTTGCTGGGGTGCTGCCTGTCGCCAGCCTCTGTTCCATCTTGCAGACTCTCAGGCTTGTCTTTGGGCACCTCCCTGTTCAGTTTATCTTCTGGGATTTCTTTCCTCTCCTGCAGTCTCCTGCCATCTCCGTTTATCTTGCTTCTGTGTCCTAGGCGGGGCCAGGGGGTGGGAGGTTGCACCCTCAGTGTTGGCCAGGAGCCTGTGTCACCGGTCTCTGGCTGACTCAGTAAGATGAGGTTTTCTGTGCCACCTGTCTGTGGCCCTGGATGACGCAGGCTGTTTTTCTTGGGGCAGGAGAAGGCCATGGCTGGGGAGCCTTTTGAGTCTCTCAGGCCCTCGTTGTTTGTCTCTCGTGGGCCTGGCTCCTCTCAGCCCCACGTCAGGAAAACAGGGGCCTTCCTGTGGTTAGATAACAACTAAAGGAGGAAGGAAGGGAGTCAGAGGAGGGGACTAGGGCCCTTTTCCTGCTCCGTTCTTTGTTTTTCTTTTCCATTTCCCAACAGAAGGTAGAAATTGAAGAAGGAAGCTGAGGAAAGAGTTGGGGGATGATGGCATTAATAATATTAACAGTTGATGCTCAAAGAGCATTGCCGCTTGCTAGGTGCAGTGCTCAGCCCTGACATCATATCCCTGTTCACTGCAAATTACAGAAACAGAACTCCACCTCGTTTAGGCAAGGAAGGGATTCTCTGTTCACGGAGACAAGCAGCAGGATGGACAGGGCAGTGCTGGTTTGGGACGATGGGCAAGGAGGACACTCAGCCAGGACTCTGTTCCTGTCAGCTCTTCCCCTGTCTGCTGCTGGCTGACCTCTCCCCTTCCTCACATTTCACAGCTGGGCTGCTTTCAGCCTTTCTCCTTGGTTCCAACATGACAGCCCCTGGGAAACACGGAGTTTCACACCCATTTCTTTTAGCTGCAAGGGAGGGCTGCGATTGGCAGCCTCCAGTAGACCTACAGGATTGGAATGGGGAAGAGCCATCTCCCCCCAAAAGGAGATACCCTTCTTAGAAGGATTGGTTGTGGGCTGACAAAGGATAATTGCCCATGAATAAAGGTTATTTCATCTAATCCTCACAACTCCTGAAGTGCATATTATTATTCCTATCTTACTGTTTCAGAAGGAAAGGCCCTGAGAGGTAGAGTAACTTGCTCAAGTACACAAAGGCACTCAGCGTAGAGGCAGGGTAGTAAAATGGTTCAGAGGAAGGACTCTGGAGTTACATTGCTTGTGCCTAATCTAGGCTCTGCCACTTTCTGGCTTTGGGACTTCAGGTAAATTTCTTAACCTTCCTGGCCTCAGTTTCTCCATCTGTATAATGGGAATGATCATAATCATAGCCACTTCCTAGAACTGCTGTAAGGATTAAATGTACTTGACATAAATGTTAAGTATTGTTACCATAGAGCTTTACAGTTTACGAAGAACCTTCCCATATATTATCTCATTTGACCTTTATAATAACCTTTATAACAGGAATACAGACAGGGGTATGGGTTAGCTAGTCCCCCATTGCACCCACCCCATGCTCCCACTAACCAACCTCCCACCCCCCACCATCAGCTGCACAATTCTGTAATCAGTTAAACCAAACAAACAAATTGCCCTTCTGAGTAAACAGCTCTCTATCCAACAAGGAAATATAAATTCTCTCTCTGGCTGAGCTGGCAGTCACTGTGTATTCCAGTATTTTTCTCTTGTGAATATGTGTGAAGTTAGAGATGGTGGGGAGCTTGTGTAAGTGGTCACCCCAAGGCGCCCTCTTTGCAAGGCTGATTTGACTGCTTAGGTGTCTGAGCCCTGCAGCTTTAGCTCGCTGGACTGGGGTAAGAGTAAGAAACAGAGTGGCAGCGGCCTGGGTGGTAAGTGTCCTGGGGATCCGCAGTGCAGGTGGCCCTCCTGAGGGATGAGGGGCCCAGCGTCTGGAACTAGGACCTCACAAAAGGAAGACTACCCTTCCTTTACCAGCAGGAAGGCAGATTGAGCTGGGTTGAAGTTTGGAATCCATCTTTTACTCACCAGGTGACCTCTTTGTGCCTCAGTTTTTTTTCCCTGTAAAATGGGTTTGATGGTAACACATACTTCATAGGCTATTTTTAAGGATCAGATAAGCGTAAATATTTAAAGTACTAAGAATACTGCCTGACCTGTGTTGTTTGTTGTGATAATTACTATTACCTCAAATATCCAACCCAGACTCCTAGACTGAGCCTCATATATAGGCTTTCCATCTTAGAATTTTTACTTCCTCTCATTTCTTTCCGTGGAGTCCACAGAAGGACTCCTATGTTTCAAGCCGACCTCTGCCCCCCCACCCACACCCTCAAACTTCCAATCTCCAGCAGCTGACTTATTCCCACTGCCAAACTCACTGTTCTGTGCCCTCTAGAAGATTCACCAGTCTTTCCTGCACCTTCCCTTCCACACTCCAGTCAAGGCTGCTGCCCCAGAAAATACGCAGTGAGTGGGACTGGGCTTTGTGTCACTGCGAGGAGCTCCAGCCCTGACCTCTTTGGGAAGTTGATGTTCTCCAGCCATTGCTTCCAGAGCGTTCACCTTGTGTGCATGGACCTGGGGTTGCGGGCACACTGACCTGCATTGCAGCTCCATGAGGAAAGGGAGTTCCGAGCGACTTCCCAGAAGGGGCCAAAGAGAAAAAAGAATTCACCCTTCATTTTACAAAAACAGATGAAACTTGGTCATGGCTCTGGGTCACTGTGGTTGGGGAACATCAAGGTTAAATTGTTTAAGGGCACAAATTAGGGGGTTTGAAGCCACAGGGTGGTCTTCACCTATTTCTGGGCCACTGGTCACATGGAACATGAGGTGAAGGAAGAACACATCCCATCCCTGAAAGAAGCCCTGATACAGAGAAGGAGGGAGGACTACTGGGCTTAGCCAGGAAGGACCCCAGGAAGCTGCCCATGGAGCTCTTCTTGTCACAGAGCTGTCAAGTTGATATGACTGTCCTTTTGTTCTTTGCTTTCTTTTTTCTCTGGTACATAAAGCCCCAAAGCATCTAAGATGGGAAGCAGGAAGGTGATGAGCAGTTTAGAGAGGAAGGCGTGGCTGTGCATGACTGCCAAGGACGCCTGGCTGCCCCAGCGCAGATAGGGGACAGAAAGACACTGGGGGTTGAAGGGGTGCTAGTGAGTATCAAGCACATTTTAGCTGCTCCAGCACTGAGGCATTATGATGTCTAAATTCTTGTGACAGTAAAACACCTTCAAAGCTGCAGGTTGGGCCTTATCTGCTGGTCTGTGCTGACCACTTCCCCAAGTTCCATTCATTAGCAGGCGTAGTAGAGAGCTGGTGGTGCACTCAGACTGCACTGCTCTCATCAAATCTGAGGCTGGGGGGCCTTACAAGGCTGCGGGGGACAGTCCCTGTCTCCACACAGACCTTGCTTAACACAATCAGATCAGACTGCTGCCCCATATTCCTCCCAAACAATAAGACTAATATCTTAGAATGTAAAAGATCCACCTCTCTGCCAGTAAATCAGAACAATTCGTCCATGATAATTTTGAGTCCTGGACCTTGTGTGTTTGCAGTCCTTAGCCTGGTCTTAGACTGTTCAGATCTGTGCCAGAGTAACAGTCACCTGCACCACAATCACCTACAGCGTAGCTGGGGTGATCAGAAAGTCCTTTGCTCCTTCTTGAGAATGAGGACCTTTTAAGAGATAATTCCACCACTGCCCCCTGACATCCTCAAGCAAAGGTGGTCTTCTAATGGAGAGCCAAAGGAACCTGTCAGGTGCTTTCCTTCTGCCCCTTTCATTGCCCCGGTCACCTTCATTTCTGTAGGTGCCCAAGTACTCAGGCATGTCTCAGCCTTCCCCGCTGCCCCTCCAACTCTGGCCTGCCCACCACCCAATCCCAGCACACCAGAACAGCAGACAAGAGTTGGAGGCATGGGTCCTGAGCCTGGCTCTGCACCTAACTAGCTAGATGGACTGACTACATCATTTCACTGTTGGGTGGGGCCTCAGTTTCCTTAAGTAGAAAGTAAGAGCTTTCATCTCAGTCTTTCTAACTCTGGTATTCTAAGATTCTAAATCCATCTGGTAAACCTTATATCTTGATTATATACTATTTGTACACAATGGAATTTTCACCAGCTTCTTTTGGCAGAGATACATCATAAGTTAAGTCATGTCCCTTGGCATAGGGTAATAGTCTAACCAGACTATTACCAGATAACCAGATAACCAGGTAACCAGATAGCCTAAACAATGGGGCGCAGGCATTCATTCTAAGACTCCATAAAAAGGTCGAAAAGGGTTGCTTCAGGCATGTCCTATATGGAGTGAGGGACTTCGTCTTTCTTTGGGAATCCTGCCAGTATCCAGGCCTTGGTGAGATCCCTGGGTGTGTTTTTAGTGGGTTGTCCTGGAAGGGAAGCAAGCAGGTGGATGGATGCAAGTGTGGAGGAGTGAGGTTTTGGGGGCTGAGGGTGAGATAATGAAGTTCCACTGTAATTTGGATCCTTTGCATTTTAAAGGGTAGTTGTTTCTGAGTTATTTTTCACAATCGAACTGGGTATTCTGATCTACCTCACTGCTGCATAGAATCAAAATAATATAGCATGTTGCTATATCATCAGCTAGTGGCTTCTTTTCCAAGCAGCTTTTACCCAACAATTATGTGAAATTATGTGACTCAGTATGGAAAGATAATTGCCGGAGAAACTCTTCTGATTGCTTTCTCCTGCACATGCAGAGAGCAACCACGCCAAAGGCAGGAAGATCAGGGAGGAATATTAACATGGAAGCGCTGCTGCCGCCCGAAATGTCAGCAGTTTACCAATGTAAAAATGAATGAGAACATGGGAAGGATAAAAAAGTGGAAGTGGAATTCTTTCTCATAAGATGATATAAAGGAAGCAAAATGTCTGTGGTCCCGTTTTCCAGATGGGGAGGACGGTCTAAATGCTCTAGAGTTCCAAGTAGAGTGAGGAGGCTCCAGAGCTGCCCTCAGGCACTCCAGGCAGGGGTCCTGGGCCTCAGAATGAGGGCCTCCCCGCAACATGCACATTGAGGGGAGTGTAATGTTCCTGAATCCTCTTTCCCAGCTCCCCTTAAATCTACTTTGCTTTTCCCTCTCCCTGAAATCCCACCCTCCTGTCTCTCTTCTGAGAATGAGATTTATCACTTCTACCACTTCTTAACCCAACCCTTGGCCCCCCTCCAATCCCAGCCAGCCTCAGGAAGCCCAGCTTCCTTTTTTGGGAGAAAGGAATGTGTGGTAACATGGAATGGTTGTGTGGGAGGGAGCAGAGGACCAGAGAAAGTTTCTTGGTGCAGCTGTGAGAGAAAGGCATTTTATGTCCCTTCAGAGGCTCTATACTTGGCCGCTTGACTCAGGGTCAATGCTAGTTGTACCAACGCCATTTTAACAAATGGGTGTAGGGGTCAAGGGGCACCCTGAGGAGGCCTGTGCTGAGGTTTGGCTGGTATAGCCCAGGTCTGGGCAGCTGCTTAAAGGAGTAGGGAGATGGTTACTTTCCATATCTATAACAGTATTTCTTTCAACACACCATAGCCTGATCAGAAATGTTTTCTTTAGAATACAAAGACAGGTCTTTATTCTGTAACATGGCATTCAACATCCTCCATAATCTGACTCCCAACTGTTTTATCAGCATTCTCACCCCACCCCTGTGCCAACCCCCACCCCCCATGGTTTATTCAGCTGGGCTATTCACTGTTTCAGAAGAAATGGCAAATACTTGGCAAAATGCTGTCACAGCCCCATCTTGTGTTGTGCAGGCATTGCTAATGGGTGAAGGCTCTTTCTCCCACTGGATTTCATTCAGAATTCTAAGGAAATCACTTTAGGTAGCCACTGTTGAATGAAATGCCTGGAGGTTCAACTTGAACCGAACTTGAACTGAACACTTTTGTTATGCCTACTTTCCATTTTCCTTTCTCACTGCCTTTGTTTGTGCTGTCTCTCCTCTTATCCCTTTTCATCAAAATCCCATCCTACTTTCAAGGTTCGGCTGAAATGTCAATTCCTTCATGGAGCTGTCCCAGGTTCCCTGTTGTATTTCCTGCTCGTGCTTTCCTTGCCCTGATGGACTGACTCTCCTTGCATGTCATCTCTACTGCTTGTGAAGCACTCTTCCTGTTTGCTGACATATCAGAGCCCTTTGCTTCTAAACCCTGCCTTCCCTTGGAAGCTGAGGCTTTATCTTGTTCTGTTGATCCCTCACAGAATCCAGAATAGTGTAGCACTTTCTAGGAATTCAAAATGTGTTGTGGGGTTGACTTGAACCTGAGCATCTATGGGGGTGACTGGGGTTTCGGGGAGTTGAGGGGAAGGCACAGCAGGGATTAATGCCCTGGAACTCTTGACATGTATCTTTTCTACTCCCAGGAGGGGCCCTACTCACCTAATAGCCTCTCTCCTGGCCAGAGCTGTCAAGAAGCCACTGTGGGAAGCCTGGTCTTTTTGTCCTTCCCTCTGTCACCTCAGATCCATCAATTTGTTTTTCCACATTTTTATGCATTCATTGATTGATTCTTGCATGAACCCTGACTGGGTGTTGAACCCACATCCTTGGCATATTGGGATGACACCTGGCTAACTGGCCAGGGCCAAGAGTGAGTCTTATATAACACTACCGTCAGGTGAGTGACAGTCCATCCCCTTTGTCATATTCTTTTTGTTAGAAGCAAGTCCCAGCGCCTGCTCCCATCAGGGAGAGGGGATTACAACCACAAACTTGAATACTAGAAGGATGGTATTATTGGGGGTCACCTTACAGTCTGTGCATCACAAGGGTGAAATGAAAGCATTTTCAGATAAATAAAAACTGAGGTTATAACTAATAGATCATTCTTCATTAAAGAAAATTATAAGTGATGTTCTTTGGGAATAAAGAACCTGGCCTGAAGGCTGACTGAGATTCAAAAAGGATCATGAACAACTCAGTTCGTAGATATGTTGTATTAGTCACCTATTGCTTCATAACAAATTACCCCCAACCCCAGTGACTTACAGGAACATAAATTTATTGCCTCCCACAATTTCTGAGGGTTAGAAGTCAGGGAGCTGGGTGATTCTGCTCAGGGTCTTTAATGAGATGGCTGTCAACCAGGGTGACAACCATGTGAAACTGTCAGGATCTGCCCCCACGCTCACTGACAGGCTTTGGGGCAGGCCTTATTTTCTAGAAGGCTTTATTGGCCATACAGACTAACACCTGTGAAAGGACTACGCAAGGCACCTGGTATATAAATATCAGGAGGTATTAAGGACTATTGTAGGCTTGCTACTACATCTGTACAATAATAGCATATATATCAGGAAGGGGGCAATTTGTATTTTTGTATTTTTTTAGGAAGGGTGTTATACCTAATATCTATTGTACCTTTTAACTGTAGATTTTTTTAGTCTTTGGTAAATTGGATACTAAGTTCAGGCTGCAGAGTACCATAGACTGGATGGCTTATAAACAACAAAAATTTATTTCTCACAGTTCAAGAGTCTGGAAGTCTGAGATCAGGGTACTGTCAGATTCAGTGTTCAGTAAAGTTCTGTTTCCCAGTTCATAGACAGCTATATTCTTGTTGAGTCCTCATATGATGGAAGGGGCTAGAGAGCTCTCTGCAAGGTCTTGAGAGCACTAATCCCATTCCTGAGGGCTCCACCCTCATGATATAATCACCTTCCAAAGGCCCCACCTCCTAAAACCATCACATTGAGGGTTAGGTTTCAACATGTGAATTTTGGAGGACAGAAACATTTAGTCCAGAGCAAATATATGCAGAAAAATTCCAGACACAAATACTAAAACACCAGAAATAGCTTGTGTAATTTCTCTGTCAGTGGAGGGAGAAAGTGAATAAGAAAAATATACTTAATCAAAAAAAAATAAGGGAACTACAAC
Organism: Trachops cirrhosus; assembly: GCA_028533065.1. NCBI lineage: Eukaryota > Metazoa > Chordata > Mammalia > Chiroptera > Phyllostomidae > Trachops > Trachops cirrhosus. The sequence continues at coordinate 76,621,631 of CM052543.1, read as the reverse complement.
AAAAGGGAAAAATAGATGGTAGAAATTGGACGAAATACATTATCACAATAAAGTTAAATAGAGTAAACTTGACAGTACAGATTATCGCGTTAAAATTTTTAAAATCTAGCTCTTTGCTTTTTATAAGATACACAAAATGCATAAGTAAGGTAGAAGACAGCAGAATTTAAGACAGAGAGGATCGCTGTGTAACCCTGAGACACCCCATGCACAGGACAGTATGGGAGTTGGCAAAAGCAGATTTATAGTTACACTGTGACATTTTTTAGAGTTAATAAAAGCTATTGTAATAATCATAACCTGCATGTCTTTTTCCATCTGAAGAACTGTAGACCTAATTTTGTCCACTTCCTATAACAACTTTAAACTTTCTGCTAGAATATTGTAAGAAACAGAGGGATAAACTTATAATTCCTTCCTCATAGTGTAGTTTTTAAAGCATCTATCTCAATTTTTTGATAGGTCAAAGAAAAGAGAGAAAATATATAAAAATTTAACAGTTAATAATTATGATTTAATGGCATATAGCACTTTCTTCCCAACAATGGGGGAATTGAAAATCATCTAACACATTGGACATAATTTTTAAAATAACTAAATCATAAAGTCTCCATGAATTTCAAGGTGTCTGTATCTTACAGACCATAGTCTCTGACCACCATGCACTTAAGTTAGAAATCAATAACCAAAGTAAATTAAAAATCACTGCTCATTTGGACATTTTAAAAGCACACTTCTTAACAGTACATGGGTCAAATAAGAGATAATAATGTCAGTTTACAGTACTAAGAACTAATCAATGATCAAAAAGCCACATCTTAAAACTCACGTGTTGGAGTGAAGGGGGCACTTGGAGGGCTCTTGTCTGCAGTGCTCACATCACTAGAAAATGAGAGAGGTGAAGGATGAATGCACTGGATAGCCAACGTAAGAGGATGCATATAAAGAAAGAACAAAAGAATAAACCCAAGAATGTCTAAGGGGGCAATTAAGAAAAATTTAAAGCACATTATAGAGGAATAACAAAACCAAGAGTTGGTTCTTCGAACAGCTTAATAGTTAAACCTGTGATGAGTTTGATCGGGGAAAAAAAGAGAGTTCCCATACATAAACAATATTAGGAATGTTAGAAAGGACATAGCTACAGACCCAAAAGAAATTAAAATGATAAGACAATACTATCAACAACTTTATGGCAATCGCCCTGGCTGGTGTAGCTTAGTGGATTAAGCGCGGGCCTGTGAACCAAGAGGTCACAGTTCGATTCCCAGTCAGGGCACATGCTTGGGTTGCAGGCCAGTTCCCAGTAGGGAATGCACAGGAAGCAACCATACATTGATATTTCTCTCCCTCTCTCCTTCCCTTCTCCTCTGAAGATAAATAAATAAAATCTTTAAAAAAAAAAGGTTAAAAAAAAATTAGACACAACAACTTTATGGCAATAAATTTGAAAGGAGAAAGGCAAATTTCTATAAAAATTATAACTCAATGTATTTAAGAAGAAATAGAAATATGAAGTGTCATAGCAATTAATTAAGTAATAGGCAGTTCAAAATCCATGAAGAAAATACCAAGCCTGGAGGATTTTACACGTTAGTTCTAGTAAACATTCAAAGAACATATTATCTCAATCTTCTGCAAACTCTTCCAGGGAATAGCAAGAAAGGAAATACTCTGTGATGCCAGTACTACCACGATGCCAAAACCAAGAAAAATTGATAAAATTTTGTAAGATAAATACAGTAAGATAAAACTTGCAGTCTAGTCTTACTCAAGCCCATGGATGCAAAAGCCCTAAAAAATATATCATCAAACCAAATCCATCAGTTTATTAAAAAGATAATACATTGGTTGCATCCCAGAAATGAAGGATGATTTAATATTAGATGATTCATACAATGCACATGTAATTTATTTCATTGATAAATTAAAGGGGGAAATAAGACAGAAATAGCTTGGAAAATCAGGATTAGAGGGGAACTTTTAAAACATTAAAAGAACGCTATTTAAAATCAGCAACTTCCTTTTTATGGTTAAATAATATTCCATTGTATATGTGGGAAAAAAATATATATCACCTTTTCTTCATTCTCATCACACACACATAAGATAACTATGTGAGATAATAGAGGTGTTAACTAACTGCATTGTGGTAGTCATTTTACAGTATATACATGCATCAAACCACGTTGTGCATGGTAAACTTATACAATGTTGTATGTCATTCTATCTCAATGAAGCTGGGAAAAATAAAAAATACGATACAACACAGAGAATAAAATACAATCAGAAATAAGACCATATGTGTTAGTGTGTGTGTGTGCCCATCATCAGTGCTTCTAGTCTACATTTCACTGGAATTCCTAGCAGTGAGTAAGATAAGAAATAGAAGTAAACAGTGTAAGGACTGGAAAAGAAGAAACAATACTGTATCATTTACAGATGATATGTCTACAGAGAACATCCAAAGGGATTTAAAGGTAAATTATTAGAAATAATAAGACAGTTTAACAAGATTGTTGGATTTAAGGACATTATTGATTTAAGATCAATATATACAAATGTGTCGCTTTTCTCTATACCAGCAAAAATTAGAAATACATGCAGAAGACATAGCATTTAAAATAGCAATAAAAACTATAAGGGACCTAGGGATAAATAATAGAAGATGTAGAAGACCTATATAAAAGCATTTATAAAACTTTGTTAAAGGACATTGAAAAGCACTTATTCAAGTGAAAAGATTTATTTATAGATAGGAGATTCAAGGTCAGAAAAATGTCAGTTCCCCCAAGTTTTTCTATAGATAGATCATTGTAATTCCAAAGAAAATCCCAACAGTTTTAAATGACTTTGACAAGCTGACTCTGAAATTTATATATAAGTGCAAGTGACCAAGAACAGTGAAGACATCCCTGAAGGAAGAGGTGGAAGAGGAAGAGAAGAAAGAGGAAAGAAAGAAGAGGGAAGCTTCTGTACCACACGGGAAGATTTCTGTAAAGCCGTAGTAATTGAAACACTGATTGTGATGGACGTATAGCCAATTGACCAAAATTGACCAAAGAGAAGCCCAGAGCCCCACACCTAAGTAGAAAGCAGATAAATGAAACAAGTGGGTTTGTGCTTCATGAGGAAAGGGTGAGAGGGGTCCACAAACAATGCTAAGACAATTGGCTATCGTTACGGAACAAAGTAGAAGTTAGATCCCCACCTCGCATTGTGCACAGACATTAATGTTGGATGGAACAAACAGTTAAATGTAAGGGACAAAGCCTTACAGTTTTTAGAAGAAATTTCTTTTTCTGATTCAGGGTGACAAAGAATATCTTAAACAAGCCACAAATATCGTTGCATTTAATTACATTAGGATTATGAAATTCTACTCATTAAAAGACTTTTAAAAAGAGAGAAGACAAGCCACTAATTGAGATGAGATATTTGTGGTACTTAATGACAAAAATTTATTACTTAGAATAAGAAATGAATAGTATATCAACCCATTTGAAAATAAAGCAAAAACCATGAAAGACATAACTGAAGAAGAAACAGGAATGACAACCAGGAAAGCCCAACTCCATTACTAAAATAAAACCAATACCGTATTTTATACCTCTAGATGGGCAGAAATTATGCAGTCTAATAATATCAAGTATTAGTAAGTGTGTAGAATAATAAGAACAGTCAACGTTCAGCTGGCAGGATGTTAAAACGAGGAAGATTACTTAGGGAAACAGCTTGAAATTATTTTGTGAAGTTGACAGCCTGCACATTGTGCTACCAAACGGCTTCACCCCAGGCCTGGCTCTAGGACGTATTTCTCAGACTGCTGAGAGTGACTCGTTTATGGACCTAGCCACTTAAAATAAAAAGGTAAAATAGAAAATATCAGAGGACATCATTCATTTTTGAGGTTAAGTGTTTTGTGACATTGTTTCTGGCGTTCATGACTGTACATTTTTACTGGGTTCCAGCGTACAGGTGTTTCTTATGAGAGTGGCAGTCAAGATATGAGAAGCGGTGCCTTTGGAACTCTTACACGTGCACTGTGGCCACGTGTCCAGGCGTGTTCACAGCTGTATTATTTCCAATAGCACAAAATTGGGGAGGGGAGATGCCCACTGACAGGAGAAGGGACCAATACATGATAATTTACTGGCATAAAGGAGTATTACACAACATTGAAAATAAATGGAGTGTGGTTACAGGTAATAATATGGACAAATCTTAGAAATATAATGTTGAACAAAATAAAACCAGTCACAGAAGACTGAACAAACCCCACAGGATATCATAATGATAAAGTTCAAACAAGCTCTACTAAATAATATCTTATTTAGATATATTTTAAAAAGAACATCAGGATGAATATTCATACAGTGGAAACTTACTCAGCCATAAAAAGGAGTGAAGTACTGACATGCTGTAGCATGGATGAAATTTGAAAACATCATGCTAAGTAGAAGGCATCAGGTGCGAAAGGCCATGTGTGTTATGATTTGTTATATGAAATGTGCAGAATAGGCAACTCCAGAGAGACAAAGTAGACTGGTGGTGGTCAGGGTTGGGGGAGGGGAGAGTGGGAGTCACTGACAATGGTTACAGGGTTTCTTTTGGGGATGATGAAGATATTCTGGAATTGATGGTGCTTGTACAATTTTGTGGCTATACTAGAAGCCATTGAATTCGATCCTTTAAAATAATGAGTTTTATGGCATATGATTTCTTAATGTAAAACTTTATTTGAAGAGAACAGTGGAATGACTAAAAATATATATGTTCAGGATATTGTTTACCTCTGGCAGTTGAGCCAGGGACATAGGATGGAGGGAAAGCTGGGTAAGTAAGCAGTATTTGTCTAAGTTCTACTTCTTAAGTTATTTATGGGTGTTTAATCTTTATTGTGTGTGTTGTGTATATTTTTCATGCATATAAAATAAGTAAAGTTTTAAAGAAATACAATTATTAAATGAGATAGCATCAAAAGCAGAAGTGCCTTTTGAAAAAAGCTTCTTGAATCTCCTCTGAGTCTGAGGTCTGTGCCTTAACTGTGACTCTGGATGTAGCTGTCCCGACCTCTGGTGGCTGGGAGGGGAAGGGCAGCTGGCTGTTGCTGGCTTGGGCCAAGGGAAGTAATAAGGTGAGATCCCTCAGAACAAGCAGGGTCCTGGCCACTGCCAGTCTCACCCCAAGGGAAAAGAGCCAACAGCCTTGGACTTTCCTGGTTCAGGTCCCCCCCCGCCACCCTTTTCCTCTTTGGCTTTTACCATACTCCTTTAAGCCGAGGACTGAGGTATGTGTAACTCCACTGGAACCTTCCCCTGGGAGGAGGAACCAAGTGGCCTTTTTATCCAGATGGACCGTCCTGGGGTGACCGACCGCAGACACCAGGGCTCTTGATGAGCTCATGAGCAGAAGTCTCTGATGTCTTCTGGGGAAGAGAGGCCAGGGTGCTGATGCTCAGAGAATTGGTCTCCACACTTTCTTTATTTAATCAAACCACCTTTCTGGACGGTTGTGAACTGAAGCCTATGGGAGCAGTTGGCTTGGGCACATTAGAGGTGAGAGTGGGGGGTAACTTTGGGAGGGCTGTCAGCATTTCCAGGTTTCCCATAGCTTAGGAAACTACTGTCCTGTGCCCCACCCAGCTGGCCAGACTCGAGCCAGCATTGTTTTATCTGCACTGTTTAACCTAATAGGAGGAAGGGCTTCCAGCAGTGGGTCTTGGCTTGGGGAACCAGGCCAGGAAGTCCCAGGCATCTTAATAAACTAGACATGGCCACAGAAGCGGGGCCTGGAGAGGAGGTCACCAATGAGCTCGTCTCCAAAGCCATTCGGGCTTATGGCGAGCACTCAGAGGAGAGCAGAGCTGGGAATTGGACTGGGCCCCTGGTCAGGCTGAGGGTTGGAGTGGGGATTCTCCTACCCAGGGCATCATTTTTCCTCCCTCTGTCCCTAGACGCCATGGAGGTGGTGCTGATCTTTCTGTGCAGCCTGCTGGCCCCCACTGTCCTGGCCAGTGGTAAGTGCACTCTAGGACCCGGCTCTGACAGGATGGCAGCCATGGCCTTTTCTCCTGGCCCTTTGGGACTCTAGGGTTGGGACTCTTGGATTCCACATGTCTGATCAGCCCCCTGCCCCTGCCTTAGCAGAGAATGTCCTGGAAGGTGGCATCTGTTCACAGACCTCCATCTAGTCTGCCTACCCCTCCCCACAGGCTCCAGCAGATCTGCTTTAAGCCTCAAGTCCACCTGGATAGAATTTTGGGAGCCAGACCTGCACATCAGTCTTTAGCCTCTGGCCTTGTGCAGGTCACATGTTTTTCTTTACTCTCAGTTTCCTCATCAGTAAAGAGGGAAATAGACCCTGCCTTTTGGGGATGACATGAGTAAGAAGGGACCATAAATGCATGTAACTGTGCTGTAAACACAGATTCTCACTGGGGCTCTGAGCTATGCCTGCCCTGGGCTAGCAGGCAGGCCTGCCCCTTGTGCTTCCCCAGGCTGCTCTGTTTAATAGGCCCAGGAACCCCTTTGTGGTGGGGAGACCTGTGGGCAAGTTACGGTATTTGGGAACCAGGATGTGGAGCTGTCCTCCTCTTGACCAGGCTTGTTTATTTTTGTAGCAGCTGAGCAGGAGAAAGAAAAGGACCCTTTTCATTATGGTGAGCGGTGACGAAGCCCTGGGTGGGGAGGGGGAGCACAGCCCAATCAGGGAAGGGATGGGCAGATTTTCCCTGGCCCTTCCTCTTCTCCCATCTCTCACCCTGTTCCTTTGGCAGATTATCAGACCCTGAGGATCGGGGGATTGGTGTTTGCTGTGGTCCTCTTCTCTGTTGGAATCCTCCTCATCCTGAGTAAGTTTCTTTGTTTACCCTATAGGAACAATGTCTGCTGCCAAGCAGGTGGAGAACAGTGTGGGAGTACCTTTCCTGGAGAGGGAAGGAGCCTGTGTGTAATCCCTGTTGCCTCTAGGACCTAATAAAGTACTGGGCACCTAATAGGTGCTCGGTAAAACAGTGAAGCATGAACAAAACAAATGCTCAATGAAAATAAGCACAGGTAAGAAGACAGGGCAGAGTGGCCCTCCTGGTGCTGTGTCCAGCATGGTGTGAGTGCGAAGTCACAGGACACAGGACCCAGAGGGTATCCTTAGTGTGCTCTGAGGGACGTGCCCCTGTGTGTGTTCTCCCCTTTAATCATGGTTTGCATGGAGCCCACTGCACTTGCGCAATCAGGCACACCAGTGCTGTAGCCATTCCAGCTGGTGTTGAACCTGGGCCTCAGAAGAGTCCTCCTGCAACTTAGGATTGCTGCCTACAGCTGTGCAAGCTGTGCGCTGCTCAGATATAGGGGTTGCTGTTTACCAGGCCCCACAGCCTGCACCAACTCACAGAATAGCACTGCTGTGGCCAAGCCAGGAGCATTACCTTGAGCTGAAGCCAGGAGAATGACCTTGAATGGTTTCTTTGACTTTCAGGTCGCAGATGCAAGTGCAGCTTCAGTCAGAAGCCTCGGTAAGGATGCCAGGGTTGTGGACATTTGGGGAGAGAGGAGGGAATAGGAAGGGAGCCTTGCTGTGTGTGACCCATATGAGTGTGTTAGATTCTTGTCTCAGACACAGGCCATGTGTGTTGAGGGTAGGGCAGAAGTTTTGAGGACTGCCAGCCGGACTTTGAGGGTTAGCGCCTCCTTCTCTCTTCTGATGAGTATGGGGGATAAGAAGTGGATGAGAAGGTGCTGGATCCTTGTCTGCAGGCCCTTGAGACATTTGGGGTCAGGAGAGGGGAGGCAGAGGGTGTCAGGGCCTCTCTTGAGGTTCGCCCTCCTCTCTTCAGGATCTGTGACACTGTCTCTGCTTGTCAGCCTTTCATGGGGCTCTCTGAGCTGTGTAGAAACTTGGGCTCCCTTCCATTCATCGTTTTACTTCAACATCAAAGGCACAGCCCATTAGTCCTACTACAGTAACCAAGGCAGCTCTGAACCTCAGATGTCCACAGTCTGTGGCAGGACACAGCCCAAGCCCCCAGGAGGCCCTAGGTCACCCTTCCCAGTACTTAGGGTTGGGGCTGGCACTGAAGGGTGCCTGCAAGTTGTCCTGGCTCTGCCGCCTTCTCCCTCACCCCGGAGCCCCATGGAGAGTCTGACACCTTCAGACAACTCGAGGCACCCCTGCCCCAGAAAGGAGGATGGTGATGCTCTCTGGGTTTGCCCTGGAAGCCTCTGATGGAAGGTCTGATGTCTTGTCCTCTTGCAGGGCTCCAGGGGATGAGGAGGCCCAGGTGGAGAACCTCATCACTGCAAATGGTAACTGTCATGGCCCCCTGCCCATGTCCCTGCAGCTCCACCAAATGGGCTACTACTCCTGATGGCTGCTATGTATGGGGCACCTGCTCAGGGTTAGGCATGACACAAAGTGTGTCATAGACCCCCGTCCCCCCAATCTCATTTAGTGTGCATACAGCCCCATGAGGCAGGTATCACTATCCAGTTTTATAACTGAGGGACTCAAAAGTTAAGGAATGTGCCAAGTTCCTGTGACCAGCAAGTAGCAGGGCAACGATTTGCACACAGGTCTGTCTGACTTGAAATCCCACAGGAGTTACCTCTTGTTGTATGGGTCAGGCTCCCCCAGAGTCAGACACAGGCACGGCTGCTACAGGGGTGACCCTCGGGGGGTGAGGGTCTGTTTGCTATAATCTGTTCCGCTTTACTCTCCAGCAACAGAGCCCCAGAAAGCAGAGAACTGAAATGCGGCCCTCAGGAAGGAAGGTAAGGTGCTGTCTGCCTGCTTCTTCCTCTGCTACCATCATGGTAAATTTACTAGGGAAGAATTGGGCTAGCTTTTGCAATGGGCACTGCTTTTTTTGTGAGCTGTGCTCTAAGGAGCCTTGTATCTGAAAGGGCTGATGAGACAGATGGTCACAGCCTTGTGGTCAAATAGTAGGGTGTCACCCTAGCTGCCATGTGGCTGTGACTTGGGAGAGAGTTACAGTTAGTGAAATACTTCTAATATCAGGGTAGCATGAAGATACTGGCTTTTAGAGATGATTCAGCAAGTTCCTTAGTGCCACTTCTTAAAGTTAACAATTTATTATGAAACTTTCTAACCCTACACAAGGGTCAGGAGACTAGTACATGGTACCCCACCTTCCTCCACCTCCCCACATACCAGTGTCTCAGTGTTTAGGGGCACTGCTTGTAGTGTCCTTTTCCATTGTTCATTGTAAGGACAGGGGAAAGTATAATAATAACTGTTAAATGCTTTCCCAACTTCAAAATGCTGTCACACACAAACTTGCTGGAGCCTGCCAGGATGGACAGTGTTTACCCCATTCTGTAGGTGAAGAACTGAGGTCAGAGAGCATAGCCATGCAGAAAATGAGTAACAGACTGGAACCTGCATCCAGGCCTTTGTCATTTGGGGCCATTGTCAACACAACCCTCTGTTCCCGCCTGCCTTGCTTTGTGACATACATACCCTGGAAAATACTGAGCCCAGAGATCCGCCTTCTGTCAGCTCACTTTTAGGATAAGGCATACACCTTTACCCTAAACTGTAAGTTAAAAGAAACTTCTGTGTTTGCAGTGCCTGAAACACCAGCTTTTCTCTCATCAGAATGACACAGTGTGCTTCTATGGCATTTGAATTATGCCATGGTTCATGGCATAAACTGCTATGCTCCTAACTGCATAAACTCCTAACTGCTTTTAGATCCTCTTACAGCTCTGTGGGTGTCAGGAGGGCTGAGTAGGGCCCATGACGTCCATCATCGTGACGGGGCTCGGGAGATTGATTCCTGAGCTGGGGGGGGCTGTGGGAGCCAGTCTCAGAGGCAAGTGTCTACTTTGTGGTCAGGGTCTGGGTGTGGTGTGGAAAGACTCAGGGGAGGGAGCCTGGAGGTAGCAGTTGTTTTGCCTTGTCTCTCTTTTTTTTTTTTTTAAACTAGGACTTCCTCAGACACCTGTTCTCCTAGGTCTCCAGACTGTGAGCAGCTACTGAGGGTGTCTGGGTTTAAGAGTTTCCTTTCCATGTCAACCAGGTCCTGGCCCTCCCAAAGGCACTTTTCCCCTGAAGCCCACCCCTTCTATGCATTTTATCTCCTTGTCCTGAATCTCAAACTGTTCTTCTTGCTTCACTGGGACCATGGCACTTAGAACAGGTTCTCATGCTGTGAGTTTCAATAGGCTAAAGGCCAGGAGATGAGCAGCTGAAGATTTCTGAAAGGAGCCAGAGTATTGTTTTAATTTAAACTCTCCCCCTTCCTGGTCTGGTGTGGCTCAGTTGGTTGGGCATCATGCTGAAAAATGAAAGTTCACTGATGCCTGGGTTTCTGGTTAGGTCCCCAGTCAGGGCATGTATGGAAGGCACCCAATGGATGTTTCTCTCTCACATCAACATTTCTCTCCCTCATCTTCTCCCTCTCTTTGCCTCTCTTTAAAATAAAAAAATTAAATTAAATTAAAAAAATCCAAAAACATGGAAGACTCCCTAACTCTTTTTATGAGGCCAACATCATACTAGTACCAAAACCACATAAAGACACAACAAAGAAAGAAAACTTCAGGCCAATATCGCTGATGAACATACACACTAAAATCCTCAA
>CM052543.1:76585634-76610528 GCA_028533065.1 Trachops cirrhosus | reverse complement strand
GGGCCCAGAAGGGGGACAGGGGAGGGAATTTCAGGGGAGAAGGGAAGGGTTTACAGGAACAAATATGGAGGACACATGGACAAAACTAGGGGGGTTGGAAATGGAGGGAGGAGGGGAGGGGTGGGTGGGTGGGTGGGCTGGAATGGGAATAAAGGATAGAAACTGTACTGAATAAACTAAAATTAAAAAAAAAATTTAAACTCTCTGCCTCTTCAGCCTCCACCTGAAGACAGCTGCTTGAACCTTTAGATGCAAATGTTGATGCTTAAGAAGACCAGCCGCTTCGGCAGCAGATCTTTCCCCAGGAGAAGTCGGGAACTTGTGTGTCCCCTGCCCCGCCCCGACCCCCCACCAACACCAGTCCTCACTTCATGCCGCAACTAATGCCCACCTTCCCAGCTGCAGCCTGTGGGCTTGCCCACCTCCTGTGATGTATTGTGTGTGTGTGTGTGTGTGATGACTGTGGTCTTCGTGCCTGCTTGTCTGTGGGTGACGTTGTTTAGTAAACCTGGACTCACTTTCCTGGGCTGGAGCTGAGCTATGTCACCATCAGCTCCTCCCTGCTTCCCCGTGGCACCCCCTCCCACTCCCGGGAGTCTGCTTTTCCCCTGAGAGACCAGTCCCTTCTTTTGATTTAGGAGTGGGTATAGGGCTAAGACCCAGGTGGGAGTCTCCACTTGTCTTGGGACTTGGGAAGTTTACATCACCTTCATGACCATTCTTCCTGGCCTCTCTCCACTCCTTTTGCAAGAACTCATACTTCACCTCTGATCTGTCTGTTCTGAGGGTCCCTTAGCAATCGGAGGTTCACAGCAAGGAGCTGGTGAATCCAGCTACCTCTTCAAGCCAGTGATGCCCCTTCCCTAGTCGTTTTTCGATTAGGACTTCTACCATGGAGCTGCCATCTGCCCTGCCCTATTGCCGAGTGGCCAGGGAGGCCAGGCCCAGGTCTTGTCCTCTGCCCCTGGGGAATGTGCCCCTTGCATATCTTCTCAGCAATAACCCCTTGGGCCCTGGATCCCTATCCCTTCTCCTGCTTTCCTTGCTCCCAAGGCTCTAATCTATAGCCCAGCTAGTCTGGACTCAGACTCCCATCCTTGAGTTGGGTCTCTGGCAGGTGATGCATTCTGGTGGGCAGCATCCTGGGGAGGGCAGCTGGGAGAGCAGGGGTCCTTTGCTTCTCTGTGCGCATTGGTCAGGCATCAGCGATGGCTGCTGCACCCTTTGTTCCTCCTGTCACGGGTCAGAGTGCCTAGTGCAGTGGTTCTGCTGCAGGTTAGAGACCAGACAGGGCTCCCCACAGCAAGAGATCAGAGGTCATAAAGAAAGTGGAAAGTTGAACCAGACCCCCCTCCCATCCATCGTGTTATCCTGGAAACTAACTTAACATGTGCCAGGACTGCTGTCTGTGCTGTGATCTATCCTGTCAACAACAGCAAGGAATAAAGTACAATTTGTTTCCTAGTGGCTCTGAGGCGCATTCCTTTCTGTGAAAGAACTCAAATATTTGAGGGGCCAGAGGGACTCTGTCCTTGGTCAGAGGGAGAAAGTGAGGGCTGCAGAGATAGCTAAGTGGTGCTTGTTTGTTCTAGCTGCTTTAATGCTTAGCCCCCCACCCCACGCTGCCTCTCCTCCCTCCTCTTCCTATGTCCTCCTTTACCCCTCCATCCTCCTCCTCCACCCACTCCTATTTCCCCCACCTCCTCCACCAGTCAGGGGGCCTAAGACCCGTACTTATGCATGTCCTGGATAGAAGGCAGTCACAGTGGCTTGACTGAGGGCTCACTGGTCTGAAACGAAAGGTTCTAACCTCCAGCTTTGGTCAGTTTTGGGGCTACTACCTAAGAATTTGACAAAGAGGGGTTAGAGGTGGTCACTCAGGTTATGGTCCAAACCTTTTATCTTTCTACCAATCCCAATACCTTCTCTGTGAAACCTTCCTGGACTTCAGGTAGAATGAGTCTATTCTTTTCTGTGTTCTGGTCACACTGGTTCCTGCCTTTATCTTCACATTTGATACACCATACCTTGGATCCAAACTATAGAGGCCAAATAGATAATGTCCATTTGTGAACTGGCTGTCATGACATAGTAGCTGGGGCATAGGGCCCTGGGACCACCTAGAGTGTCTTTCCAAAGACATTCCCGTCCAGTTTTATAAAAAGTACTGCTGGCCAAATAAACATAGCTGAGGGACAGTCCCCTTTGGAGGTCATTGCTGTGTGGCCCCTACCTCTATGTGCCTTTGTGAGACATGCTTTCTAGAGGACAAGAACTATGTCTTATTCTGATGTAAGAATGCCTGGAACATCTTAAGGACTCAAAAAAAAAAAAAAACATTTGTAGAGTCTGTCCAGATTCTGTTGAGTTATTTAGAGCTGCGAAATTGCAAGTCAGGATCCTGAAGGAATGGGGTGGGGGTCCAGTGACTCCCTACCCAGCCCCTCCTACCCTGACTTCTGTGCTGCCTGCCCTACTCCTGTGCCTGCTTCTGCCTTCAGTCCCCCAGGCCTTTGAAAAGATCGAGGCTTATAGTTGAGATCAAGCTCAGCATTGTCAGCCCAGTGATCACTGTGGTCAAAAAAGCCTAGGCACAGGTAAATTTGGTAAACCAGCTGATGACTAGCACCCATGGAGCACTAGTGGGTCAGGGAGTTGACAGGTCTGGCAGCAACTTAACAACACGACCAGATGAAGATCCTTGGAGGTCCCAGGGCCACAAAAGGCTGTGGGTACCTCCCCATATGTGCTATTAAAAATGATACTAGACTATAAAAATAAGTGTAACGTAATCCAATAGGGAAGTTCTGATTTTTCTCATAATAACAGTTGTGTTCATAATAGAGACTGATAGTTTTTCTATCCAGCATATGCACAAAATGATTATCCCAACTTTGCCAGACTCCAAACATCCACTTATGTCTCCTCCTGGTAATCCACCATTATCTCCAAGGTAGGTAGGATGTTCCATTGAACAGATTCTCTCTGATAAATTTGTGAGGGATCTAGGGTACACAGCCTGTGTCCAGGGTTTGGTATAGCACACAACGTGGCCCGGCTTCCTTCTCCAGGGAAGGCTGGTGTGCAGACCAAGGGGAGGATCATCCGGACTGGAGAGACTACATCTGGAGCCTGGCAGTTCCTCCAAGGCATAAACTAGCTAGATAGCTCTGGGGTGGGGGCGGGGGCATCTTAGGGGTGATGGTGAGTGGTTTGGAAATGACATGAAGAGCAGACAAAGAGACTGATTGTAAAAACAGTAACAATGGTAATGATAATAAAAGCAGCTAACATTTATCAGGTACTTGCTATGTGCGAAACATGGAGCCGAGGACTTTGCATGTATCAGTTCATTCAGAACTCACAGCCCTGTGTGACAGCTTGGTGAGACTTGCCTGAGTTTGCACTTCTGGTGGCAAAGCCAAGGTCCAATCTGGGCCGGTCCAGCCCCAGCCCAGTACCACTCTGCACTGCAGAGGAAAGAAGGTAGGCCTGTCAGGCGGGCCTGTTAGGGCAGCAGACCTTGGCCTCCTGTGAGGGAGTCCTTAGTTCCCACAGAGGTTATGACCCCAAACCAGTGAGTCCCCATGACTGGAAGCACTTGAGCTGAAGGAAAATGGCCAGCTGCTAGGATCCTCTAGGCAAGATGAACTCTGAGAACCTTCCCAGGGTGACCTGAGTGTCCAAGCCCAAACTGGGACAGCCCTGTCTTGTCCGCTTCACCAGTGGGTGAGCCTTCTCCCTCTCTGGTCTAGCACTGCAGGGCCAGGGGAGAAGAATCCAGAATCCATACATGGATTGCTGCTTAATGTGTGTCTTTCTTCTGGATAGGGCCATGCCTGTCCATTCAGCCTTCAGGCACATGACATGTATGTGATTTGGTTGGCAACAGACATTGTAACTTGGTTGAATAGGAAAGCTGCCCAGCAGTGCCACTTCTCAGAAGGGAATGCTCAGTCTCCTGGCCTCAGACTGACCTCAGGTGTCCTGCACATTTGACCTCTGAACAACTCCCCATGCCCCCCTGAATCCCATTCCAAAGATTTTGAAGTCTGCACAGAGGTGTTTGTGTTACTTAATACCACATAAAAATAGGTCACTCGGGTTTTTGGGCCCCCAAGCTGTGGCCTCTCCACCACTCTTGTTTTTTGCAAGTTGTGTCTTGCGACTTGCCAAATTATTCTTGAAAGAGAGTCAGAGGCAGAGTGCAAGCAGCAGGGAGGGTGGGGTGAATGATAGGGATGCCAGGCTGAAGCACAGTCCAAGGTCACCTGGCTCTGACTCCCCTTCCTTTGCAGGGAAGGCCTGCCCTCCTGGGATCACTCCCGGGCAGGGTGGCTGAGCAGAGCTGGTGTGGGAGGGCTGTCCAGCTCTGTCTGGTTCACCCCACCTTGTGTGAGAGAAAGAGAAGGTAGGTCAGGTGTGTTTGTCTGAGCCAGGGGAGGAGCCTTGGAAATATCTGTCTCCAGGCCACAAAGAGGAAGAATGGTCACCTCTCACCATTAGTATGATTCACTGCGGTCACAGCTGAGCTCCAGGGGGGTGGAATCAGCCAGCTCAAGCCAACAGACTGTTGATTTTATGGGGCCAACCCCAGCCCTATGCCTGGTTACATAACAGTGGGGCACCTGCCAAGGCAGTGATGGCAGAGCAGGTGATGCTGCGATAGATGTTCTGAAGGTCTTGGTGTGGTAGGAGCTGTTGGGGGATGGGCAGCCACCCCGCACCATCCAGGCTTGGACGCAGTCTGGCAGACCTGAAGGAGGGTCAGGATGTTCTCATTCTCTCCCCTCTTTTCTCCAGCTGTGTGAGGTTGGGCAGAGTCTTAACATCTGTCAGTTTCCTTTTCTGCAAAATGAAGCCCTTCCTAGCCATAGGGTAAGCTAGGCCACTTAAGCCTCGGTTTTCGCACCTGTACGATTGTACAGGTCCATCAATACCTTTCCTGTTACCTCACAAGGTCAAAGTGATAGAGTGGACATAAAAACACTTAGAAAATTCTACATGTAGATGTTATGTTATTAATGTTTATATTATAATCCATTTCTTTGTCTTCTTTCTGATAGCAGGGTTTCCCTTGTCTCTGTTAGACCAGGGTTTAACTTTGGACTTGTCCATGCACCACTGCAGTTTCCTCCTCTGTGAAATGGGCATCACAAAACCTGTGTGCCTGAGTTCCTGGGAGGAGCGGAGCAGATCGAGGAGGCATAGGCTCTTGGGAACTATAGAGAACCATAAAATGGATGGAATTGTTACTGAGTGAGGACAACTGGGCACCAGAAAGTGGAGGCACAGTCATCATGATCTGAGTCCTCACGGAGGCCAGGATAGGCTTGGCAGTCTGTGAAACAAACGACACAGATAGTTATAAAGCCAGATTCAAGCCTTTGGGGCCATATCAGGTCACAGAGGAAAGGAAGGAGCAGGGTGGCGCTGCTCCTGGAGGTCTTTCTGGAGGTGGCAGCCAGCCTGTAGCTGCTTTCAGAAATAAGGAGGGATGTGGTTACTGGAACAGAAGAGCTACACCTGGAGAGAAACAGCCTCTACTCTAGTTTAAGCCCAGACGTGAGTTCTGAGAAAAGTCAAGAACACATTTCTCTCCGGGGTATATGCACTGTGGGAGAGGTGGGTCAAACAGGTTTGCCCTTGTCCACCAGCTGTAGAAACGGAAGAAAATGTCCTCATCCCCTGCCGGCTCAGGGAGCAGAAATGCCTGAGTAACCTTGACTCAGAGTGCATTGCCCTTTGGCAGCTCCCAGGACCTGTGTGCCCCATGGTGCGGCCATCTTGAAGCCAACACTTAAGGAATGAACCCTGTAGGACCCACCTCCCGCCAGGCCCGCCTTATAAGCCCCCAGTGATCCTGGCATCTGTGGACGCAGCAGGAGACAGGAGCCAGCGCTCCTTGGGGTTCAGGACCTCCGGGCAGCACAGATGGGTCCTGGGAGCCTCCCTGTGAGTGGCCACATGTGCCAGGCAGCTGAGGACTGACCCAAGCCAGGAATCAGACTTTCTAGGGGCTTCTGGCCTCTTTCCAGCTGCAAGCCATCAGCAGGAAGATTGACTGGCACCTGGAGTCCAAGGTGTGCGCTCTGCTGTGTAGCACCCAGACATGCGGTCTGGCGGAGCTGGAAATTCGAGTCTTGGGGAGGCTGGTCAAGAGGGCCTGTGCCTTGTCACTAGTTTTCGAGCACCAGGCAGGCAGCTCAGCTGATGTTCTGGCATGCTACCTCCCTACCCAGCTCAGCCAAAATGACCACCCAGACTGCTGCCCTGAGACTGAAGAGTCAGGGGACAAATGGAGGCCTATTTGGGAAAGACAGGGGGTGCTGAGGCATGGCAACTGAGGACACTGTCCTAGGGGCATGGCAGTGTTGGAAGAGGAAGTTGGGGCTACTTATCAAAACCTCTCAAAGATCTCCCTGAGTTCTGGCTCTTGGGAATGTGGCTGTATGATTCTCTTCAGCTTCAGCCTAGAACAATCAAACAAAGGGAGGGTGTGGGGGAATTTTGCCTACTCTATGTAGCCTTTCTGGAGTGGCAGAGTAGCACTCTCACCCCATTTGGCCCCATATCCTGGGAAAGTCTGGAAGAACTAGAAGTGTGGCCAGATGCCAGCAGGAAACAGTCGTGCAGTGTGGGTGTCTGGGGAGGAGAAGAAGATTGGGGATGCCAGGTGGGTGGTAGGCTGGTAGAGATCATGCTGAGGGTCAGGGAGGGGAAGGTGCTCTGGGATCTTTCTTTAAAGATCACTCCGGCAGGGGACTGAGCCCAGGGAAGGGATTGTGGTGAGTGCCTTTGTTCCTGGAAGGCCAGCTCAGGGTGAGGATAATGCAGTTGGCACTTAATAGGACCTTCTTTGACCAGGCTTTTTATCTACGTCATCTCAAGTCCTACAACAACTCTGCAAGGTAGGTACTATCATCTTATTTTATAGATGAGAGGAGCCCTAGAGAGGTGACTTTTCCAGGACCACATAGTCTGTAGGGAAGAGTCAGGATACAAAGGGATTTAACCTTGGGTGTGTCTGGCCTTAGCATGCAAAACTTGTGGGAGGAGAGGCTCTCTTGGGCTACTCTCCAGGGCACTATGGGCCACGGGTTAAAGGAACCAGGGCCTCCCTGGAGGACAGTAGGGTGTCTCTGAGAGAATATTTCTTGTCCCCACTGTCAGCCAAGACCCAATTGCCTCTGGTCAGCTGGGGTGTGGGAGACCAAGTCTGAGGAAGGACTTGGGTGTGAGTGAGGTGAAAGGAATAGAACCTCCTGGACTCTTCATGCCCAGGCTTCCCCAGAAGGGGCAAACAAACACTTTTATAAACACTGTCACAGGGCTTCTGCTGAAGCCCTGGGGTGGCCGTGGGGGGTGATGTGAGGAGAGCGGCAGGAATGGGGAACGCTCCAAGGATTCTGGGGGACCTGCCAGCAGGTGCTGACCACATGCTTCTCTCTGTGGGAGCAAGCTAGGTCTTGCTACCTATTATAGGGCAGGTAGTTTCATGGGAAGAGGCTGCACTAAAGTTTTGGTCTGCCTGTGCCAGAGGGGAAATTATTTTATCCCTGGGACTTATTCATTCATTTAATAAAACGGGGGGTTCATCAAGTGCCTGGCCCCATTCTAGGCAGTGGGAATCTGGGAATAAACATAAGAAACAAAAATTCTTCTTTTCCTGGAGCTTGAATTTCAGTCAAAAGAGGAAAACATAACTTATCAGATATAATAAGTGCTGCTGAAAAAAATAATAAAAGTAAGAAGGGATTTGAAATGTTGTAGAGAATGGGTGTGACAATTATAGCCTGGAATGCCAGGAGGGTCTTCTGTATCAGTCTGTGGAGAAAGACCTGAAGCAGGTTGGCCAGGAAGCTCTCTGAAGGAAGAGTGTTTACATAAAGGAAGTAGCCAGTGCAAAGGCCCTGAGGCAGAGCATGCCTGGAGGGTCAGAGGACCACCAAGGAGAACAGCATGACTGACGTGCATAGAAGAGGCCACAGAAGTTGGAGACAAAATCAGCGAGGTTATTGAGGCCAGATTAAGAAGGGCTTTATAAGGCACAGAAAGGGACTTCGGTTTAATCTCTGAACCCTAGGAGGGTTTGAGCAGGAAAGTGAGCCCTTTGTAAAGTGAGGGGGTTGGGTGATAACCTTGGAGTTCCTGTCCAGTCTGTCAGTCTGTGACACAAAGTTTCCATTTCAGATTGAGCCGTGGTCCTTCACAGCATTAAGGCAGGGCAGGGAACAGAGTGTGTATATGTGGGTATGTGGGTGTGTGCAGTGGGGGAGGGTTCTGGCTAAGATATCCACATTTCCAGACCACTGATGTGTTTGGACCAAGCAATCTCTAAAGTACCATCTAACCCCAAGATTTATGAACGTCTCAATGTGACCCAAGTGGGGAATTTTCTACTCTGTAGCTTTGGGAAGTCTGAATGAACAGGTTTCTACTTGGGAACATGTCACAAGTCCTGGTTACATGATCTGCTCTGCCCCTGGATGGATTTGCCCTGTCTCATTGGGGTCGTGGGGTAAGCAGCAAGCAGCCAGGAGTCAGGGCTGCCTGGTCAGGGCTGCCAGGGCAGATCTCAGCCCAGACAGATCAAAGCCCTCCACCCGTCCATTCCCCACTTCCACAGAGATTTCCAGGCTCTCTCTGTGGGCATATCATTAGCCGACCCCTCAGGGAGGAAGTATAGCTGAGGAAGAAAGAGAAGGGAGTTGTCACAGTGGTCAGAAGCTGGGGCCAGAACCCACACCGTCCAGTCCCTGCTCCTCAGTGTCTGTGCTGGAGTGGCTAAGCAGGGAGACCCACAGAGATGCTGGTGGCGGCCTCACTCTGGGCAGTGAGAGGCCTCAGCAGCCAGGGACCTGGGATGAGGCTGAGCCAGGGCAGGGAGTCTCTGCTATTCCTGCTCTGGAGTCCTGGCTGCAGCTGGGAGACAAGCCCTCCACAACTGCCCTGTGTCTAAGAGCGCTGTCTTCTGCCCATTCCCCTCTGGCACAGACCAGCAGTCTTCAGCAGCCTCGTGAGGCTACAGTGTCTCCAGGTGGGCTGCTGAGCTGTGGGTCTGACATCGCAGCTTGCAGTGTCACTGGGGGCTATGTGAGGGCTCTGCTGAGGAAGGGCAGTGTTCTGTGGGGACCAGCACCACAGCTGCTCCTCAGGTCTGCCCTGCTGCGGAAATGACAGTGGAGGCTGCAGCTGATGCCTCTGGGAAAGCATCCTGTCCCCCTTTTCACCTCCCCATCTCTGCCCAGGGCAGCTTCCAAGGGGCTGCTGTTCACTGTCAGGGGACTCCTAGCTACAGAGTGAAGTCTTGGGACAGGAGACATCAGGGCAAAGGCCTAACTGGGCTAGAGGAATGAGGTGCAGCTAAATAAAGGCTCGGGGGGACACACATGCCCTTGAGTGTCTCCCTCAGCCACCAGGGGCTGGGCAGAGAGCAGGGGCTATGATGCTGTGGGCTCCAAACTCAGCCCGTGCCCTCCTGGGTTCTGGTAACCTTGGCAGGCACCCTGGGCTGCCTGGAGGGTGATGGAGGTGGCGCCTATCCCTTGGGAGAGGGGTGCCTGTGTGGAGGCTGCAGTTTGCTTTGCAGTGGCTAACAGCCTCCCCCTTCCTCAGGTGCCTCCTCCCACGTGGATCCCTGGCCTCAGCCTGCCCAGGCAGGCTGGCACAAGGTGAGGGCTCCCTTGCCAGCCCCTCCTCCCTGTCTTTGTCTCTTCCTTCCAACGGGTTTGGCTGAAGTGTGGAGGGAGGGTGTGCCACTCTTTCCATCCAGGCCCTCAGCAACAGGCACCTCACGACTCTCTTCCACCTGCACACAGCCAGCAGCTCCTGCCATGGACAGGTGGTACCTGGGTGAGTCCCCTAAGCCCCATCCCTCCTACCTTCTCAGACTCTGACACAGGTGTCCACCTCATTACTTTCCAGTATAGCGACCAGCCCCCAGAAGTGCAGGAGAGGCAGGATTTATAAACAAGGACAGCTCAGTGTGGAGTCCTGGGCACACTGTGGTCCACACTCTCAGCATCTCTGAGCTGCAAGAGCTGACAGGACAGCTTGTCCAATAGCCTCCTTTCCTGTCCATCTGTCTATCTATCTGTCCATCTGTAGGAACTCTGAAACCAGTCTGCTGTGTTCAAATCTTGGTTTCTCCACTTCCTAGCTGTCTGACTTCTGGCAAGTTATTTCAATTCTCTGTGCCTCAGTTTCTTCATCTATAACATGAGGGTGATAACAATGCCTTCCTTATCTCATAGAACTGTGACGATTAAATGACTTAATTTTTGTGAAGTGCTTAGAGTAGTGCCTTGCACCTGGATTTCAAAAATGCAATCTCAACTTTCTTTCCTTGTTCCTCTTTTTGTCTATTATCACCTATCTACCTATCTATCCAGCCACCCATCCATCCATCCATCTATCTGTCTATCTTCCCAGCTCTTTCATATCCCTTATTATTCCAGAAAGACTCCATGGTGACTTACAAAGACAGACAAAATACACCGAGATGCCAAGAGGATGTATGATTGGGGACCCAGTGCCTGTGTGGAGAGCGGCAGAAGCTTCAGGAACACAGCCTCAGTGCCCTGGTTTCTAATCCTGGCTTTGTCACTAACTGGGTATTTCAGACAAGTCCTTCAAACTCTCTGCCCTCAGTCTTTCTGCTGCACCCAGTGGGGGTCACGACAATGCCCTGGCCACTTCACAGTCATTTTGGGAAGCAAAGGATCAGCCCCAGTTTCTTCATATGTAGAAGGAGCAAGCCTGGATTAGTGGACAGTATATGCAGAGTGTGACAGGTGGTCAACCACTACTAAACTAGCTCTGTTATAAAATGCTCATGAATATTCATCCCTTGGCCCCAAAAGCCACAGAGAGCTGAGACAGTGTGCTAGCTCCTGGGATGTAGGCTGTGACATTCTCTTTCCATCTCACTCTTACTGGAGGGTGGGTGGCTTTTCTGTGTCCAGCAGCTAGGATTCAATAGGAGGTTAATAATGCCTATTATTTATCCAGTCAACACAAATATCGCACTAACAGTGGTGACACTCACTGTGTCCCAGGCCCTGTGCTAGCTCACAACTGCCTTGTAAGGTGGGCAACAGTCCTTCTTTACAGATGAGGACACAGAGGCACAGAGAACAGACACCATATACTTAGCAAGTGTAGGAGCTGGGAAATGAACTCAAATCTTGACCCCTACCACTGCTAAAGGAGGATTGATAGATGGATTCAGTCCCTTTAGAATGACTAACCAACCCCCAGTGGACATGAACACTGACTGGCCTTGGTACTATCGAGCATCAGCTTGTTTTTTTTTTTTTGGAGGCCAATTCAATTGACTAGAACTCAGCCTGGAATCTGAGTACCTACAGAGTACCTAGCACCAGTGTGCCTGAGGTAAAGGAGGCCACAGTGGAGCAAGGAGTTGGCATCAGAGGTATGGAAAAGCACCTGACCCCTACAGCCAAAGGGCTGGCTGGCAGTCCATGCCTTGCCCCTCAATGGCTGTGTGACCTTGAGCCAGAGCCCTGCCCTCTCTGTAGAATGACTGCAAAGGACTCCTCGACTGTAAAATGAGGAATAAAACAAAGCTCAAGGAAATAGCAGTGAGGAAAGTGCCTTATAAATTATAAAAGCACTTTCTCTCCTTCTCTGGTAAGGCTTGGCCCCTTCTTGAAGGAACCTTCAGTGCAACATTGGAAACTGGAGTGCAAGCAACTGCAGAGCCATACTGAGCAGGGCAGGCCCTCCGTGGCTATAAAAGGGAAGTACCAGGGATGGCAGGAAGAGAGTTTTCCTGACTGAGGTGTGGGCTGCGGGATGCAGCTCCGGGATGAAGAAGATAACAGAGGGAAGGCAGCAGAGACCTAGAAGTGTGACCTTGCACGGAGGGCTCCAGGTGGGCCATGAGTGAGAGGGGACCAGGCACCTCAGGACCAACCCAGGGAAGGCTTACATACCAAGTAAAACCACCGGCAGAAACAGTGATCTCCACATTAGTTGGTGAGATGGGCAGCAGCTAGGTTTGGGGCCTCCATGGGAACCTGATGTTGCCCCCTGCTTATAGCACACTCTGCACATAGTTTGACTTTCCTACTTCCCATTGCCACAGCCCCAGCTGTGGCTTCTCCAGCTGTGGAAGAACACACAGCCAGCCATCCCCGGACCTCCTCTTTGGAAATTTCCTTTGTAAGGGTTTGGAAAACCAGCCAGCTCCTGCCTGTCCCCGCCTGCTGGAGTACCTCCTCATGCCTCAGCGGGAGCCCCTCTGTCCACACCAGGGCTTTTCTTGTGACCAGGGTAAATATTAGCTGGCACTGTTAATGTTTAATGCCCCCACCTTGTCCCTGGCCACCCCACGGCCAGGTACTCTTCCTGAAGCTGAGGCAGCAGGAGGAAGGCAGCAGAATCAAGCCCAGTCTATTGGGGAAATGGCAGGGGTGTCGATGGATGACCGTGAGTATGTGTGAATGTGTGCCAAACAGGGGAGAGCTTCTGCTTGGACCACATTTGGAGGGGAGAGCTGGATCGCACTCTTCCATCTCCCGGCGGCTCTTCCTTCTAGAGTACAAAGCACTGCTCCCTCACCCTGAGCCACTCTCCTGTTTACGAATATTTGCTTTTAAAAGAGGATCCTGCCTTAACTCCAGAGAAATATAGCTTGAATGGCAGAACGACAGGACCAGGTGACAGCTGGTTTGGGATTGCGGGGATGAGTTTCTATCTTGACTTTCTGGCACGAGCCTGTCCTGGGTCATTGCATCTTTCTAGACTATCTAAGCTCACACAGCAGGAGGCAGATGGTGGTCAGACTGGGGAGGCAGCAAGCCACTCTGGTCAGCCTCCTCAGGTCGGCTTTAAGGGGAGAGCCCCCAAGTAAAGGGCACACCCCCTGGAGGATTCTTGTAATCGAGAGGAACTCAAGCCCTGGCAGCCAACAGGGGCCTTTGCTGACTGTGGCGGGTTTTGAGACAGATGCAGAACAGATGAGGGCTTGGGGGCAGGGGCCAGCTCATCAAAGGGCTCAAGATGCGGTGGTCAGGGAGGAGACAGTTTCCTGGTGTAGTGAGGAAGCTACGAGTCTAGTCATGGCTCTGATACTAACTCCCCAAGTCACCTTGAACAAGACCTGAACTGAGACAAACTTTAAGGCCTTCTGTGTGGGGACAGGCACCTGGGTCCGCATAACTTCCCCTTGGCCTTTGGCATTCAGGCCCAGGCTGACCCCTCCTGGCCTGTTTCCTTTTGGCTTAGGGAGCTTGCTGCTTGCTGGGGAAGCTGGGCTCACCAGGCCCTGTGGCCTCCCACTGCCTAGGGCACAGTTCAACACAGCCTGTGAGGTGCCAACTTGTGCATTCCCTTGACCTTGGCACTGCTTCCCTAGTGCCAACAAGGGGCTCAAACAGAGCAGGAAAGAGGGGCCACCATCAGGAGTGGCAGAAAAACTCTGGCTAGACTGCCCTCCAGTTTCCCAAGGCCAAGTGTGCTCAGCCCACAGAACTGGAGGGCAGAGCTGAGATGGCTGCTGGCTGCTGAGCAGTCCCACATCAGTGTTTCACAGCCCAGGAGGCAGGGACTGGACCCAGATGACTTGGCTCTGTAAGGTATCCTTTCTTCCATCTACCTAAGAGGCAGCATAGCAAAAGGGTTAAGTACCTAGATTCTTAGCAACCTGTTTTCTGGGTTCAAATCCCAGCTTTATTCTCTACTAGTTGTATAAGTGTGGGTGAGTTACTGAACTTCTCTGTGCCTCCATCTTCTCATGATTACACTGGAATAATATTAAAGCCTCACAGGGTTGTTATGTGGTAAAACAAACTAATGCCTTGCAAGCCTTAGCCTGGCATACGGTAAGCACTATATATTGATGTTTCTTTTGTTCTTTTTCAATTTTTAAAATATTTTATTTATTTATTTTTAGAGAGAGGGGAAGGGAGGGAAAAAGAAAGGGAGAGAAACATCAATGTGTGGTTGCCTCTTGCGCATCCCCTACTGGGGACCTGGCCTACAACCCAGGCATGTGCCCTGACTGGGAATCCAACTGGCAACCCTTTGGTTTGCAAGCAGGCACTTAATCCACTGAGCCACACCAGCCAGGACTAATGTTTCTTAAATAAATCTGTTTCCCCCAGAGGACAGCCACATAGGAAAGAAGCATCTAGAAACCTGGTTGAAGACCAGTTCTGTCTCCAACTTTCCTTGGACAAGTCTCCAAACTGGGCTTTAGTTTCCTTCTTTTTTTATTCATCCATTCATCCATCTCACAAATATTTTCTAAGCCCCTTGCAGTTGGTTAGTCTTATGAGGACAGGCCACTGGCGAGTCTAATGGGAGATGTCTTTCTTGATCTTTTCCTATTTTTGTATAAAGCAAGGAGAATAAAAAATTGACCTATCCCAGAGTTGCCAGAGGCCCCACAGGCAGCATGGCTCCCTGCTTTGGATGCTTAGTATTTGGTCCCAGGTTGACTGTGTCTGAAGCAGCCTAAGGCAGATGCCTCTACTGGCAGTGGCATTTGCAGACCACCAGTCTCTCTTCACCAGCCTACCCTTGCCCATTTGGACCCTTGGGTGGGGGTGCTGGGACAAGATGGACAGAGTTCTACTGTTTCTGTGGCTAGAGCAGTCTACCATCTGTGACTTGCCCCTCACCTTGTCTTTGGCTCTTTCTTCAGGTGGCAGCCCGAAGGGGGACGTGGACCCATTCTACTATGGTAAGCCTAGTGAGCCCCTCCTCTTACCTTTCCTGAGCCTGCCTCCATGCACTCCCAATAAGTTCCCAGCTTTCCCAGTCCTGGTTATGTGCCCCATCTCCCCCAGTTACTGTGGGGCTGCTGTCAGTGTGGGCTGAGGGGAGGAGTGCCTGGATAACCCATCCCACCTCCTCACCCTCTGCTTCTTCAGACTATGAGACTGTCCGCAATGGGGGCCTGATCTTCGCTGCTCTGGCCTTCGTGGTGGGGCTCATCATCATCCTCAGTAAGTGCGGCCAGCCTCATGTTGGAAAGGGGGTGCTGGGTAGGGGTACCTCTCTTCTCAAAGCTGCTGAGCCCACTCAGGCTCAAGCTGGCTTCCCAAATGGGGATGGGGGAGAACCCTCTCACCCTCTTCTCAAGATCCTGGAAGGGAGGAGTGAGTCTCTCAGCTCTACTCCACTGCCTTATGCCAGATGGAGGAACTGAGGGACACCCTAATGTTGAAGAGAGGCATCTTGGAGTGTCACCCTAGTTGGTCCTTGGACCACACAGAGGAAGTTCCATCTTTCTCAAGTGCACCCTCTAGTGGACCCAGGAGGAGCTGCCAAGTGTAAATGGGGGGTGGGGGAGTTAAGTCAGGCTACCTGACTCCCCCACCTCTGACCCTGGGAAGTTCCAGTGTAACTGGGGGTTGGGCAGTCAAGTAAGGGAAGGAACTAACCTCTACTGGATAACCCGCATCCTCAGACCTGGCACTTTCTTGGCTTGAGCTACATCCAGCCCATTTAATCTTCTCAGCAACACTAGGGCATGGCCACATTTTCTAGGGGAAGTTAGACCCACACTGAGAGATGCAGCAACTTGCCCACAGTTCCACAGCCAATAAGAAGCAGAGTCGCTTAACTCAACCAGGGGTGTCCACCCTGCACCCACTCCCCACCTGCTGTTAGAAAGCAAATGTGGCTGACAGCCAGAGTCTTAGACCCCACTGCCAGTTTACCCCAACTCCCTGGGCCAAGGTTTGCTCTTCTGTTAAGTAGGGGTGATCTCACTTGCCTCATGAGATTAAAGCTAGCACCCAAAGACATGGCAGCCAAGAAAACACTTCGAAGGATCCAACGTAGATATGGTGTGTTCTGGGGGACAGGAGGGTCCTTGTTCATCCCCCAGCCCCTGCAAGCACACAGCATGGGGTTAATGAATACTTACTGACTTGTTTTGGTGCAACCAGAAGAAAAACACACAGAAATGCAATGAGTAAAAAGAAGACACAGAGTGTAGCAAGCACAGTCATGTGTCCTGGGATTGTAACCCAGCCATGGTCAATGCCACTCCATCTTGAGGCTGTTGTCTGCCGATGTGATGGTTCCCCTAGGTTCTCCTAGAAGCTTCTGGAGGGCAGCAGTGTGTGGTGGTTGAGCAGATGGTGCGTGGTGAGCAGTATGTGGTGTTCTGGCAGACAGGCCAGAACAGCAGTATTGGACTTTCTGCTATCCATCTCCAAGAGCTTATTGACTAGCTGTTCTGTGCCTAGCACAGTGCTGAGAGTGTCGTGGTGACCTGGGGCCGGCCACTGCTCTCATGAGCTCATGGGCCACTGAGGAACCACTACAGTCAGTGTTTATGGACCAGCTGACTGACTGGCACGGGCTCAACCCAGCCCTGTATAAAGAGAGACACAGTCATCTGTGGCCTCCAAGCCACACCTCAGGATCTCTGTGAGGTGCAAGCAGGGAGGAGGAGGGAAGACTGCAAAGCTAAGTCCTCCAGGGAGGACAGGGTCTCCTTGGAAGAGAGAGTCCTGTGGAAACCAACACCTTTTCTTTCTTCAAGGCAAAAGACTCCGCTGCAGGGGCAAAAAGAAGCATCGGTAAGTGCCTGCCTTGGGTAATGGACTGAGGTGGGTGGAGACGAGGGAAGGAGGGACAGGTTGAGAATTTTGGTCTCGGACCTGTTAGGGGTGCCCCAACTCAGGGATCCTAGACTTACTACCTTTCCTACTGACCTGTCTTTTTTCCTTCTCCTATCCTAGGCCAGTCAGTGAAGATGAGCTATAACAACAGGTATGTTTGAGAGGGGCAGGAGAGGGGTGCAGCCAGGGAGGGCTGTGGAGAAGTAAGGAAGAGCTTGGGACTGGGCTGGGGAGAATTTTAGGCTCCTCCATTTATCAGCCAGGTAGACTGTCGCCCATGATGATCAACTGCTTGGCGTGGCTGTGTGGCCAAGGGGTGGGGGAGCTGCAGAGATGCCCCAGAGAAAGATAAAATAAGTGAGGAATGAAATGAAACCCCACCTCTGCCCCATCACAGCCCAAAACCTGCCTTTGTCCTTTCAGAGTCAGCTGTGCCATCATGGCACTGGGGACAGTTGAAAAGCCTTCCCTGAGCTGCAGAGCTCAGCACTGCCCAGCACTTTGTCCCAGCACTGCCAGGCCTTCAGGCTGAAGGAGGCACCAGGCTCCATTTGACACCTGGATGGGCATCACCTCCTTGCACCCCATGTCACCCCTAAATAATAATAAAGCTGAGCTCAGAGATGGCTCCTTCCTTAGCCTGCCTCCCCCACCCCCACCTTCTCTCCTGTAACTGCCATGACTCATCTGTCCAAGTTGAGTGCAATACAGTCTGGTTTCTTTTGCTTTTCGATTAATCACCATATTAAAGCCAGTAGGCCTCTCCTTGCCCCTGGATTACCAAGAGCCCAGGACAGAGGACTCAGCCTGTTTTCCAAATGCCAGGCAGCAAGAAATCCAGGAGTTTGAATGTCACAGGTTCAAAGCCATACGGTCTGTCAGGTGCTGCTTGGGTATCTGCCCAGGCTCTGAGTGCCACTGTTGGAATTATCCTGCTGGAAGTTGCGGTAGACAGGCCTGGGAGGCCCAAAGTTTGGCAGTTGGTGGCCATATTATATGGTCTGCCATTTCCCCAAGTGCACCAATATGACAAGATGGGTGGTCTGGAGGGGTGCAGGCCACAGCACATGCTCTCTCCCTACATGCCTCCTGACACTGGTGCTAAGCTCAGGTCACCCCCTTTCTGCTCTTGGGGCCAGTGGACCTCATCTAGACCTACTCATTCATGCTGGCTTGGCTAATCCCAGGGTTAGGGCCCTTGTTACCTTCCTGCAGCCCCTATTCATCTGGCAGGCCCCTATGTAAAACAACTTCAGCCTGAGAGGGTGTCAGGCTGGCCCTCCTACTCATGCTGGCAACTCCTTGCAGTAGAGTGTGCTTCCCCAGGGCAGTTCTATCCTCTTCCCCGCCCCCTTAGGGAGGCCTCCAGGAAGCTGGAGGGGATGGTGGGACCATGGCACCACCTAGTGTCCACATTCCACATTTGGGTCTGCAGGCCTGGTGGGAGGGGAGAAGAGGGGAGGGAAGGGGAGGGATGGTGCGGGGCGGAGCCCAAGATAGCAGCAAGTTAGCAGAGTTTACAATAAACAGGGTGTATTCGGGAAACAGAGGCAGGGTAAGCCACTGTGCTGCTTGAGAACTGAGCTCTTTGTCTTAATCCACTATCCCCCAGGTCCTGAAGACCATCGGTCCTTACAGAATCACAGAAGGCTTAAGCACAGAAAGTCCTTAAGAAAGAAAAATAGACAATCCTTCCTTTTCAGAATTTGCTCTGCATGTGGGCTCATTCGCTGGTGACAAATAAAATGTGACAGGCCAACCCTTATATAGAACTCAGTGTTTTTCTACATGAGAAGGGCACACACTTGGGCTGTCCACGGCAGTGGTGGGGGGGATGTGAACAAGAGTGGAGCAGGTCCCCCCAGGGGGCCTTCAGGAGTTCCTGAAGTTTCTTGGATGTAGCAACAGGAAGAGGGGGGACTCCAGGCCTGTGGCCCACCTGGGCAGTGAAGAGAAGAATGTTTTATATATGAGGGGAAACAAAAAAAATCCCCCAGAGTTTATTTATAAAAAATTGTTTCTTTATTCTTACATGTATTAATTTTAGTCACTTTCAAGGTACTCTCCATCTGACGTAATACACCTATCAAAACGTTTTTTCCGCTGCTCAAAACAGTTTATGAACTCAGATTTTGATGCCTTTCAGTGCTTCTGCCTTTTTTTGTTTCAACTCTTCCACATGAGCAAAATGTTTCCCTTTGAGGACTTTTTTCACCCGGGGAAACAACAAAAAAAAAGCTACTCAGGGTGAGATCAGGTGACTAGGGAGGATGGGGCATGGGGGTCATGCTGGTTTTGGTCAAAAACTGCTGAACACTCAGATCAGTGTGGGCAGGTGCACTAGTAAATCACCCATCATGAAATGGGCAAATGCGTTGAAAGAGTCTTTAAAAAAGATTCACTGAAGCTGAACACAGCCTCTCACAACAATGCCAGCTGGTAGGTACACTGATATAGATGGGTTCCTAGAACACTCACCTGGCCGGGGAAGCCTGTACTCCAAGGGGCCCGTTTTCTAGAAGATAATTGTAGTTTTTTGGGGGGGTCCCCCATGTACAGTCTCTGAGTCTGCCAACTGAGATAAAAAGTCCAGCTGCTCTGGTGGGAAAATGGTCCTGGGTGAGTCACTTTCCCTCTCTGCCCCTGCTGCAAGCCCCTCGATCCCATGAAGTGTGAGGCTTCATCAGGTTATCTACCCGGAGAACCTAGAGTGCTGTTCAGGACACCAGACACCCAGCATCCCCTCCAGACATAATGAATATCAGTTCTGGGGTCTCACTCAAGCTGACACTCAACAAGCTTCCAGGTGACTCTGTGGAGAAACCAGTGCGGAGAACCATGGGTCCTGGGGGCCATCTGAAATCTGTGACTTGCCTGGTCTGGGGCCTTCTACTCACTTCTCCTTCCCTGTTCATGAAGGTCTCATGGACTGGGAGCTTCTGAACTTTCCTTTCACACTGGGTATTTCCACAATTCATATACAAACTAAGTCACAAAGAACACCCAAGCCTGAGAAGTGATTGGGTAAATTTCTCTTAATCACAATATCAACAAAAACAGCATTTGTCTGAGGGTATGCAATTCCCATTATTACCACCAGAGAGAGCATGTGTCTTACCAGGAATCCTTTCAAACTTGGGTTTTCAAACCACTCTTGCCAAGGGTGGGGGTCCCTTGCGATGAGGAGGGGCCTATTGAATGGTCTGCCAGGAGGACTGGTTCCTGGGAAAACCCTGGGCCCTTCTCATTCCATGTGTACACCCTCAAGTGCATCACGCCCTACTCTGGGGCAATTCTTGGCTGTGTCGGTCTTGAGCCCTCACTGGTTCTGGAAAGCAGAAATCATGTGTGCTCTGCACAACTTTCCCAGTGCTCAGGTTACCATGAAGTCTCTAACTCCACAGTTTGAGTTAATCAACATCATAAGCAGGACCTGAGAGAGCCAGGGACATTAGGCAGGGACATGTGTGGGGTGGTGAGGGACAAAGTTTGCCTGCCTGAATGACCCCAGCTGCAGAGATTCAGACTTAATCGATGGGGTATTGATGTTTTTTAAACCTCCCCAGGTGGACTTAGTGTGGAGTTGAAAGTCACTGACCTAGTGGGCATGGCTGAGGGTGGGATGTGAGGCGAGTGGCAGACAGGGGGAACAGATGCAGAGTGGAGACTCAGAGGGCCTCAGGAAGACTTGATCAGCTTCACAGTCTGGGAGAGGGGCAGGCAGCTCCACCCTGCCCAAGAAGTGTCCTTACCACACACAGCTCCCTGTAACCTTGAGAGAGTGTCTTCTGGACACTGAAGGCACTTGCTGGCCCTGGAAGGCCATGAGGTCTTCCTTTGAGCCTGCTCAACCCTGGCCTTTCCCTACAGTATCTGTGCATAGGAGGAGTGAGGCACAAGATTCAGGGTGGGGCAGGAGTATTACCTGGTGAGACCATCAGCTCCAGACCCCTGTTCACGGCCCGGTCTCTTCTGCCTCTGCATTCCTCAATGGATGTGGAGTTCACACGTATGGGGTGGTGAGGGCAGAGAAAGAGCCCAGGGTAGGGGCAGTGGGTGGGGGCAGAAGGTCCCCTCTCTGGCTCTGGCTGACACTCCCTGGCTGTTTAAACTGGGGCAGGGCCCTTTCCTCTGACTACATGGTTTCCCCATCAGAAAATGAGAGGGTTGCCCTGGATGATCCCTAGCTCTTATAGGCATTGGTCTCCTTTCCAGAGGGAGGGTGCCCTTGGCACAGGCCTCCGTTTTTTCTGAACTTTGGGACATTGGGGGAGACCCCTCAAGCCATCTCAAACTCTCCCCCCAGCTGAGTGAGGAGGTACCCCCAAAAAGGTACCCTGAGCATCTCCACTGGTCCTGAAGCAGGCTAAAGATCATTAAAAAAAAAAGTGTCATGTTGACATAGATTTTGTAACGCTTCAGTAGGAGCAGAGTCTTAGATAAGAAAATAACCAGCTGTCTGTGGTTTGTTATTGTCTTTGAAAATTAGTTGCTGTAACCAAATTTATCAGTCCCTGACCCTGAAATAAGATTTACTACCTTCTGCTCTGTAACTTGCTCTTTGCCTATAAAGGTCTAATTAGATCCACAGTTGGTCGGTCAGAATTTGGGAGTTTTCCTTAACCCCTCTGAGCCCGCGGGTAATAAAGTTTGTGCTCCGCCATTCCAGCTGCGTGTGAGTGATTTTTCTGCAACATTTTGGTTCCCTGACTGGGAAACGACCTCGCACGAGGAGGCATCTTGCCTCCAGTGACGGTAGCCGAGCGGGGGCTCCAGTGGGGAGCCCAGCCCTGAGGGAGGAGCACGTGCCCTGGTGATTTCGGGCTTCCCGGAAAGGGGTCCCTGGCGCTGGGCCCCTGGTCGCTCCAGGACCTGGGTCACAGGGGAGTGGCGGGCCACAAAGCCAGAGGCGCCATCATCGGTAAGTGCCCCAGGGACTGGACCCAAAACCAGGGAGAGATTAGCTACCTCTCAAATCTACCAGGGACTCAGGCAACTGAGTCACCAGAGACTCAGGCAACTGGGTCACCAGGGACTCAGGCAACTGGGTCACCAGAGACCCAGGCAACTGGGTCACCAGGCTCCATTCAGGGGAGGAAATGTATATCTTCGGAATGAATGCGTGAGAGTGTTTGTGTGTCTGTGTTTGTGACCCCACGAGCCTGACGGCTTACGGGGTCTGAGTGGGCCTTAGTCTGCGGTTCCTATGTCAGGTCATACGGCATAACGGCTGGCAGTTAACCCCGAATTCTGCTGGGGCAACCTTAGCCAAGATCGATGAAACCTCGCGAGAGGGCAGGCCAGACGGGCGTCTGATTCTTCCCCACCCTTTGTTTGTCTGCACCGAGAGGGAGGAATCATGGGAGGAGGACCCTCAACGGTTTTAGATTGTATGCTCCAGAATTTCAGCCGATTTTGGAGACAGGATCCCTCCTTAGACCCAGGCTCGTTGCCGACATTTTGTTCATCGGAATGGCCCACCTTTGGGGTAGGCTGGCCCCCTGAGGGCCCCCTGAATTTAAGCATAATTCAGGCAGTACATCTGAAAATAACTGGGAAGCCAGGATACCCTGACCAGTATGCTTACATTGATAGATGGCAGGAGTTAGCACAGGGCATGTCCAACAGTGTGCAGGCACGGCCCCGAAGTGATTTAGTATAGCCACACCAGGGAGAAATCGGCCGAGCTGCGGGAGGAGGCCACCTGGACAATAATCCACCCATATATCCTCCCTTGTATGGTGGACCCCCCCCCCATCGGCTCCTCCCGGACCAGACACCCTGCCACCGTCGGTGTCACCTCCCCAAGTTCGCAGGCCACAGGAACCCCGACCAGGGAGGAACCCCCGCCCCCCCATCACAGCTGAGGAGAGGTGAAAATCCTGCAGGAAACTCATCAGTACTTAGAGACCCATGCTCCCGCCGGCCGGGACCTTAGACCCCCTACAGTATGCGTGTACAGCCGGCAACGGAGGAATAGCCAATTGGGATCACAATACTGAACAGGGAAGGGCGGCTTTGCGGCTTTAAAACGCTATCAGGAGGCAATACTACAGGGAGTCCGAGCTGGGGCTAAAAACCCCCACAAACATGGCCAAGGTCTTGAACATAATGCAAAGGGCAGACGAACGTCCGGGGAACTTCCTGGAGCGCCTCAGCAAAGCATATAGAGTTTACGCTCTTTTTAACCCGGAAAGTCCAGATAGCCAGAGAATGGTTAACATGGCTTTCGTCTCCCAATTGGCCCCAACATCCAAAAGAAACTGCAGAAATTAGAGGAATTTGCCGGCATGAATATCAGCCAGCTGGTCAAGGTAGCTAACAAGGTTTGTAACAACCGGGAAGAGGCAGCGGAGACCACGGCCCTAGAAAAACAGAAAAAAAAAAGCAGTCTGGTTAGCTGCCACTGTGGTGGCCCCAACAAAAGGCCCGCCCGAGAGAGGGCAGAAGGGACATTTAAGGTGGACCAGTTTAAAGTGGACCAGTGTCCTCCGTATTCCAAGGAAAGAGGCCACTGGAAGAGAAGAAGCTCCTCCACCTCCCCCGGCCCCGGGTATCCTCAGCCTGGCAGGACTGAATACCAAATAAGCCAGACCGGGCTCAATAAAACTTGGCCCCCACGAGCCTATGGTCTGAGCAAAAGTAGGGGGCCAATCATTGGACTTTATGATAGACACTGGAGCTGAGCACTCTGTAGTCACAGCACCCGTAGCCCTGCTGTCAGGCCGAGAGGTTTCTGTTATAGGGGCTACAGGGCAATCAAACGAATTGAAAGGATTTTGCCAGGCCTGGACAGTCGAACTTGGGGGACACTGAATCCACCACGAATTCCTCTATCTGCCTGAGTGCCCTGTACCCCTCCTAGGCAGAGACCTTTTGAGCAAATTAGCAGCCCGGGTGGCCTTCCACCCTTCTGGGCAAGCAACACTAGAATTAGGCAAGTCCAGCAAAATCTCTCTTGTCATGCCCTGGGAGGAAGAATACCGGATCCATGAGGAGGATAAGGGACCCCCCGGCTTTGGACCCCCTTGTGGGAGAATTTCCTGATGTCTGGGCAGAAGGGAACCCGCCAGGACTTGCCATCGGACGCAGTCCGGTGATAATAGACTTAAAGCCAGGGGCTCAGCCCCGCTGCCTGAAGCAATATCACGTACCCACAGAGGCCTGGCTAGGCATTTCGGGAACAATTAACAAGTACCTATCTGAGGGAATATTAGTACCGTGCCAATCACAGTGGAACACACCGCTCCTCCCGGTAAAAAAGCCAGATGGGTCAGGATATCACCCAGTTCAGGACCTTAGGGCTGTCAATGAGGTTGCCCTGACCCTACACCCCACGGTGCCAATCCATACACCCTGCTGAGCCAGCTGCCCCCAACTGCCTCATATTTTACTTGCCTCGACCTAAAGGACGCTTTCTTCTGTATTCCCCTGGCCCCTGCAAGCCAGCCGATATTCGCTTTCGAGGGGGAGGACCCATACACCGGTGCCAAAACCCAACTGACTTGGACCAGGCTACCCCAGGGCTTCAAAAACTCCCCCACTATATTCAGTGAGGTGTTAGCCTGGGACCTGCAGTCATTTTCAGGGGAACATTCTGGCCTGGTCCTACTCCAGTATTTAGATGACTTGCTATTAGCAGGCCCAGGGGAAAGGGAATGCCGAGAAGGTACCCGGGTCTTAGTCCTGCTCCTAGCCATCAAAGGATACCGGGTGTCCAGGAAAAAGGCCCAGATTTTCCAGAAAGAAGTCCGATATCTGGGTTTTCGAATAAGCAAAGGACAGAGAGCCTTAGGAGAGGAGGACTGTAATCAGCCAACAGCCTAATCCCGCCACCAGAAGGCAAAACCCCCAGAGGTCCATCGCAGGTCCCCTAATCAGCTCCCCTTTAAGTAACCAGGACTACCAACCAGCTGAGGAGCAATGGACCAAACAGGCTAAGGCAACCAGGACCTCAGAAGGCCTATGGAGGCACAGACAGGGTGATTTATGTGCCCCAGAGCCAAGCAGGGCAGGTGGTCCAGAACTGTCATGCCCTGACCCATCTGGGGAAAACGGCGCTAGAAAATTTGCTCTGGAGGTATTTGTATATACCTAACCTTGCTACGCTATGCGCTAGTACTGCAGCCAGGTGTGTAACATGTGCCAGGAACAATGCATCAGGGAACAACCGAGTTCCACCCGGGATACAACATCAGGGGACCCAGCCCCTAGAAAACCTGCAAATAGACTTCACAGAAGTCAAACCAAGCTGGGGATACAAATATCTACTTGTTCTAATATGTAC
>CM052543.1:76522459-76585134 GCA_028533065.1 Trachops cirrhosus | reverse complement strand
AGAATGTGGAAGCTACAGAACCAACTACAGCTTTCAATCTCTTTATTGGAAATTTGAACTTAAGCAAATCTGCTTCTGAATTAAAAACGGGTATCAGTGATGTTTTTGCTAAAAATGATCTTGCTGTTGTGAATGTCAGAATTGGTATGTCTCGGAAGTTTGGCTATGTGGATTTTGAATCTGCTAAAGACCTAGAAATAGCCTTAGAACTCACTGGTTTAAAAGTCTTTGGTAATGAAATTAAACTAGAAAAACCAAAGGGAAAAGACAGCAAAAAAGATTGCAGCTGTCGGAGGGAGTGGGGTCCCTGGGCAGACAAGTGTCAAGCAGAGTGGGGGCTGTGCTGAAGAGGTGCCAGGGCACAGGAGGGTATTGAGTCTGCCCCCAGGCCCTCTTTGCGGCCCTCCTCACTTCTGGGCAGCTGGCTGCTGCTGGAGAGATTAATTACCTCCCTGCTGACCTGCGGCCCCAGGCAGCTAAGCTCTGAACTGCATGCAATTCAGCAGGCCCTCTGGGGCAGCAGTGACCCAGTCCTGGTCTGGCCAGGGGAGATGAGAGGCAAATGTCATGGCCACCCAGCCTGTTCTGTTGTCGTGGTGAGTCCTGGCTGGACCTCAAATCCAGGGCCATGGCAACTTCTATCAAAAAGAGCCTTGGGAAGGCAGGGCTGAGCCAGGAGCTGGATTGGGAGAGCCAGGGCACAGTGACCT
Source organism: Trachops cirrhosus (assembly GCA_028533065.1). Classification (NCBI taxonomy): domain Eukaryota; kingdom Metazoa; phylum Chordata; class Mammalia; order Chiroptera; family Phyllostomidae; genus Trachops; species Trachops cirrhosus. The sequence continues at coordinate 76,584,424 of CM052543.1, read as the reverse complement.
AGCTAGGATCAGTCTCCTTCCCGGGCTCTGGTGGCAGAAGGAGACTCCCAGACTGGGGACCCTTTATGTTGTTTGCAGTCAAGTGACTGAGGGCTTGGGAAGAAATCCTATTTAAAACTGGGAACCTTGGTACCCAGAGCTTTAACCTGACAGACACTAGAGGGGTTAGGGAGGTGACAAGAGGAGACCAGGGTGAGGGGTTCTTCCCCAGATGTGGATGGGTCTCATGCCCTGAAAGGGCCTGGAACAAGCTGTATCAGGTGGCAGCTCCCCTGATTTGGCATCTCTGGCTTGCTGGGCTGCTGGCTCTGACCTGGCTGACCAACCACAGTCCCACCCCCAGCCTGCAGGGTATCAGGCACTCCTGGCTGCTGTTCCACTTGAGATCTCTAAACTTGGTTCCTTTTTCAAGAACTCTCACTGTCACTTCCCCCAAAGGGTTTCCTTGTCGTCACCAAGAAGAATTCCTAAGGTGAACACAACCAGGCGAAGGACAGAAAAGGGGGACGTTCCAAGCTGGGGTAGCAATACATGACCCCAGAATGTCACCTGCAGCTCAGCACAACCAGTGCTGCAGAAGATGGAAAGTTAGCCTCCATGCCAGATCTGCGCTCAGTCTCTGTGTGACCTTGAGAAGTCCATATCTATGAATCTCTGGACTTGGATTTGGGAACACAAGACAAAAATTCCAGGTGTTGGCTTCAAAGTCAAGGGGCCCAGGGAAGAGCTGTGTGGAGAGCTGCTGTTAATTCCCTTGTTCCCTCCCGCCCATAAGAAGGCTGGGCTCAGGGGAAGCTTGCGGGCACACGCGCGTGCACACGCACACACACACACACACGCACCACAGACACATGCTGGCTTTCTCCTAGTCGTTAAAACAGAGGCGCTCGCCTAGTGATGATGGCAGACAAAAAGACACACTTGACAAAGCAGAGGAGATGAGGCTGGCTTGGCCCACAGCCAGGAGCATACTGAATTCTCTTGTGCTCTTTGTTTCTTGAAAGGCCTATCAGTCAGTAAGAGTCTTGCCAAATCCAGCCTGCATGGCATCCTTTGCTCTGAGGTTTCACATCCATGGACCATATGCTCTCCACAAGGCTAATAAAATCGTCAGGGAGTGGCTTCAGCCCTCAGGTGCCTGTCCAGAGCATGAGTGGGGTGCTTCTAGCTGGGACTCGACTACTCCTGGACCATTCCCAACCTGGGTCAGGGGGCGGGAAAACAACCTCACATCTCCCTGATTCTGACTATCCCTTCCTGTCTTTCTGCCCACTGTCTGCCAGCTACAGGTGTTGTGTGTGATAGTTTCCCCTTAATCCCCAGTTCCGAGCCCATTCCTTGCACATTGTACCTGCTCAATAAGTGTTTGTTGAATGAGCACACAACTGGACAAACAGATGAATGAATGAGTGATGCATGATTATCCACATCTGGACCCACTGCCTCTTGCTCCCCAAGGGGAAAGGAGGGGTTTTGGTGCTACATTCTGGGAAGATTGGCTGGGGTGGTGGGGTGCATGCTCACTTGGGGTTGGGCCCTGGGGGCCAGTCCAGTGACAGCTAGCATTTCTTCCTTGGCATCACAATTAAGATCATAGGCATGGACCAGCTGGCTCAGATCTGAGCCCTGGCTTGGCCAGTTATGGACTATGGTACTGTGGGAAGGTGCTGCCCTAATACCCAGTTTCCCCAAATGGAGAGACAGTTTCAAAGGGAGGTCCCTTGCTGCTGACCAGCCCTTGATAACCAGTGGTCATTGCGATGACTGTCTCCAAGGCTCTTTCATTGCTAACATTAAGTGTGCTCCCTTTGCCTAGAACCCCTCCAGACAACCCAGCCCTTTACCTAATGTTTTCATGTTTCAAAAATTCTGTCCAGGACATTCTTCTCAGGATACTCATGGGGCAGGACCGAGAGATAGAGGGCCCCTGAGTGGTCAGGTCCCAGGAAGAGGCTGGCACACCACAGGACCCAGACCCAGACACTCCTTAGCACCATCTGAGCCATGGTGTGCACTTGGCCTGGTTCACCCTCGAAGGTGTCACATTGCCTGGGCCATCTGCCAGCTCAGCAATGGGCTCCCTAGTTCTCTTGAGACCAGCGGAGGGTGGTCTATGGCTACTGTGCTGGGACCAGAGAGGGTTTGTGAAAAAGCTGTCTTGATTATAGGGTTCCCCTTCATATGAGTTGTGTGTGTGAGTGTGTATGTGTGGGAGTGTGTATGTATATGTGGGTGTGGGCATGGTGCACTAGCGCACATGTGTTACTAGTGATGTTGGAACTTGGGAGGAGTTGAGCAGACCAGGAAGCAGAGGGGAGCTGAGCAGAGGGTGACCCCAGCATCTGGAGACCTGAGTAATAGTCTGGCTCCACCCTGCCTCCCTGCAGGTCCCTCTCTGGACCTTGAATCCCTCAGCTGAGATCAGAGGACATTGTGTGTCCCCTCTGATAGTTTTTAGGGGCTGACATGGACACAGCTAGGGCAGGGAGTGAGCATGATGTGGCAAGGCCACACCATGGCCCAAATGGTGCTAAGCAGTGTCTGGGGCTGGGTCCTGTGTTTGTGCCAGCTTTTTGCTGGGATCTGGCCAGTCTGAGGGTAGACTCAGGGGCCCTCTGCCTCTTGGCCCTCCCTGAACAGTGTCCTAAAGGGCAGAGCCACTATGGAGGAGAATCTGAGCTGTGTTGTGCAGACGGAAGCCAACAGCACCCATCCCATCCCATTCTGTGGCACTAGGGGGAGGCAGATAACCAGATTCCCTGTGAAGACACCTGGGAACACAGGGGTGGCAGGGGGTGGTGAAGACTACCAGCAGTAGGAAGGCAGCAGGGAATGTTCCTTCAGGAAGCAGGGCTACATCTCAGAGGCCAGGCAGAGTGTATGTGTGGGGATTGGGGGGTGGTGGGCTCTTATGCTTCCCAAACTGCCCACTCCAGGGAGTGTAGATGCTGATGTTTTGGGCCACCTAGTGGGACCTGTCCATCCACCTTGGAGCCTCACAGTGAGCTGCTTCATCAAATGAGGCAGGAGTGCTCATCATCCTGAGGTCCCTGGTCAAACTCCTTCTAAAATTGGAGGCAATCCCTGACAGTTTGGGAAGACTTAATTTCTTCTAGATCTGATATCTTTCCTCTTCTCAAAACCATGCAGTAAAAAGGACGTGCAGCAAGAATCGTGCAGTAGAGGAGATGCTGGGAGGGTGGGGACACACTTGGAGTTCAAGCTTGGCTCTACCACTGACTAGCTGGGCAGGACTGGGCAAGTCCCTTAGTGTCTGTGAGCCTCAGTTTCCCCATCTCAAATGGTAATTAAAAAGATTGAATGAGATCATGTGTGTAAACAAAATATGTAAGCCATAAAATGCTACAAAATGCAAAGTGGGCTTTAATAGAGGGATGAAGCAACATCAATGAAGGTTTTCACTGTGTTGGGTGACTGCAGGTAGTCTTAGTCATTCATTCAGCAAAATATCTATTGAATATTTGAATATCAAGTATGTGCCAGGCACTGCATTAGGTGTTTTGACAAGCTTAAGTGGAAATTGTTTATGAAACTGTAGAATATAAACTCATAGATCATCTAGTCTAGTGTTTCCCAAATGATAATCCTAAAACTCATGCTAAGCTACATACATCCAAATAACCTGGGAAATGTACAGTATAGATTCCTGATTCCATAGCCTGGAATTTCCCTTCCTCTCGGTCTCTATGTCCTTCCGTGTCTCCCTACCCCTGTGAGCATGGGCACACCATTGTGGTTGGGCTGGGGAGCCATTGATCTCGTTTAGCCCTTCACTGAACAGTGGAATCTGAGCCCCAGAGAGGCGAGACTCTCTCAGAAGACAGCATATTACATGCTAGGGTTTTGGGAGCACCTGCACTTTTCACACTTTTCCGGAGGAGCAAGGACAGCCGGTCTCAGGTTTCCTCTTAAAGGATTGGCCTCTGAGGCTGTGTCTCAGCAGAGTACCCACAACATGGAAGTAGAAGCCTTGAGGTGGTTTGTCGCTTAGTGGCTGTATAACCTTTAGCAAATCACTTTTTTCTTATAGCCTCAATTTTCTGATTTCTAAAGTGAGGATATTGATGACCATCTCACTGGGGCATGCTTTGAAAGCTACACAGCTCCGATTTCTAACTCTAGATAGAGCCAGACCTAAGGCTGACTTTTCTAAGGTGAAATCCCACAACCTGAACTTTTTTTCACTTCCCCTTAGTCCCACTGGATCGGATACGGAGGGTAATTCTCTCGATGAGTAGTCTCCACCTTTATTTCCAAGGTTTCCAGTGCTAGTCTCTGATCGACACCTGCTGGCCGTGGCAGGTACCGCAATCCTCCTTCCGCCAACTCCACAGAGAAAACTTGCCCAACTCCTTGGACTTTCACAGCCACACTGCCGGGAACCTGTTATGCTCCCGCGTTACTGAGGAAGAAAGTGAGACATGACCTTTCCAGTTCATGAGAGGAACAGTGAATCTCTGACTCCAGGTGTTTCCGTTCCATCTCCTCCATACCGCTTGCTCTTAGACTTGGTGGAGTGGGAAGTCATCCTGCCTAGGCAGAGGAGAGCATCCTAAATCAGCCTGAACCAGGATTGGGTCCAGGTTGGTAAAGAAAGACTTGTTATCCTTATGGCAATAACCCCACCATGCAGAAGACCACCACATCTAGTTTTTTCCCATGTCCAGAGGAGCTAGACTGACGGCAGGGGCTTTAGCTACAGCAAGACACATGGAGGAGGCTCAGAGAGGCCCTTTGAGCAGGCTGTGAGGTAAGAACTTCTGGAAGTGAGCTGATTGCATCTACACCCCAAGGGCATGGTTTGGCCATTTCAGGCGGTGCCCAGCCTGAAGTCCAGCATATGTAGAGGGAATGTACCTGGTTTAAGCTACATCTCAGTAAGGATGACATAAAGTGTAGTGACTGAGAATGAAGTTCCAGCCTTATCTTTCAGAGATGCAAACAAAAAGATCTACAGATGAAATTATATAATGCATGAGATTTCTTCCAAAAAAGTCCTTGGTGATGGGAAGTGGGAGCAGAATGGAAATAAAGATGAACAAGATTGTCCATGAGTCAACAATTGTTTCATCTAGAAGATGGGTGCATGGCAATTCCTTATACTATTTTCTCTACTTTTGGTGTGTATGAAATTGTCCGTATTAAAAAGTCTTTAAAAATGTGACAGCAGAAACACTACTGCCACCACCAATGGCAATAAAAAGAAGGAAGACTCTGAAGTGACAGCGCCCAGCTCAAATCCTGAGCATCTGATGTCTACTAGCTATGTGAGTTGGACAAGTTATTTAATTTTTCTATGCCTCAGTTTCCTTCTCTGTAAAGTGGCAATAATAATTATACTGGTCTTAATAGGGTTGTTTTAAGAGGTAACTGATATTCTGCATGTAAAATACTCACCATAGTTCTGGGCCCATAGCAAGTGCTCAGTTATAATCGCCATTATTAGGAGTTCATGGTTCCATTATAATTTGCCAAAAGTAAAAATGAAAATAAAACAACACTATTTTGGCTGATTCAGAATTTGGTTTAGCTGTAAGGTTCTAACAGATAAGTCTTGGAAGACATAGCCCTGAGCAACCTCTGGTGGGGCCTATCAGTATCTCAGATGGGTAGATGCATACCACAGCGCCAGACTGTCCCGAAACCCAGCAGGAAGCCCCTTCTCCTGCAGCCTGGTATGTCCTTCTCCCCACTGCTCTGCTAATGCAGGGTCTGCAAGCCCACTCACATCCTGTCTTGGTTTTCTCTGACCAACCCTTTCTCTGAGCTTAAGCAGCTCTCTTCACTGACTCATGGAATCTCAACCATAGGTGAGATCTTAAAAGTCATTTACCATACCTGTCATTGTTGCTTCACTTGATAGATACTTACAGAGGGCCTGCAATGAGCCTGGCTGCTGAGGACAGAGTGATGAGCATGGCATAGTCCACCAGTGGATCAGAGACACAAGACAACACCACCTGGGCCATACATGCCACAGGATAGATTGCAAGCCTGGGGTCAGGAGCCCTGAGTGTAAGCCATGCCGCTGACTCCAGGCCCTGTGGTCTGGATGTCATTTCCTCAGCCACTGTTCTCTCCTGTGTGACAAGATGTTTGTGGTGTATTCACTCTAGGCCCTTCCTGCTCTGACCTCTTGACTCAGCATAGTTCCTTTGCTGTTCCCTGCATGTCTCTTTCCCCCCCTGAGCCAGGCCTCCAGAGAAGGGACTCTGGGGTAGAGCTTCTGGAAATGCTGGTTGCTCCTTGCCCGGGAGCTAGGCACAAACCTGCTAAAAGATGGAAAAACTGACAACATGTGGTTTCTCTGAGGTGAGTATGGGTAATGGCCAGTGAAAGGATGAGTTTTTTTTTAAATTTATTTTTTAATCATTATTCAAGTACAGTTTCTATCCTTTACTCCCATTCCAGCCAACTCACCCATCCCTCCCCTCTTCCCTCCCATTTCCAACCCCCCTCGTTTTTGTCCATGTGTCCTCTATATTTGTTCCTGTAAACCCTTCCCATTCTCCCCTGAGGTTCCCCTGAAATTCCCTCCCCTCTCCCCTCTGATCACTGGAAAGGATGAGTTTTTAGACTTGGAAAAGTCAGACACAGATACTCAAATACTTCACTGTGTCTGCCACCTGGAGGTTTGAGATGCCCATTAGCATTTAGAGGCTCTGGTAAGTGAAAGAAACCTACTTATCTTTGGTTATTTCAGTATTTTTTAAACCTATTTGACCATGAATTAGTTTTTACCTTTCAACTATTTCCTTCTCATGAAATATTTGGGCGGGCTGGAAATTACCTTTTATATCTTGAAATATTCTTGGGTGAGATCTGAAAAGAAAGCCAATACAAAACAAAATAGGGCTTGCTTGATTTTATAGACAAATTGATCAAAAGAGAGGATACTATTATCTAAATCTTAGGCTAGTGAATTATACATTCAGCTTTTTGTATTTTGAGATATGTACTTAATTGACTGATTTTATTCCTCCTGAAATAAACATTGGAACTAGGAAAAAAAAGAAATATTTGGGAAATGCAATATTAGATCTTTTTGCATTTTCAGCTGAGTTTGTTTAAAATAAAGTCAAGTTTGGCAAAGATACTGAGTTTCAGTGCCTTTGTGGCCTAAAATTAGGACTTCCTGCTCCTCATACCTGAGACCTCAGCTGAGGTCTGCCACCTTCAGTGGGGCTAAGCTAAGACCTCAGAGGTTGTACATTATCCCCAAAATGTATAAGTGGTGCCATTTGACCCAGGCAGTTTCTCTTCTAGCCTTCAATAATTGACGTGATGTGTGTAACCACACTCTCTTCCCCAGTGACCCACCTCAGCACTGCAGGGCTTGGGAGGCCTGCTCAGCATCAGCCACAGGAAGGAGGCCCAGTTTTGTTGGCATGTGAGCCCCCGAAACCTGATAGAGTAAAAGGTTAGATACTTCTCAAAGTGGAGCTAGTTCCTGTCTTTGGGGCCTCTCAGCGCTCATCTGGACTGTTGGGTCCATTCTGTTCCTAAGAGAACTACTGCTAAAGTTGAATTTGTGCAAAAAGGGAAACCAGCAGAGTGAAGGTTCTAGAAATTATGTCAGAAAAAGCGTTGGTGGAAGCAGGATACTCAACGTGGCAAATGGAAGGTGTGGGGGCCTGTGGTGGCTATTTCAAACACAGAAAAAACAGTCATCTGGCAGAGATGGGCACACCCTCTGAACTCCACATGTCTAGGGCAGACTGGGTTCAGACAAGATCGGGCAGGCTCAGGGTTCTATGGCTGTAGACCACACTGGGTTCAACAGAGAAAAGAGTATGTGCATGACCACAGACAGTAAAATTGGTATGAACTTCTGAGTGTCTTCCTTGTCTCTGGAAGCATTTAACCAGAGGCTGTGTCAGCACATGTCTGGTAGTATAGACAGAGCCCATGGGTAAAAGACAGGATGATGAGGTGAGCTCTAATGTGCCACTGGCCCACTGGCCAAGTTGGGCTGACAATCCCTGCTGTCCCCACACCTCGTTTACCTTCACTGTACCAAACAGCATTCTACCCCATTTTATAGTCCCCTGGCTCTGTGACTTTGACTTCCAACAGGGGGCTTTCCCTGATGAGAGAGCCTGGAGGGCCTTCCTGGTCTCCTGGGCTTTAAAGAGCATCTCAGTCTTCCATGCTGCTGGCTCCCATCACAGTGACAGGAGGGACGTTGTCCCACAGAGAGAGTGTAGAGGACATTAGGGCAGCACTGACCTGTCTTCCATCTTTGAGTTCCTCCAGCATGTGGACTGACGGGTCAGGCTTAGGTGAAATGTCCAGATTTTCTAGGAGGAGGACTTTTAACATCCATGTCAAGGCCATCACCATAGGCCTGGCCTTGACTTCTTCATTCTGTGGGACTCTCTTCAGGGAGCTGTGGCATTTTTAAGTACCTTCTGTGTGTATAGCACTGTACAAATACGTAAGTTGCACATTGACTGACATCTCTGAGGGCCAGGGACTGTGGAGGGAAGAGCCCCAGGCCCAAATCCAGAAAACCTGTTTCTGGGCCCAGCTCAGCCCTCATGTGGGACCTGAGGCAAGTTCCTGGGATGAACTCAGCTTTTGTGGGACTTGAAGCTTAGACCATTTGGAGGGAACGTTTTAAGGAAAACAGTACAAAATTATGAGTACCAAATTAGGTACAAACATGATTACTGAGAACGGTAAAGAAGTCATAACAAATTATAAATCTTGAAAAAGGTCACAAATATCACAAACATTACAAACTTCGGACAAATAACAATATTTGTGTTAACAAACTGCTGACACACCTCTATAATTTTTTACATTACTTTTGCTCACAGTTTTACACAAACTAGCTTCTGGTTGTTTGCATTTCAAACCTGAGTTTCCCTCCACTACACACACACCTCTGTGCAGGTACCTCAGGCCATAATCATATTGTGATACAACTTCTGGCCCTGCAACATATGCAGCAAAGCCAAGAAAGCTGGCCCAGTGGGTGGTAGTGTTCACACGCAGCCATTCCCCAGCTGGCTTGGTTGCACAGTAGTGCTGTGAACCCATAGTAAGTCCATCTCACCAATCTCAGGTGGAATGCAGCCGTCACTCACTCTGGGGGATCCTGAGTCAGGTCCCCAAATGCACATCAGACCCAAGATAGTGGAAAAGAGGAGCAGTCATAATGGATTGTAGTTAATCTATAGTTTTCTACCAAATTACCATTAATACTTGAGCATGTGAATGCACAACTGGGGCCCTACAGGTCCCTGAAGCTGAAGCTGTACTAACTTCGTGGTGGATCTGCCTCTGGGAGTGTCACAAACCTCTTTCAGCTTCAGTTTCTTCATCTTTATAACTAGCAAAACAAATTCTGGCCCAAACTATCTATTTTTAGTGAGGATGAGAAATGAAAGAAACATGAATTCTATGGATCTTGATGGCCTTGTGTGACGATGACAATGATGAAGATGATGGTGATGCCAGCTGAGCAGGTATCTGCCAAGACTTGGGCTTTAGAGTCACTTACTCCTGCAGGTTCCTATGCCCTGCCAAGTGTTCACTCTTCCCAGCCAGAAACTCTGTGAGAACTGCAAAGCTTAAAGCTTTGGTTCTTATTAAAGGATATGCCTCTGGAAGGCATGACCCACGAAGTCGTAATCAGGTATTTGCAACCCTCTAAGAATGAGCTCACCCAGTCATTAAATCAATATTTACTGAGTGCCCTGAGTGCCAAGAAGACCAGGCTAGGCTCTGCATGTACAAATCGAAAGAGTTAGGATTTGAATCAGACGTGTGTGTAAGTAGCCACAGTGTGGGACAAAGGGATGGAAGCCCAGGCAGAGTTGATGTGTGGGGCAGGCAGATCCCAGAAGAGGGCTTCAGAGCTGGTCTGGGAAGGCTGTGGGTGCCTGCTCAGCCCTGCTGCATGGGAAAGCTTACACAGGGGGAGAAGGGGCACAGGGCACTTGAGGAAAAAAAAAACGAAAAACTGCAGGAAGCTTTCCAGATGGAACATACTTAGACACAGTTTAATAAGCACATTTGTGTCTCATGGATCAGAAGGACTGCAGGAGAACTTGGGAAGCCAGGGAAGTTCCGTCCCACTCATGGAATTTTCTTCTCTCCCTCTTAGTTCACATTCCCCCCACCTGCCCTCCACTCTAGAGAGAATTGCAACAGTGAGCTTTAGCTCCATAGAATTCAGGCTTCATGGAACCTCTCTGGCTTGGTTTCTCAGCAAGTTTCAGAGTGGTGAACTGAGGGAGTACAGTAGGAGAGAGGCCATAGTTACTGAGGGACCTCCAGCCTTCCGGACCAGCCCTCCTGAGACAGTGGCCTGAACAAGGGCAACAGGACCCTAGAGAGCCCATCCGTGGGGGAGGAGCCTCAGGGCCTTGAGCCCTTTGTTCTAGTGAGCTTAGAACCATGATATTACAATCCAAAATGTTGAGAAGATAAAAGGTGAAATGTGCCTAGACATCCACCAAGCTAAGCATATAGTATTTTGGTTTAAGGAGCCCTTAGGTAATTAGGTAATACATATACGTTTTTAGATAGTCCAGTCTATGAATTGCAATGATAGTTCCTGTCTCTAGAAGACAGAAGTATTTTAGCTACATGTGCATGCATTTGAAGCAAAATCTTTTTGTTTTGTGTGTGTGTTTTTCTTGTGTCTGTCTGTGTGTGTTCTAGGTATCTGTGCATGAAAATTTGTATTCCTGTTTCTTTGCATGCAATAGAGAATACACATTGGTTTGTGGGGACACACACACACACCTGTACATGGGATAAGACGTGTGTGTATCTGTTTGTACTCACCTTGTCTCCAGTGTTAGGAAGTGACCTTTGTCATTATTCCAGCTCAACTCTTTCATTTTACTGGTGAGGAAACTGAGGCCCAGAAAAGTACAGTGACTTGTCTCACCAGGTGGCTAAGGTGGCAAAGGTGAGACTAGAACCCAGAATTCCTGATTTGTAGTCCAGGACTCTTCCTATAACATTAAAGTTAATTACAAATTGGAAAAAACAAGGCAGGAAAATTCTTCTTTTCTTTTCCCCCAGTCAATAAAGAAGTATTGAGAAAGTTAATCCTGAATTAGCTATATAACCCCAAATGTTAAGTTTTTAACATTGACCTGGTTCAGTATTGATTTCTTTTATGAAAACCATACTTATATAAAGTTGTTAAAGAATTTCAGAGCACATATGAAGGCTTTGTTAAACTAATCATGTGCTTAGTTTTTGAAGAAAAGTATCCAAAATATATAAGCTGTTGTTTGAATTAAACAATAAAAGCATCTGTTGTTTATCATAATGGCTCTAGTCCTACTCTAACATGACAAACGAATACCCCCAGATATCCATGACTGACCCGAACTGAAGAGGGGTCACTCCCAGGGGCTTCACGTTGCTGCTTCAACCGGCATCAATGACGCGCACGCACACCCTCTGTCTCATCACCCCATATTCTGACACAACAAAATACTGAAATTAATCATTGCTTTTAAAAAGATGGTATGTCCCCACTAGAAATGAATCCCCAAAGTTTGAGGCTTTTTAAAAATAGTGTTAGCCCTGGCCAGGTGGCTCAGTTGGTTGGAGTGCTGGCTGTACACCAAAAAAGATTTCAGATTCGGTGCGTTTCTCCCTCTCTCTCTCTCCCTTCCTCTCTCTTTAAAATCAATAAACATATCCTCAGGTGAGGATTTTAAAAATAATAATGTTAGGACATGTGCATAGGTATTAATGCAGAATTTTTGGATTGTATTCAAACTGCATTTGAGAGCAGGTGTGCTATCACTAAGTATTTATGTTTTTCTGTGCATTCGAATGTTTGCCTGCAACTGTATTTGTTCTCACTTTGGGATGCATGTATTTGTGTGTGGGTGTGAGGGCTTCTATCCAACTTGAGACTGTGAGGGGATTGTCTCTTTTATCAAAATAGAAAAATAGCCCCTCCCAAATGTCAGCTGTGGGAGGGGAGCATCAGGGTTCAGGGTGGACATGCGTGAAACAAACTCACTCTCTTACCCCAAGGTTCACTTTCCCTGTGCGGCACCCTCCCTAGGATTCTTGCTAGGACTCTTGCCAAGCTAGATCTCTTGGTAAACTCCAATTAAGAGGGACTTCTGAACACATAAAACAGACTGTCATCTTCAAAGATAATTTCCTTAAACACTAAGGAGGGACAAAACCTAGGAAGTGGGAACCACAAAAAACATAAGGACTATCTGCTTTCATGTACTTTCCTTGCTGGCCATCTCCCAGTGCTCTTCCAGTCTCAAGTGCACCTTCCTTCTGTGTTTCTGCATCTCATGCCTGGAAGGCAACTCCCGCCAACTCCTTAGCTCTGGCCTTGTTGCAGTATGGACTGTAATGTCCCCTCAACAGAGCCACCAGGCTCCCTCCCATAGGTCAGGTCCTGAGCAAAGCCAGGACCATTAGTGATACATTCACCTGGGCTTACAACATGCCAGCCCCTGGGCTTGCCTTATTTAACGCTCACAACAGCTCTTGAGGTAGATGCTAGGGCTGTCCCCACCTTACCAGTGAGAGAACTGGAACTTGGTACACGTATATTCCCCAAGGGTGCACAGCTAGTCAGTGGCAGAGTTGGGCTGAGATCTCAGCTCTAACTCCAAAGCCACACTCTTATCATCCATGACATTATTAAGGTTCCCTGTGCTAGAGAGAGTCCCTGAGTCCTGTTCCTACATATGAGCCTCCTCAGTAGGGGACAGCCAGACAGTAGTTGCTGACCTGGTGAATGACCCCACCCTCAGGTAAGACTTGGCCCTTTACACACAGTGCTGTGGTCCCTTAAGGACCACCAAGGATAAGCAGCATAACAGGGACACTGAGGTTGTAGGATGCATTTTAGGTAAATGGAGAAACAAGGCTCCTCCTCTCCCCTTCCAGCGTGTGGGGCACAAGCAGCTGGGCCAATACTCCTGGCTCACTCAATGGAGCCCCCTCCCAGCAGACAGCAGCCCCTTTCAGCCTGTCTGACTTAGCAGTTTATTTTAGTCATGGCCTGACCAGGTGCTCTAGGTCAACAGGCTTAGTTTTAAATAACTGGATCCAGCCGTCTCCTTTAGAAGGGAAGGGGCATGAGGGAAGAATGAGCCCAGGAGGCTGGGGGGTGGTGAGGGAAGAGAGTGAAGCTGGAAGACTGGAGACACTGGGCTGTCACTGCCTGCAAGGCCCAGGGCAGGTCCAGGGCTTCCTCACTCTGGGCCTGTTTCTACGCATATAAAGCAGAGGGTTAGGTTGGGTCATCTCAAACAACTGTGTGCAGTCTGTTTACAGAGGACAAAATGGCTAGTGAAAAAGCATCCATTTTAGAGTGTGACTTAGCATCATAAGACAGAGGCAGTATAGTTTAAAGCAAGCAGCTCTGCCCTGGAGCCAGGAGAGCTGGGTTCTGGTCTTGCTTGAGATACAAATGGAGGTGACCTTGAAGAGCTAAGCCTCAATTTTCTCACCTGCTTTAGAAGGGGGTGATAAAGCTTCAGAAGATCTGGTGAGAATTACAGGGAACAATTGTGGGTGGGAGCCCTTTATACTCAATGTTCTACAAAAAATGCACTTGGCAGTTCCTCGAAAAGTTAAAAATAGACTTACCACATGATCCAGCAGTTTCACCTCTAGGTACCCAAAAGAGTTGGAAGCAAAATCTCAGAGGAAGAGATATTTGTACATTCACTCTCATAGCAGCATTATTCACAACAACCAAAAAGTGGAAGTATCTATTCACAAATGAATAGTTATACAAAATGTGGTTGATGCATTCAATGGAATATTACTCAACCATGAACAGGAATGAAATTCTGATCTGTGCTACAACATAAATGACCCTTGAAGGCATTCTGCTAAGTGAAATAAGACACCAAAGGACAAATGTATGATTCCACTTATATTATGAGGTACCTAGAATAGGCAAATTCATAGAGACGTAAAAGTAGATTAGAGGTTACCCCTGGGTAGAATGGGGAATTACTGTTTAAAGAGCACAGAGTTTCTGTTTGGATGATGAAAAAGTTCTGGAAATGGATAGTGGTGATGGTGGCACAACATTGTAAATGTTCTAAATACCATTTCAAAACAGTTAAAGTGGTAACTTTTATGTGTATTTTAACATACTAAAAACGTAAATGTGCATTTTTAAAATTTTAGTTAAAATCTCCAGGGATATCTTGGTAAAAACTGGGAATCAGGAGTCCTAGTTCTCTTATCTGATCTCAGGAAAGACATTTTGGGGAAGTAAATTTTCTTCTTCTGTCAAGTAGTGCCAAACAGCACCCTCTCTATCCTCCTTCCTCCTTCACACTCCCCTCTCCTTGCACATGTCAGAGAACTGGGTCAAAAGCATGCCCAGCCAAGTGACTGGGGCATGTCAAGGTGGCCTCTGTTACCCTTTATGAGAGGAGGTTCAGTCCTGGCTTATTCTATTCTCGGGGCTGCTGTGGATCTCTTCTCCGGATCCTGCTTGGGCCCTTATTTTGGAATTACAATATAAGGAGGGCTTCTCAACTGCAGCAACCTTTTCACAGCTGAACTGACTCATCCAGCCTTTGTCCCCAGTGTCTAACCCAGTGTCTGGTACTTGGCAGGTGCTCAGTGTTTATTTGGTAATTGAGAAGATACCTTCACTCGAGCCCTATTCAATTTTACACCAACTTCATGCAGATTGGTATAAGGAAGAACCCAATTTTTGTCTGGTGAGAAAGTTGGGGGCTGGGGAAGCATACAGGAGGGAAGATGCAAGAGAAAGATACAGGAGTAAGACACAAAAGTTACAGCAGACATTGAACTATTTATTTATTTATTTATGTTTCAGTTTCAAAGGAATTTAATATTATATACACAGTTAAGGAATAGAGGATACATATCAATTAATTAGAAACATTCTATAATAAAATGGATTTGAAATTCAGTGCATATCATTATTAACTGCTAAGGAAATCTTAGCCCTTGCCTGCCTTAAAACAATCTTTATTTGCTGTAATTATTGCTGTGCAGTCACTGTTTTCTGTTAATTCCTCAAATCACTTGGATGGTCCTGTCTTCCACTTAGTGGTCTCCAGGAGCCAGTTACAGCGGACATTGAACTATGTGTTGTGGATAATGTCTAAATAGTCCCCATGTGCCACTTGCTGAGAAAAATTCCAACAGAGTGCGTGGGGTGGGGGTAGCCATACTCAGCTGGGACTCCCCAGGAGGCCGACTGCAGAAGGGTCTAGGGGCTGGAAAGGCACACAGCTTTTAGCTTTCAGGTGAAGACAGCACTGACAGGCACCCAAGGATCTTAATCTGGGTTTTCTTGAGAGCATCCGTACTCCCCCACCTATGGGGGTAAATGGAGTCTGGAAGAGGCAGGAAGCATTGGCCTCAGCTGACTGGGCCAGGAGATACAGGGTATCCTTGGCACGAGCATGGCAGGCTCTTGGCACACTTATGACACGCCTATATGCGACCGCAGGCTCTGAGTCAGTGGGTGGCAGGGACCCTTTGCCTCCCAGACAGCGAACCCCGATCGGGGACGTATGGCCGGAGTCCCCACCTCTGTGCCTGAGCTTGCGGGGCTAGGGGCTTACTGGGCTCGGGTCTGGCGCAGCGCTCAGACCCCCGGGTGCCGCGGGGGGTGGGGGTGGGGGGCGGGGAGAGCGGCCGCCTAGCCCAGCCCAGAGGATGACAGGAGAGCGCGAGCCGAGGAGGGAGGAGCCGCAGCCGAGCGCTCGGCTGAGCAGCAGATCGAGCGGGCGCGGGGTGCTGGCGGCTGCGAGCGCGCTGAGCGGCAGGGAGAGGCGCTGCCGCACGGCCGGCCACAGGACCACCTCCCCGGAGAACAGGGCCTCTTTATGGCATGTGGCTGGTAACTTTCCTCCTGCTCCTGGACTCTTTACACAAAGGTGAGACCCGCGCGAGCCCAGGGCAGCGGAGGCGGTGGACCGGGGAGCGCGTGGCTGACAGGCAGGCGGGGTGCCTGGCGGGCTCCAGAGGTCCGGGGACAAGGACCCCGGTGCCTGGCCCTGGGTAGGTCGCAGCGGGGTCAAGGCCAGCACCCGGCTAGGGGCCAGGTGAGAATCCACCCTGGTCCGCTCCGCTAGACTACCGCTCCTGACGTTTTGGTGTCGAGGTGGTGGTGCAGGAGCCCCTCATCTCGCGGGTTCCTTGCGGGGCCGCAGTTCTGCCCCAGACCCCTCCCCCAGCTTCTTGCCCGCAGCCTGCGGCTTGGTGGCACTGGGACCCCGGGGCGCCCTCCGAGCCGAGGGGTCCTCAGGAGGTGAGTGTCCACATGGGAGTCCTCGCTTAATCTGGCCTCGGACTCTGTGGCTTACTCCTCCTCTGCCACCGTGCGCCCCTCTGCCGCCTCTGATACCCTGTGTCGCACAGAAAGGCGCTCGTTCGAGCCTTGGCTGGATGCAGGGCGGGGAGAGCTGGGGGTCCTGAGAGCTGGGTCCCTGACGACTGGGTTCCCTCGGATAGCAAGTTTGTTCTCCAAACCCAGAGGTCGTTTTCCCCGAGCCCCACCTCACCCCCTGCCCCCACACCAACCCAGGCTTCGCGGCTCCGCCTTAGCTTGCTCAAGCAGCGCGCCCCAAGGTGCAAGATTCTCTGTTTGGCACGTAGTCAGCCGGACCTGCGGACAGGTCCTCGGTCAGGAGTGGGTGTGGGGGGCGTGTCGCTTTCCTCGGAGAGAAAGCGTTGCTAGGGGTGGGTCCAGGTGTCCGACACGTCCAGACCTGCTGCTGGGGCGCTGCACGCCTGATCCTCGCAATAGCCAGCACTGAGAATTGGAAGGGGGCAGAAATTACCGACCAGAGTACCTGGGCACCAAGTTGGGACCAGGCTGTCCCTGGCGGTCCAGCTTCCAGGCTGTGGTAGAGGACGTGCCCCGGGGCGCGCAAACGGCGGGAGATGAGGTGGCCAAACTCCGCGCCCTTGCGCAGCGAAGCACACAGGCTGTACAAGCTCAGCATTACCAGTTCAGCCCACTAACTTTTCTCCTTCGCGCCCTCGGGGCGGTTTCTACCCCCTTTGCCTAGGTGGAGGCCGGGGAGGAGTTACAACTCTTGACCCCTAGGCTACAGGGGAAGGACAATCAACAAAGGGTTGGTGCGTGGGAGGGGGGCCAGTCTATCAGTGCAGTGTCCACGCCCCTGGGATCTGGAGCCCGCAACCTGCTGGAGCTTACTGCGGTAACCGATGGCTTTGGGGGAGGAGAGTAACCCTTATTTTATTTGTCAATACCGCCTGGCCGAAGCCAGACTGAAGGCCAAGATATTACTGGGGTTCGCCTAGAGGTCTGATGAGCGGTGAGGGGTGAGTTTCTCAGACTCAGTGGGGCCACTGGCTGACACACCAAGTCTGGAATAGGTTGGTTAACCCCTCACCCCCTGTACAGCACCGTCTCATCTTACTTTAGGGCAGCAAGAAGGCTGCCTAACATTAACGTTCCCCTGACA
Organism: Trachops cirrhosus; assembly: GCA_028533065.1. Taxonomy (NCBI): domain Eukaryota; kingdom Metazoa; phylum Chordata; class Mammalia; order Chiroptera; family Phyllostomidae; genus Trachops; species Trachops cirrhosus. Next base: position 76,566,953 of record CM052543.1, on the reverse strand, counting down.
TCCTCCAACACACAACCCAGTCTCCCTCTTTCCAGGCTCTTCCTGCCTCCCTCCACCCCTGCAGGCTGGTTCGGCTTGCAGCTTTAATTACATTAATATTAAAAATACATAAGGTGAGGAGCGGCAGCTTTCTCTCTCACTAGTTCTCTCTCCACCCTCCACCCCTTTTCCGTTTTGTCTGGTGAGAAAGCACAGGCCAGGGCAGCAGCCACACACTTGGTCAGCTTTGTCCTCAACCTTCTCCCACACCCTCTTTCTGGAGACCTCTTCCAGAGCAGCCCATCTCCAGGAGTGGAGGTCCCTTAGCAAAACCTGAAGGATTCTCCCCTCTCCCTCCCAGAAGCTGGGCATTAATAAATGAAGCTCAAGTTATTTGATAGGGAGGGAGCAGAGGGAGGTGGGGGTGGAGAAAGGCCCAGAAGACAACAGAAGAGCCTGAGGGGTAAAATCCTTTTCAACTTGAGAAGAAAGTTGCCACTGTAGGTAGGTTGTTGGTAGGTTGGAGGTGCCAGGTGAGGCAGCACCTAAGTGGCCTTTTGGTCTGCAGAGCCCTGGCGTTTCCATGGTTCAGCTGCTCCAGCAGCAGCTGTGTTGGGCACCAGGGCGACTGGCCAGACAGGGCTTTCTTTTCCTTAGTGCCTTAATTGGGTCTTAGGTGCCAGATTGGTCCCCAGGGCCTGTTCTGTTTGGGGTGGCATGGTGGTGGGGGTGGCAGAGGCGGCTGGAGGAAGATGTGATGTGGTGAGAGCAGGGGAGATGGGGTTTGGTGTATTTTTCTCTCCCGTTGCCAGTCACCCCCGCGGCACCAAGGAAAATGTAAATGTGAATGTTCAAGCCTGTTACAGAAAACAATATCCTCCTGCAATAATTTGTACGTCCATCTGTGAGGAGCGGGAGGAGGCAGAGAGAGGAGGAAAAAACAAGATGAGATGGCTCATCCTCTGGATGGAATTTAGCAGTTATTGAATGTGTTTTAAGATTCTGTTATTTCCATTCCTCTTGAAATACCCTGTGTGTGTGTGTATGTGTGTGTGTGAAGACTGAGCTCAGACTGATTCCCCAGAACTGAACTGGGAAGGTGTTTTAATAATCGGTTATCGAGTCTCCAATAACTGCCTTATTATTGCCAAAACAAATCCAGGTTCAGGCAGCCAGATGAACCCCAGTGAGGCTCTCTCAGTGGTTACATCCAGCGTGCCAGCATCTGTGTTGTCTGCATTTGCATTTTTACTGTGTAAAAGAACAAGCTTCCCTGGCAGTAAAATTCCTGTTTTCTAAAAGCCAAAATAATGGGTTACATTGATTTTTTTTCATTTCTCACCCCAGCCTCTCAAATAGGGACTCATGGTTCTTCTCTTTTGAGAAGACAAAATTAAAAGGCTTCGTCAAACCATTAAGAAAATCTCTAATATTCTGTTTAGTGTCTAATTAAAAGAAGGGCAGTGGGGGGAATAGGTTTTGAATTTTGAAATGGCAAACACAATTTAGCGAAAGTGGTTGAAGGACCAGTAAGCATTGGGGTGGGGCAGGTGGGCAGAGAGGCTCTGGTTGCTAGAATTACATGGGAGAGAATGGAACTGCCATGATGCTCAACAAACCTTTCAAATGCTTCATATTCTGGGCATCAGAGTCAGCTGCCTTTAATATGTTTCTGCCGCAGAATGGGGAGCTCAATTAGAAACAAAAACCAAGTAAGCAGTTGACCCAAAGGCAGCAGCACTTGAGTTGGGCAGATCCCAGGAGAGGCTGGAGAGGCTTATTTTTTCTTAGATTGATGGATGGGGAGGAGGTGGGCAAGCAAGCACGGGTTTGGCTCAGTGATGTTTTGCTAAAGAAACAAGCCCCCAAACAGATAGGCTGGGAGCTCCCAGACACAGGATTAGCATCTGTCCAGAGCATCTCATGGGCTCTTGGCCTTTGACAAAGAGGTATAGACCAGAAGCCCTCACTTACCTTCTTCATGGCTTTAGGAATTCCATCCTTGTGACTTGTTTGGTCCCCTGCTGGACCTGGTGAAGGATGATTTTATTTGTGGATGAGTTGAAGGGAGGGTGGATATTCAGATAGGTTTTTTTTTGGCGGGGGGTACGGCTGCCATGCTATGAGATTCTTCTCTCCCACATGATCTCAAAGGAGGTGTTTCTTGAGAACATTTGAAGCAGTCAATTGGAAGAACCCCCAGCTCCTGAAGTGCTTTGTCAGCCCTCAGCATGGTATATATTAGTCAGCACTCAGATATCTGGAATGGGGTGAGCCACAAACAGCAGAGATTGTAGGGTGCCAGGAACCCAAGGGCAGACCCTGGATTTGCATATAATTTATATTCAGATTTGCATGCTCACCTAGCCAAGCCAAGAGCTTTGCCCCCAGTGAGTAGCTTCTTGATCTCAGTAGCAGCCAGGCAGTGGCTTTTCCTTGCCAGGAATGTGGGTGAGGCAGGAGTGGGGAGAAAGACTGGTATTTTTGGTAGTGCATCTCTCTTGCCTCTAAGTTTTAGGCCTGCTGGGATGCACACTGAGTTCTTCATCTGGCCCAGCAGCCATGGAGCTTGCTGTTGGGGTGGGATGGGTGACAATGGGCAAAGTCACCATAGGGAGACCAAACTTAGGGTGTGGTTTTTCCCTCTTATGCTTTGTAAAGAAGAGGGTGAAGAGAGGGGCACATCAGCTGTGGGAATAAAGCTACCATGAACCTTCTGGTGCTTGTCTGTCATCAGTAGACTGAGAAGCAGCCACTGATGGGAAGGGGATATGAAGTGAGGCAAAATGTTCTTTTCCCCTCCTGGTTTCTCAGTGTCCAGCTTGGGAGGCAGCTGTGGTCTCTGAGAGACCAGGGGAAGAGCCCACTGTTGAACCCACTCCAGCCATGTGTGGAATCCCAGGAGGGGCATGGGAAGGCAGGCACTGTGGTCACAGAGGGAAGGGTGTGTAAAGAGTTGGGAGTAGTGTTTGAGGAGCAAACATTTCAGGGCCACTGGAGTATTCCTTGCCAGGGAGCCTGCTGGGATGCCTGCAGTGAGAATGTGACCTCAGGAATGGGTTTGTCTGCATTTCCCTAGCCCTGAGCAAAACCCACCAGGCAGGTGCATGCAGTTCCAAGGCCTCCTTCAGTGTTTTTCGGCACATCTAATGATCCAGGAGCCCACAGAGCTTTCCAAGGATTTGGAGTGGAGCTTTAGGGAATGGCTGGAGGTAGAGAGAGGGAGGGCCGGTGGCAAAGCTCAAGCTCCCTCCCAGCAATTCTTTCAACCACAGCATTTTATATATTGGAGTTGTGAAGGAAAAATAAAAAAGATTGAAACTTGCTGGTGTGGTGGCAATTTGGAGTCAAGGCAAAGCCTTCATTTACATCCTGGCTCTCACTTACTTGATATGTATGTAACTTTGGGATTCTCTAAGCATCACTTTCTCCAGCTACAAAATGGGATTAAATGAGATAATGCATATGAAGTAGCCAGAGCACAGTTGGTGCTCAATAAACATTAGACCTCTTCATTTTTTTCTGCACTGCTCCCACCTTCTCTCTCCCCCACTCCAACCTCTGTCAAATCCTCAGATCCTGTCCCGAGCAGTGGTATTGATGAGCCATTTTTGACCAAGTCAACTGACTTAAACTTTGTACCAATAAGAAAGATTGGGCAGGAGACACCTGTCTGGGTAGCCTGCAGGACTCATCCTTAGCAAGCGAGTTGAGACTATGCAGGCACCTAGGTGTCCTTGGGGAACCCACCACAGTCCCTTTCCTGGTTATGGCTGGTGGTAACAGTGGAAAAATCAAGGGCAGAAGTTGGCTCCAGACTTGGATTTGAGGGTGCAGTGAAGTCCAGTCCCTTACCTACCAAAGGAAAGCTAGGATTGGTTGTTAAATCTCTACCATGATTTGACAGTGTAAGAACTATCTGTATCTAATGCCATAAAGCCTATGTAAATGGGTCACACAGGGTGGGCGCCCATAACTTGTAGCTGGATGACTTTCTGTGTCTCTCCCTGCTGGGATGAGACTTGCTATTTTTTAGGTAGTTTTGTATATAAAAAACACTGTTGAAAGCCCATGACCTTGGGTGTCCCTAGACCATTCCACCCTCCATGACACAGTCAGCAACAGAGAAGCAGCGAGTGATCCAGAGGTCAAGTGCTCCCCATGGCAGTTTGAGGCCTGTGGGTTCTATGAGTATGGGGGAGGCTATGGGTACAACAGCCTGTGTGCCCACTTTAACATTATGTTTGTCCAGTGCTAGTTTAGCATGAATAGTATTAGCCTTGACAACCACCCCTGCCATCCAGCTGCTACTCCCCTCATCCTTTCAGCCACCCTACCCCACCTCCCTGTGCCCTTGTTCTACATGATGCTTGCACTGACAGTTTCCAAGATCACCATCTTCATTAAGAACAAAGTTATTCAAATGCTAGCTGCATATCCATTAAACTGTGAGTGTGAATCAGAAGGAGCATTGTCCATGGAACTAGAAAACAAAGCTCAGCCTGTCTAATTTAGCCACATTACCTAAGAGTTTATATGCCTCTATTTATTTGTAAAATGAGCAAATATCACCCTTGTCCCAACTGTCCCATAGAGTGGTTGTTATTGCATGGGTGCAAGAAGGATGAGGGGCATACATTGTGTATCATGTGACAAAACTTTGTAAACTAAACAGGATAGCATATAAACACACACATGTAAAAACCACATCAAAAATTAGTTTTGGTCTTATAAATGCTCTGCTGAAACATGAGGTATAATTACTGTCATTTCATCATATAGGGAAAATGAAGGTCTCACAGCTATGTGTGGCTAGCTCCCACTTTCCGGGCCCCCCACATATAGAAATTTTTTTTAGTCTTTGCTCTTCATCAACCTGGGAACAGCCAATGAGGCACATATAGGCTGGCAACAGGCTACTTGGAGCAGGCTTGGCCAATTCCTCTGTGGTCCCAGTGCCCAGTGAGAGTGGAAGAGCCTCCCTCCCTCAGTCCCCTTCCCAAATCCTCAAATTCAAGTTTCTCCATAGTCCTCTGGAACCCTTCCACGAGGGTGATTCTCTCTGCAGAGAATCCATAGTCTTATGGGGAGATCAGTAGGCTTTGGGTCCTACCTTGTGTGACTTCCATCGAGGTGAGAACAATTAATGGAATCCAGGTCCTAAGAACCCTGCTGAGTCAGGGCCATGGACACATTGCTTCTGGGGTGGACTTTTAAAGCCATGGGGACTGGGGAGGGCAGAAGACTTGCCCTGGGAATGTGAGAGATAGGAGACTTGCTTTGGGGTGACTGTCATTGGTAAAAGTCTTCCAGGTTGGAAGACACCTTCAAGGACTTGGAGGTCATCCTCTAATCAGACTCCTTAGCCCCTCTGTGGCTTTCCCAGCAGCAGTGGTTCTCCCTCTGCTCCAGCCCTTCCAGACACAGGAAACTTCCTTTCTTTCAAAGCAGCTCACTCCTGGTTATATAGTTCTGGCTATTACAGACTTACCCTAGAGTCAGCCAAACCCTGTCTTGGTCTTGTGCTTTCTACTCACTGGTCCTAGTTCCACCTTTCAGGCCACATGGCTCTAGGTGAAGCCCTCTTCCACTTGATAACCATTTGACTGCTTGTGGACAAATGTGCTGCCCGCCTGAGACCTCTCCTCTAGGCACTCAGCATCCTGGTTCCTCTAATGCTCCCTCATAGCTGTTGTTTCATTTCTGCATGCTATTTCTCCATTCCTGGGTTGCTGGCTCTGAAAGTGGAGTGGCCAGAATTGAAAGCAGTGAAGACAGAACACTGGCTAGCTGTGCACCTGGGGAGAATTGCTCTACCTCTCTAGACCTCACTCTCTCCATCTGTAAATGGAGAAGACTGTACAAAATAATCTTTTAAGTCCTTCAAGCATTAACAATCTAAATCTAGGAATCTCTGGGGACAACTGTGCTGTCTGAGCCAACTCCCTACAAAGACCCTTTTGGCCAGAAGGAGCCTTCCTTTAACAGACCCTGTCTAGAAGGGGCTAGAAGATTACAGTCTGTTTGACTGTCAGCTGTTGCTCATAATTTCTCTGGAGTCAATGGTGAGGGGCCTTGTAGGTTGAAGGATGACTGATTCCCACTGGTTCTTATAGGTTTCTGGTTCCTGGTTACAGGAACTGTTTGTACTAAGAATCTTTTTTAAAAAAAGGAAAAAAGAAAAGAAGCATGTTTGTGATGGACAGAGGTGGAGCACTTGGACAATGAAGCAGTGTTTCTCATGGGGGTAGGGTCGCCTTTCTAGGGGCATTTGGAAATTGGGGGGTTGGATACTATTTTGGTATCTAATGACTCGAGTAGGGAGCTACCGGCATTTAGTTGGTATAGGGGGAATATACTAAGGATGAAATGTTTGATGTCTGGGAAAGTCCCAAATAAATCAGAATTTCCATGCCCCAAACTGCTCTCCTTTGTCAGAGAACCACCTTATTGTATGTTCATGCCCTGGAGTCCAAGTCAAGCATGTAGTGTGCACATTGAGAAATGAGTCTGCAGTAAGGGATGCCTGGGTTGGAAATGCAGCTCTGCCTTCAATAGCTGTGCAACCCTGGGAAATTACTTGACCTCTCTAAGATCCTGTTTTCTTATCTGTAAAATGTGGTCTTGTGCAGTAACTACATTACAGGGGTTGTCATAAAGATTGAATGCACTGTAATGCAAGTAAAGGGCTTCTCACAGTGCCTGCCACAAAATATAATGCTAAAAAGAAATGATGAGATTCAAATATGGAGCTTCCAGTCAAGATGGAGGCATGCCTCACCTCCTCATGCAACCACAGACAGAACTACAACTAAACCTCAAAACAAATAACACTCAGAACTGTAGGGAAGTTCAACAACCAAGGTTTTAAAGAAGCCACACTCATCCAGATGAGTAGGAGGGGCAGAGACATGGTGACAGGTAGACAGGTGAGGAGATGCTGTGTGGCTCTAAGAGGTGGTGGTGGTGAAACGAGCAGCCCCACATTCATGTGTGGTAGATAAAAATCAGGAGGATATCTTGGAATTGAGCAATCCCAGCCCAGGCCAGACTGGACAGCCAAGGGTACCAGCACCAGGAGGATAAATCCCCATAACTTCTGACTGTAAAAACCAGTGGGGGTTGGGGTAGCAGAAGAAACTGCTGGATGTTCAGGAGACTCGGTTTAAAGAGCCCACAAGGTTTTAGAATGTACGCACTCCCACCCACTCTGGGATTCAGCTCTAGGGTAATAGCTGGAAGGGCACCAATCGCATATGGGGAGTGGGTGAAGTGACTGGAAGTGACTGGAAACGAGTACCAGTCAAACCTGAGGAAGCCAGGCAATAGCACTGTCCCCTCTCTGAACCCTTCCCCACACAGAGCCACAAAGTGTTGAATTGTGTTGTCTTGTCCTGGCAATTACCTAAGGTTCCGCCCCACACAATTTACAGGTGCCTTTTCTGCAATAGGTCACACTACTAAGACAGGGAGTCAAAGCAACAAACACAGGGAGGCAGCCAAATTGAAGAAATAAAGAAGTATGGCCCAAATGAAAGAACAGAACAAAATCCCAGAAAAAGAATTAAACAAAATGGAGATAACTAACTCTTTCAGATGCAGAGTTTAAAACACTGGTGATCAGGATGCTCAAAGAACTCATTGAGTATGGCAACAACATAAAGGAAAAAATGAAGTTTATACTAAGTGAAATAAAGAAAAATTTACATGGAACCAACAATGAAGAGAATGAAGCCAGACTCAAATCAATGATCTGCAACATAAAAAAGAAATAAACATTCAACCAGGACAGCAAGAAGAAACAAGAATTCAAGAAAACAAGGAGGGTATAAGAAGCCTCTGGTACATCCTGAACATACCAACATCTGAATCATAGGGGTGCAAGAAGGAGAAGAGGAAGACCAAGAAATTGAAAACTTATTTGATAAAATAATGGAGGACTTCCTCAATATGGCAAAGGAAATAGACTTCCAGGAAGTCCAGGAAGCTCAGAGAGTCCCCAAGAAGTTGGACCCAAAGAGGACCACACCAAGCACATCATAACTAAAATGCCAAAGGTTAAAGATAAAGGAGAGAATCTTAAAAGCAGCAAGAGAAAAGCAGAGAGTTACCTACAAAGGCGTTCCCATTAGACTGTCAACTGATTTCTCAAAAGAAACTTTGTAGGCAAGAAGGGACTGGCAAGAAATATTCAAAGTGATGAAAAGCAAGGACCTACAACCTAGATTACTCTATCCAGCAAAGCTATCATTTACAATAGAAGGGCAGATAAAGTGCTTCCCAGACAAGGTAAAGCTAAAGGAGTTCATCATCACCAAGCCATTGTTACATAAAATGATAAAGGGACTTAAGAAAAATAAGAAGATCAAAACTATGAACATTAAAATGGCAACAAATTCACAACTATCAATAACTGAATCTAAAAAAACAAACTAAGCAAACAGCCAGAACAGGAACAGAATCATAGATATGGATATCAGATAGAGGGCTATCAGCTGATATCATGGATATCAGGAGGGGGAAAGGGAAGAATTGAAGAAAAGCTGCAGGGATTAGGAAGCATAATTGTGTAGGTACAAAATAGACATGGGGATGTTGAGAACAGTACAGGAAATGGAGAAGTCGAAGAACTTATATGCACGACCCATGGACATGAACTAAGGAGGGGGATTGATGGAGGGAAGCGGGTACCAGGCAGAGGGTGGTGAAGGGGTAAAAACTGGGCCAACTGTAATAGCATAATCAATAAAGTAGACTTAAAAAAAGAAATGGTGGGCATAGTCATGGTGAAAATAGTGCTAAAGCAAATAGTGGCAGACCAGGTTTGGGGGAAGCCATGGACAGAAGGCATGGGACTCAGTCCCTGCTGCTCCATCTTGTCCCAGGGAGAGTACCAACTCTGATTGCCTATAAATGCTCTGATGCTGTCTGGGGAGACTTACCCTTCTCCCACCCAGGGTCTAGACTCTGATAGTCTCCAAGGTGCAAACACACAACAGGAGGGTTTCTGGTGCTGTAACTACACTGTGGCTTGCTGGTCTGGGTTTTGGGTGGACATAGTTGTTGAGCTGAGGTCCCTCTGGTTGATCCTCTCTGGACCCAGTTTTTTCAATTGTGAGATAAGGACAATCAGAGTGAAGACAAATAATATACAGGGTGGGACAAAAGTAGGTTTACAGTTATCCTTGTGGAAAATAATATGATAATAAATAATACAAGAATAAACTCTGTGTTTTTTGTACTCACAACTGTAAACCTACTTTTGTCCACCACTGTATCTGGGATGAAAGCCTTTGTGTGGAAGTGCAGTGGAGTAATAACCTTGCTGATTAATCTAGGAAACCCTACCAGGCCACATCTGCATAAAAAACTCTGTGTGAGTACTGGATGTGGCTATTGCAATGTTTTGGTGTTGTTGATTATACTGCTATTATTTTGTTAGCTTGATCACCAAATTAAGTTAATGTGGTGCTAATGTCCTCTCAGCCAAGCCCATGAGAACTGCCTACTGTTGGGAAAGACGATACTGAAGTCCAGTATGGCAAATCTATTTTTCTCTAAGGAGTGTTGCTCTGAGTGTAGACAGAGAACCACCTGAATTAGAAATAGCTTCCTGACCCTATGACAGACTTGGTGAATCTGTTTTCTGGTGGATCTGCGTTTTAAACAAGCTCTCCAGGTGGTTCTTATACAGTAATGTTTGAGAACTACTGTCTTATGTTGTTATTATTATTATATTATTATTATTGTAGGTGAAAGGTAAATATTTGTTGTGGGACATTTACTTCACAAATACTTACTGCTTGCCTGCTATAATGATAATACTTATAACAGCAAGAAGTATGTAGGTGGTACCAGGCACTTACTTATGCCAGAAACCATCATGTATATTAATTCATCCAACCTAACAAACATGATGTAGATACAGTCATCCCCATTTTATAGGTGGGGAAACTGAGGCACAGAGAGGTAATCTTGCCTGAGGTTACACAGCTTGTAAGTGGCAGCGCAAAGATTCAAACCTGAGGAGCCTGCCACCACAGTCTGAGTGGTTAACCATTGTGCTAAGTGCCCAATGCTACACAAGGCCAAGAGGATAGAGTGGTGACCCAGACAGGCAGCTCACAGTCCTGTGGGGCAGCCCTGACCACTTCTCCTGCCACCCTGCTCCCCTGAAGACCCACTGCTGCCTTCCATCCACACTTGCTGTGTCCAGGCATGTATACCTCTTTCAGGCTCTTACCTGCCAGGGTCAAGGGTTGTTACAGGGGCCCCAGAACTGGTAGATGCTCCTGGGTGAAAAGTCCAGTGAATGAGATGAGTAAATATTATAAAGGAAGAGAACAAAATGACTCACCTCTTCCTGTGGGGGTGGTGAGGTATTAATATTTCAGTCTCCTTTGGTTGTCATTTGTAAAGATTGGAAGTGATTACATAGGGATAATTTAGTGCACACCTGGGAGGAATCCTCAGTTGGCCAGACACCTCCATCCTAACCCATGGAGATCCATGGGTGTTGAATACACGGGTGTCCAGTTTCCTTTGATGAAATAATCTTAATGGCTAGACACAGAGGGAGAACAAGTGAGTTGATGCAATGGATATTTAAGTTTCAGTAGTGACCCTGGGGGCAGCCCAAATGTCTGGGGGCGATTTCTGGTTTAAAAATATTGCTGTGCTATTTCTATACTTCTAATCTCCTAGCAATTTGGAACCTGTTTTATGAAACAGGGCATCGGGTGGTGCTCAGTGTTAAAGGCCAAAAAGATTAACTGGGTTTAAGTCCGGGCGTCTGTCACATCACAACCAAACCTGTAACTTCCATGTTCTCTTAAAAATCCACATCCCCCTTTGACTAAAAGAAGCTTTGCTGTTGATCTGAATGTCTCTCTCTTTATTTACAAAGTTTCCCCCCTTCTCCCCCCACTCTCTGTAAATGCATGATTCTGTCTGCAGAGGGAAAAAATGGCTGGAGGGATGGCTGGGATTTGAGTGGAAAGTAGGAGTTTCTTGTTCAAGGATTTGTTTTCCAAATTAGAACTTGCTTCCAGAGAAGAAGTGAAGGAGAAACCTCATCAGGTCCAAAACTTTGAACCCTTCAGCATTGTGATAGAAAATACTCAGGCTTGGGAGCCAGACAGACCTTGATTAAATGTCGGCTCCATCTCCATCTAGCTGTGTGATCTTGGAGAATTTCTCCCCAGGAGCCTTCTTTTTCTCACCCATAATTGAGGCTAACAGGGCCTATCTGTTCCTTTGTGTGAGAATTAAATGAGAAAATGCCCTTGAAGCACACAAGCCTCAGTGCCTGTCACACAGTAGGTGCTCAATGAGTGCTAGTCTCCTTTCTTTTAAGAACTCAGTACCTTTAGCCAGGCCAATAAGCCTTCAGGGAAATGGGCGTATGGCCAAAATGAAGTTAGGCCTAGGGCAGTCACCCCTATCCTGGTGCAAGCCTTCCCACTGCCTTGCATCTCTGAGGGTCAATCCAGCTGCTTTTGCCTCTTCTCCCCAGTCCCACCCAGTGCTCCTGCCTGGAAGGTTTCTGTCATGCCTCCCAAACCTGACACTTCCATACCTGTCACTGAGCTGTTCTTTCTCTAGGAGTGCCTTCATCACATCTTCCGTAAGCCCCGCCCCCCGTCCCCACCCCAGTACTGCCCATTCCCTAAGCTTTTCCATGGCTGCTGGGTAACTTACCTTCCACCTTCCAGTGGCTCTTCTTGTCTGAATCAGTACTCTGTCCTTCCTGCACACTGCCCTGGGCTGTGGGTTAACACTGTCCTGTGCCCCATCTGCTTTATAAGCTCCTGGCGGGTGGGCCATTCTCCCTGGTCTTTGATGTCTTCCCCCATACTTGGGGGCCTGCTGAGCACAGGTCTGGCGCTCCTTATCTCCTGAAGGAAAAAATCTTTCCTGGTCCCTGGGTCAGAAAGGACCAGGGAGAGGAGAGCACTGAACTGCTAGAGAAGGCTGAGGTGAAGTAGGGGTGGGAAAGGTTTGAACTCTGCAGGGCTGTAGAAAGGAGCTGTGCCCTGGGCACCCTTTGCGGTAACCTTAGGCACCCTGGACCATGGGGGGATTGCTGGGACAGGAATAGCAACCCCATCCATTATATTCACAAGTCCTCATTATGGGGAGCCAGGTACTTTCACATTCTGTTTTACCTGTTGGGCTGCCGTGGGGGCACAGGTAAGATGTGATCCTCCCTCTTTTGACTTTGAGGCTCAGAAAGGCTAACTGGGCTTGCCTGAGGTCATACAGCAGGTCAGGGATGAGCCCCAGGCGGGAAGATAGCTCTGTCAGACCCCTCCCCTTGGGAAGGGTCTGTCTGTTGTACCACACTTCCTCGCTACTCCCAAAGCTTGCTGAGGCATGGTCACTGTTCTGAAGACTCAAACAGGAGACTGAAAAGGAGGCGAAACCCCACCACAGAAGCCACACGAGACTCAATGAGGCTCTTGGACCCTTGTTACTCCCTTTCTATGGTGGAGTGACTGCACGTACCCATTGCTGCTACAGCCACTCACTGGTGCCCTTGTGCTAGCCTTCATCTTGGCATGTGGCAGAGACTTGAGGTGCTCAGTGCCTCAGTTTTCCCTTTTTGGATTTGCTTACTCCTTCCTCTTGCCATGCAGGGTGACGCTAAATTAATGTTTATTAAAGGGCTTCTGCATTTTGGGCTGACAAGTGCCTCGTGATGGTAAAATATGAGTCCGACGTAAGTGCAAAATGCTATTGTTTTACACCTATGGGTGATGTTTCATGACAGCAATGCACTGTCAGAGCTGTAAGCAGAAATGAATGGTTCATCTAATCCTCTCCAGCTTCCCCAGACTCAGAAGATAGCAGTTCATGTCCGAGGGTGGGAGAAATATGAGGCTTCTCTCCTTTTGCTATAAATCTGCCCTTTCATTAGCCCTGACAGGTGGCGGGACAATCCCAGTCAATTCGTCAATTAAATCTACTTATCTGTAGTTGCTGAGGATCCCATATCCTTGGACCTGGCATGATCTGAGGCCCTGAGTGCAGGAGAGCTGCTGTCATTGTGGTTGGTGTTTCTGATGGGAGGTGGGGAGGCCTGGGAATGAGCCTGTCTCAACAGGTAGGGAGGGTGGAGCAGATTTCCAGCCAGGATAGAATCTGTGTTTGGGGTAGGGTGGGATGGAGAAATACTGGAGAGGGTAACCCAGCATGGATATTGTGGTTTGGTTTGGCTTCAGAGTGGTTCATACAATAGAGCAGTTTCATCCCCAGGCTCTGAAAATGAGGCATATTTGGGTCTGGTCCCAGATACGGCACTTACACTCTGTGTTACTTTGGGTAAGTTAGTTAACTTTGTCTTAATTTCCTTAGCTGTAAAATGTAAATATAACTGTAATATCCCCTAGGAAGTCATGCAGATGTGAAATCTATGGTGGCTATTATTATTATTGCTGTGGTATAATCATTACTGGGGTTGTATCATACTTATCTTTAAATATTTTCTTTCCTTTTTTGTTTTCTTTTTTTACTTTTAAAAACAATTAATCTTTATTGTACTTTTTCCCATTACCATTTAGTCCCCTTATACCTCCCTCTTACTCTGTCCCTTGAATTAGACAATTCCTGAATTCCTTTTTATTTCCTAAATCCATTTGTCAGATACAGGGTAAAGTCTTTCTGTTCCTTGATGGGTTTTGGCTCCCAGTATCCATAAAGCTGCCACGGTGAGGGTGTCTGATTAACTAGGTTGTCTCAGGAAGCAGGCAGGACCCCAGAGTGATGGACTCTGTACCCACAGGTAAGTGTTGTCTGAAATGTCAAGTCCAACAGGGGCCCCTCCCAGGAGGAGTATATGTGTGTCTGTGTGTAGCTGTATTAATTCTGTTCCTGAGCAGTTGAATATGGAAGTGGGTATCCAGGTGATGTTTGGGGAAGGTGCAAGTCCCTTCTGTATTACTGTGGTGGTTACAACAATCTAATGGTTAAGAAGTCAGACTATGGGCTCTGATTGCCTGTATCTGCATCCCAAAGCCCTCACTTACTGGTTGTGTGATTTTGGGTAAGTTGCTTTGATCTCTCAGTGCCTCAGTTTCCTCACCTTTAATCTGAGATAAAAATAATGCCTACTTCATAAGGTTGTTGGGAGGATTAAAAGATGTCATATAAGTAAAGTGCTTACAACAGTGCCTGGCACACAGAAGATACTTAACAAATATTTGTTGAATGAATCTTGATAAGGAAGTCTTTCAGAAGGTGAGCAGGCTAGGGGAAGGGGAACCGGATAAATGTGGATTTAAGAGATTTCCTAAGCCTCAGTCTTCTTATCAGTGAAATGGTGTAATTTCACTATCTTGGAGAATATTCCAGCGGTTGTGAGTTGGGCATCCACTGAGCTTCTGAGGGTCTCCAGGTGGGTCACTGTCCTCTTCCGAAGAGCAGCACTGCTCAACTGCCAATACCCAGACTGTCTGTCACAGGGAAGGCAGTGTGAGGAGGAGGATGGGAAGGAAATGCTGTTGCTCCTCCCCAGCAGCCCTTTCAGCCACTAAGGGTTCAGTTCCTGGTGGGAACAGCAAATGCCTTTGCTGCTGAGAGGATGCCCCTGACACTGCAGCAAGGAGCCCACGAGTGTATTTTCCAGCATTGCTGCTAATGGCTTCATCTTGCTTTTTTATGAGATGATGGGAATTGCTCTGACCAATGAGGCTTAATGGCCTCCCTCAACAAGCTGCCTGGTTCTCTCTGGAGGCTCAGCTCAGAGTTAAGCCAAGAATATTAATACAGTCCAGATGTGGGCCCTCCCCTCCCCATAAAGTTGTGGAAATTGAGGTCAAGTTGGGTCCCTTGCAATGTTGTTTAAACAAGCAACAGAGTGGTTTGTTTGCTCCTTGATCTTCCTGGTGGAGAGGAAGTGGCTTCCAGCGGGAAACCTGAGACCAGGCTCTCCCTTCCTCTTAATTTGCCTCTACTTGTTCAGAGCTGATTCCTTAGTAAGGAAGGAGGACCCCAATTCCTTAGGAAGGAGGGAGGGCCTGTGCTGAGATGAGGGTTATAGACCGCTGTCCTCCCTGTGAGGCGGCCCTGTTGTTGTCAGGTAGCTAGAATCGTGAGCATGGTCTCCCTGTGACTGAGTGTTGTGATGACATGTCAGAGATGCATGGAGTCTTACAGCCCTGTCCATCCTCTCCCCATTTTACAAACTAAGGAAAAGACTATCAGAGAGGAGTTGTTCCACAGTCAGTCATGTCAGGGTCAGGGGTGGGTCTCTTGCTGTCAAGCTCAAATTTATCCACCCACAGGGGTCCTCATTCAGCCCTCTGGGGCTATGCATTTCCGAAACTGACCTCCAGAGGTAGAACCCAACTCCCAGAGTCTTCTGTCTTCCAGGCGAACATTCCCACTTCCTTCAGCCATTGCTCTTAGGATGTGGTCTTTTACCTTTCAGCTATGGTATGAGAGAAAATGCACTAAGACCCTCTTTAGGAACAATGGCTTCTAATTTCAATTCTGTGGCTTATTAGCTGTGTCATCTCAGGCAAATCACATAATTATTCTCAGCCTATAAAATAAAATGATAAAAAAAAAGAAGTGATGACATCTCCTCTCAGGACCATACACATAAACTGAGGTGTCAGTGATAGGTGTGAACCTTCCTGTGTATGGTAGCTGCTCAATAAATATTTATTGTCTAAGCAATGGCTTCAGACCCTTCAACATAGCACAGTGGTGGCCCCCTCTCTCCATGGACTAGGCTTCACATGGAAGATGAGATGTTTTAACTTTTGCCATTACTGTGCTAGGCTGAAAGCCTCTGTAGGGCAGGAACTGCCTCTTATTCTCCTTTGACAGTGCCTGGTGTATAGTCAGCACTCAGTAAGTGCATACTGAATGGCTGATGTTTGACCCTTATATGAATGTGGGCTTTACATGCCTCCGGGTCCGGAGGCTATTAGTAGAGCGCCACTAACGGAGCTCTCCCCTTGTCTCCCCTGCAGCCCGCCCTGAAGATGTCGGCACCAGCCTCTACTTTGTAAATGACTCCTTGCAGCAGGTGACCTTTTCCAGTTCCTTGGGGGTGGTAGTGCCCTGCCCAGCCGCGGGCTCCCCCAGCGCAGCCCTTCGATGGTACCTGGCCACCGGGGACGATATCTACGACGTGCCCCACATCCGGCACGTCCACGCCAACGGGACGCTGCAGCTCTACCCCTTCTCCCCTTCCGCCTTCAATAGCTTTATCCACGACAATGACTACTTCTGCACTGCGGAGAATGCTGCCGGCAAGATCCGGAGCCCCAACATCCGCGTCAAAGCAGGTAAGGGAACTGCCGCCTGCTCTCCTGCTGAGGAACTCATTCTGAAGGGCTGATGTGGGGCAGGCAGCATCCATCATTCTGAAGATTTTTGTGTAACGTTCTGGAGGGCGGGAGTTGGGTCTTGAATACAGTCAGTCCCTTAAGGAGAGTTTTGTTCTTTGGAATCTTAGCTCTGCCACTTACTGTGTGTCCTTAGGCTGAGAACACACCTTTCTGAGTCTCAGTTTCCTCATCCTCAAAGGTTTTACCAGTTTATCACCACATGCAGTTATTAAATGAGATAGAAGTCATTTAAATTAACTGCTCATTTAAGTGCTTGACTCATGGGAAACACTGAGTTTCTTTTCTTTCTTTTTTTTTTAAAAACCTTTTTATTGAAATAGAGTATATGGAGTAGAACATTTATTGTACATATAGCAGCTTGATGAATTTTCACAAAGTTTAACTAATATGCAGTTCAGCATATACAATATCAATAGCTCAGATGACCCTCCTATGCTTTTTCTATCATCATTCCTGTAGGGGAAACCACAGTCCTGACTTCTAACATTGATGTAAATGGAGTTCTGCAGTGTGTATTCTTTTGAATCTTTGGCTAACTCTCATGTTTGTGGGATTGACCCCTCCTGCTTTGCATAGGTAAAGGTCACTCATTCTTTGCTATATAACCATCTGTTGTTCGACTGTACTGACTTTATCTGTTCCATTGCTGATGGACATTCGATTATAATATATCTCACGAGAACAGGCATTTAGGTAAAATTCATGATGAAGATCTTTTAGCAGTGAAGGAATTTGGTCTTTGGAAGAGTTAATGGAGTCAATGAAGTGAGGGCTTCTCAGATGGTCTCTTTAAAGAAAACAGAAAGCCTCATTTCTTTGAGTTAGGTCTGAAGGCACGAAATGGCTTAGCTCAGCTCAGCTTAACTGGGGTGTCATGCTGTGCTGGCACATCATCATCAGTTGTGAGGTGTGCTCGAACAGTGAAAAAGCACTGAAATTGGGACAGGATTTTCTTAGGAGAGCTTTTTGGATGGGAGAGGACAGGTGGAATTCTAGCCAGCCCACTGCATTGGCACCAGGCCTGGGACACACCATCTTTCCTGGCAGAGGAAAGCGAGCTCTGGAGAACTAGAATGCCTAGTAACAGATCCTGCAAGATCTCTGACTCCCTGGGTCTTTCTGGCTCAGGAGTGCCTCTCACGAGTACAAGTTTCCAAGTAGCTGGGAGCCTGTGTGTGTAGGGAATGTGGACAGGTAAGAGTTCTTAATTAAAGAACTGATCTCCATTCTATTTGTTTGGGGGGAGAGAGTGAGCTGCTAGAACCCTAGCCCATGCTCAGAGCATCAGCCATGGGGCTTCCCATACAATCGCTTTTCAGGAGCAGGTCCTTTGCTCTGTTTCCCTAATAAAAATACCAGGTACCTGGCTGGGAGCACTAAGGCCAAGATTTGGAGCCCAGTTTTTTGGCCTCCATAGGCTAAGAGGAAGTGATGTCATGTTTTCTATTACATACCCTTCATTGGGTTAGGATGGAGTTTTCACAGTAATCCTATAAAGTGTTTCTTGCAAATGAGGGGACTGAAACAGAGAGGTTAAGACACTTGTCCAAGGGCACATAGCCAGATATAGCTATAGTGGCACACAACATTGTTGTTGTGCCTTCCAAGTGCCAGGCTTTCTGCATGCTGCCATTATTATTATTATTAATTTCCTTTACCAGATGAGGAAGCTGAGGCTCCTAAAGGATAACTAGTTCTTGCCCAGGGCACACAACTACTCAGAGGTGGAGGGGGCAGAGCCTGCTTATTTGATGCTCTTAACCACTGGCCTCTGCTGGCTCCCTTGATCTGTCCTGGATGGTGTGGGCCCAAACCCTAGTCCTTTCCCCTCCTCTCCTTTTCTTCCCTCAGAGTCAACTTCCCTTAGTCTCCTCTCTGTGCTCCCCACATCTGCAGGCAGTGCCATGCCCAAACCTACAAAAGAGTGGAATGCAGACCCACAAAGCCACTTGGCAGTGCCTTCCTCCACCCCTCTCTCTTCCACCTCAACTGTATTTCTTCCCATCACAGCCACAAAACAGAGATGGGAAAGAATGAAGACTTGGGGAGGGCTGGACAGGGCTGGTGACTGGAAACGTAACCAATTAAGAGGCTTTTGATGGAGCCAGAAGGGCTGCAGGTGCATAGCCAGGGCCCTGAGTGTCACCCTGGCAACCGTGGCAGGGAAAGCAAGAGGGCACACTGCCCAGGTGCCTGCTGAGGGAAAAGGTCGGTAGGCAGTAGGGCTCTGGATACTCTGTATTTGGCAGAGGAGAGGTGGAAGGATGGAGTGAGCCCCTGGGGGAGGCCAAGCAGAAGAGGGTAAGGGAGAGGGCAAGCCAGGCCCCCCAGCCCTACCCCGAAGGCTGGGTTTCATGGGACCTGATGCATAGAGTGGTGGCAGGTAATAGCATCCCACAAAACAGCCCTGGGTCCCAATCGGTAGCTCCCATTGCACTGTGGGAAGAGGGACGCTTCTGAAAGCAGGGGCAAGTCTGGGGTTCAGGTGTAGGCAGTGTCAGAAGTGGAGAGAAAGCCAGGAAGCTTTGTTTTGGAGGATCCTGGAGATTATCTGTGTCTCTGCATTCTGCATTTTCAGAAACAAAGATAGTTATAAGTATTCTCCCTAGTAAAACCACCAAGCCCTCCAGTTCTGCTTCTATACACCATTTTCCCCAGCTGCTTTTCACACTGAGTGACACAAAAATCTGTTGTTAGATCATGTGTCAATTTTTATTTTAGCAATCTAAAATCTAATCTATGGTCACTGTGCCCAAGACTCTTGCCACCTTGGCTCAGGGATAATGTAGGAAATCAAGTTTGGTCTCCTTAGATGAATTCTAGCCTATTTCCTTATCACTCAAAAATCCCCTTGTTGAATATGATCACACTGCAGGGTTAGGTGCTGCCCTCTGTGTCTTCCAATTTCTTACAGTTTGTTACTACCCCCCAAACCTGGAAAGGTTAGAAGCTGAATTTATGACCTGTGAAGGAAGGCTGGTTAGTTCAGAGGGAGAGTGGCCTCCTCAGCAGAGCAGGAGTAAGACCATGGCAGGGACTCCAGGGCTGGGTAAGTAGAAGGGGGGTTGAAGAGGTGATGGATGCTGAGGCCTTGGGGTCCTGAGGATTTTGAGCTGGCTTTCTTGGGTGCCTCACCATGTCACAATAGAGCCTTGTGACACTGTCTTCTTCCTTGCCCCCCATCTCTTTGCAGTTTTCAGGGAACCCTACACCGTCCGGGTGGAGGATCAAAGGTCAATGCGTGGAAACATGGCTGTCTTCAAGTGCCTCATCCCCTCTTCAGTGCAGGAATATGTTAGTGTTGTGTCCTGGGAGAAGGACACTGTCTCCATCATCCCAGGTAAGAAAGAACTGTGGGGCCATGGCATGCAGAGGTGCTGGGTCAGGAAAGTGAGAAAGTAGAGGTGCTGAGTTCATTGTGTGGAACTCACTGAGATCATGAGGTTGGTTCTGGTGAGCAGTTTGTTATAGCTCTGGTGATGCTTTGGCAGAAAAAAAGTGTCTTTGATCTCAGCTCAGTACATCTTTGTGTGGGGTGGTGAAAGCCCACTGGCCAGCAGCCTCCGCTGGGTGTGTGACATCCTTCAAAGGAGTGTGGTCCCCTTCCTTCCTGACCCCTGGGTCTTTTCTTGTCCTTGCTCTTATGGATTGGAGTCAAGGCTGGAAGCACCTTATCTGTGCACAGTTGTGGGAAGAGTAGGATAACAGGCTGGTTTGTGGGCCATGTTTGTCATTAATTTTTTTGCAGGACAACATGGGACTTCTTTTCATGAGTTAGCTAAATACTCCATCAGAATTCTAGCTGGACTCACTCCTTGCCTGCATTGGGAGAAGAGGTTAATCATGTTGTAGATTCACCTTGTTAGAGCTGCTGTGATTATGAGCCCTTCATTATTGGTCCCTTTTTCCTATTCAGGGCTATTCCTTCAACAGGAAAATAGGTCTAGAAATCCCAAGAGAGGACCTCAAGTCCTTAGGATGCCTCCAGGCCTCCAGTTGTGAAACCGTGGTTTTCCCCTTTGTTCCAGCATCTTTCCCTTCATCCTGGCACATTGCAGAGGCTCTGCTACCTTTTCTTTCTTTCTCTACCAAGGACCTTGGTTTTCCTTTCTGTAAAATGGAGGAACTTGACCTGATGTTCTCTGGGTGCCCTTTCAGCATTGATGTCCCATCATAGTCATATGAAATGATTCGTAGTTGCTCCAGGTTATCAGGTTAGTTGGGGAAGACAGACTTCTATTCATGGAACCTGTAAAGCAGGGGTTCTTAATCCTGTGACACATTGGAAACAACAATGAACTCTTTGTTTGTACATTTATTTATTTTCAAGTTTCAAGTATCCATCAATCGGTGTAAACCCCAGCACAGTATAACAACATGTGTATACGGTGAGTTCTTTTCGATCCACCAGTGTGTGGGCCAAGCCCCCTGTCAGGGCACCATGTCTAGGAGTCGAACCCAGGCCCTAGCAGTTGTGAAGCTCCTTCAGTGGTTCCAGTGTATAGCTAGAACTAATGCTTACGCACATTTATAGCTATAGTAGCAGGATACTTTTGAGATGTTAATTTGTGTTTTGCTCATGGAACTTTTTCCTTCTCTTACTTCCAAGCAGATGGTCAGGCCATTACTTTCTCCTGGCCTCAGAACTTGTAGTGGGACAGGAATCTGAAGCTTCTTGAAGACAACTAGCTGCTCTTCCTGCCTTTTGTAAACCTACAGTGAACAGAAAGGTTAGGATGGGTATGCTGGTTGGGGAGGAGAGCCTCACTTCTAATAGGAGACACATGAACACCAGAGAGAAAGATGGTGCTGTAGAAAGTAGTTGCAACCCACTGGGGTGGCTATGTATGGCTCCACAGCATCTGGGACTAAGAGGCTGGGATTCTTGTGTCTAGATAGGCATGAGGTGCACAGCCCAAGAGCCAAATGGATCATACAGGTAGGGACAATGGGCTGGTGAGGGCCAGAGAGACCCTGGACACTGCCACCTCTCTGGTAGAAGCCCCAGTAATGATGGAGACTGAATGTCCTAACTATCCAACAGAATAAGATTAAAAGTGATTCAAAACACATAAAGGACTGTGGTATCTCTTATACATAAAGAACTGTGGTGACTCTTTATGGATTAAGAGTTATGTTCATTAAAGTAATAATAAGAGGAAAGAGAAGGAGAAAAAAAGAAGGTGAAGGGGGAGGGGGTTGGGAGGAGGAGAAGAAATTTTGAGTGCTTATTATATGCCAGGCACTGGGCTAAGAAACTTTCATGTATGATCTGATTTTATCCTTACAAAATGTCCATAAGTGTATTTTTCCCCTCTACTTCATGAAAGAGGAAACTGAGGCTCAAAGAAGTAAAGTGACTTCTTCTGGGTCACAAATCTAGTAGCATGGCTGGGCTGTTTTCTCAGCCTGTGTACTTAACCCCACATAGAACTGCCTCCTGGTGCCTGCACTCATGTAGCCAGGAAAGTATTACATTGGAGCCTTCTCTGATGCAGGTGATGAGGCCCTTGTGCTCCTGAAGAGGAAAGAAAATCAGTGGTGGTTTTTAGTAAAGGCTTTTAGGAACTGAGTTGAGTGGAATGAGTAAGTGTTTAGAATCTAGAACCAGACTGCCTGGGCTTGAAACTCACTCCATTGCTTACCAGCTGGGCAAATTATTTACCTCCTTGGAGCCTCAGTTTCCCCAACTATAATAAAATGAGGATGATGATTAACTACCTGTAGGGTTCAATTAAGAATGAAATGAGTCTATGGCTATACCACCCTGAATGCACCCAATTATGTCTGATCTCGGAAGAATAAAATGAGTTTACATATGTAAAATGACACATAGGATGGGCTGTAGCTATGATGATTAATAGTAGGTCAAAGGGAGTGTTCCCCTCTGTGCTACTGTTTCCTATTGTGGTGTATGTATTTTCATGTCATAGGGTCTATGTTTCCCACTAGTAGACGGAGCTTCCTGAGGGTGGGAACTGAATTGTTTTGTCCATACTCTCTGGCTTCTAGTGCACCACCTAGTACACTCAGGGTAAATGCTCACTAAGTGCTCAGTGAATGCATGGTTGAGTGGTTGGGAGAGTTCTGAAGGACATGGGAACAGTGTAGACAGAGGCATTGAAATAACAATGAGAAGTGAGCATGGGGTAGTAAGCAGCCCAGCTCAGAGAAGGGAGAACTAAAGTTAACTTAGCTCCTGTGCTTAGGAACTGGAGGCAGTGAGCTTCCCCCCAGTGGCCCTTGTAGCTGGTGCTTTAGGGCTGTCTTTCATGTCAGGACTGGGCTAGTGGCCCCAAAGGGCATAATTATCAGGGAAGTGGGCTTGATGCTAATCTGCAGGGCTCTGTTAAACTTTGGTTCTGTAGAACCCCTTTCTTCCCTTTAGCTTTGGAGAATTTTCCTGCCCTACCCGCCCACACCCCCCCACCCCCACTCCAGCCCCATCCATTACCATTCTAGATCTCTCCACAGCACATTTTAGATCCAGAGACAGACTTCCCATCTGTCATTCCTCCCAGAGGAATCCATTAGAACCAGAGAGAATGGAGTTTTGCTTTGTCCAGGCTCTGTAGCTGAGGGTCTAGAACTTGGGCCCACATGTGGCATGCTTTAGTTTTTGGAAATGCAAATTCTTTATTGATTTTTGTTCCATAAAATAGGATTCTCTGCCATCCATATTCACACTGTACCAAGTGTGTGTCTGATTGTGTTGGGTGGGAGGTTGGAAGGCAGTCACCATGGGGGCAGATCTAATGATTAGGTTGCTTTGAGGTTAAGGAAGGACCTGGAGCCCTGGTTTGTCCCTTCCCAGGGTTTCTGGAGCAGGAAGAACGGTGTCTACTTTGATCTCTCAATCAGCAAGGCTGAGCTTAGATTCTTCACCAAGCACAGGGCCAGCAGGAGCAGGTGCTTGAGAACAGGAGGAGGGACAGAGGTTGATGTGGGCCAATCAGGCTCCAGGAGACATCTCCTGTGGCAGAGTAAGGGATGGGTACAGGCCCCTGTGAATGAAGGGCCTGGCCTTCAGTGGTTTTCTCTGAAGGGCTCTTAGGAAGGAATTGGAGGCTTGGGGCCTAAACAAGCTCTGTGAGTTGGGGATTTGCTCACAGGTTAGCCTTCCCAGATGCCCACAGTTGGGAGGGGCAGGTAAGCTCTGGGAGCTGACCACTGAAAGAAACTCTATGCCAGTTTTTGGCTGTGCTTTTCCCAGGGTTTGTAGAGGCTAGAGAGACCTCCCCAAAGTGCTACCTTTCCCTAGAGCTACTTAATACACCTGCCCCTTTCTGCACCCCATTTCCTCTCTCCCAAGCTGGTCATCTTCCTTCTATCAGGCTATTTAAAGATGTGTGGGCAAAAGCACAGGGCCTTTCACCTGTGATCAGACAGACTCCTACCCCTTCCTTCTCTCCCAGGGACTTGGTCTTGAGGTGAACTGGCTCTTCTGAGCAGGTGGCATGGGGGTAATAGGGCAAAGGGCTGTGCACGAACATAAAATTAAGGCCTCCAGTGAAGTCAAGATGTGGTTTAATTTCCCATCTGCATGATCACCATTACCATGCAAATTATTAGATAAAAAGATAAATCCAGCCCTGTTTCTAATAGCTTTTAATTTCCACCAGACCTGAGTAGATCCATGTGGTTCCTATGGGAGTTTCCTGGCATGGTCTTCACCACCATCCTGACTGGCTGTCTTGGCCCCAGTGGGGAGTTTTGGACTCAGCTCAGAAGCAGGCCAGATGTATTCGCTGTTGTTCTGGAAGTTAGGCCTGGATCAGCTTCCTTGTCTATGCAAATGGGGCTCTTGAATGCTTGCTTGTCATCATGCCTTGGCTGGGCCGGGCACACTGTGTATTAGGGAGGGGAGAAGTAGGGAGGAGAGGGGTCTTTTCTCACAAGGGAGCAGTGCTCCCTGACCACAGCCCACCTGTGCTCAAGGTGAGGGTCAATGAACCCACCACCCTACTTCTACCTCTCTAATATTCCCTAGAGTTCCAAGTTGTTCGTGGGTTTTCGTACCTCTTTTCATCTGGTCCTGCTGTCTCCTCTGCCTGGTATGCACAAGTCTCCTCCTCTGCTATGGACACCCAGCTCCTGTTTTGCCTTTTAAACTAGATTCACACGTGTCCTCCATGAGGCCTTATATAACCCGAGGCAGAACTTCTCAGTCCTCTGGTTTTATTCCCTGAAGCACTTACTTCATTTTGTCTTACGTCGTAGGTGATGTTTCTGTCTGCTGCAGGAGGGGCAACAATCTTACATTTTACATCTCTTTACCCCAGGGTCCTCATAGCAACTGCCACAGTGCAACAACAAGGTTAAGGATAATCTGTCATTTATTGAGACCTTTTTTTTGTATTAGGCATTTTATATGTATTTTATCTCTAATTCTCACATTATTCTCACAATAACTCTTTAAGAGAGATAACATTTTATTGTTTTGTTGGTTCCTCCCTGACCACCCCAATTTTTATAAATGATGACAGTGAGGCCCAGGGAAGTTAAGCAACTTACCCTAGGCCACACAGCTAGTAAGTAGCCTGGTTTTGAGCTGGGGTCCTCTGGGTTGCTCTATTTCCTATTGCTTCTCCAGAGCAGGCTCTTCATTAAGAAGGGACTGTTCTTAGGTTCCAGCATAGGAGTAGGGCCCATCCCTGTCTCCTGTACTTGCCTGGGGACAGAAACATGTCACCAGCCCTTGCACTGACTTCTGGCTATGTGTGTGGTGACCAGAGGTTTTGACTTTTCTGAAGGGTAGCAGATCTGCAACTGAAGGATCAGTGGACAAAACAGTTATTCTAACAGGAATACTGGGTGCTGGCTCTGTTTTTGGTCCAGTGGGAGACACAAAGACGGTCCTGATCTGGAAATTTAGAATTCAGTTCATGCTGTCATCTCTGGTGGGCAAGAATGAAGGATTTCAACACAATAAACAATCAAATGTGATGTGGGTTTGCTTTGGAAAACAGATTCAACTTGTTAATTGCATT
Source organism: Trachops cirrhosus (assembly GCA_028533065.1). Taxonomy (NCBI): domain Eukaryota; kingdom Metazoa; phylum Chordata; class Mammalia; order Chiroptera; family Phyllostomidae; genus Trachops; species Trachops cirrhosus. The sequence continues at coordinate 76,541,623 of CM052543.1, read as the reverse complement.
TTTCTCAGGCTGATTCTAAGGCTACTTTGGATCCCAGGAGTTTACACCAATGTGGAGGGGGATGGCAGAGGAGAGAGAGAGATGAAGCAGGGCCCAGAATCCAGTGTGGACACATGTGGGCTACAAACAACTGGAGTCACAGACTGCCAGGGCTCAAAGGGCCTAGAGCCCATTGATCCAGCCACCTCAGTGCTGACGAAGAAACCCAGGCCCTGACCAGTGCACTCTTGTGTCTGCTTCACCCTTCTCTCCTCATTCTCAGGGCATGTGACACTGACTACTGATAGGGCGCTTCTCTTTTACAGCCAGACTTTTTTCCTTCTTTATCTGTCCAAAATCTTTCAAAGTCTGATTCAAATACACTTTTTCTGATGTCTTTCCCAATTTCTGCTAAGAATGGATTTAAAAATCACCCAGATTAACCTCCTAAGGAATCCTTTTCTGGACTCCCTCAAGACTTTATCAGTTCCTTTCTCAAAACACTGGTTGTATTTTGTCCTGTAACATTTTAAAATCTGTGTTGTTGCCACTACCAGAACGTCTAATCATCATGAACAGGATCTGTATTTTATTCCGACCACTCTCCCCTCCAGTGCACATAGAAGATGATTAAGGATGATGGCAAAATGCCAGTCTCTCCCCAGCTGGATTGTCAAGTGGCAGGAAGGCAGCAGGGAGGCCTGCCTGAGGTCACAGAGAAAATTGGAGGTATCACAAAAGGTATGCTTGGTGGTCCCTGGCCTCCATTATGCCGAGTGGCTTCAGAGCTTCCCAGAGGGAGATCACTTTTGTGGGTTCCTCCTGTGTGACATGCTGTGGTTGAGATGCAGATCTCAGCTCTCACCTCTTTAGAGGCATGGGGAAAATGGGCTAGGATGGTCAGCCTGTGCTAATAAGAGATAGATGATGTGCTTAAGGCAATTTAACAAATGGCGTTTAGGCCCCTGCTGGGTGCTAGGCACAGTGTCAGACCTTGCAGAGGAATCCAACTTGACCATGACCTGTTTCTTCCCTTCAGCAGTTCCACTCTAGGGCTTACAGTACTTTCCTGTGAAGAGGGTAATACAACAGAAGCTGGGTTTCTTTCTGACAGCAGCAGCCCAGTAAGGCTCAGAAAAGGGGTGGAGGCCTGCAGTCAGGCCTTGGAACACATTCCAAGCCAAGGATGCAGAAAGAGCATTTAGATGGAGGTGGACTGTAGGGGCAAAGGCAAGCAGGCCAGGACAGCATGGGTGGTCTGGGGGGTGTGACTGAAGGGTAAGTGGAATGGGGGAGAAGTCTGAAAAAGATGCAGGACATTTAACTTAGGAAGGTCCTACCTAGTTCTAGAAAAAAAAAATGTGTGATAATAGTGACTAATATTTAAAGAACACTTACTAAGTTCCCAGGCTCTGTTCTAAGCATTTTACATCTTTAGCTCATTTAATCTTCACAGTAATTTGAAGGTGAGGGGACTATTATTCCCCATTTTACAGATGAACAGACAGAGGCGCATTTTATTAACCAATGTCACCCCAATAAATTCAATAACAAAAGAAAAAAACACCGAGGCACAAAGAAGCTAAGTAAATTGCCTGAAGTCAGTAAGTGGTAGTCCCACAATTTAAACTACATTCAGACTCCATTATTAGTGCTCCAAAACATTATACTATATTGCCTCACAAAAAATTAATATACAGAATACATATATATACACACATATATATTTAAACTGGAAGTTTACAAGAAAAGAAAACACAATACAAAACTGGGTGACATATATGAGCAGACAATTTTCAGAAGAGGTAGTGGGATGTGGCAGAAAGAAGACCCTGAGCAAGTTACACTCAAAGCCTGAATTTATTCACCTGTGAAATGGGGACAATGAAATCTGTTACACATGGAATCCTTTAGGTGAAAATTAAACCTCCAGAGGGACTTGAAGTCTCAGATGGAGGACTGACCTCAACACAGCAGGGGGATTGCCCACTCAGCTTCATGACATTGCCCAACCTTGGGCTGTGCTACCCTTTCCGGGTGCTGAGCTGGAGGCAGAACACAGGTTAGCCAGGGTCCAGCTGCCCAAAGCAGCAGTGCTACTGGGATCACAGATTAGAGAATGGCTCCTCCTGAATGTGATCTTGAGAAAGCCATAAACAGCAGGGGCTAGATTGGCAATCATGATGGTATTTTTAATTCAAGCAGACCATGATGTTATCTGGGCAGAATGAGGCAAGCAAAATGATGGAGATATAGTATTATTAATCTCTGTGTTCCCTCTTGCCTTGCATGGTTCCTCATCAAAATTATGTTTAGGTGCAGAATGAAGTCATGTGGTTTGGCATGAACACAGCAAAGAGAAACTCTACAAAATACTTGGGTCTAATCTATTAAAAGTGCTCAAATCCTGGTTCATTAATAACTAACAACGCTGTGTAGTTCATACAATGTTTTTACATAATCTCGTTCACTTCTCACAGTAACCCCGATTATCTTCCCCGTTTTACAGACAAGGAACAGATGCAGTGAGGTTCAGTGACTTGTACAGTCAGCAGAGAAGTGGAAGGAGAGAAAAAAACACATATTAAAACATATGTGTATGCAGGGCCCTGTGGCATTACTGGCATGTTATCTCCTTCAGTCCTTCTCTTAGCCCTGTGAAGGAGGCATGCTTACCCCCATTCTTAGGTATAAAGGATACGTGATTCAGAGAAGCCAAGCAATTTGCTCCCAGTCACACAACCCCTCAGTGGGCCTGGATCCAGAGCTTTTGTCCCCGAAGTCCAATCTCTTTCCCTGTAACACACTTTTGTGACTCCAGCCTGAGGACTTATCCAGGGACTCAGGACAATCACTCTTTCCCTCATTAAGGCAGCTGTAGAGGAAAAGGCAGCTGGTCCTTAATTTTGTTGTTGTAGTTTGTTTATTGTTTGCTTTGGTGGGGAAAGAGACATCAGATTCAGGCAGCCTTGTGTTCTTTCTTGGGATGCAGAGAGAAACCCTACTTTCTAATGCCTTAAAGCACAGTTTGCAGGTTAGAGAGTCCTTCCTGTAAGAAGGAAGCATTCAGAGTAGCAAGGAAATCCTCTCCCTAGTCAGATAGGCTAAATTGAAATAATAATCATAGTTATAATAATGGTTAGTAAGAAAATAAACGATCAATCATTGAGATCTTATACAATAAGTGCTTTTCACGAGTCATTTCATTTAATCTTCACAAGTGTCTTATGTAGTGGGTGGTGTTATTATATTCATATTGTAGATGAGGAGCCTGAGGCACAGACATGTCCAGCCAACTGCCCAAAGCCAGAGTGTGTGGTGGAGCAGGATCTGAGTCCAGAGCAGTGTGATGTCAGTTCTTAGAGATGACTTGAGCCACCGCTCAAATTGTGCCCTGCTGCCTGTGTCACTTTTCATTTGTATAGTGCTCTCTGGTTTATAAATCCAGGTCACAGGTATCATTTTATTGAATCCAACGCCATCTGAAGGAGACACATTCTTAACCTCACTTCACAGATAGGGAAACCAAGGCTTGGGTGGTTGGGGGTCTGCCCAATGTTAGATAGCCAGCAAAGGGTAGATCAGTACTCTGATTTGATGCCAGTGCCCCAGGAGTTCCTGAGGCCCCACCTGGAGCACATGCCTACAGCTCCCAGGACCCCTTCCCATCTCCTGGCAGCAGGCTGCTCTGCATTTGCACACCAGTTGGTTGGTCCCAAACTCATCAGACGCAGCTCCTCAGTCAAGCAGATAAGTATGTGTGCATAGGTGCCTCTGGCGGTGTGCGCATGTGTTGCATTTGTTTTTCCATTTAGTTCATTGCAGGTTCCACATTTCCTGAGCACCCACTGGGTGAATTTTAGCACATATAAGACAATTGTGGGCAAGCAAGCACTGTGCCTTGGGATCATGCTGTGACAGTGGACATGGAGCAAGTGGCATTGTTTGGTTAAGTTGGCACCTCTGTAAGTTACCCTGAAATCAGAGTGGAATTCTTTATAGAAGGTTATCCTACACATAAATCATCATTAGACTACTTGTTTTTGTTTAATGCCTACCTAACTGTGCTGTAGTCTAAAAATGTATGTTTAGTGAAGTCAAGGGTTGCAGGGAAATTATAGGGTTTTCAAAAACCCATTTGCTTTGCTGGTATTCACATCAGAATCAATCTTGCCTTTAGTTCTCAATCTCATTGCAAACATGCAGTATTGCTTGCTGAATTCTGGCATTTAATGTAGGGTAGCATTTATTCAGAAGAAGCCAACGGTGCTTACAGAATGGTAGAACTATGTATAGATGGCACTTCCTGCCAAGCCTGTGATTTTGAACTCTGTTGTGTATTAGTGAGGCTTCACTGCCAGAACTGGAGTCACACTGGGGACAGGGCTGTGGTTCCAAGCAGAGGCTGGCACTAAGTAGCAGTGGGAAGGGAACCTGCATCCATAATGCGTCAAGTCTCACTGCATCTGCACATAGTAGGCACTCAGACAAGGGCTGTTCATTGCCCGAAGGGACATTTAAACAGAAAGTGACTGACCTTTGATTAGGTTGTAAAGGGGATGAATGAAAATGAAGAGAAGGGTATGGTTCTGTGGCTGCTAGAATAAAGCCTTCATTTGCTCCGGTTATGCCCTAAATCAGCAGGGCTTGCTTGGAGTCTCCATTTGATACAAGATCTGTGCAGCAAAACTAAAAGGCCTGGGCTCTGGCCTTAGAGAAACTTGGGTTCAAATCGTGGTCCTATTCCTTACCTGCCATATGATTTTATGGAGGTTCTTTAACCTCTCTGAGCAATTTCCTTAGATGAGAAGATTAAAAAATATATACTTTTACTATATAGGGAAAACGTTTTCCATGCTATCTTATATTTTTCTATATAGATCTGTTTTCTATAAATAGATTCTCTATATGTAGGTTTCAGTTTTTCCTAGTGCTGAGCAGACACATGGTACAGGGTTAGTCATCTTGTCCTTAGGACTAGGAAGGGCTTCGTGAAGAGTGAATTTCCAGGAGTGAACATTCTGGTGTGAGAATCCAGGAATGAACATTTAGGTGTGAGCATCCAGGTGTGAGTGTCCATGTGTGAACATCTAGGTATGAGTATAAGGAGTGAGTATCCAGCTTTGAACATTATGATATGAAACATCTAGGAGCGAGCCTATGGAAGTGAGCACTCAGGTATGAGCATCCAGGTGTGAACTTCCACGTGTGAACACTCAGGAGTGAGTATCCACCTTTGAATATCGTGACATGAGGCATCCAGGAATGAGTATACAGGTGTGAGCAGCCTGGAGTGTGCATCTGGGAGTGGGCATTCAAGTGTGAACATCCAACAGTGAGCATCCAGGTGTGACCGTCAGGAGTAGGAATCCAGGAGGGACTATCCAACAGTGAACATCATGGTGAGAGCACATCCAGGAGTGAACATTTAGATTTGAGCATGTAGATATGAGCATTAGGTGTGAGCATATGGGATTATGAAATTAGTTATTATTTCACTGGGGTAATCTGGCCTTTAGGGCTGAGGGCATAAGGTTAGGATGATGAGAAAACCCTTGTGCTGGCACAGAGCAGGATAAGCCACAAGGCTGAAGCCCACTTCCTAACATCATGACTTTGGCCTTTGTGTTCTACCAGCCATCTTGCTGTGTATGGGAATTCTGAGGAGCTTGGGCATCTGTTTTATTGGCTGCCAAGCCTGCCTGTGTAGTGACTGCAAGCCAATTGGAACCAGGAATAGCCCTCTGCATTCCAGTACAGTGGACAGTAAAGGCACAGGGGCACTAAGACCTCAGAGTTCAAAGTGATTTCCTCTCACACTTAGAGGTCCCTTCCCTCCACTTCAGGGTCAGAGCAGATCTGAATACTCACATCTGTAGGGACATGGACTCTGCCAGAATTCTGGAGAGTCAGCTGAGAAGCAGACCACAGAGTGGGAGACAGAAGCCTGTGACTGTGCATAGCACCAGGGCTGGACATGGGGGACAACGGAGGAGTGTGGGCTCCAAGTTCAGCTTCTGCTTGTGCCCTGGAGTCAGCCAGGCAGCAGGTGACTTGTCCTCTGTATGGTGGTCCGGTCTCTCAGTCCTTGTGAGACAGAAGAAAAGGAAAGGGCTTGTATCTAGAATATTCCAGAGTGTGCTAGTACTGACACAGGCCTAGGGAAGCAGTTGTGCAAAGACTGATGGGGTGTATACCCTCAGTCTTGTGCCCAGAAAGGGCCACAAAATCCATCAGGCTAGAGTTGGAAATGCCATAGTCTATGGCGATGTCATCCCTTGAATCTATTGAAATGGGCTGTGTTGGCATAAGAAACAATAGGTTGGTTGAATTTTCAGTTCATTATTTAATTTAGCAGATGTTTTTTGAGCACTTCTTGTGTACAAGATGCTGTGTTATATCGACAGTGAATCCCAAGGGTCTTTGCTTGAGGATACCAAGGGATATGGAAAAATTTCTCTTCCTACATATCAAAGAAACTCATTTTAATGAAAATATGCATGTTTGTATGCATATGAATAATATGTATTGTGTAATTTGTACATTCTGAGTATGTATATATACAAGGTCTTCCCAGGAAGTATCCAGCCATGTAATATGAAAAATAGAGGCACTTGTTGAAGAAGATGTAAGAAACATTGTACATAGGACAATGAAGCCTCAGTCCCCTTCAAAGTGGGCACCTTGGGACCTCACACAGTTCTCCCAATTGCCATCAGCTGCCCTGTCGTAATTTCCTGAATCTCATCAATGGTCTGAAATCTCTTCCCTTTTCAAAGGTGATTTCAATTTTGGGAAAAGCCAGAACCCACAGGGTGCCAAATCTGGGCTGTAGGGGGGTTGAGTCACCTGGGTGATTTGATGTTTTGCCAAAAAACTCTGCATGAGACATGATGCATGAGTGGGCACGTTGTCATGATGAAGCTGCCAATCACCAGTTGCCCATAGCTTCTGAATTATTCAAACAGTTTCTGTGGAGGAATGTTCAAGCTTAACGCAAAATTTGATGCAGAGTCATTGCTTTACTCACTCATTCATTTTTTAATGTGACAGCCACACAGCACACATGCTCCCTCAATGGTATGTACTGCCCCCACTGACTGGTACAGTGAAGTCATCATTGTTCACACAAGTGCATTCCAGTCCACTCTCCTTGGCTGCCAGGTCACATGGGTGTCGAGCAAACCATTCTCATTATATTAACAATGGTTGAACTTTTTCTGGACAGACATCATATGTACTCATACTCACAGTTTTTGCCTGTGGGAAGTGGAAAGAGACTCACTTGTTTAGACGCCCAGAAACACCCAGAAAAGAGCCTTGAGACAGATGCTTGGCCTATTGTGTGTGGGCAGGGGCAGCACAGTGGGAGCATCCAGCTCCAGGTGTGTCTGGGTGAATGTCCAGGTATTGGCCTTTTTTTCTAAACAGAGGGGACAGTTTCTCTTTCCCCTCTCCATCTTCTGGGTCAGAATGTGGGTGGCCTTGGATCAGTCACTATTTAATGATGCCTCTTTGGTGTTGGAAGGGTGGGCAGAGGCATGGAAGATATGGGGCACACTAACAGGCAAGATGATCTGGGATGCAGGTGACCTCAACATGAGGCAGAATGTGATGGGGACATAGGAGAGTCACAGGCTCTGGTGGCTCTGGGGCAGGAAGCCCCATCCGCTATGATTAGAGCCAGCTCACTGTAAGAAGTAGCATTCCCCGTGGGTCTGGGAAATAGATCATTTTGGCAAGCTGAGCTCCTGTAGAGGAGAGTCTTCTAGACCTGTCAGCCCATGACTTTAGAATCACCTGGAGAGCTTTTAAAAAACACTACTGCCCAAGACCAACCCCAAACAATTAAGCCAGGATCCCTGGGTGTAAGACCCCAGCACCTGTCTTTGTGAAAGCCCCCTAGGTGAGCAGCTGTTGTTGCAAACCCCTGTTCTGCATGCAGGAGGCCACAAGGGTAAAGTCTTGGTGCTCTGAGAGCAAAGGCTGAGTTCTTGGGGGAAAACAGCCCCATTTGACTGGAACTCAGGATACATTTGGGTGGGGGGTAGTGATTGATACTGCACTGAGCTGTGTGTAATTAAAGGGCAGTGGGTAGCCATTGAAGATTTTGAGTGGAGAATAATCTGAAAGGACTTTTGGGAGTTGGTCTTCAATGATTAAGGATGTTACCAGAAATCTGGAGATCATCCTGCTCAACCTCCTGATGTGCAAGCCTGCCCTTGAATTTCCAGGAATGATCACTGGGCATCTTTCAGGCAGGTGGGCTATGGACATCCTCTATCCCACATCCCACACTGCCATTGTTTTCCTGTCCCTTCTCCAGTCTGCTGTCCATAACCCAGGACATTGGCAAGGCAAATGTGGAAGCTTGCCAGAGAGGTCTGTACAAGGTAGGGCCCCACAATGGCGCACCCAGAGTTTAAGCAGGATGGGGATCCAAGGCAAGATGCACAGTTCATTTTTCTTTATGATACTAGTGAGTTAAATTTGTACGGCACTCTTACAGTTCACAGCACACTTTATATGTATTATACTTCAACTCTCATAACATTTTCATGTAGATTGGAACAATTACCCCCATTTACAGATCAGCAGACAGAGACTCAGTGACCTCACTCTACTTCCTCTCTATTCCTCCCATATCAGGAGAAGAAAACCTTCCTGACAGCAGGGAAGGAGCACCAAGGGCCACTGTTTATTCTGCTACTGGTCTGTGGGCCAGACACTACACCGGGCACTGTCACAGATGTGACCTCACATTTTATAAACAGAATATCTTTGGTTTTCTCATGGTATGTAATAAATGGAAAAATGCTCAGTCTCACCAGCAGGTACACACTGGATAGGTAAAACAATCAGACCACTCCTGCAGGTCTGTTTCATGAACTTACATTGTTTGATCTCATTTTATTCTCATGACAGATGGTATAGACCCCATTTTCAAGTGAGGAAGCTGAGGCACAGAGAAACATCTTGCCTGAGGCCAGGTAGTAGAGCCAGAGTAGGCAATGAGGCCATGCTGTGGGGAGGGCACTGATGCTGCACCTGCTTGTTGTGGGGGATCTTGGGGAGGGTAAGAATAAAACACATAGTACTTGCCACATGCTAGGCATTGTGTGAACTTCTGTATACAAACTAACTCATTAGTTCCCCCAATATTGTGATAAGTAAGGTAGGCAGAATTATAATCCCCATTTTAGAGATGAAGAAAATAAAGCACAGTGAGGTGAAGGAACTCACTCAAGGCCACGCAGCTAGTAAGAAATGGGGTGGGAACTCAATTGCAAGCCACCTGATGCCAGAGCCCACTCTTCACCTCTAGGCCATAATATCTGGGTCTCCTGGTTCCTAGGTGCAGGGTCTTCCACTGCACTGGGCTAGCAAGAGGAAGCGAAGATCACAAAAGGCAGGCTTCCATCTGGGCATCAGGTGTGTGGATCTAAGGCCTCAGTCTGGATGTGGCCAGATGTGAGAACCCATTCTGGAGGCTGGGTGTCCAGGTGTAAGGCCTACATTCAGAGGCCAGGTGTCCAGGTGTGACCTCTTTAAATGCCTCTCTGCTCTCCGTGTCTACCCTTTCTCTTTTGGGTCACTTGTCTAGTAGTCACCAGTTGCCTCTGAGTGTGGTAAGGATCAGGCCATTAAGGTGGGGAGGGGGCCTAGGGATTCCAGTTCCAATTCTGTCACTAACTTATTTTTTGCCCTCTCTCTGGATATCAGTTTCCTCATCTGTAAGCAAAAGGGCTGAAACAGGTGACCCCAGAGGTCTCGTCCAGTTTGGTTCAGTTTAACACACTCCAGTGAGTCCATGTGCCCTCTACCATATGTGTCCTGCTGGGGAGACAGACATGTTAAGAAAAGAGCTCCAACATATGTATTTCTTAAAGAAGCCCCTTGTGCATATGCAAAACAGGAATCCTCACAGCAGCTGTGTTTGTGATAGCAAAAAATTGGAGGGCAATATGGATAAATTAAATGTTATATTCCTACAATGAAATGCTATACTGCGGGGGAAATGCATGAACCAGAGCTTTACAAACCAGCTTGGACACGTCATGAAAAATGTAGAATGGATAAAAGCAAATTGCAGTATGTGTGCATTATGGTACCATTTGTATAAAGTTTGAAAACATACAAAACAGTATCCTGTATTGTTTCTGGATACATACATATGTAGCAAAAGTATAAAAACATGCATGAGAGTGGTAAACACCATATTTAGAGTAGTGCTTACCTCTGAGGAAGGAGGCAATGTGCTCATGCAGGAAAATACAACTGTTTGCAGAATGGCTTAAGTCTTAAAATGTTTCTTCTAAAAAAGATCTGAAGAACACATAGCCAAAATATACATGGCGATTTGAATATTATATTTTCATTTTATATATGCACAATATATTTCATTAGAAAAGCACCCATTTCAACACCATTTGCAAGATGCTAGGAGAGGAATGAGGTCATAGTTTAGGTCCCTCTATGACAATCTAGGGTTGGTGAAAGTCAGATCAGGGCCTGATCCTGGAGGGGTGTTGGTGGAGATAGGGAGGGGCCAGTGCACATACCCACAACCCAGCTGTGCCCTTCTGCCCCAGGCCACATCAGGCAGGGCTCAAAGCTGAAAGTGGTGTCACTATAAGAGAGGTATCCACCTTGAGATTCCATTGTATTCAGTTTCCCAGTTTAATGATAGTCTGGAGACCCAGTATGAGGCCACTGAAAATGAAGATACTGGAGTATTCATAGGACTGTGAGGCTCCCTTTCCCTGAGAAGAGCTGGGAACCAAGGAGTTTCCTGGGGCAGCCAATTGGTCAGTGTCAGAGGCCCCCTGGGTAGGGACAGGTGACTTGGGAATGGGGGGAGAAGCCCAGATAATTACCCCCTTTAAGAGGTTTACTCCCAATTCTAGCTCAAATTACAAGAAAGAGCTGAGGTCCCCAGCCAACAGGGAAACCTGAGAGAGAAAGGTGACTCCCAGCACCCCTGGGACAGGATCCCACCTGGAGGCTTGGAGAACAGAGGGTGTGCTGGGCAGAGTGTCGGCAGGGATCACCGGCTGCTGCCTTCTTACTTGGCTCCTTAGAACACCTAATTTTACTGTAATTTATCCTGTAACAATGAAATCCCCTGTACTGCCCGTCCTATATTTTTCCCCACTCTCTTACGTACCCAGGTTCCCAGGTGGCACATGCAGGTGGTACAATTGGTTTGTCAGGTTTGGAAGGGCCTTGGAAATCATGGCTTCTAGTCCCTTGCTCATGTCATAGATGCCTGCCTGGCCCTGGGACCCCAGCCTCAAGAAGCATTCTGCTGTAGGTGGAGGGAGGCTGTGTCTTTCTCAACAGAGTGGATGTGTGTTGAGATCACCCCAGGTATGGAAGCATCAGCAGAGTTCACAAAGAACACAGAGTCAGGTCCTGTGCGTGTCAGTGTGTGCGTGCGGGACAACTCGTGTCTTGTTCATCAGAAGGAGTCATAAACAGACATGTTCCTGGAAAGTGAGGAAACAAATCTCATCTTAATTAGAGGAGCACTTTGTTTAGAAAAGCCTTGAGGTGATGTGGGCAAGCGTGGGGATAGCTGGGCACACTCGCACACTGCTGCTGTGAGTGGATGCTGGTACAGCCTTTCTAGGAAGCAGCTTGGCAATGTGTATCTGAAGCCATAAATGTCCACATCTTTGGGCTCTCTCCTTAAGAAGGAACCCAATGTGGGAATAAGAATTTTTGTTAACTGCAATGTTATTTACAACAGTGAAAAAACATTTCTTAAAAAATCCTGAATATCTAATAATAGGGACATGATTAAGTAATTAATGGTACAATAATACAGTGAAATATTCTAATTCATTTTTAATTACATGAGAAAATATCATAGTATGATATTAAGTGGAAAATATAGTTTATGTATAGTAGGATCCCAATTGGTTACAAAGTACATATACATACTTACATATCCTAGATGAACATCTTGGAAGAAATGCTTCAAGGCTATTAGTGACTGCTGTGGCTATCTCTGAGTAGTGAGATTAGGTAGGAACGTTTCCATTTTCTTTCTTACACTTTTCTATATTTTATGAGTCTGCACTGAGGAGATTATATGAAGTGGTTTTGAAGTGAAAAGCCATATTTAAGTGTAGATAGCTTGCAAACTAGCTGCTGCTTCTGCTTTTTTAGGAAGTTCCTCTTTTATGAAGTTCCTTCTTATATTGGACTAAAATCTGCTTTCACGAAATTCATCCCTTAGGTCCTGCTCCTACCCCTGCTTACCTCCAAACTTCCACAAAATGTTTCCTTCTTTCACCTCCACCTGAGGACGTCTCTCATCCACTCTTGTCCCCCCAGTGCCCCCCCCCCACCATAGTCCCATTCTCCTGGCTAAAGCAACCCATTTTTGCAGCAATCCTTTTTATAATCTGATCTGGTCTCATTGTAGGAGCCACCTCTGGTCATGCTCCAGTTTATCGATGTCTTTCTCAAATCTCAGGCCCACAGTGAGTTCCCTGTACCACATTAGGAACAGAGGGCACAGTGAAACTCTTGACCCCTCCTTGATCGGAACACACTGTTTCTACCAGACAGCCTGGGACCAGCTTTCTCATCAGCTACCTTGTGATGCTGGCTCCTTCTGAGCTGACTGGCTTTCAATAGCTCTGGACCTGCATATCTCAACTTCCTCATTTATAAAATAATATTGATAATATCTATCTATAGCCCAGATATCAATAGGATGGCCCCGCCTCTTAAAAGCTATAAAAAGATTGCCTTCGATCTTAATTCCACATCCTCAGAAATGTCCTGTGTCCTTCTTAAAGAGGCCTGCACATTCCAGGGAAGGCTTCTGCTCTCACCGCCATCGCTGGCTCTGGCTTCCCAGCTCTGCTGAATTCTGCTTCTTTGCTCTGGTTTAGGGATTCTTCTTTATTTTTGTCCTGAAAACAACCAAATGTGGCCTCAGCCTCCCTCCTAATTTTGATAAAAATCCCACCCTCACATAAGCCTGTGTATATCTTGCAGACCTTCCTGGGGCTTTTGGTAGACAGATGACAGGGACCAAGGAAGGGCTTCTCTGTCCCTTAGGAGTCCATTGGGCACTCACCATGTTGAGGGGCCTTCTTTCCTGTCCGAACTCTGAATGGGGGCTGCTAGTCCCACCTCTGAGAAGAGGTCAGCACCACTTTTCTTCTTCCCAATTCCCAAATTAACCTTCTCAACAGGGAAAATTCAGACACGTCATTTGGGTCTTTCACAGAGTTTCAAGGTGCATGTTGTGCTGCTGTATATTAACAGTGAGAAAGCCTGTGCTTCCGTCTCTTCCTCTCCTCTCGCTTTACGGAAAAGCACAGCTGCTCTGCTCCCAGGACAAAGGGCCTTTCCTCAGTGTGATGGAAAGTGTAACAGAGACTCCAGACACACTGGTGGCTGTGGTTTTGGAGGCATGGGTGCAGGTGCAATGTCTCTTCTAAACGATGGGCAGGGGGACAGTCTGCAAGGCTGCCCCCTCACTCTGTGACCAGGTGCTCCTTTGCTTCAGTGACATCAGCCCCAAACTTAGACCACCCCCTTACCCTTGCCTGTGGTTAAGGAAAATATATAATCTGATTTTGTGACTCAATGAAAAGAAAATGTCAGAATTTCTTAAGAAGTTTAGATAACAAACCAAGAACCCTTTGAAATGGCTCGTTTTGCATTTCATTTGACTCTGTGATTTGCTTATAGTGCAGAGGAGATGTCTGTTTGGCATTCCTGAGCAAGTGGAAATCTTCCAGAAGGATGCTCTGGTGTAAGACATGAGCAAGCGTGCAGAAGCGGGGCCAGGGACTGGTTGGGGCAATCTCCTGCCTCTCAACACTTCCTCATCTGTAAAACAAATATATTAGTGGAAGTTATTCTTTTAATAGTTATTTCCTTGGCCTCAGCCAGGAGTTCAGGCCAGCTGCTAATGTTTCCCTGGGGAATCTGCCTCCTTCTTTTAGTAAAGTTTTTCCTTAAACCCTCTTTTCTATCATAAGTTAGCATTTACATAATTCACCTTCCCTATGCCTGTCTTATGATTGCTGTATATTTCGTTATAAACCCTGGAAAAACCTTTTGGGGCTCCACAGAGAAAGAAAAATTAAACTCAAGTGCTGTCCAGTGACTTACAATAGAAACCACTGAAGGCTTTTGAAGTACTGTTTCCTTGGACAACAGATCTCAAAGTTTGATACCCTAAATCAGTGCTTCCCAACTGCTTTCACTTCTTAGCAAAGATAGAACAAAGGTAATATTGATTTGGCATATTGGGGAAATAGGGACAGGTTGCCTACAATGGGAGTACTGGTTCCCATGGTGGCTGGGGGTATCTGCCTGGCCTGCCCTGCCCTGACTCAGGATGAGGGACCTCTGAGCATGGGTTGCCCATTTGTGGAGTCAGAAGGAGATGATGGGGAGCTTAGTAGGTAGATAGGAAGTAGGAAGTTACCTGTAGGTGGGTGAGCTGTGATTTTCCAGGTGTGAGGAAGTGTCGTGACCCTTCAGAGCAGCCCAGGTAGCTTCTGCAGCCCCTTCTCTTTTTCTTTCTCTCCTGTCTCCACATGACTCCTCCCAAAGGGACTTTAATTGTAAAGTCACTGTTCAAGAATAGCTAAAAGGGGTTGAGCCAGTTAGCTGTCACCATCAGCTTTCAAATCCTTCTTTCTGCTGCAGGTAGAGAAGGATCCAACACGGCCTTGGTCCTTCCTTTGCTTTCTTTCTGTGAAGGTGTATGTGTGTCCATCCATTATTCCCCCACCCACCCACTCATTTTTGCTGCGCCCTCTCAAGCTGTGCCCTGGGCCCTGGCCCACAATACAGCCATAGTTCAGGTGACAGTCAGAGGAAGCTTCTCTCCCCAACGAGAACTTTCAACGAGAACTTGAAAGGTGAAGGTGGGGAAGATCAAAGAGCAATGGTTGTTGAGGGGAAAGGGTGACAGAGACAGAGTGACGGCCATGAGTTGAATTAATTCTCTGGTGTCAGATTTAATGAAGGGCTGCCTCTGTGCTGCCTCAGAAAAGCACGTCATGGAGCGATCAGTGCAAGATGCGCGTACAGCTCCAATTAAGAGTTTCTCCACCTCACAGGGGCAGGGCGCCTTTGAATCTCTAGACTCAAGGGGCTTTCTGTCCCCTCCCCCTTCCAGGCTTATACAGCCCTCATTCAAAAGTCAGGGACCTTTCTCCTCTTAGAGGAAAAAGACTCCAGGATCTTTTTCAGCTGCCTAGGCACACCCCTGGTGGTCCTATCTTCTGCCATCTCCCTTCATTGCCCTTAGGTAAGGCCCAAGCCTCTCCTTTGCAAACAATACCTGTTTTACCTGGTCCCCAGAGAATGAATTGTAGAATCACAGAGACTTAGCACCATAGGGGGCCTTGGAGGTAATCTAGTGTAGAGTCACATAATTAGTAACATAGCGAGGACTAGAACCAGGCTCTAGAATAATTGCCCTGGCCTCCTCTCTCTGTTCTAGTAGCATGCAGGGAGAGTGACAGCTGAATCTCAAAGCCCTGCTAAGTCACAGGTCTCAGCCACCAATTCAAGGTGATTCTCACAACCATTGCTGAATTATGGCAACTGAGCCAAATATCACATTTGAAAATCAACAAAAGTGTACATATATCATTTCATGTTATACTTGTTGTGTTGAAGGCCAGGGGAGATACTCTTATCTCAACCACAAACGAATACATGACCATGTTGAATATCTAGTGCTTAACTTCTCAAAGCCTCCTTTTCTCATTTGATAATTGAGAAGAATAACACATCATATAGGTTCATAACAGAAGAGACTCTCATTTTATAAATGAAAAATAAGGCTCTGAGATTAAGTAACATGCACCAAAATGCAATGGTGACAAATGGCAAAGGGAAAACTGGAACACAGTCTTCGCACTCCCAGGCCTGAGCTGTTTTGCTAAAATGATGTTGCCACTCCTCCTCTTCTCCTCCTCTGCCCCCCGTCCTCCTCCTCTTCCTCCTCCTTCTTCTCCCTCTTCCTCCTCTTCACCATCATCATCTTAGTAACCATTGATTGAGCCTTTACTGTGTGCCAAGTGCTGTGCTAAGTGCTTTATAGATTTCATACCATTTAAACCTGACAACAACCCTGTGAGATAGGTTTTAAATTTATTTGCATTGTACATTTGAGGAAATGGAGGCTTAGAGAGGTCACATTGCCCAGGACAAACAGCTACTAGGTGGCTTCTGCAGGATTCACAGCCAGGTCGCTTGACTCCCATGCTCATGTAGTCACTCACTCTGTTTCCACCACTCCTGCCACCACCCTGGGGTCACAGTTCCCCTGAGTCAGTTGTGGGCCAAGTGACAGAAGAGGCTTAGAGACTCATTCTCAATGGCTCCCCACACCCAGCTCCTATGTGCTAGGCTCTGTGCTGGGCCAGGGGGAGGGACACTGCTCAGCCTTCCTGGTGTCCTTAACTTTACTGCAGGGTCTTCATGTAACTCTGCCCTTGAAGTTAAGATTTGCAGTGTTTCCCCACAGAAATAGGCTTCTTCTCCCTTATCCTCAGAGTGGGAAACTGAGGCCCAGAGATAGTACTTAGTAGGTTCACACAGAGCCTCCAACAACCACACATCCTGGTTCCTAGACTGTGTCATTACCAGTGGTCTGCTAAATGTGCTCTGGGCCCCAGGAACAACCAAAAGAGACATTCTCTGGCTAATACTCACAGAAGTCTCTTTGTCCTAGTGACCTGCTCAAGGCCCATTTCATTGATGTGTGCTGGCCTGGAGAGGTTTGGGTTAAGTCCCTTGGGAGATCCAGGGCTCTCTTCTAACTCACCTTGAGGTAAAATGCTGCCATGTGTTAAGCTTCAACTCGTATGTATCTTAACCTCTTTCTCTTTATCAGTGGACTGCTAATGAGATCCTGACAGGACCCACTGGAGTAAATAAACACAAATTATTGTCCCACCCTGTATGTTTAGGCTGACAAAGCTTTCCACTTGTTGCTCAGCTGTGGCTTTAGTAATGAGTCACTCTCAGCTTTTATAGGCATGAGTTCAGTTCCCAGAGGCTTTGGTAAAAGAGGCCTTCTGAAGTCAGAGCTCAGAGTTCCTAATTCCCCACCCTGGAATTGGGACTTTTGATAGAAATGAGAAGGCTTGTACTAGGCAAGGAGATGCTGCCTTCTGTAATGTACTCTGGATCATTTAAGTCACACACACACACACACATACACACACACAAGGTTTGTGAACTGGTCGTATTAAATAATAATGAGGTCAATAATACCCTTTATAAAAAACCTTTTAGTAAATTATATCCATTGATAATTAGCCCCTTTGAGAATCTCAGTCTGGGGAAGCTCTAATGGAAAATGAATCCAGATGCACTGGGAATTGAGTTTTTTTCTTTGCCAGGAAAACCTCTTTCCTTGCTGATTTCTGCCTGGGAAGGTCAGTGCACGGCTCTGGGTCAATTTCTGCAACCTCTGTTTCCTTGACCTTGAACAAGGGCACTATCATTTATCCCCTGAGCCCCCATTTATCTCCTCAGGTGGTTGTGAATTGAGGACATGCTTCTGGCTCTGTGGTATAGGACACAGCTTGGTACCAAATGCATTTCTGAAAGGCAAGTGCTTTCTGCATGTTCAAGGGTTTCAAAGAGATGGTGCCTTCTCTTGACTATCTTCCTGCCCAAGCCCAGAGATAGTGCCCAGGCATGTTATAGAGAGAAGTAGCTTGAGAGGGGTTAGAAACTGTCTGAAATAATTCCATCCTTCCCTGGAGACTTGGCGTGAATTTTATCTAATCACCATGGCAACAGATTAAAAAAAAGAAAAAAAGGTGTGAGCGTACTGCCTTTGGTGTGATAATTCAGATTTATATATTCAGATCAGATTGGAGTTGGAGATTTTTTTTTTAAGGGAGCAGATGCAGCAGAAGGTGTGACTGCAAATAATGTAGCACAAATGTTTGATGATCCTGCCCTTTAAGAAGTGAAATGCAGTTTCCTGCAGTTTTTCCAGAATATAATTATTTCATCAAACCCGTTGCAATGACGACTCATTACAGGCCTGGATAATGCACAGTCACGTCGTGCCAATGACATGCCTACACACATACAAACACATACAAACATGTGTGCATGGGCAGCCCCAGCTGCACCCTCAGCCTTTAGCCTCCCCCGAAAAGGAACCTTGGAAAGCCCCTACAAGCATGAGGCCTTGGCAAGGGCCTAAGAAGGCAGCAATAGAAGGGTGCAGCAGGGACAGTTCTGACACCACGCTGGAGGGAAGATATTCCCAGCTGGTGCAGGCTGGCAGGACTCCCTCCGCTGCCATCCTGCCCACGTAAGCCTACCGCCATTCCGTGGAGCACAAGCCTTAGAGGGCTAGGGCTGGGCTAGGTGGTCCTATTGTACAGTCTCTGCTCAACCTGGGTGTTTAATTCAGACATTTTCATGAATACGACATTCTGCTCATTTGCTCAAGGTACCGTCTGATCTGACCTAGTCCCCGGACTTCCATCCCAGGGATTTCTCTACTAGGGACTTCACTTTGGGATTAGAATTAGCACAAAGGGTCTTCTCTCTTTTTTTCTTGATGAGTCTGCTTAAAGGCTTATCAATTTTGTTTATCTTTTCAAAGAACCAGCTCCTGGATTTGTTGATCCTTAGAATTGTGCTTTTAGTCTCTATGTCATTTAATTCTGCTCTGATCTTGGTTATTTCCTTCCTTCTACTTGCTATGGGCTGTCTTTGTTGTTGTTCCTCAAGTTCTTGTAGATGTAGAGTTAGGTTGTTTGTTTGACATGTTTCTATCCTTTTTCGGTAGGCCTGTATTGCTATGAACTTCCCTCTCAGGACTGCCTTCGCTGTGCCCCATAAGTTTTGGGTTGTTGTGAGTTCATTTTCATTTGTTTCCAGAAACTTTTTGATTTCTTCCCTAATTTCATTCTTGACCCATTCATTGTGTAACAGCATGCTATTTAATCTCCATGATCTTGAGTGTTTAGGATTTTTTTCATTGGGGTTGGTTTCTACCTTCAGACCCTTGTGATCCGAGAATATGCTCGGTATGATTACAATTTTCTTGAATTTGTTGAGGCTTGTTTTGTTTCCTATCATGTGGTCTATCTTTGAAAATTTCCATGCGCATTTGAGAAGAATGTGTATTTAGCTTCTTTGGGATGGAGGGCTCTCTAT
>CM052543.1:76506878-76521959 GCA_028533065.1 Trachops cirrhosus | reverse complement strand
AAGGATGTAAAGAAGATAAGACTCTTGTTGGGAAGGAAAGGATTGTGAGTTGGCTCTAGAAAGCAGTGAGGATGTGGGAAGTCAGATTCTGAGGTAGGGTGAGAGTAAAGAGTAGTAAATAGGTGAAGTGTGTGAGAGAATAGGGTTCACCACTACAGTGATAGAGGTCAGGAAAGTGAGAAGTGGGCTAAGGTCTGGGATGGGGGTCGTGAAGTATTTACAATTGTATGGAATAGCTATTATTTACAGTAATATTAGAGTAACAATCATTAGGCAGAATCTATGAGATCTAGATAACGAGAATAGAGAGTATTGAGCCTTGTACTCAAGAATAGAGAGTATTGTACTAATGGAACTCACATGAAGTATAGTAAATTAGCAATACACTATGAATGAGATAACTGGGGTAACCTATCAAATGATACAATATAACCTGCCAAGCAAAGAATTCTATACAGAAAGAAGAGGAATACCAAAATGCTATAAAAATAAAAGGTGTACGAATAATGAAATAATGATAATACAGTTATGCAATTACTTGCAGTTTCCAAAAAAAAAAAAAAAAAAAAGGAAGGAACAAAGCAGAAGATGGAAGGAAGAAGAAGAGATAAATTTGGAAAGCAAGGGAGAAGGGTCAACACTAGGGTGACAGAAAGAGAAGCATAAAGAATTAATAGATCTAAAAATAATACAAATTAAAAGATAAAAGTTTACTTAAAAATAATTAAAAGAAAACAAAAACAAAACAACAACAACAACAAAAACACACCTATTGTTGGTTTCAGACTGGCCAAACCAGTTTTTCTAGCTGGCTTCTGCCCACTGAGGGGTTACTGGAGACAGGTTTTCTCTGTTCCCGTTCAGGACTCAGTCAGCCTCTGAGGTACTGTTGTTAGTGCAGGCGCGCGCCTTCTCCCCCAAGCCAGTCTGGTGCCTCCCTGAAGGGACCTATGCATGGGGCTAGGTGCAACTATATGCGTCCTTGGGAGTTCACCTCCTTGTGTTCCGATGTCCCGCGGAGTGCCCGCACCTTTTCCGGTTTCACGGGTGTGCACTCTCTGGATCCCGAGGGGCGCCCACTTCCCCCAACTTCAGGGCTTGGGCATCATAGGTCCTGGGGATTGCCCGCGCCTTTTCCTTTTTCAACGCTATGGTTTCCGAGACTTTCACCAAACCACGCTCTCTCTGGGTTGGGGGTGCGGGCATAGAGGCTGGTGCCTTTGGATGCACCGGGTGGGGTGCACACTTTCACCAGGGCTTTGCGTGGGTGCTTACAGCCCCTGTGTAGGTGCCTCTTCGTCCTCACTCCTCTCCTGTGCCCTCTGGTAAACTGGCCTCCCCCGGTGCTGCTCAGTCCTTGTTTGGCCAGGGAGGGAGTGGATGACTCAGCTCTCTCCCAGGAGCCCCGCGGCAGAACTTGGAACACCCGGCCTGGAGCTGCAACCTCCCTGGTCCCCGCACTGATCCACATAGTCTCCTTACTGTCGGGTTTTTCAATGTCCGCTACAATTTGTGATCTCCTATTTCCATATATATTGTGATAATGTTGGCTATTTGCTCTGTTCCTACCTAGATCGGCTAGGATTTTTCCCTGGGTATAGGAGAAGTAGAATCTGCTCTCTCTTACCACGCCGCCATCTTCCTCTCTCCCTCCTAGTGTTTATCACTGTTTCAGACATGGGTTTCTTGGTGTGCTAAGGCCAGATTCTCAACAGCCTGTACTCAGAGACAAGATTAGCCTTTCACCCCCATCCCCAATGGCCTTCTCCTCCAGATATTTTTCTCTGAGCCAAATATATTGACTCTTTTCAGACACTTGGAGCTCGAGGGATAAACAGCTCCAGATGCTATACACGTTTGTTAGTACGAGTCATGGAGAATTCAGTGTTTTCACAGTGCAAGGGCCCTGGAAGCTGACCACATTCAGGTCCCACTTTGGCTCCCTTCAGGAAGCCACCCATTTGGTCCCAGGCACACTCTACCTAGTCACCTCCAATCCTTCTAAGCCCAAGGTGTCACCAGATGGACTTGATCCTGTAATTTCTCAGAGCATTTGAGATTCCCTTATTAGTGAACAACGAGGATTGAGGCAGGGACAGCTCCAGTGCCTCCGCTGTGCCAAAACAGGACTCTGGCACAAACTAAGTCTGTAGCTCTGATAGTGAGTCAGCATTGTCTGTCTTGACATCACAAGATTGGGAGTCAGGAGCTCAGGTTCCAATGTAGGCTTTCCCTCAAATGTAATGTATGTGCTTGGGTTAAGTCAATTTGTTGGGTTTTACATTTCCTCATCCATGTGTCCCTGAGGCTTTCCTAGATTTGAAGCTTCTAGAAGCAAGACCAGTATAAGAGGGTGTGCTTTCATGTAACAGAGGGCCAAGTTGCCCTCCAAAGACCCAAGGTCAGGGAGTTGAAGCCCAGGAGAGATGATGCCCTCCAGGTAACCCCTCAGCAACATAGAAGCAGGATCATGACCAACAGTAGGGACAGAATTCTGTGGACACCAGAGTATACTTTGTCTTTTCCCTCTTATCCTTCTTTCTTATGAGGAAGGTGATACTAAAACCAGGCCAGCATTGCCTGGGGTGCAGAGCTGCTGTCCAGTGTCATCCAGCATCCCTGGTGCAACCCTCAGGATTCAAATGGCACTCTAGGCCTCCTGGTGATGCTGAGGGGTCCAGGACTGGGGTCCAGGACCAGAGTCCAGAGACCTGCAACCTCAGGGAGGAGGGAGGCTGGACGTGCTTGAACACAAAGAGTGCTGTGCTGGGTGAAGCAGCCTGAAGAAGTGGGGGGAATGGGGGATTGGGGTTCTACCTCTCCTAATTATTGTGTTCCTAGGAAAGTCTTGAGTATCTTTGAGCCTCAGTTTCCTCAACTGTCAATGGGAATAACACTGTATTCATTAAGGTGATAGGATCTGTTGTGTTGGAAAACTCCCAAATTGCAGCAGGTTAACACAATAGAATTTATTGCCCATGGAGAATACAACAGGCTGTGGGGTCTGTGCCACACAGTCATCCAGGAGTCCTGACTAAGGAGGATCTGCTGTGTGTAAGGATCCACTATCTCAAGGTTGCACTGATGTCAACATCCAGAGGTGGATGGCAGGAAAAAGAGGACATAGAGGGCCAAGTAGGAGGTGTTGGTAGTCCACGCCTGGGCTTGGCATTCTTTACTTCCACACACACCCCATAGGTCAGGACTCAGCCCCACGCCCCACCAAGATGTACGGAAGTCAGGAAAATAGAGTCCCTGGCAGGGCAGTTGCTTTCCAGCAACAACTCCATACCATGGGAGGGGAGGCATGGGCAGCACACCCTCTCTGCCAAAAGCATGAACCTCTGGGATTGTTGTGAATGTTATAAAAAAGAGCACAAAGAAAAAGCACCAGTGCATAGTATGTTCAGGGTTACCATTCTTTCCCCTTTTGTTTTCAAACAAGAAAAGCCCCTTCCATTTGCCTGACATCTCCATTTTAATCAGAAGGCCTATGGGTGAACCTGCAGTTGCTGAAGTGCTTGGCCTTGGCCAGGTTGAGCCAGACCCAGCTGGAAGTTCCTCCAGACTGAGCCCAGCTGTGGCTCCTCCTCAGCACACACTCTGGGAGATGTGAGTGTACCAGCAGCAAAACCACGGCCCCTAGGATTGGCAGGCTTGACTCAGGGAGGCTCGGGGCAGGGCAGCTATGGAGAGGGCTTGCTGCTTTCTAAGACCAGGCTTGCTCCTTCTCAAAATGTGTAAGGTTGATGGAATCAAGGGAAGATAAGAGGCAACCTCAGGAAGGATGTGTCAGGAGTGAGATTTGCCACAGCACCTGGGCAGGGTGCAGCCAAAGAGAGGTCTTCAACATCAGCAATGAAGTGCACTGATGGAGGCTGGAGTGGGAGAATGGGAAAGGACTGGAAATGGAGTCCTGCTGGCCCCCAAATGAAGACTCTCTGTGGTAAGAAGGAGTGATACATCCTAGTTTGCTCGGGTCTTTCCTGGTTTTCCAGGACTCAAATTTCCATGTCCCAGGCATCACCCCCTCACCCCAGTCTCTCACAAACTGAGAGAGTTGGTTACCCTAGTGTTAGACATAGAAAGAATGTGCACTTTGGAATTAGACAGGCCCAAGTCTAAATTCTGGCATTGGTATTTACTGGCTGCACAACCCAGGGCAAATTCTGCACGCTCTCTAAGCCTCAGTTTCCTCATCAATAAATCAGAGTTAATGGTGCCCATGGCACAGAGCCATTTCTGTGATCAGATAAAATAGCATATGTGAGGAGCATGGTCCTTGCTTGCTATGGGTAATTATCCAGCCTCCACCTGGCTCTTTCCTGTGACCAAGCAGCCCCTTTCTCCTGAGGCAGCCTGTTCTCTCTTTGCCTGGACCTAATTGTTAAAAATGTCCACCTCAGAGATTTCTTCTGAACTGGTCCACTTGACAATGATGGCCGTGTGCCCAGTTGTCTGAACAGATGGATTGGTGTGGAGACTGAGATGCGCCACCTCCAAGGGGGCTGGTGCTGGGTCTGTGGTGAGGAGCTCTAGAAGTACAGTTAGCTGGCTACGGGTGTATGATGATGCCACGTGCCACCTCCTCATTCTGGTTTTGGTCAGTTTCAGTTTTGCCCATTGCTACCACCACATGAGACTATCAGCATGGCCACCACAAAGGGCGGTGACTGACATCTCCAGGGGCACTGCTTCCTCTGAGCTGTGCAGTACACACCTGAATAACATGCACAGAGTCCCGTACACACTGGTGGTCTAGTGAGACACTGAGGTTGGCTTCAGTGACAGGTCTCACAGCTGTGCATACTGGAAGCAAGCAGCCACCCTCCGCTCCCAGGCACTCCCTGTCAATATGCAGTCTTCATGGGATTAGTCTTTTTTATCTGTTTTATCTCATTATCTGTCTCTTTGTCCTAGGTTAGTATTCTCAAACTTGTATGCACATCCAAATCAGCTGGAGGGCTTGTAAAATGCTCATTGTTGGATCCCACTCCCAGAGTTTCTGAGTCAGTTGGTTAGGGATGGGGCCCAAGAATTTGCATTCCTAGCAATATCTCAGGTAATGCTGGCGCTGCTGGATCAAGATCACCTTTGGGAACCATTGCGCTCGGTTAATCTTTCCTCATAACCTATGCAATGGGAGCCAGGAGACCAGCTCTTAGGTCCTTTCTCTGCCTCTTATCAGTGGCATCAGTTTAGGCATGTTTTCTTACCTCTCTGAGCCTTAGTTTTCTTGATCAATTAGGAGTGGAAACACCTGCTTTTAGTACCTTGGGGCATTTAGAAGATCAGATTAGACAGTTGTGTTCCAGTGCTATAAGTATCTGGTGACTGTATAGTTTTGGTTTTACCTAGTCATTTCTCTTCTGGGTTGCAGTGTGCTTTCCCTGTTTTGTGGTGGACTCTTCCAAGAAGTCTTCTCCTTTTAGGGTATAATGACACACCTCTTCATCTCTTATTATAAAAAGTACCAAGATGTGGGGAGAAAGACTGTGGCAGAACAACTTCTGGCTGGATACCTAGTAGCCATCAAAGTTAGCCATCCCAAACAGAGATTATGTTATAATGGTGCAGACCTCACTGTGGCTCCAAACAGCGCATCTGTCAGGTTGCTGGCAGGTCACTCAAGCTAGTCTAGGAGAGGCCTATGCTAAACTCTTTCCCTGGGCACCATGAAAATCCTGGCAGAGCAAGGAGGAAATGCCCGAGCAAGCCAAGGTTTTGGCCCTGGACAGGGTATAAGGCCAATTGTTTTTTTTAATTACGGTAATATTTTCATATCCACATATTTGTGAATATGAAATATGGATTTGTAAATTTTTGTCCCTATTTTTATGAATATACATGTAAGTACTTGTGTTTGAGCTCTGAGCAGTGCACACGGACTAAATGTGCACTGAAACCTGTGTGCACAGATGCATGAAGTGAGTGAGGATGAAGTGTGGTTGGCATCTGACATCATGTGACTAATGCTGGCGCAAGCCAGAGGCATCTGGCTGATGTCAGCATCTAAGGGTAGACTTGAGAAACAGTCAGCTAATTACTGCTAGACCCACAAAATTCTTTGTAGGGAGGGAATGACCTAGAATACAAAATAGTTTTCATTCGTTTGGAAAACTGGGAGGATTCTAGTAAGAAGGGTACTGAGAAGGTAGGAATTACTGGGGTTCTAGAAGAGGGAAAGAAAGGAGTTCAGAGTGTGTGGGTGGAGAAGAAATGAATAGATGCCATTTGAAATGCATTAGAACAATGCATAAAGTGTATATGTATAGTGATGTATACCACACAGTCATTCACCAATAAACATCTACTGAGTAACCTATGTTCTCCAAGTCTCAGGTAGCCACCATCTTTCACCCATGCAACCTGCAATTGCTTCCTAACTAACTTCAGTGCCTCCAGTTTCTTTCCACCTCTATCTAAAACAGAGATGTGATCGTATTACTGCCTGACTTTAAACCTCTCATGGCTTCTCACTCTCTGTAATAAATATCTACACCTGCTGGACTTTTCCTACTGCCTGGAACCTACCACCAGTCTCTCGCCTCTCTGGCTTTCCTCTAGTCATCCCCATTGGCCGGGTCATCCTTCTCCACGTGGGAGCTCAAGTAATCCTTCATAAAACCCTCTTTGCATGTGTCTCTCAGTGAAGCCATCCCAGGGCCCAGCAAATGAACCCATCATGATTGTTGAACAGTAGGATGTCACTGATTCTGAGCTAGACCAGCATCTTTTTAGTAATAATAAACACCATCTGAAATGTATCTATCAGTTGTGCCATGTATCCAGACTCAGGAACTTCCATATTGGACTAGCATGCCCCTTGGAATAGGAGCTGTTCTCTGCCACCAGGCCCATAGCCCTGAGTTTTAGCTGCACGGAATGTTAGCCTATGGTCTGCTTTGGGTGTGCTGAATCACATAGCATTTTGCATAGTGAGCACTCAGTCTGTACTTGCCTGCCAAGTGACTGACCAAACTCTATGGGGACAAAAAAATGAACCAGACACAGAACTTGGCCTTTGTTCGCTATGCTCAAACCTTAAATGCTGAAAGGCCTTTTCATATCTATTCTTTCTTTTCATCATAGCATTACTGGAAAGAAAGTAACTGAAAGTGATTTTTTCCTAACTTATAACTAAGAGAGTTGAGGCCCAGGAAAGTTTAAAGCAACCCACCCAAAGCCAAGAATAGTTCCAGCTCCTGATTCACAAGACAGTAAGTATCCTTTCAGCTGGACAATGTCACCCCCTTAACAGTAGGTACTAAAGAACCAGCAGGTCTTTGACAGGAGCCTGATAATTGTAGACAGTGGTTTATTGAACACCTATTATGTGCCATGGGCTTCACATACATGACCTCATACCCCTCATAACAGCTCTATAAGCCTGGTCTTACTGCCCCCATTTCCTGAATCAGGAACCTGAAGTGGAAGGATGAGAAGTAACATGCCCATACTTACAACGGCTTGTAAGTGGAGGAGCTGTGAATCCAGGCTTGAGTGACCCATTCTTCATGGTTCTTCCACTCTACCATGTTACAGATGTCTTCTGCCAAAGCCATTTTCTCCCCAATAAAATGAGAAGGTGGAGCCAATGGTCCTGTGATAACAAATACTCCTAAGGAGCTTTTGGAAGTGTGTGGAGTGGAGGGAAAGTATGGGAATAGAGCGAGGGGATGGGAGCAGTGTACTAGCTGTAGAGCCAAGCACAGTGAAGGACTGACTCTGCTAAAATGGTACAGCACCCCATGGCAGCCAGCCTCTGGGATGACCTGTAACCAACCTCCCCTCCTTGTATCCACACCCTCGTGTCATGCCCTCTCACATTATGTCACTTGGTCTGTGTGGCCAATAGCATCTGACAAAAGTGATGAGGTCACTTTCAAGGTAAAGTTATAAAAGATTGCAGCTCCTGTCTTTGTCTTGTGCCCTTGGGTCACTGGCTCTGGGGGAAAGCCAGCCTGAGGTTGTGAGCAGCCATAGGGAGATGCCCCCATGGCAAGGTACTGAAGCCTCTAGCCAACAAGCCAGAAGAAATCAAGGCCTGATGCAAGCATATGAACTCTCCAGCCCCAGTTGAGCCTGAAGGTGACTGCAGCCAAGGCCAACAGCTGTACAAGAGACCCTGAGCCAGAACCACTCCACTCAGCCACTCCCAATTCCTTACCCTGAGAAACTGTGAGCTTATAGATGACAGTGGTTTTAAGCTGCTCTGTCTGGGGGTAATTTGTGATGCAGCAGTAGGTAACTAATAGAGCCCCATGAAAAGATACTGCCAGTCTGTGACCTGGGAGAGCTCTGAGGAGCCTTACAGATGGGCTGGATCTTGAGAAGCAGTAATTATGTTACTATAGGAATGCCAGTCCCTGGTTTGTTCACAGTAGGGGCAGTAGCTCTGGGTGTTTGCCCTTGCTGGCTGGTTTCTGGGCCCCCTGGCTCCTCCTCATCTTGGGGAAAATGTATCCATTTGTCTACACCTCTCCCAGAGCCCCAGAGTTGGGGGCAAGCTGGGATGGAAAAACAACCTGGTCCTATCTCCTCAGTGGTAACAGTGACTGGACACCCTGGACACAGCTCTGCACCCTGCACAGTCTCTGCTTTATTACAGCCCCTCTTGTTTTCAAAACCTCTTTTATTTTGTATGAGGAGACAGATGTGAGGGCCTTGCAGGCTTATACAGGCTGCCATTCTTGGAAAAGAAAAAGATATTTTGTGTTCCCCTCCCTTTCTATGAAGGTCCAGCCCTCTTATTGCTTTATTTTTTCATTGCACTTTTTAAAGGAGTGATTGTTCCCCTCTTGGAGACACACACACACATGCAGCCTCTACTCTCTCCAGGGGCAAGTATCTTGAATCTGCCTTTTTAACCTGTGTGACTTCAAGGAAATGTTGCACTCCAAGTTCTAGTTTTCTCCTCTATAAAATGAGGATAGTCACACATGCCCTGTGCATTTCAGAATAAGCCAATGAATGCACAAGTCCTTTGTAATCTCACATCATGGTTCTGCCTCTGGTGTTCTTGTGACCTGGAAGCGGTGCTTGGCATCTCTGGGCAAAGTTCTTGCTGTCTGCTTTCCTTCCTCCTGATGCCCTAGCAGTTCACCTCCTCACCTCCACCTCCCCTTGGTTGCAAGGCCAAGCCCACCATGTGCAGTGGGGGAGGGCAGTGAGTGCCCCCCACAGCATAACCTGGGGCCCATTCAGTAGCCCAAAGGCCCAGGGCTTTCTCATGGAAAGAAAGGTGACCAACCACCAGAGAAGTGAAATAGCAGCTCCACCTCTGGAGTTCCTGGCACTGGCTTTGCTGAATATGGTGTGTCTGAGTCCTTCTTCTCAGCTCCAGCCCTGCATCCTAAGCCCCCTGCCCCCAGGAATCATTACTCAACAAATATTTACAGAGCAAAACAGTCATGTCCCTGCCCCCATGGAGCTTACAGAGAGGACAGGAAGCAAACGGGAAGCAAACGGGAAGCAAGCAAGTGCTGTAGAAGAAGAGGTCATGGGAAAGGACAGGGGTGGAAGGTGGTAGAGTCACAGAAGACTTCTCTAAGGCACTGCCAGTTAAGCAGAGGGGTTGGCCAGGCAGAGGTGGGAGAAGCCTGAGGTGGCCCAAGGCCTCCAAGAGCTTGGTACTGGGTAGACTTGGACAAGCCCAGGTTGGGGATAAGAGTTCTGAAGGTGAAGTGGAGAGGCAAGCAGCGGCTTCCTGGGGTCCTCACAGGTGTTTCAGAGACTGAGGGTGGCTTCATTTGACCTTTTCTCTCCTTACCTTTCCCACCACTAGGCTCCACACTTCTTAAGAGGTGTTGCTTGCTAGAGAAAGACCCCTCCTCCCACTTTAGGGACAAGTAAATCAGGCGACAGCCTGTGCCTTTCGAAGCTGGGCCCCCTGGCTCCTGCAGTGAATGAACAGTGACTTTGGGAGGTGGGAGAAGGGGGTGATAAAAGAGGTGATTTTTCCAGATGGTCCTTCCAAAACAAGGCTCATATGTGCGTGCAGTTGACTCCAGAACCCAGAGGCCTGGAAGGGCTCTCTTCCAACACCTCTTCCCCGTCCCCACCCCACCTGCTTGCTTCCTTCCATGACTCCTAGAGGGCAGCATGACTGTGGGATTTGGGCAACAGTCACTGACAAGTTTAATCTGTAATCCTTTATTAGTCAGCCAAACAGCCTGCCCCACCCTGAGACTGGAGGGCCGAAGCAGCCACTAGCGGGGAGCAGGGACCCAGAGACTGAGCCCCATCACTCAGCCTGCACTTACTGGTGCAGGGGTGAGCCCTGCCTGGTGCGGGGTTTCCAAGTGTGGACATGCAGGGCCAGATCTCTGCTTGTACCACCATTCACAATTTGTAGAGAGCCTGTGATGTGCTAGGCACTGCACAGGGCATAAATGAGGAGAATTTTAAAGCACTTTCAACAGGAGTTTCTCAGCATAGAGCCTGGTTTCCTGAGCATTGGAACCCCTCCACCCACCCATGTTGAGTTTCCCAGGGACCAGGTCTAAGGCAGCCTCTTGCACGTCAGCCGCTCCCACCCCAGCTACCCCAGCCATGGCTGCTGCTGTGCAGGGCCTGGCTGTCCCTGTGTCTCCTGCTCCACCTTCCTGCCTCCGCCATGTGTCCCTTTCCACCTTCTTCACTTGCCAGTTCACCCCCATGATGATATTCCTATTTAAAAATAAATTGCTGTGATCTTTAATTGCAGACTAAATAATTGCTTCATTTTATTTAAATGTGACTCTTGGAGGCTCTGGGAACAATTAGAAGAAAACATTGGGCAGTGCTGGGTGCATGTTTTGAAGCATATAATTTTTTTTATTATTATCATACTGATGTTTGCAGGATCTGGAAAAAGAAAGCGTGCCCCTCCTCCTGAGTTAGTCATGTACAATTTACATGCAATAATAATGATAATGATAATGATAATGATAATGATAATAATTCCTGTGTTTTCTTGGATTTCATGTGAGGCTCCCAAGGAAGCTAGGCAGTCACGTGTACTTTCTGGAAGAAGAGATAAGAGCAGCCCCAGCTGCCACCTGCAGACCTCAGGAAGTGACCGGTGCCCTGGCCCTTTCTATCTGGGTGCTGGGTTTGATATGGGCCCAGAGCCAACTTTCCATGTGTGGTTGAGAAGCACTGGCTCGTTTGGTTTTCTACATCACCGTGTTTGAAGTTCCACCATTCATTCAACAGGCAGTATAAGAGCTGGATAGGGCCTTAGAGGTCATTTAAGTTTCCTTTCTTATAACAGGGCCAGAGAAAGGATCTGTTGACTTGGATCACGAAGCTTGTTAATAACAGTAACAAAAACAAAACTTCATGTGTGAAGTAGGACATTAGGGCCCTCAGGACCAGGGAGACCTAGATTTGAATTCCGGCCCTGCACATTGCTATCAGTGTGATCCTGGGTATGTATCTTTATGTGGTAAAAATAGAAATAATGATGCCTGCCTATTCTGAGGAATAAAGAATATAATATATGTGAAAGTGCCACACAGCACAATGCATGCATACAGTAGATGCTCAGTAAGTGTTAGTCCTCTTTTCTTTCCAAAGCCCTTCAGTCTTCAAGGGTCTACTAATTACATGCAAATACCCCTGGGAAGAGTAATCCCTTTGACATTGTGGCTAGGTGACAGTGGAGAAGAAAAAGGTCACTGAGTGTGGAGGATACCTACTGAAAAGAAGGTAAAGGAACAGAAAGAGTATGACACCTGCCAGACCTGTGTGGACCCTGATGAGACACCCTCTTCTCCTCTCCATCCTTGATGCTTTTTCTTCCTCCCTGCTGTGTGTCCCAGCTAAGTCTGGGAGATGCAGGTGGAAAAATGGCTTATTGGCCTGTTTAACCCACACTACTAAGCAGCTATTGTGTGCCAGACGCTCTAGACACTGAAGCTACAAAGACAAGAAAGAGGTGGCTTCTGCCTGCAAGGAACCTAAAGGCTGTGGTGAAAGAGACAGTGAACTGCATGAATCGTGCTGTTAAATGATAGGCATTTTCAAGGAGGTAGGGAGCCTGAGGAAGTATGAAGAAGCAAATTGCTCAGCCTTTGGGGCTCAGGGAGGCCACCTGGGGAAGCCACACCTGAGTGAACTCCTGAAGGGTATGTGAGAGTTCGATAAAGGTTTACAGGGAGAAGGGGCAGCTTGGGTGTGTGAACAATCTCAGTGGTTCAGAATCATGGCCTTGTGTGCTATGAGGCTGCTAGTGGGAGACAAGGTTGGCCAAGTAAGCAGGGAGCTCTGGGTGGTTTTCCAATGTCCATGTTGGAGACCTTGGGCCACAGGAAGGCAACACCTATCCTGCTCTGGAATCACAACTCAGGAGGACTTCAGTTCTTTCTCTTTTTTTCTTTTATTTTTAGACAGAGGAGGAGGGAGAGAAAAAGAGAGGGAGGGAAACATCAATGTGTGGTTGCCTCTCACACATCTCCTACTGGGGACCTGGCCCACAACCCAGGCATGTGCCCTGATTGGGAATCAAACTCGTGACCCTTTGGTTCACAGGCTTGCACTCAATCCACTGAGTCACACCAGCCAGGGCTGTGGTTCTTTCTTTTGGACTTGGTTTGCTAAGGTGGATCTAGAAGCATTTCTATAATTAACTGCCTCCCCAGGGAAGGACAGGGTAGACAATCTTTTTTTTTAAATTTTTTAATGAGAGCTTGATTGAGATAAAATTCACATACTATATAATTCATAATTTATGATTGTAAAGTATACATTTAAATGACTTTCAGTATATTCACAACGTTGTGCAACAATCACCATAGTCCATTTTAGAACATTTTCATCACCCTAAAAACCCCGCACATCCATTAGCAGTCATTCTCCATCCCTCCTCCCACCCACACCCCAACCTAGGCAAATGCAAATGTGTGCCTGTATAGATTTTCTTATTCTGGGTATTTCACATAAATGGAGTCATACAATATGTGGCCTTTTGTGTCTGTCTTTTTTCACTGAGCATAATGTTTTCGAGGTTCATCTATATTGTAGCATGAATCCACATTTCATTTATCCATCTGTCCTTTGATGGACATTTGATTCATTTCTACTTTTTGGCTATTGTGGAAAATGCTGCTATGAACACTTATATGCAAGTTTTTACATGGCCATATGTTTTTATTTCTCTTGGTAGAGACCTAGAAGTGGAATTGTCGGGTAATATGGTAATTCTACATTTAATCTCTTGAGGAACTGTCAGAGTCTTTTCTAAAGTGACTGCACAATTTTATATTCCCAGAAGCATTATACAAGGCTGCTGATTTCTTCACACCCTCCTCATCTCTTGTTATTATCCATCTTTTTTATTATAGCTGTGCTGGTATCTTATTTGCTGCTGTAACAAATTGCTACAGACTTAGTGACTTAACACAAATTTATTCTCTTACAGTTCTGGAGATCAGAGTCTGAAGATCTCATGGGGCTAAAATCAAGGTGTCAGCAGGGCTGTGTTTTTTCCAGAGGCTCTAGGGGAGGGCGGGTCTGTTTCCTTGCCTTTCCAGCTTCTAGAGACTGCCCATATTCCTTGGTCCATGGCGCCTTCTGGCTTCAAAGCCAGCAATCACATCACTCTGACCTCTGCTTTTGTTGTCACATCTTCTCTGCCTCTGGCCCTCTTGCTTCTCTCTTTCATTTAAAAGGACCCTTGTGATTACATCAGGTCCACCTGGGTAATCCAGAATCCTCTTCATCTCAAGGTCCTTGAGTTAATTGTATCTGCAATGTTCCCTTTGCTACATAATAGAACATATTCAGAGGTTCCAGAAGATTATGTGGGTGGACATCTTTGGAGAGTCATTGTTTTGTCTTTCACACAGCCACCCTGTCGGTATGAAGTGGTATCTCATTGTGGTTTTGGTTTCTATTTTCCTCATGGCTAATGATGCCAAACATTTTTCACGTGCTTATTGGCCACTTGTATATCTTCTTTGAAGAAATGTCTATTTAGACCTTTTGCCTGTTAATTGGATTGTCTTTTTATAATTGCAGTCCTAAGAATTCTTTACATATTCTAGATATAAGTCACTTATCAGTACATGATTTGCAAATATTTTCTCCCATTTTATTTGTTGTGTTTTCTCTTTCTTCATGGTGTCCTTTGAAGTGCTAAACATTTTAATTTTGATGAAATGTGATTTGTCTAGTTTTTCTTTTGTCACTTGTGCTTTTAGTTTCATATCTATGAAACCATTGCCTAATCTGAGGTCACAAAAATTTACTTGAATGCTTTCTTGTAAGAGTTTTATACTTTAGTTCTCACATGTAGATCATTGATTCATTTTAAGTTAATGTTTGTGTATGGTATTAGGAAGGGGTTTAACTTTATTCTTTTGCATGTGGATATCCAGTTTTCCCAGCACCATTTGTTGAAAAGACTATTCTTTCCCCATTAATGATGGCACTCTTGTCAAAAATCAATTGACCCTAATTGTGAGAATTTATCTCTGGACTCTCATTTCTATTTCATTAATCTAAAAATTTGTTCTTATGCTAGTACCATACTATATTCATTATTGTAGCTTTGTAGTAAGTTTCAAAATTGGGCACTATGAATCCCTTAGTTTTGTTTTTTAAAAAATTAATTATTTGTTTATTTAGAGGAAGGGGGATGGAGGGAGAAAGAAAAGGAGAGAAACATTGATCAGCTGCCTCTCACAGGGACCAAACTTGTAAACTAGGCAAGTACCCTGACCAGGAATTGAACCAGTGACCTTTTGTTTTGTGGGATGATACCCAACCAACAGAGCCACACTGGTCAGGGCCTTTGTTCTTTTTGAAGATTATTTTGGTTATGTTGGGTCCCTTGCAATTCCTTGTTAATTTTAGGATCAGCTTATGAATTTCTACAAAGAAGCCAGATGGAATTCTGATGGGGATTGTGTTTAATCTATAGATCAACTTGGAGCCTATTGCCAACTTAACAATATTGAGTCTTCATTCTATGAACATGGGATGTCTTTCTATTTATTTAGATCTTCCTTCATTACTTTAAAAAATGCTATGTAGGGAGAGAGAAGATGGCGGCGTGGTAGGATGCAGCAGATTCTACTCTCCCACAACCAGGGG
>CM052543.1:76490505-76506378 GCA_028533065.1 Trachops cirrhosus | reverse complement strand
CTGGACTTACTGGAAGTCTATTTCCTTTGCCAGATTGGGGAAGTTCTCCTTTGCTATTTGTTCAAATATCTTTTCCACTTGTTGTGTTTCCTCTTCTCCTTCTGGTACCCCTATAATTCGGATGTTGGAATGTTTAAAGATATCCTGGAGGTTCCTACGCCTCTTGTCATTTTTTTGAATTCTTATTTCTTCATTCTTTTCTGGTTGTGTATTTTTTTCTTCCTTCTGTTCCACTCCATTGATGTGAGACCCATCTTTCCTTCCATCACTATTGGTTCCCTGTGCATTTTTCTTCATTTCACTTATTGTAGCCTTCATTTTTTCATCTAGTTTGCAACCAAAACCAACCAATTCTGTGAGCATCCTGATCACCAGTGCTTTGAACTGTGCATCTGACAGGTTGGCTCTCTCTCAGTTGCTTAAAAGAATGAGTTCTGAGGCTTTCAATTGCTCTTCTGTTTGAGCCATGTCTTTGGCTTTTTTTTTATGGTCTTCTTATACCTGTTACATATGAGGGGTGGAGCCTTAGGTTTTCACCAGGGCGGGGCACCCCAGTTGCTGGGTTGTGAAGTTCTATTTGGGGGCGGGATCCGAGAAGGAACAATGGCACGTGCTCCCCTCTCTGCCAGACCTGAGTCCCTTCAGCCACTTTCCCTGAGCAAACTGGGCCCCTCTGGTGGCAATTCCCATGTTGGTGGGCCTGTGCACCCCGTGGGACTTTCCTTTTCAATCAGTGCCCCAAGGCTCTATTTCCTGGCATTGGCACCCTGAGTTGCATGCAGTGCCTTGCTTCACAATCGCCGCCTCTCAGGATCTGTGGGTTGGCACCCCCCATCCAGGCCCGCCAGCTACTGCTTCTGTGCCCAGGGTCTGTCTGCTGTGGTCTTGCACGCCACCCCGGTTGCCTTGCCCATCCCGGTTTTGTTAGGAGCATCTGGTCCCAAGGCTCTCTGCTCCACGACCGGTGCCTGGCTGCCCAACTCCGCCCCTCCTACCGTTCTGGATGAATGTGTCGAATTTAACTCCTTGGGTGTCCGACTTCCATACAGTTCAATTTTCTGTCAGTTCTGGTTGTTATTCTGTTTCTAAATTGTTGTTGTCCCTATCTTGGTTGTGTGAGGAGGCACAGTGCGTCTACCTATGTCTCCATCTTGGCCGGAAGTCAGAGAAAGTTTTTTTAAAGTTCTTATATGGTATGGGAAATTTTTTGAATGTTTGAATGTTCATCTTGTTTGTGCTTGTTTTTAGAAAAGAAAACTGGGGATAGTATTTGGCATGGCCATATACTTTCCCTCTGAGTCACATATTTTCTGTTTTAAGGGATATCAGTAATTTAAGAGCCGCTGGATTAATCAATTACCCCTACTGATGAATTCTGTCAATGGGGAAAATTTCATTCCTCACTGCCACCCATTACCCAAAGACAGCCCTTTGCTGGATTTCAAGTATCCAAAGTTGCCTGAATTTCTGGACAAGGGCCACTGCAGCTGTGCTTACAACTGAGTTTGTGGTCCTCACCACACACTTATATCCTCCCAATGTAGCGGTATGAAGGGTCCTGAGAGCCACCTCCGGGTCATTCAGGCCAAGAGAATCCTGCCCATCCATAGCAGCTCAACAGACAGCCCTGCCACCTCCAGGCCATGCTGGCAGGGCAGCGGTGGGGGAAGGGAAGGGGGTGGGTGGTAGTGTGTTGGGAGAGGCTGGAGCAGGCATCTGTAAGGCCCCACTCACCTCACATACAGCCAGGCTATTATCACTCAAATTTTAGGCTTTGTTCTGGACACTGCTCCACCTGCCAGGGATGTACAGCCATTAAAATATTAATGTCTGGCATATGGCAAACATTTAAAATATGCTGAGATGTGAGAGCTGTTGAGCTGGGCCTTGTTGACACACTGCCTCACCTGGGGATTGTTTGCTATGTAAATGCCAAGGATTCCTCCCTAAAGCTGGAAGGGACACAGGCACATCTCTCCTTGCCTCTCATTTCCTCCTGTGCAGAGGGTTTGTTCCCTACCCCAGCAGTGCCTCCCCAGGAAGATCTCAGAACAAGCCAAATAAGTGTGTTTTAGTACTAGTTGCCAGGAGGCATTTGAAAGGGCTACTTTCAGGCTATTGTCAAAAACAGCTACAGGATGGGGGTTGGGGGGAGCATGCCCTGAAACCAGCTCTGGGCTTGGCGGTGGAGAGGGGGCTGTGGACACAGCCATTGCCCACCAGCCAGAAGCTCATAGTTCACAAGGGGGTTGATACTGTCTGCCAATGCCCAGCACACATAGAGCAGGGAAGACAAGATGCCCAGATGGGCCCAGATAGTGTCACCAGAACAACCCCCTCCCCTGCCTATAGCAGCCATTGCTGGTTGAATAGTACTGTCTTTCTTTCTAAGCTCCCAAGCAGCTTCACACTTCTTAGCCATGCAGGAAGCCACCTCCAGTCAGTTGGAACCAGCCTGAAATGAAACCAATTTGTTGTCCTCAGTGAAGGAAATGATGAGTGATACCAGGTAAGTTCTGATGAAGAGCTGAGGGAGACAGGGCCTTTCCAGATGGGGATGGGTGGGATGGAATGTGGGCATGGGGAAGAACAGTGCAGGTGGAGGGTGCACTATGGGCAAAGACGGGAAGGCAGGAACAGCAGGGCAAGTGCAGGAGCGATAGGCAGCCTGGGCTTCTCCCGCTCTCCAGGAAGCCAAGCTAGCCGGATCAACCATCCCAGTGATGGGTTCAAGGCTGGCTCTCATCTCCAGCTCCCCCCAGGAAGGTTTCTTTAGTGGATAGAAGCCTCAGGGTTCCTTTCCTTGCTCTAGGAGTGAGCCTCCATCCCAAAATAAACATAAAGCAACTTCCAGAAACCTGGTCTCGGGCATGTCTCTAATGGGGGTAATCTGGCATCTCCAAGGATCTAGCCAAGAGTTGGCAGACTTATTCTATAATGGATCAAAGTAAGTATTTCAGACTTGGGGGGCCATTAGGTGTCTTACAACCACACAACTCTGCCTTATACAACAAAAGCAGCTGTAGACAATACGTGAACAAGTGGTCATGGCTGTGTTCCAAAAACCTCTGTCTATGGACACTGAAATTTGAATTTCGTGTAATCTTTATGTGTCATAAAATGTTATTCTTCTTTTGATTTTTCCCTTAAGCATTTCAACCATGTAAAAGACATTCTTAGCTCTCAGGTTGCACAAACTAGACAGTGGGTCAGGCTTGGACTCCCGATCGAGTCGGGTCATCATGTCTCAAACTTGGGTGGCACTTCTGACTTCACCCCTGCTGGACTGTTCTGACCACTCTTGCTTGGCGAGCTCACCTAGTTTTACAGAGCTTGTGGCCCTAATGTGGTCACAGTCTGTCTCAGAGAGATTAGGGAGGTGAGGGTAGAGTCAGCCAGGTCAAGCTTTTAAAAGGCAAAAGCCAAACCCGAATTTGAGGACAGCTCTCCAAGCTGCCTCTGCTCTTTCCTGAGACTACAGTGTTCAGAAAGGGTCACAGATGAGGAGACTGAGGCCCAGAGAGGGAAAATGATTTGCTCAATGTTGCTCAGCTGGTGAGTAGCACAGTTGGGATGAGGACCCCTGTCCTCCAGGCCTAGATGCCTTCCACTCTATAGGAGATCAAAGGCCCTCCCAGTTAAGAGTCAGGAAGTGCCCGCCCCTGGTCTTTGCTGCTAGAGCTGCTCATGCCCACTGCTGCTGTGTCTCTCCTCTGGAGAAGGACACAACCAACAGTCCCACTATTGGGAGGAAAGGAAGAATAAAACATGATAAATTGCTGCTAATGCCGCTGGGTGACTGAGATAAAGGCTTGATTGTTTAGCAGCATAAATCAACACCAGAGCTGGATGGGAAATAAAGCAATAATTTAAATCTATTTTCAGGGTCTTGTGGGCTGAGTGACTGACCAGGAATTGATATCGGAGGATGGAATAATAGATAGGGGAGGGTTATACATGGTTAAACCACACCAAGTGGATGTCTCTATACTCCCTCAGGTTTGTCACCAGCTGAATGGGTGAACTCCAGACAGGACCATAACTCCTGCCCCTACTCTGTAAAGAGATCCCAATAATCTACCTACCTGCTCGTCCTCACAGCTGGTCCACCCATAGATAGCCTGTGCCCCTCCTCCAAGCATCCCAGCCCCATCCTCATCACACTTCATGGAGGAACTATTTACTTATTAGGCTTTTGTGCTGGGCAGAAAGGATTCAAAGATGCACAAGATAAAATTAGTGTCACCAGATCATAAGTTCAATGTGGTTGAAGACACTGGCTCTCTAGCTCACCACCATGTTCCTAGTATCTAGGACAGTGCCTGGTACATAGTAGGTGCTCAATATATTTTTTGCTGGTAAGAGAATGACCAAGCCAAAACAAAAGTCACAGTGAAGTACATTAACTGCTATACAGGGAATGGACCATGGCAGGGGTTCAAGGAGAGCAAAGAAGAGGTGAGAATGAGCTTATTTTTGAGAGATCTCATTAGGGTTAGGAAAGCTGAAGAGGAGGTGAAGCCTGAGCTGAGTCTTGATATAGGAGTAGAGTTGATCAAGGGAACAAGGAGGGGAGAAGACACCCCAGGTGGAGGGAACAGTCCCTGAAAAGGCCTGGCAAGTAGTATTATTGCTTCAAACACCAAAGAGTATTGTTATCCTGAAGAAAGGTGATTCACACAGGCAGGTTCTGGTTTCCAATTTCAATTCAAAGTTTTCTACTCTGCTTTCTCTTCTTCCTGATGTTGTCTTTTAGTTTGTGATAATCATGTACAGGGCAGTAGACACATTTATATGCAGGCATAGTGTAATAGACACTTGGACTGGCTAGGGGCCCTGGGTTCTAGTGCTACCTGTGTCATTATGTGGCTCCATGGCCTTAGGCAAGTCCCTTTGAACCCTTCTTGTTCTTCCTTTCCTCCTATGAAAAATGGCAAGATGTAAAGAGTTCCAGTAGATGACCTTCCAGGCTCCTGCTGGTGCTTTAAACCATTGCCAGGCAGGCACCACCTGCTGAAGCTGAGATGCTCTTTCAGCCCCTAAGCAAGGGTTAGGCACTTCATGGATTCTAATGAATATTTGGTGATGGGTTACTTTAGGGAAGATTTTCCTGTCTTTCAGAAAAAGGACAAAGGTGACATTTCTCAGGAAATACTGGAGCTTTAGATGGTCTCTAGTCTTTATTCAAACTGTAATAATAATCAGGGCAAGATAAATACAGGTAACAGAGTGTGACACGCACCAGGTAGTAGTCTAAGCACCTTGGATACATTGACTGAGTTAATCCGAACAACCCCAGTAGATGCCGTTATCCCCATTTCACCCTGTAAAAAATGGGAACCCAAAGAGATAGACTAACTTGCCCAATGCTATCAGTTGGGCTAGTAAGTGATAAAGCCAGGATCTGGACCCAAGAGGCTGAGCTGCTACCCATGATGCTGTGGCCATTGTGCTAACCTGCTCAGTGCTGCTCCATGGGCTACAGCAGTACCAGGTGCAAAGCTCAGTGGCCTGGGAGGTGGTTCCAGGACTTCCCCCAGCAGCAGTCTGGGATGTGGGTTAATTCCACCTCTACCTCTACCTCTACACAGCCATGGGGCATGGGTCCTACAAAGTGTTGAGATGGATGGGCTCCACATAACCTGTCAAGGCCCAACAAAGGGATATATCTGAAACTGTGATGGAGGTCTTCAGTTTTTATATTCGTTATGTTTGCTTTGTTGTTATAATTAATGGATCTATTAAACTTAATCAAACTCTGACCTCTTTTATAACTATTGTAAATCAGCTCAAATAGCTCTGGGAGGGGGGTTGGTATCATTTTGCTGGCCTCCCTGGGGAGAGAGTGGCTATTCCAAAGAGTGAGGTCTCAAAAGTGAGGTACAGGGCAGGGGGTGGGAGGAGGTCAACATGGGTCCCCAGGGGACTGACTGCTTAGGGACAGGATTGGAAGCTAGCTACAGGGCAATGGAAATGGAGGGCAAGAAGCCATGGGAAACTGAGTCAGGGAGCCTCATCAAGTACACCTTGCTCACTGACAATTATCCGTGTTTCTGGGAACACTGGTGCTTGGGGCTGGGGGTTTGCTGCAGTAAAGGGAGTCAGAGGGAGAAAACAACAGAATCTCACAGCCTTAATACCTTCACCCTGAAAAATGTCTCCCTGAGGCATGAGCACACTCCACAGAGCCCCAGAAATGGGGCTGGGCACAGCGGGGTGAGGGGAGGAATTAGAGGCCTGGAGCCAGAGCTTGGAGCTGCCCCTCGTTCCTTTCCCATCTTTGCTCTCTCTGGTTTGGTGAGCAGAGTGATTGAGTGTTTCTGAGCAGGGCTGCAGACTCACGCACTCTCAGCTATAAGGGCGAGTGGATCCCCAGGATACCAGTGAGGATGCTGTTGGCGCTTTAGTAATAATAAAAAAGAAACTAACAAAATACCATTCCCATTATTAAAATGCAGAAGCAGATAAAGAGCAGCTCCTCTGTAATTACCAAAAATTCTTATTTCCATAAGAAATCAGCACTTCATAAATGTTCCAACCTGAGCCTTTCTCTCCAGGGAAACGGAATTTCTATGAATATAGAAATTTGGTAATTGCCCCTGAAACACTGCTTTCCTGTGTTAATGTGCTTACAGCGCTGCACAAACAGTTTCCTCACCACCACTGGGTCAGTGAGCACCCACCCCATCCCACCCCATCCCACCCCACCCCACCCCCACCATCCACCCACGTTAAACTCAAACCCTCAGGGCTTGAATTTCAGGAGGAGTGATTTCTTCTCCTGGAGAAAAAGGCAGTGGGAGAGGGCCTGCCAGTCAGGAGCCCTGTTCTGCATTTTCCCAGTTGCATTTGTATTCTTCCTTACTATGGGCATGCATTTTTATTTTAGTGCAATGCACTTAAATAAAAATAAATGCACTATTAGATGAAAAATGTACAGCATTATATAACTCATCATGCCATGGTAGATTTTAAATCTCTAAAAGCACATGCATTAAAGCAATTTCCTAAACTAATACAGCAAGAGGTCCACAAAGGTACTGCAACATTTGATGATAGTTGCCATCTTCAGTGAGGATAATGATGTTAACAAATGTAATGGGAGTAATGAGTGGAGATTCAAAAAGCTGCTTTTGTTTAATTTTTTTGTAATGCAAATTTAGATTGGGAATAAAAGAGGGGGGAATGGGGGGAAAAACCCTCTTATTTGAAATGAATCTTAATCCTAACTGATGATAGGCCAGTTGGAAGCCCAAGTGGCTTCATTATGGAATTAAACAATCCAGAGATGCAATTATTAAGGTGATGGGAGGAAATTGAAAAGAGAGAGAGAGAGAGAGAGAGAGAGCTGCAGAATTTAATCTTCATTTTTGAGCTTGGATTTGCAGATGTTTCCATCAAGAAGCTCAGGTATACCATGTGTGTTGTCCCTGGAGTTATCTGTGCCAGGGACTGGGGATCTGTCCTTGGTGGGCAGAGGCAGTGGGGACTTCTAAACCTAGTTTTAGGAGCAGCTGGTGCCCTGAGAAAGGGGTGGCAAGAAAGGGAATTGCCCTGGACCTTCACCCAGGCCAGGCGGCTGTAGGGAGCTCAGAGTCGTTTTATAAGCACCCCCGACTGGTTCCATTCAGGGGCTTCAGTAAGCTGTATGCCCCTCAGTTTTTCTCTTCTGTAAGGTGGAAGCAGTGAGTTCACAGAGTCAACTCATTTTGAGGGTGGTGGTGTTCACAGCTTAAATGTCTCAAAAGAAAGGGGGTGTTACAGCTGAACAGCCATAACTTCTCCCAACCTCAGTTTTCCTTGGCCTTGGCTGGGCTCAGCCTCCCTCAGGGAGCAGAAATCATAACCATGACTGTGAGCACCAAAGAAAAAGCCTGTTCAAGAATGCCATCCTGGAAGGCACCTCCGATATCACTCAGCAGTGCACTCAGTTTTCTTGGTTTTCTCTGGAGACCACAGGAGCCGCAAAACTAGAACCACCTAGTACCTGCCCATCTTGGGTGGATGGAGGATAGCCCTCACTAGGTATAGCTATGTGACCTTGAAGTGACCCAACTCCAATCATGCCCTGTGGCTTAGAGCTCAGTAAGTTCTCTCTTTTAGGTGTGTTTCATTTCCCCGATTAGACTGTCAGCTTGCAGAAGGCAGGGACATTACTGTATCTGTGGTATTGTCCCCAGGGGCCCAGCCACATGCTGGGCTTGGCAGAGACTGCCTAATTGTTACCATGTGCAGGGGCCTTTGTGTGTGGCATTTTTCTGAGAGCTTTACATAGCACATTTCATTTAATATTAATAGCCTACCAGCTGGGCACTGTAATCACCCCCATTTCAGAGGGGGAAACTGAGACAGATTAAGTCACATGGTCATAAAATTGTAAGTGGCTGAGCTGGACTCAAAACCAAGAGTCTGCTTCCTGGGTTCTAGTATGTAAGGAGGTTGCTAAAGTTGGTGGGGGAGCTCTTCGCCCAGGATGTGTCAGATCTCACTGCCCACCGCCAGGGAGCCATGAAAGAAGGACAGTCAGCCTGAGGAAGTCTGCCTGTTGCTGGTTAAAGGAAGCTGGGTTTTGGGTTTTGTTTTGTTTTTTTTTTTTGCGGGGTGGGGGGAGTTAAAACTATTTTTAGGAAGAGTATCATAAAATGATATGATTTTGAGAAGTTGCACAGAAGTGAGGAATATGGCTTATAGTTACTAGGGTCCCAGTTTACAGCTCTAATTAATCTGAAATTGCAACATAGATGTTTATGATTAGCAGGGCCATCTCCTTGAACAGAGGAAGAACTTTTAACAATAATCCCAAGATGAATATGACAATGAAATATTCATGCAATAAACATGGCAATGTTAAAAGAAGCAAAGTCAAATACAAATCCTAGGCCAACAGGATAATAATTTGTCAGCAGGACAAGGACTTTCTGGACCTGTCCCTTGCAGAGAGGACAGCCACCCTTGCAGGGCAGGGCTGCTCTGAGGCTGGGTCATATCCTGTGATTTATTCTTTGTTTGTTGTACCAAGGAGGCTCAGTCTGGGGGCAGGGACACTGAACTGGCTCTTTGCTCTTTGCTCCTTTGGTCTGGGCCTGTCCCATTGTCATGTCCTCATCTGTTGGCTCCTAAGGGACTTGGGTCTGGACTAGCTCCTGGGGGTCTCATCTTTCTCACAACTGCCGCTGAAGCTGATGGATCAGGAAACTTCCCCGATGCCCTGATGGTGCTGATCTATTGGCTTCTTTCTTATGACGTCTTACCCCAAAGCCAGTGAGCCAGGAAGGAAGAGGCTGTGGGTATGTAACCATCTACCTCTCCATGACATTTACTGAAATAAACAGCCATTTAAATTGGCTAATTTTATGGACAGAATGTTTGTCTCTCCCCCCACCAAGTTAATGTGTTGAAGCCCCAATCCTCCTACCCCTCCATGTGAGTGTATTTGGACATGGGACTTCTAAGGAAGTAATTAAGGTTAAATGAGGTCATAGGGGTGGGGTCCTCAACCAATTGGATTAATGTCCTTATAAAAGAGGCACCATGTGAGGACACAGCAAGCAGGCTTGTGCTCCATCTGTAGCACAAGGAGAATGTTCTTACCAGATACTGAGCCTGCTGGAAACTTGATATTGGACTTCCAGGCTCCAGAACTGTGAGAAAATAAATTTATGAGATTAAAGGCACCCAGACTATGGTATTTTGTTATGGAAGCTCTAGCAAACTAAAACAGCTACCATCTTGTTAAATGGCCTACTGGATTACATACTGATATTAGGCTGTATCTGAAGTCCTTTAATATTGTACCAACTTTGACATACAAGTGAAACACCTTATTTCAGTTTATCTCTGAATGAAAAGTCCATGAGTGGATATTATCAATGTCATCATTTCACAATGAGAAAACAAGCTCAGAGAGTTGCAATTTCTTGCCCAAGTAAGGCTAGTGAGTGCACTTGAAGGAGGTTCTCCAATTCTGACAGGCCATGATTCTGGGATAGGACTTGCCTTAGGATAAAATCAAGATGATTTCCTCAGTAGTATGTAATAGGAACCCACACCCACCCCCGACCTTGTACTCTGTTGTGTATTTGGGTCCATGGAGTGGGAAGGAAGAGAAAGCCTGGATGTGGTTACAGAGCGGTATGCTCCTAGGAAGGTACCTCTGAACCTGATCAGGGCCCAAGTAGCCCTGACACAATACCCCTTCACTGTGTGCAATGTGCTGACTCAGGTACATATGCCCCCATGTCTCTAGAATGCCTGAGAACACCTACTCTCAGGACAATGTGTATACCTTCTGAAAATGAAAACATCAGGAATGCCTTACATGCAAAGGACTATATATCAGTGCCTCAAAAGCAAAATATTAGCCATGAACATTTTGTGAGGGCTTACTGTGTGCCAAGTTCTGTGTATTTACTATTTCATGTGACTCACACAGCAGCTAGGTATTTGAGTTAGGTAATACTATTATAC
Source organism: Trachops cirrhosus (assembly GCA_028533065.1). Classification (NCBI taxonomy): domain Eukaryota; kingdom Metazoa; phylum Chordata; class Mammalia; order Chiroptera; family Phyllostomidae; genus Trachops; species Trachops cirrhosus. Next base: position 76,495,911 of record CM052543.1, on the reverse strand, counting down.
CCACTTTTCAAAAAAGGAAATTGAGGCTTAGATAGTAAGAATCTTGCCCAAAGTCAAATGGAATTAATTTGGGAAGGACTAATTAATTTAATTCAGGAACTTTGGTAACTGAGATAGTTTGAGATTTGCTATCAAGCCCACTTTATAGCAGGGTTTCGTGGGTAGTGAGTTTCTTGTCACTGCCAGCAGAAGGGAGACATTCCCCTGATGGGGATGGGAGTGACATGACAGAGCTGAAGCTTTGGGTGTTGGGGTTACATAATTATTGTGGAAAAGACTGAGTGTCACCCTGCCCTGTGGAGTGGGAAGTGCGGGGCACACAGAGGGAGGCCGTGTTTATTGGAAGGGGTTCGTGCCGCACTACAGCAACTCCCCAGCTTGCCAGTGCCCTAATCTAGTCTGTGTCTTCACCCCTTGGTAAATCTGCACTCAGGGTCCAACCTCTATTTGAACCTTTCAGGGATAGAGAGCGTGCTCACCCAAATTCCCCAAGACTAGAAACTTAGCCTCATGCTACTGCTTTAGAAGCATCTGGTCTAGCTGCCTTTAGGCAGCACAAACATCTGCCTTCACTAGCATTTTGGCATGCCTGGAAGTGGGCTAAGTGTGCTGGCTTGGGAAGACATTTGGAAGCCTGGCTTGGAAGGCAGTCTCTTTGGGAGGAGGACAGAGGAACAGAGAGGTGAGAATAACTTCCAAGATCATTCACTCTCTTCTTTTCCTTTTCTCTGGGAGCCAGGAGACTGATTCTACGATCTTACTAGCCTTCATAGGTGGTATTTATTTAATCACCTGAAATTTAAGTTGACTTTCTGAGCAGGGAAGTGATTGTCCCTGACTAGTATACTCTGTCACAGGTGTCCACTTGACCACTTCCACACACCTGCTGGGCTGAGGGGCAAATGTCAAGGACTTGGAGCACCAGCACCCACAAAGTAAAAACTTTACAGGTAACTTAAAACCCTTTCAGTCACCACCAGAAGTCCAGCCAAAGCCAAGCATGATGATGTGCTGTGGTAACAAGAGAACTAGATTCTGTCTCCTTGCAAACATGTACCAATGAACATGTGAATCTGGGCCCATTTGCAATGTTATGTTTTTACATGTGAGTTGTTCACAGAGGCATGCGCCTTTAGAGCTGGAACACTGGCCTCATGATATTGCTTTAGAAGACTTTGACCTACCCCTTCCTTTTGCAGAGGAGAGAACAAAGCTCTAAAGGTCACCCCGTGGCTCGTGAACTCTGTGAGATTATATGTGATTTGATTCTAGGTCAGTAGTTCTGTGAAGACTGCAAGAATCTGCACTTTAAATAAGGGCCCCAGGTGATATTTATAATTGAGCAAATTTGGGAACACTGAATTAAAGGACTCACCCAAGATATTAGTGGCAGAAGTGGGACTAGACACTAGACCTCCTGCTGCCCCTCATGCTACACGGGTGTGTACAGATAAGGGAGTTTGCTTGGACATATGAGTGTTTGCACAGATGTGTCTGCCTCCAGGGATGGTGGCTACCCTCCTGCCTTGCAGTTCACCAGGAAGAGTCAGTCTGGCCCAAAACGCATGTGATAAAGGAATTCAGCACACAGAGGGTCTTGCCATTTATACCTCTGCCTTCCAGCCCTTAATCCTGCTATATTCTCTGAACTAAACACTGAGCTCCTATTGCTTTCCTCCCTGGGAACAGGCTAGCACGAGTCATGGGAAAGTAAGAAGTGATCTGAGATCTAATCTCTGTCTGCCTGTAGGCTTTAGTTTCTCCCAGTGTAAAATAGGAGAGGCTGATTTGAAACTAACCAACCAACCAAATCAAAACCTAGGCAAGACCCACTAGCAGAGTCTGCTCATGTAAATTAGAAGGAAAAAGTAAGCCTGCTGGAGAGGGCCACTGTGAGGGGTGGTTTTGGTGTCCGTAGACAACAGGAGGAAGTTTGGGTGGGTATGAGGAGATAGGCTGCTCACTGGTTCATCGAGGTACTTTCATTCCCATGATTTCCAAAAGCAAAGCTCATTGGGCCAGATACCCTCACCTTTTCAACTGTATCAGAGATGACCAGATTAAACAGAGGAAGAGGCATGCATACATTTGGAGTCACTGCGCTTACTTAAGTTCACTAACAGAAGTTGGGATCGAGTTTCACAACTCTTCTGTGCAAGGCAGGGCACTAGGAATGTCACCCTTAAATTTATATACTCTGTCCTCATGGTCCACCTGAGAAAACTGAGACTCAAAGAGGTTAAGCACTAGCCTAAGTTCCCACTTCCCACCCTAGTCTGTGTCCCACCTGCCCCACTGTTGACCATGTGGGAATTTAAAATCACAAACCTCACTACTAAGGAGAGAAAACATTTTGAGACTTAGGAGGTGGGTGGCAGTAATAAGAAGGCATTCCCTTTTTCGAGATTATTTAGTTATATCCCTGCTTAAAGGTGAATGGATGTACCAGAGATGTGGGTGAGGAGATTTGGACCCTTATCAGGTTCCCTCTGAGCCTCAACTTTTTCACTCCTAACTAGAGATCATTTCAGACCACTGTATGGTAGTTTTGAGCCTTGAAGAAGTAACTTGTTTATCATAGGCAGTACCTACAGCTCAGAAGATGTTAATCATGGTAGATGGTGGGGGTGAGAAAGAGGAATTTTTATCCGGCAAAAAAAAAAAAAACAACCCTTTTTCCTCCATGTCTCTGAAGGGCGGAAGTGTCTTATTTCTAACAAAAGAAAATATTATAAAATAAAAACAATTATTCATAATTAGAGTTAATTGGCTTTGGACTAGAATTTTCCAAGACAAATTTAGACTCTCAGGTCTGTTTACCTGCCACCCAGCACTCACCTGGCTTCCATAGCCATCTGAATGTTCTCTGAGAGTGCAAACTCATTTTAGTAACAGCCTAAGCAAAATAAAATTAGAAATGTTATTCTGCTGGGTGGAAAATCACATATTGCCAGTCAAGGGCAAACACACACTATTTTTAGAATGTGCATTGTAGGGGCTTATCTCATTCCCCACCCCTTCCCAGCCCCAAGACTCCTTCTCCCAGTGTAGGTACATTGAGGCAGCATACAGGCAGACCTCGGCAGCCCTCTGCTTAGCTCACTGCCTTCACCACCCACTTCCTGCACCCCAGGGAAATGGAAATGCTTCTGCCATGTTCCTCTGAATGAAAAATTATCTATTAGTCACCACTAGCCTGGCTGCAGCCTGGATGGTGCATAGTACCATCCCCACTCCAATGTGGTACCAAATTACATGGCTTTTGAAGCACCACGAAATATGCTGAGACTCAATTAAACAGCTATTAATACATGCATTCTTTCTGGGATGTGGAAGTGCGTGACATCTACCTTTTCCCTCTGGCTGAGGAGAAACAAAAGAACATGTTTTCATAGCTGGGGCTCCCAACCCAGTCGCCAGAGGACAGTGAAGTGGAAGGAAGGAGCTTAGCCCTTCTTCCCTCCAGCTCCTGGCCTCCCTGCCAACCTACCTGGCTTGGTCCATGATGTCTGGGCTGGGGAGCTGGAAGTTTTTAAGCATAAGATTTTCCCAGACTTCACTTTTGCAATCTGTCTAAAAACATTTTGAAGTGTGCATGGTATGGGAGAGGTTGAAGGTGTGCATGAGAGCCCAGGAAAATGAAAGGAACAAACAGACTAGAAGATGCTCTGTCTGCCTTGTTGGGTTGCAGAAAGAAAAGGGAACAGATGTGAGGACACTTTGAGTTTTTCAGGGAATCAGTCTGAGGAATGATAATTTAGTCCTTATCTTTTTTCTTCTTGTTTGTAGCAAATTTTATCATTATCTTGCATGGTTTACTTCAAGTCAGTCTATTTCTCCTCCTTTCCTCCCTCCCTTCATTCTTCCCTTCTTTTTTGACAATTTGGTTTTTTCTCTCTCTCCCTCTCATTTTCTCTTTTCTTCATAGGAGTTAGACCATGAGCTTTGGAGTACACCGTATGATCCTAAGCAAGTCATTTAACCTCTATAAACTGTGAAATGGGCATAATAATACTTGTGATAATTACCTAATAACTCAAGGGAAGAATTTATAGCACAGGGCTCAGCACATGGCATGTTCTATAATGGGGGAGGGGTGATACCTGTAGTTATTATGACCATCATCATCATTGTCATTTCTCCTTCCACTCAACTTTTATTGGGGCTGCTTCCAAGAATGAGATTCTAGGACAGTCTCTGTCCTCAGGGCACCCACAGTTTTATCAGGTAACATGCTTGTTTCCACTCCCACTCAGCTGCCTTTAGAAAGGCGAGATTCTGGGTGAAGTAAGGCCAACAACTGAGGGAGAAACCCTAATTTCCAGGTATTGAAAAAGGTAAGGAGCAAAGCAGAGATTCACATTTTGTTTTGATGATAGCATAGCTAATGGGCTTAAAATGCATTTGTCACTTGGGAACCAAGGTTTCCTGGGACCAGAAAACTAGCAACCACAGAAGCAGAGTTGGTTTCAATGTCAATATTTGTCACACACAGTAAGTAAACAGTCTCCTAGTTCAGAATTCAGCATCTGGGAAGAAAGATGATGGTGGGCAGCAGCCATAATATAGAGCAAGCAGCTCTCTGAATAGCAGACAAATTCCATTGGTATAAAGAACAAGAAATACCCTTCCAGTTTCCCCCTTGAGTGTTAGGTGGGTGGTGCAGGCAGCCTGGATAATCCTGAGATGAAATAGCCCTGGGGTAATTGAGAGATGGGGGCCTGAGCTTTCAACAATATTCCTTCTAAATCACTGGTTTGCATAATGGAGATGTGAATAGCCTAAAATCTTCTGCAGGCTCCCATCTCCTCCCCACTGCCCTCTGGTTCATCTTCGGCTGCTGCACCCTATGTACATCCCTTTATCGGCATCATTTTGGGTGAGCCACAACTACACTCACATTTTTGGAGAAACTGCACATTTGCTCTGCTACTTTAAAGAAACCTCCAAATTTGAATTTAGCAAGTAGATAAATCAGGAGGTAGTTATTTGCATTCCAGGAAGTCTTCTATTTTACAATGAGGCTTAACAGTAAGAATCCTTTAACTGGCAGCTTCCACAAGATCATTTTGGGGTGGAGTTATATCTGACAGAGGCTTTGGGGAAAGACACATAAAGTTAAAGAATTAGAACCACTGTTGATGCCTCAATAGTTGGAAATGAAGATTTAAGCACCTCTGATATTATAATGAGCTCAATGGGAAATACTGTTTGATTCATAAAAACTTTATAATTTCAGAATTTTTATAAAGCTGCATTAAATGTTCATTTGTACAATATTTTGAATATCTACTATGTGCCAGGAAATGTGAGATGAATAAGACATAGTCTTTTCTTTTTATTTTATTTTTTTTAATTTTATTTTAGATTCTTCAGTACAGTTTCTATCTTTTAATCCCATTCCAG
>CM052543.1:76469906-76483601 GCA_028533065.1 Trachops cirrhosus | reverse complement strand
CACACTGCATTTAGAAAAAAACATGTGGTCATTAGGAACCAGCTTATTGGGTTCACTGAAAACAAGTCATGTCAAAAAAACACATCTCTTGTTTGTATAGATAAGGACACTGGACTGGCAGGAGAAGAGAACATCATAGCCACGGTCTATCTTGACTTGGATAAGGCTTTTGACAAAGTCTCTTACTATGTCCTAGTGGGCAAGGTTGTGAAACATGGTTGCAGGATAGTCATTGATCCGTTAAAGCATTGAGCTAGAAGAGAACTTGGAGCCATCAAGCTAACCCTCTCACATTGTAGGTGAGAAACACAGCTTATTAATAGCATCATAGGGTCCATGGTCTACTCATCCTGGCCTGTGCTGACACAAGAGTTTTCCTAGAGTCCATTGGTCGGTAGCCCACTGAGCAGTTGTAACCAAAGGAAGCTTTCTAAGTGGCAAGAGATGTCAAATGGTGTGCTCTAAGGCTTGAGCCTTGACGCTGACCATTCAGTAATTTATCAAGCTTTTAAGTTAGACCCAGAAGGTGTATTTTTCAAATAAGTGAATGACACAGATGCAGAAGAGGTAGGTGATATGTGGGACTCCAGAATCAGGATCTGAAATGCTTTCCAGGCTGGAATCATGGGCTGAAAGAAAAAAGAGGAAGCTTAACAGGAATAAATGGGAAGTCTTACACTGAGGTTTCCAAAAACTCATTTTTATAACTACAGGCTGGGGAAAATTTGACTTGATGTAGGTTCAGGTAGTAAAGGCTTATGTGTTTGAGTCGCTAATCTAGGATCTTAGGGCTCCTTGGCTGCTAAAATAGCCACAGCAAGGTGCTGAAGACTGTTCTTGCTCTGAATTAATGGAAGTTAGATGCCAGAGCTGAGGGTGTAATGCTTCTAGTGGATCCTGTACTCGTCAGAGTACATCAGCGCTGGGGTTCCAGTTCTGAGCATCACATTTTTTGGAGGGACTTCAGAAAAACTGAGCAGGTTGGAGGCCGGAAGCCCTTAGGGTGACATGAGCCTACAAATCCTGTCCAATGAGGAACACTTGGGAAAACGAGACCCCTTAGTCTGGAGAAAATACTAAAGATCATTGTGATGGAGCATGGGAAGTAGACTGGCTCTGTGGCTCCTGAGGGCAGAACTTGGGAGCTGTAGTCCAGCAGATTTGGGCTCCGTTTAGGGAAGTCATTTCAGTTGGGTCTTCCCACCCAGCAACACCTTCAAACAAATCAGGAGCTCCACATCTCTGACAGTGTGCATGGAGGACCTGGATAACCCCCAGTGAGGAAAGCAGGGGGAGTCACACTCTTGGGGAAAAGGTTGATTCAGGCAATCTTGAGGGTCCTGTCCAAATACTAGCTGCTATGATTCTCTGACCTTGCATACATTTACAAAACATTTCTCAGCCCAGTGCCATTCTCCAAGCTAAGTGGTAGTTTTAGTTTAAAATTCTAACCAACATCTACTCACTGAGGACCTACTATGGATGGTCCTACCCTACGTGTCTTTTGGGTTTTTTTTAGGCTGAACAAAATTTGTTTATTAGATGACTTAGAAATGAAGGAAGGAAACAATGTTTATTATAAACTAAGAGTGTAATTCATGTTCTAAGCAAACTACACAATTTATATTAGAATGTTATCCTCATATTGATTTTTTTATGTTTTAAAAAACCACTTTACTGAAGTATGACTGACATACAAAAAACTGTACATATTTAAGGTATACAACTTAATGAGCTGTGTGGTGAACCTATTACCACAATCTAGTGCATAAACATATCCCTCCTCTCTGTAAGTTTGCTCCCCTGAGTGTCTTTTAAGAGGAGAGAAATACAAAAGAAAAGGCCTACACCTTTCTGTGTCTCTGACAATGCCAAATGAGATAGTGGTGGCAGGAGGTGTGACAGAGCACAGTGTCACTTCTGCTCTCAGTCACAGTGAGCAAGAATTAGACAAAAGGTGCTGATTTAGCAAAGTGAAGAGAAGGCTGGGAAGGGGGAGCCGAGGTGCCACAAGCAGGGGGGAAGGCAAGGAGGAGACAGGCTGTGGTACAGGGGTGGAGAGCCTGGCTAAATGAGCTGTGCTCAAGTCTGGATCATTGAGAACATGGCCTTAGGAAAAGGAAGCCAAGTGCGTCCCTCCACATCGCTGCTTAAAGATCTCACATTCCCTTAGGCCCAGTTCTCCAGCCAAAATGGACTTATTTATTTTTAATGGAGCCCATTTGAGGTAGTTGTTTTCAAAGGCCAATGTACTTGTAAGTACTTTTCATTCTCGAAGGTTAAGAAAAAAATCCTTTCCTGGCAGAAATGCTGAGTGGAGGTTGGGTGGAGGGAGGGGCCCTGTTGCAGGCTTACTCCTTCACTCCCACCTCCAGAAGCACCAAGGAGACGGGAGAAAGGAGAGAGAGAAGGACTGGCCTTTCCCCAGCCCTCCCTTGCTCCTTTTCCTGAACATGCAGTGCTGATGTAGTTGTGGCTTTTAAACAACATTACACACACTTGTCGTCCAAGATAGAATGTTATTAAGATTAAATGCTGAGCTGGGAACAGAATCCGACTTCCCACTGTCATATTTCAGCTCTGGTGACTGATTGCCTTTCGGTAGCCCCAGCTCCTAAGCAGGGAAACAGCATTATTATCATTAATAAGCCCATAATGGGGAAGAGAAATTATAAACATTTCTGCAACAAGCGGCCCTCCAACATTAATATTTTATGAGCACACAGAGAAGCTGAAACTGAATGTAAATAGCAGAACTATACGTCATGATAATGTAAACACTCATAATTGAGTTGAGTTGGTAGGAGTGGGAAGGCTGGTGGCAATTGGCTGATGGTAGCGCCTAGGGCACTAGGTGGGTCCCCAAAGTCAGAAAAGCAGGAGCCCAAGGGACCTGGAACCAGTCTCATCTCTCTTGCCCCTGTGTTTTCAGGGAGGCCCATGTCCCCCACACCGTACCCATCACCCTCCAGCACTGGTCACTTTAGATTTCACTTACTCACAGGAAGGATAGTTAAGGGACTGCATGCTACTTCCTGGGGCTTTCAAGTCTGCTCACATGTGTGTTTCTCCCTCTTCATGTAATATACACATCTGAAGGACAGAGCTCCTGTCTCCTTTTTGTCATCAACAAGCACACAATACATGTGTTGCAGGAACCCTAGGGAGATTTCTCTGTCTGTCTGTCTGTCTCTCTCTCTCTCTCTTTTTGGCTGGCTGTTTTGGTTTGGGTTTTAACTATGAAACTCTTGGTCCAACCCCATCGTTTTATGAGAGCCTGATAAACAAGAGAGCTGCTCTGACTGAAGCAGAGGTGGGGGCCCAGAGCCCCACTGGCCAGCCTGCTTTCTTGCCCAGGGAGGCACCTCTGTGGCAGAACAATATGAGAACTACCGAAAGGTTCCCCCTCTCTGTTTCCAGATGACAAAACTGAGATCCAGATAGGAGATGTGACCTTCCTGTCCCAGGGACTAGAACCCAGGTCCACTGTCTTCCAGGGAAATGTGAGACATGGTTTCAAGGAGAGGGAGCTGTGTTCTTTCTCCAGGTCTGCTGTTACCAGGCTGGTGGCCTTGGATGAAGCGCATTGCTTCTCTGAACTTCACTTTCCTCTTTGTAAAACTAATGGAGAAAACTAGATGATTGCTAACAATTCTTCCAGGTCTAAAATCTAAGCCTTGTACAGTCCTCAAGGAAACTACATTGTCCAATGCAGTATCCAATGCTATAAGTGTTGAAAAGCTGCAAGGGACCACTTGGAGGCCCTTACATGCCTCCACACCTGGAAAAGCCTTTAGTCACTTTCCAAGCTGCTTGAGTTCTGCCCTTGGGCTTAAAGCTTCCTGGGGCAAGGACCTTGGTGGGGATTTCCCTCATTGTTGTGTTTGCCTACAGCAGGTTCAGCCCATGGCTTGAAATGACCATGAGGGCAGGAACCACAGTGCCTTATTCAGTAGATATGCAATAAAATCCATTGAACATATGAATGGTTGGATTAATGAGTTGCTCGATATATTAGTTAGTTGATGAACTGGAATAGCTCTCTCTTCAGCTTTATCTTTTTTTCAATTTCACCTGTGGTTTTTGAAAACTATTTATTGAATTCCTAGTAAGTGCTGGCACCATGCCAGTGACATGAAGAAAAGACAGGAACACCTCTGGCTGGAACCCTGTCTTTTCCCCTTTCCCTTAGCTCATCCCCTGCCTCCTTGGTTTTCCCTTTCCCTCTGCTCCTATTCGTTATTTCTCTCTGCAGTTATCTTATTATTGCCCTTGGCAAAGAGTTTCAGGTGTTTGAGCAACATTATGCAGAATTAAGTTTCAGAGTAATTTCTGATGCAAATATCTGTCCTCCAGGAGAATGTGAATTGAGCCTACTGGTTTCAGCTCAACTGAGGCAGCTACATTTGAACCCAAGTCAGAGAAACTCCAGGGATGTGTGGGATACCCTCCAGCTCCTCCTTGGGAGGCCCAGGACACTGGGACAGGGCTCCCAGGGCTGGAAAGAGCCTTGAGCAGTCATCTTGTTTACCCCCGTATATCATCTGAGCATCCCAGAAAGCTGGGGATCTTGGCCCTGACCTCCTCTCTCCCTTTCATAGCATATTTTAACCTGTTGGCAGGACATTTTTCTCTGTAGCTAACCCAATCTTTCTTGCTGTGTGCATCCTTTAGATGCATGCTTTCAATTTTCACTGTGCCTGCAAATCCTCTGGTGATCTTTTAAAAACCATACTCTGGGGCAGGGCCTGAGACTCTGCACTCTAACCAGTCCCTGGGTGATCTAGGTGATGCTTTTCTGCTGAGTACACTTCAAGTATCTAGGTTTCAAAAAAGGTGAAGGGATTAGAAAGGAAGGAAGGAAAGAAGGAAGCAAGGAAGGAAAGAAGGAAAAGAAAGGGCATCTCAGACACAGACAACAGTATGGTGATTAGCAGAGGGAAAGGGGGTGGGGGAGGTAGAAGAGGATAATGGGAGGATAAATGGTGATGGAAGGAGGCTTGTGGATTGTACACCTGATTGTAAACCTATATAATTTTAACCAATGTCACCCCAATAAATTCAATAAATTGAAAAATTTAAAAATAAAACAAGAAGAGTCAAGCAAAAAAGTACACAGAAAAGTTAAAACAAACATAAAAACAAAAATAAATATAGTCGTACTTAATTGATCTTATTATTTGTATGGTCCCTGCACATTTCTGTCTCTGCAGAAACTACTCTTTGTCTGGATTCATTGGCTGATGTGGGTCCTAGTGTCCTCAGCAGTGACACAGGAACACGAGGCTCGAGTTGTGCAGGGGTTAAAGCCCACGCCTGCCTGGCACAGAGGGGAGACTCTGCCCCTGCAGAGATCACCTGCTGAAATAGAAGCCCCTGGAAGGAGGGACAACGAAGACCGTGGCTCTGCCACCTCTAGGGCTGTTAGGAAAGAGATCACCGTTGCTCCAGAGTTGGTTTCTTCCAGAGGGCCAGTTCCCTCTTTGTGACTGGTGGCCAGCTGCTGAAAAAGTTCCTCTGCCCAGGGGGAGTTTGGAGGTTGCTTCAGGGAGCCAACTCCCACCTGGTTAGGCTGACCTTGGTTTAAAAGAAAAAAAAGACTATTTGTGGTCTTTTGTAACTTGACATATCATTCAGCATTTAATAAACTTGAAGAAGATGGTGGTGTTTAGGTTGTACATTTATTTAGGGCTTTTACTCTTTTAAAAGTATTTTCCCACAGCTTCTCTTCATAGCTGAAGGCAGGTAAGAAGGGGTTTATTGTTTCCATGCTGCAGATACAAAGCACAGAAGGGTTCAGGACTTGCCCAAGGTCACTTGGGTTGTCTGTCACCTGACTCTTGGTCCTGTGTTCTTGCTGCCCTTAAAGGTGAAGCTGCAGATGTGTGAGGTGAGGAGGCAGGGAGGGGGATAGTTCTTTGCTCCCCTTAGCTGATCTAGGGCTGAGGAAGTGGGAGGGAAGCCATTCCCCTCCATCTCCTCCTGCTCTTAACAATTTTTGTCCGGCTTGGACCCAAGGATCCTTGTCAGGGAAAGCAGGCCTGGCCTGGACCCAGGCCCAGCTCAGAGATCAGAGTTTCCACAGTCTCCCTGCCTGGACATGGGAGGGGATTGTGGGCCATTGGACCCCTCCCCCAAGTGTTATCCTCAGTGGTTCCTGGGCACAGCCAGTTGTGTTCCTCCTGCTTCGCCACTTGGGGTTGACACCTCAGCAGAAGTTTTATGCCTCAAACTCTGAGTCATTATCTTCCCAGACACCATTCTTTTCTCCCCTGTTGTTGCTGCCGAGAATTCCATTTCTCCTTCCCCTTCTCCCAGCACTAGCCTCTTCTCTGCCAGGGGAGTCCAAATGAGCTGTCCGGGAGAAAGGAAGTGGGCCGGCCTATGCTTGTTCTGGGCCTGTAGAAAGAGCCACCTGGGCTCCATCTCAGGGCTGCTCTGAGACCCTGAGATTGGTGACTTGGACCATGTGGCTTCCCCAGCCAACTGTTGTCAGATTTAAGGTCCAGTCCATCCAGCCGTCACTCTCTTGAGGTTGCTGGGGACCTTTGTGTGGGATCACAACACACCTGGCATGTACAAGCTTCCCTTAACTGTTTCATTCAAAGTCCCAATTTCTTCCATTACAGCCTAGAGAGACCACTCTTCCAAGGTTTGATTTCCTAAGTTTTCAAATAAAATGGTAAAGTTAACCATCCAGGGCTTGAGGGAATGTTCAGTGTACTATACACTGCTATGGACACAGTAGGTGCTCAGTAAATGATGCTTGGAACTAAGAACTACAGAAGAATTGAGTATTTGAATGCAGATGGACCCCAAATCCAAACAGTCATTGACTTCTCCCTCCTCCTTGAATTCCTTTGACTGTGAAGCCTGGTTCCCCTACCCCTCTGGCTTCTTCTTTCTGCCTCTTTTCTCTCCTCCTCCTGCACATCTTCTCCCACATCCAGTCCTTGGCCTTCTTCTCGCTGGTCCACATCCTGCATGATTCTTTGCACCCCCCCAGCCACAGCCTCTGGAAGAATGGGGTTAATGAGAGATTATCCACAGCCAGCATACCCCTCATATTGTTGTTGACTCACAAAATGGAAGACACACTTAATGTATCACAATTTACTTTCCACTCTGCCCCAGAATCACTTATTCTTGGCCAAAGTATAAAGACCCCTTGAAAAGACTGAGCTAAATCAATGTAGGGTTCCATCATCAGCATATGCATATAGTGACCTGCAGGTTGGAGAGGGTATGGTCCATGAGCTTTGCCCTTTGGCAGGGTTGTCCTTGCTTCTGTGGTCAGATTTCAGAGGCCCTGGGGTTTGGATGACCGCTTCATTTTTTTCTCCCACACTTAAGTGTATACTTACCTCTTACTGAAAACTCTAGGTTCTCTTTATACTCAGGTGACCAAGAAAGGATACTTGAAGGCTTGGCAGTCATTTACACCTGAATTTGACTGAATTGGCCACAACCAGTGGGAAGAGAACTGTGCTCAGGAAAGATACACCAGGTTCCAGATGGATTCATAGTAGGGGTTCCTTGGAGTGGAGCAAGGACCCAGGGTAGGGGAGGCTAATGGAACAATGATAGCTCTAGACTAGGTACTCTGCTCTTGTCTCTGCCAGTGGCATGATCAGGCCCAGGTAGCTCTTATGTAAAAGGAAGGGCCCAACACAGTAACACTCTGTGGTGTGCTCTGTAATGCACTCATACCTGATACAGAAGGTGGTGTGAGCGCTGTTACTGCACCTCTGACAGCACGCAGGGCAGGACAGCATTGGGATTCCCTCCAGTTCCTGAACTCTAAGCCAAGGGGTGACCCAGCTGAGCTGAACATCCGCTGCCATCCTCCCACCTCCAGACTGTGGTTCAAAGTCAGGCTAAGCTCTGTCTGCCTTGCAGGTCTTTGGCCAGGAGCTGTGTTTGGGAGGGAGCCTAGAACCTCAATTTTGGGCCTTGGCTTCCTGACCCTATAGCCCTGTCCCAACAAGCTATTGCTGTGGGTTCAGCCTGGGACTGCACATGGACCAGGAAGACAGGTGCAGCTGCAGATAGAGAACTATCAGTGGAAAACTCTCTCCCAGTCTCAAGGAAGGAGGTGATGGCACATCTTCAGGGCCCAGGCCCTGTGCAGAAAATTTAATTGAGGAGCCCATGGGTGGCCATCATATCACCATTAGCAATCATCATCTCTCTTCACAATGACAGGACTGTGCAATACAACCCATAATTTACCTCATCACACCCTCGGGAGCCAGTCAGGGCAAGTTTGCAGATAAGGAAAGTCTCAAAGGGGTGAGTTTGTGGCCCCAAGTCATGCAGAGGTCAGAGTATTTTCTACCTCCTCTTGGGGAACTCAGAGCTTACAACAGTTCTAGGGGTAGAAAGCAAAGCTTTAGGCTTTTCCAGAATATCTGTAGTTACCCTTTCAGAAGCCTTATTCCCTTAGGTGGCAGGCCTTGCCTCCTACCACAGGCCTTGTTAGCTGGAGGCAATAGAACCTCAAGGTTGCCTCTGGTCATGGGTGCCTCATCCCTCTGTCTGGGCCCAATTTTGCATGTCTTATCTATGACCCTGGTGTCCATGCACATGCTGACCTGACCAGAAAAAGCGGAGAAGTGGGGGAAGTGAAGGGGAGGTGGGTTGATGAAAATAGGGAACCAGGAGGCCTAGATTCTAGCTTTGGTCATTAATTTTCTATATGACTTTGTATGAGTCACACAATCTCTCTGAGCTTCACTTTCCTTGTCATAAAAGGAGAGGGCCTGATTAGAAGATCTCTAAGATTCTTTCCAGATCTGGAATTCTGACTCCTACAATTTCCCCCACAACTGTGTTGCCCACTCTATGATCCAATGCCAACTAACACTGAAAGGCCTGAAGGAGGCTGCCTGGACATCCCTACGTGCCTCCCTTTTGATAGAGGACCTTTGCTACTGCCAAGTTATACAGGACGGACTCAGACCGCTGGCTGGACCGCCTGACCTCCACTGTAGCTTACCTTGGCTTCCTCACGAGAAGATTTTGGAGCCTTCCTCCCCCTGAAAAATTACACTTAGGGAAGCAAATACCCATCCTACCCATTAGCTAAAGTTCTGAGTGTTCAGCAAGCCCCAGAGATATGAGAAGAGAGGGGTTGGACTCCACTTAACACCTGTTTTCTGTTTGTTCTGAAGTGCACACACGAATACCCTTCAATTTTACATTACTAACTAAACGTGTTTAACATTTAACAATACATTTAAAATTATACAGACACAGCTTATCAGCACAGAAAAACTAGCACAAAGACAGAATGGGTCACCTCCTTCCAACTGCATCCCTCCCCACCGCCCCCCCAACCTGCTCCTTGTTAACTCCAAGTATCTGTATATAATTTAGTTAAGTGGTTTTGATGTGCTGCCATCTTTACCCCATACACCCTTTCTCTTTTTTTTTGGTTGATGAAATATGTGAACAGTTTGTTCCCAGCTAAAAACAAGCACTGATGGTTTTCATACCTTTCCGTAGGTTCTGAAGGAGGCACTGGCTGGCAGTGGGGGAGGCCACAGGTGGGAGGGGATTGGGGAGGAAGAAAGAAAATGGAAAGATCAGTGCTAAACTTCATGTGTGATCTGTTCCTCTTCTATTCTCCCCATGTGCAAACCCTGTTGTGGTCCTTTAGATCAATGCATGGACATAGGGAGTTGGGGAGGCCCCTTTCAGAAGTGAATCAGCACGCGCATGGGTTAGAAGAAAGGATTGATGCTTGGGATGGCCTCAATAGAAGGAACAGCCTGTTCCTTGCTCTTTATGCCCAGGGAGGGAAGGCAATATATGGATAAGGAAATGGCTGTTGTCTAGTGTGAGGATGCCCGCAGCACACATATATCTGTGTGTGTTTGTGTCCACCCTTCGGTACCCAGTGGCAGTATTGGGACTTCAGTGGGGGTAATGGACAGAAAACAGCCAGCTGTGTGACAAGATAATAGTAGCTAACATGCATTTGGTACCTCAGATAAGCCAGGAGTTTTAAGTACAGTGCTTACTTATGAGACATACTCTCATTTTATAAATGGAGAAGCTGCTGCTTAGAGAGGTTGAGTAACTTGCCCAAAGTCACACTTTTAAGTGGCAGATCCAGGATATGAACCCAGGCATTTTGGCCCAGAGTCTGCCTGCTTAACTGCTATATCATACAGGAAAGGGCCTGGAAGCAGAGAGCCTCTCATACCTCTCATACCTGTCAGCTGTGAGGCCATAGGTGAACTGGTCACTCACCTCTCTGAGCTTCCATTTCTTTATTGGGTTACTAGGAGACTCAAAGATAGAAATGTCTGTTGAGGTACTTTGCGAACTTTGAAGTGATGCTGATAAGTGCCTGGATAATTGAGCTCAGGCATTCATCTTCGTGCCCCAAAGGGACTGGCATACTTGATGCATGCTTTACACACAGTAGGTCTGCATTCTCAGCATTTTCCACTTAGAAGCATGCAGTCCAGTTTACCACTGACCTGGAATGATCCAGGGCTGTGTGCCCTGGATGTCCTCCATGCGATTTTCTTAGTATTTCCAACGTAGGCATTCCCTAATTTCATACCTCGTCCCTCATTTCATCATATTGCATGCCATTGCAGTTGTCTTTGTAAGTTGTCTCTGTAAGTTGTCTCTAACTCCTATTGGAGCAGAACAAGATACAAATTAGTCAAACAAATAAACACAATGGGTGTTCAATAAGTACTTCTCGACTGATGGAATGAATGAATGGACCAACCAGGAAAGGGACACACCCTCTCCAGAAGAATAGAGGGATATTGTGACATGGTGGAAAATGGGGCAGATCTGGGTCTGATATCTGTTTCAGCCACTTGATAACAACAGAATCTTGGACAAGTTACTTGTTCTCTTTGGGCCTCAGTTTCCTCATCTGCAGAATGGGGGCAGGACAGTTGGTAGGAAAGCAGAGAAGCCTACTCAGGGCAGCTCTCTCCCCTCCTTCTTCCCTCATGGCAGCCCCACCCAGCTTTTGGACTTCATACTCTTCCCTGGGAGTGTCACATAGCTGTCTCTGTCACCCCTAGTCTCAGGGATATGGGTCAAATTCCCTCCAGAACTCTCTGCTGTGTGTGGTGGCTTGAGGTCCAAAGAGCTGCAGTGTTGGCTTGGGTGGAGAGTACATTCTCCTTATTGCTCCCATGGGCAGGGAAGACACTAAACTATCCTCTATCAGCTGTCACTGTCTTGGAAGAAGCCCTTTCCAGCCTTGACATAGGGGCTGGAAGTGCCAGGGTCCTGCAGAGGAGGATCTGCCACCTCTCAATAAAATATGACAGTCCTTTTTACCTGTTGTTTTCAGTGTCTGGCTTCCACTGGTATTCAAATAGACATTGAAAAGTCCCACTTAACCTCCATCATGGATGGGACACAGGAGAGGCGGCACTTGTGTTGGATCTTGAAGAAGGATGAATAGGAATTCATTAAAGTGAGGTGGGGAGGGAGCTTGGAGGCACTTTCAGGGAATGGAGGGAGTGGTTCATGTGAGAGAATCTTTGGGTTCAGGTTCATGGCTGGAACAGGTGGGAAAGAAGGCAGGCAGTAGCAGTGGGGGGAGCATGTACAAAAGTCAAGGGAGACAGGACTAGAAAGGTCGAGAAGGGCAGATGACGGCAGCAACCATTCTCTCAAATGTTTCTCAATATGGCACTGCTAGCGTTTGAGGGGGACAATTCTCTAGTACTCAAGTACCCACCCTTGTGACAACCAAAAACACCCGCAATTTTCAAATACCACTTAAGGGAGAAGGGTGTCACTCTGGTTGAGAACCACTCTGCAGGTGATGAGAAGCCACTGAAGGAGAAGCGGGGTGACATATGGAGCCTGTGCTTCAGAAAGCTTGCCATGGTGCCAAGTGGGGATAGCAGACAGGCTGGACACATGTTGCCAGTTAGGAGCTTAAATAATCATATTAATTTGTGGCAATATTAACAGGAAAGACTCCTGTGAACCAGAGGGTTTTTTATGGGTATTTGCAATTCTGCCCAGTGCCTTAGGAGGGAGTCCCAAGGAGGCAGTGAAGAAAAATTTCTAGGACTAATTTATTAAATTAATTAAAGAAACTCTATCCACTAATAATGCCCTTGCATGGGCTTTCTGTTTTCTTTTTAAATGGAGAAGGGAAGGATGCTAGTCCTAGGAGAGGCAGGTGGGGCTAGGGGTGGCAGTGGAGAAGAAAGCAGTCTCCCATCAGCCATCACAACTCTGCAAATTAAAAATGGAAATGCAATAAAGGCCCAGCATGCTGAGAGACCTTTTTTCCAACTTGAAATTCTGCCGCTCATCCAGAGGGGCCTGTCTTGGAATAGGTTGCAAAGGGGAAGGGCTACCTGCTTTCCTGGGTTCTTTGGTACTTCATTGTCCTGTGGTCAAGCTAGGGGGGGTGGCCTGCATACTGGGGGCAGTCTCTGTCCCCAGAACAATGCTTCCCAAACTTTAATATGCACAGGAGCCAGGGTACTTGTTAGAAATACAAGTTCAGATTCCTGTGACCCAGGAGGGGCCTGGTGATGCTGACACTGCTGGTCCAGGGGCTACAGTTTCTGAGTGGTAAGACCTGAAAGCCTTGTTGACCCAGGGTCATCCCTTTGCAGAGGGGTTGCTGGGTGTTGGTAAAGTCTGGAGGGAGTGAGAGGGAGTGAGGAGTGTGGGTATGAATCTATGTCTGTTTTTTGTGGCTGGTCTAGAAAACACAAAGTGAGAAAATAGAAGAGAGGGCAAGAAGAGCAGAGCACTCTCCGAAGCATTCAGCTCCAGGCTAGTACCCACTCCCCAACTTTCTGAATAACTTGCTACCCTGGAGGTTTCATCATCCCCACTGTAGTGCTCCCAGATCTGGCCAGTCCCTGAGGAGGAATAAAATTCCATGGCCAGACGGATCTTCCTGCATCTGTTTTCACTGAAGCTGCTGGTGACAGGGTTCCCTGAACTCTCAGACCCTCCCAGATGCCCTGTGTGATCTTTCTCTGGCAAAGCAGAAGGGTTTGTGAGGCATGGCCCTGGGTGAAACCAGAAAAGACACCGGCATTCAGGCTCCCTGTCACTACCAAACCCAGTAAGCAATGACAGCAATTGAATCTTTATGGGCGCTTTATTCAGTTGGCCAGTGATCTGAGAAGATGGCGGGTTCATACCCCAACAGACCATCTTGTCTTCTCTTTCTAGGCCAAGGTTTTTTTTTGTTTTTTTTTAATTTTAGATTATTCAGTACAGTTTCAATCTTTTATTCCCATTCCAGCCCACCCACCCATCCCTCCCCACCTCCCTTCCATTTCCAACCCCGTAGTTTTGTCCATGTGTCCTCTATATTTCTTCCTGTAAACCCTTTCATTCTCCCCTGAAATTCCCTCCCCTCTCCCCTCTGGTCACTGACATCCTGTCCTCCATTTCAGTGTCCTTTGTCATAATTTACTTGTTTCTTTGTTTTGTTGTTTAGGTTCCTGTTAAAGGCGAGATCTTATGGTATTTGTCTTTCATTGCCTGGCTTATTTCGCTTAGCATAATGCTTTCTAGCTCCATCCATGCTGTTGCAAAGGGTATGAGCTCCTTCTTTCTTTCAGCTGCATAGAATTCCATTGTGTAAATGTACCAAAGTTTTTTGATCCATTCATTTACTGATGGGCATCTGGGTTGTTTCCAGCACTTAGCTATTGTAAATTGTGCTGC
>CM052543.1:76422048-76469406 GCA_028533065.1 Trachops cirrhosus | reverse complement strand
GCGCTCACTTCTCCTACCTGCGGGGCCTGGGCCGCACCGGTCCCGGGGAGTGCCTGGGCTTTTCCCCGCAAGCCCTTTTAGAGAAGGGAGTCATTGGTTGTGAGAGGCAGGTTTCTGGCCCGCTCTGGTGACAAGAGAACATGGACTGGAAAGAGAGATCCAGATGCCTCCCAGCTGTTCATAAGGGCTTGTGTTTGAAATGTGGAGTCAGATATTGACTGACAGAAGGGTTTTCCTAACCCGGGTCTGAGCTCTTTTCTGGCCCCTATTGTAAAGAGAAAGGAGCAATCTGGAGCTGCCAGAGCCATGTCCACTACCTCTCATCTTTGCCTTTGCCTCCGCCTCCTTCCCCACCTTTGATTTATTGAACGTTGTTGCTTTCTTCTCTCTCCCTCCCATATGATTGCTTTTTCTGGGTAATCAAAACTAGCAGTGATTTTTTTCTGCCAATTTGTGGTACTACTGCCAGCCCTTTAATTGACTCTCTGCTCTATTTTATCATTTCAATCATAATGAACTTTTTATGAAAGAATCTGGTGGGTTTAGAACCTGTTAGCAGGATCACAGCTTGGAAGCCCTGCTACCCCCTCTACTCCCTGGTCTCTCTCACACTTCCAACCCCCCACTTATAAAAAACTGTCCCTGGAGTGAGGATCACTCAGTATGGAGACAGAATCATGATCAGGAGAGTGAACCATTTGATGTGGTTTGCATTTTACAGGAGGAGATATTGGTAAGGTGGAGATATTGGTAAAGTGGCTAGCAGAGTATGCAGGTTACTTTAGGGGCTGCTGGTGGATGAGGGAAGGGGGCACATGTCAACAGCTGACCTTTACACCAAACAAGAAGTGGTGTCCAAGGTGCTCTAGTGTTGGCTTCTGCCAGGGAGCAAGGGGGGACTGGCACTTATAACACCAGCCCCACAGCCTCACACTGTGGGCCGGCTTCTTCCCAACGCCCCATAGCAGACTGGGAGCCAGGCTGAAGAAAGAAGGCCCTTGCTCAGCCACATGTAGAAAGTTTAACCCTGATATTTGTGGTGTATTTGGAAGTGTCCAGAGCCATGGTCTGTGTGGTGTGTGTGTGTGTGTTTTGAGAGCAGAACAGTAAGGATATAGACTGTCCATATGTATAATTATAAAAGCTATCACACAGACACTGTTCTAAGTCAGTCACCTCATTAAATCTGCATGAGAACTATCTTCATGTTACAAATAGAAACCTGAGGCACAGAGTGGGCAATAACTTACCCAGAATCACACAGCTAGACAACAACACAGCCAGGATTTGAGCCCAGGCAACTGACCCAGGTATCTGTTCCCTTAATGACTCTACTATCTGCCTGACAAGATACTTGCACACCTCACAGATCTATACACATATCATCTCCCATGGTTCTTAGTATCCCTATAAGGCAAGCAGCCAGGGCAGATTCACCCCATTTTACAAACACAGAAATACAACTTCAGAGAGGTCATCCAATTTCCCCAGCCACACAATGAGTAGAAGCAGTGAGACTCAGAGCACACAGGCAGGGATTACTTAAATTGCCATTTCCTTGAGGGCTGTATGAGTCTATTCTTTCTATTCTACCACTTCTTTGACCCTCCATAAGTGTAAGTCCCTGTCTTCAGTCCATACAGAAGAAAGGGGATGTGGCTGGGTACCTTTTGGAGCACTGGGGAGCTTGGATCTGCAGTGGGACATCTTTGGCAGGATAATATGTAAGGGCACTACCTTGTGAGTATCCCATTAATATGCAAGTGAGGGCTTAGCCTGTGGGACACATGGAACAGAGTATGAGGACATGGGACCTGTGCCATTTGAGAGGCCCCATCTGTTAAGAGGACCATAGCTGATGCAGCTCGTCCATCAGAAATGCCTTTAACTAGAACCCCCTTACCTTGTCATAAAATGGGGTCACTGCTCCAGTGTCCCCTCCACAAAACCAAAATATCATGTATTCAGGAGTGTCACTCCCCAGTGTCAACCTAGCAGCCCTCGTTGCTAGAGACAGAACTGGCTGGGAAGCCTCGGAGAAGAGCCTGGCTCTGTGCTGGGTGCTACCCATAGCACATGCCCAGCACACACATGGGCACGAGTCAGAAGTGAATGGGACAGACTGGTGTCCACATGAAATATGTTAAGTCAACACAGGGGACCCAGATGGGTATTGACAAGATAAATTGCTCTGAATATAAGTGCTACTCTCACTTCCTCCTGTGGAGACTCTTCTATTCACGGCTTGTAAGGTGGAGGGATTGAGGGAAACCTACCGCATGGGTGAGAGTCAAGGAAAGGTGGGTGTTTGAGGGAAGAAAGTGGGGTATTCACATCTAATTGAATCTGTTTCTTGCCGCTGTCTTCACAGTGCAGATCTAGCCTGTACATGTGCATGAAAACAAGGGGATAAATAAATGGCCACACCAAGTTCCAGGGCAGCCTACAAGCTTGGGGAATGAATCGATGTTCTCCCCAGGCAGCTGTCCAGATGAAGTGTAATAGTTAATAAAGGCTGCTTGTGCACACACAGCTGGGGCCCACAAACAGAGCAAGCCAAAGCCAGCCGGGAGGCTTATCCTGTTCCCAAACAGCACTCCCCTCAGTGGCAATCACAGACTGATTAAACCAGACTTCTCCACAGCCGATACAATTGGGGGGTGCAGGAGGCTTGCACATTACCAGAGACTGCACAGAGCATGTCAAGAAATCTTTGATCTCTCTGATTTGCTTCCTTGGGCACAGGGTAGCAGTGGGGGGATAAGGGTAGGGGACAGACTCCAGAGGAAAGTAATTCATCAGACCATCAGCACTTGGGATAAGCCCCCACGGAAAGCACTCTCTCAAGCATTATAGCAAGAAAGATAGAGGAGGAGGCAAAACTGCTGCCGGTGGAGACCTGGCCAGCTACTAGCTGAAGAAGCCCACACACAGGATGGCTCAGGAAGGTGCTTAACATAAACAGCAACACCAGGACAGATCTTAGAAAACTAGAGGATAATTCAGAAATCATTGATATTGGGCTTTAGAATATATTGATTTTCCTCCCAGAAGATTTACCTACCTAATTCCTCTTGGCTTAAGCAAGTAATAAAAATGTGTTTGCCTTTCTTGATCACACTTAGACTGGCAGCAAGGGGCAGGGAGGCTCCAAATCCTGGTGGCTGGCTGGAGGAGAGTACTTTGGGTTTGCGACTTGTCTGCAGAGAGCTGCAAAAACAGGCAATGAAAACTGCCTGGCAGATGAACAGCGGTCTCAAGAGACTAGACCCAGGTAGGTTGTCTGGGGAGGCTTCCTGGAGGAGTTTCCTCCTAACTTTGGAAACAAGTACAGAAACTTACAACCCACCCAAATTCTTCTCCTTCCACTTCCTACCTCCAGATGAAGGTAAACAAAGAACATTTGTCTCCTTAACTGGCAAAAAAGCCTACCCATTCTGCATGGATGATTGCCCTTCAGTTTGTTGTATCACGCTTCAGGTCTTTGAATAATTCAGCAAGTCTGCCAGGCCCATAGTGATGCTCATTGTAAGGGCTACAGGAGCAGCATCCGGCAGCACCCTGAATGATAAAGATGTGTCCTGTGTAAGAGAAGTCCCTTTGACAACCAGAGCAGAACATGTGCATCCATGTGAGTTGTCCACTCCTGGGATCAGCCTGGATGCTGTGGTTTTGTTCTGAAGTTGCTGCAGTTGCTTCTCCAGGAGCTAGTCCATGCACATGTTGAATTTCCTGAGGATGGAAAATCCTCATTCTCAGAACATTTTTTCTTCCAACTTTGCCAGAAGAAGGGCGTTGATTTGTAAGGTGTCTCCATGAACCTCTGTGTTAATGGATAAGCCATGTGTTTGGGGTGATGGGGAAAATGAACATTTGGAAATCTAGTAAGTGCCCCTAAGGGAAAAGCTACTGGCAAAGCCTCAGTGATATTGCTATTGTACCGCAAACTATATAACAAGGACTGCCTGCCTCTTCCCCTAAAGGGCACTGGGCCAGGAGGCAGGAAGCCAGGAGTCACCCCCTGCATCTCTTGGTCAAGGCCCTCAGCCTCTGGGAGCCCGGGTTTCCCCATCTCCAAATTGAAAGCATCAGACTGGGTATTCCCTACATTTTCTTTTGACTTTAAAGACTTGCAGTGCTGTGAGATACCCTCACCTCTGTGCCTTTCTCTCTGACTTTCTAGTACTGTGGCCACAGGGCTTCTATTTTAATTTCCTTTTATGTTCCAGGATCTGAGCATTGCTTTTGACTGACTGTGGGTGTAATAGAATTTGTACTTTCTCAGAATTTAATTACCAGCAGTAAACGATCAATCAATCCATTGATTAACTATGTATTGATTCCCCCTGACTTGTCTCCGAGACAGTGAGCCTGCATTTGGAACACAATCCTTTGGTAATTGGCTTATCCTGCCAGGCGCACAGTCTCTGTTAAAAGGCATTTGGGTCTTAGTAAATGGCTTTTTATCTAAGTATTTATTTCTAAAATCCCAGGGCTGCTGCTGGGAGACATTTAACATGTGCACTGGGCTTGGCAGGTAAACCCTGAGAGGTAAACAAGACTCCACGTGGCCACCTGACATACAGTGCAAGAGATTCAGGCCCTTAAACTAGAGGTCCCAGGATAAGTCATTTCACCTCAGTGCACCTCTGGTAGCCGCTCTGTAAAAAGAGGGTATGGGCCTCTGTGATTTCTAAGGGCTCAGATTCTTACCTCTGATTCTAACTCTCTGGTTCACAGTCTAGCTTAAAGAGGTGGGAATTTGCATATCAAACACTGCTGTAGGCTCAGGTTGCCCAGGTGCTTCCCTCTCAGGGGAGATGTGGAAGGGCTGGTGCTTTGAAGTGTTAGCATTAAGTGCATTCCCTATGCTAGGCACAGGCCACAGGGAACTGGCCTTGCGGTTTCCAAATGTGCACCACTTGGCAGGTGCAGCCTGCTCTCAGTTATCCATGTGGATAGGAGCACGGAGAAAAGAATCCCAGTCTGACTTCCTTGGCCACCCAGGCCTCTGGACTTCTTCCCTTCTGTCAAGTTATTGAGTGTCCAGGAAGGCAGATTTATTTTACTGTCAACGTCAGCAAAATGACATTAGGAGACAGGTCTGTGCTTTTCTTCCCTATGCCTCTACAAAACCTTAATGGATTCTAAAGTCAAGAAGAAAGGATCTTTGGAATATCTGTTGGTTTTCAACATCAGAGTAGGACATAATAATAACTATAACACACTGGAAGTAGGAACAAAATGTCACCCAAACACAGAGTTGTGAAGCTTTTGTCCTGTCCCGGGGAGTGTGCACATGCCCCAAGAAGCAGTTGCCACATCTCCCTGGAGGGGCACAGTGGCCTCTGACGGAAGCCTCAGGAAGTCCCTCTGGTCCCCTCCAGACTCTCTGCAGCCAGAACCTCCTTGTGCAGTTCAAATCTGAGCCTGTCACTCCCTTGTTTAAAAACTTTTGTTCAAGGGGTCTCCAGGCTCCAGAATCAAGTCCCAGCTCCCTGCCATGACAGACAGGGCCTGTCTTCACTCAGCTGAGGTGCCTCCTGCCCACTTACCTTTCCTCACTGCACTCAGCAGGTATTCAGTATCTACTGAATAAATTAATGAATAAATTAATGAATAGGTGGGTGTGGTTTTGAATAATAAGAAGTTGAGGTACATAGAACATAATTAAAATTATGGGAAGTTGACTTTTAATTTTTTTCCTTTCCCTCCTGAAGGCTGGCAAAGGTCCCTGAGGACTAGAAACCAGAAATGCTCCCTCCTTTAAAGAGAGTCCGTAACAGACTTGGCCAGGCAATCAGACTGAGCTTGACATTTCCAGTGTTAAATCCAAAGGACCCTGTGGTCTGGCCCTTGCCACTCTCTGCCCCCATCTCATGCCACGGCCCCCTTGCTCATTGAGCTAAAACCACACCGATCTCCTAGTCTCTTAGACAAACCAGGAACCTTTATAGACACAAGCATCCCCTGTCCCTGAGCCTTTGCATGTGCTATTCTTTCTGCCTGGAAAGCTGTTCCCCACACACTTCACATCTGGCTCCATCTCATCCTTCAGGTCCCAATGTAAATGTTATCTTCCTCAGTAAATGTCCTTTTCTGACTTATCTAGAGTAGCCCTGTCCACTGTTGTCCATCTCAGTCTCTCACTGGTTATGCTCTAACACTCCCTCCTTTGCTGCTATGGTTTTTATCTGATGTGCCTGACGAGGCTAAAGCCCCATTTGCACTAGGACCATGTGTCTGTTGGCCTATCTTGGGCACTAGTGTTTCCCCAGGGCCCAGAACAGTGCTTGACACTAAAAAGGTCCTTTAAATAGTTGTTGAATGAACAAATGAGCCAACATAGAAGGCTCGGACTGGGAGAAACCATGTCAGTCTGGGCCTGCCTCCATCTCCCATAGTCACTCAGCTCACACAGATGGGGACCTTAAACGTCTCACAGGGCTAGATGACACAGCCAGCCACAGGAGGCAGAGCTTTCTCAGAGCCAGCCTGAGGGCCCTGCCCCAGCCATCTGCCCACCCTGGTGACTGCCTAGGCCTATGTTGCCAGGTCTCTTGAAGCTGCCCATCAGTGGAGGGCTTGTCTTTGAGGGCTGCTCTCCACAGCAGGGAGCCCTTTGGCTTTCTCCTTTTATGAAGAATTTTTCCTGCTGGACTGACTGTAATTGTTGGATTTGCATTTGGTATACCTGCAGCAAGAGGCCCTGGGGACACCTAGGCCTTTGGAAATCAATAGGAATAAACAAATATATTCATGGGGGTGGGGGAAACCTGGAGAGGAGGGGCAGCTGGAAAAGAAGGAACAAAACTGATCAGAGTGCCAGGCAGAGGATCCGTCCCCCTCCGTGCTTCGCCTCCAACCATACTGACACCAAGCTCTGTGCCAAAGTACATCCCTTCTATCACGACAGTGAAACTGAGATTGTAATTTCAGGGCTAGTTTGAATGGGTTCATTTCTTTTTATTAACTCCAGCATTGGAGTTTTAGGCAAATTGGCTATCATTGGAGCTGCACTCCTCTCCTTTCCACTCCCCACGCTTGGAAGTGGCCAAAGCAACAGGAAGGAAATGGCACTGACTAGCAGAGGTGGCTGGTGTGAACCAGGTAGCCCTGCAGTCAGATGAAGTCAGAGCCAGAGCAAGGGAGGGAGGACAAATGTGCTCTGCCTGGAATCAGTGCTGCTCAGGAACTGGCCCAGGTGCCTTCCTGGGCGACCCTGCCAGTGTTCTACAATTAGAAAGGGACCTGGCCAGCCCCCCAGGTACCCACTGGGCTCTAGCATCATGAGGCAGGAAACAATCAATAGTAAATTGTGCTCTACAGTTTACAAGGTTGCACCAGACTCCCAAGATGGCAGCTGCTGGGGGTTGGGGGGCCTGCTGTGGCCTGAGCTGGTCCCATGGGATATGTAGACTGCAAGGCACCCTGCAGAGAAGTGTGAGGCATGAAATTACTCCCAAGGCCAGATATGTTCTTAGCCAACCTCTGTGGGCCTGTTTCCTCATCTGGATCATGAGTTCCCATGAAGACAGCTATCTTATTCAGCACTACGTTCCTTCTGCCAAACCCAGTAGATGATAGATAGATAGACAGATGATAGATAGATAGATAGATAGATAGATAGATAGACAGATAGATAGATAGATTTTATCCTCACTCAAGGATATTTCCATTGATATTAGAGAGAGAAGAAAGGAAAGAAAGAGAGAGAGAAATATCAATGTGAGAGTGAAACATCAATCGGTTGCCTCCTGTATGCGCCCTGACTGAACCTAGCTATGTACACTGACTGGGAATTAAACCGGCAACCTTTTGGTGTATGGGACAATGCTCCAACCAACTGAGCCACCGGCCAGAGCTAAAGATATTTTAAAAGGAATGAATAAATGAGAGAAAGAAAATACTGATAATAATAAGTACCTGCTAGGGTTGTCATAAGAATAAATTAGATAATATTAGCACATAATAAATGCCAATCGTATTTGGTTATCTTGTTCTCACAGTGGTTAACTTAGTTGCTCTAATGTCAGACACCTAGTGAGTAGTAGATCTTATGGTGCTGGGTCCCAGTATCCTTTCTTCTCTAGTGAAGGAATTATATAGATGAATACGATTTTGTGTGTTTGGACACAGGGTTGCTCTGAGACAGGAAGAAGAGCTGGAAAACACACAGGTAGGAAGCAGTGTCCCTCCTGCATTGAGAAGGATGACAGCAAAGGCAGAACAGGGTTCCGGGCCTGGGGTTCCTATGTCAATGAACACCCTGCAGCAGTTGTTGACAGACATTGCTCTGAATGTACCTACCAGACTCACAGCCAGGAAGGGATGTGGCAGCTGCTGGTTCAGCCAAGGTGAAGCCAGAATGAAGGGGAATGAGGAACCTCGCTGTCATAGGTCAGTGGACTGATTCTTCCAAAGACAGCTAGCAGCCTTCAAGAATGTCAAGTGTCCCTTACTGTGCTGTATGTTCTCATTAGCATGTACACCAGGCCTGTAGGAAATGAGTCTGCCAACCTGCAAGTACTCATAATGCTTGTCAACCAAAAATTTAACATCCGTTAGGGGCTAAGCAGTGTGTGAGGTACTTTTTTTAATTGAGGTAAAAGTCCCTTAAAGTACTAGGTACTTTTTATACATGACCTTAGGGCTCCAAAACAGCAATCCAAGGTGGGTATGGGTATACCTATTTCTGTTGAAGTGGAAACTGAGCCTCAGAGAGATTATGTCACTTGCCCCAAGTCACACAGCAAGATGTCATAAGAAGCACCGGAACATAGATTTGTCTGAATCCAAACAAAGTCTATGCCCTTTCTATCATACCACAAGTTGTAAATGTACGTATTTATATAAATTACAGAATGGATTAAAATGCCTGTTCATAAAGCCTGTCATCAGCCAGTGTTTCCTTGAACATCATTGTTGTAGAACTGGCTGTCAGCTTAGCACAGCCCCTCATGGACCCAGGCCTTTGGCTCCCTGTGAGTCTCAGCTTGCAGCCCCTTAAGCTGTTGGCCTAGAGAAGCTACCGTTCCTCTCCATAGCCTAAGTCTTGGTTCCCTCCTTTTGTCCCTCCCCTCTCCCTGCATCCTGGAGCTATACTCTCTCTTCCCAGCCCCTGCCCCTCTGTCCTACAGTCTCTTCCTGGCTGCTGTGAGCCACAGAGTTTTCCAGGGTGCACTGTTGTGTATCTAATGTTTGGTGTTTACTGCCTCGCTGTACTTGTTACAGCTCAGTGAAAATACCCATGCTTTTTGGAAGGGCAGGGGAGGAATAAATGTTTTAGTCATGCAATAAATAATGGAGTTGGGAAAGATATTGAGAAAGTGGTGCTATGGGTTTTGCCAGGAGGTATGTTTTCCTTCTTTCTTTCTTCCTTCTTTTTTTTTTTAACCTTCCTCCCCAGTCCCTCTTTATTCAGTCCAGTACAGAACACCTCCCACCAGGGCTCAGAGAGAAACAGCTTTGTTCCAAGAGAAGGGGAAGATTAAACTGTTGAAACTAAGCAAATCAGTCCCTGTAGAAAAAGAGCAGAGGGGAGGGGACAGCCTGGTTGGGTTGGCCCTTGTTAGTGATTTGAGGACTGAAAGAGAGAAAACCTTCTGGAAGAGACTGGATTT
The DNA here is from genome assembly GCA_028533065.1 of Trachops cirrhosus. Classification (NCBI taxonomy): domain Eukaryota; kingdom Metazoa; phylum Chordata; class Mammalia; order Chiroptera; family Phyllostomidae; genus Trachops; species Trachops cirrhosus. The sequence continues at coordinate 76,459,783 of CM052543.1, read as the reverse complement.
TATTTGTTTTGAGAGGGAGTGGGAGAGGAACAGAAGCAGAAAGCACCATGGACAGGAAGAGCTCCCTGGAAAGGAGGACTGGGATGAGACTAGCCCCTTTGGTTCTCAGTCCAGCTGTGGAGATAGCTTCCAGTGGAGACTGGCTGGGTCCTGTTTGCACAATTGGAACAAAAAGGCAAAGGAACTGATGGAGGACAGCCCCAAGGTGTGCGGTCTTGGCTGCCAGGTTGGACAGCCAAAAGCAGTGGAAAAAAGAAGCAGAGCCCAGATCATGATAAAGGCAGGAGTCAAAGTCTAAGCCCCTGTAGGACAGTGGGAGCAAGTAATGGAAAGGTAAGTGACAAGATCAGGATCATCAAGAAGCTGGGCAAACTCTCAGGACTGAGTCTGTGAGGTGACAAGGGTATGGGAGGCCAGCTTTTAGTGCTATCAAATGTATTATTTGGGAATGGGTCTTAGAATGAAAGACACCTTATTTTTTTCCACCTGCTCTGGGCCTCAGTCTCCTGAGGTTTACCCAGATGAGACAGAGGCCTCTTCCATCTCCGGGGCAAGTGGATATGGAAAGTCAAGGGCACCGCTGATGGGCCTGATATCAGGGAACCAGATGGACCCTTGGCTTTTTATTTGTAGGCCCGCATTTCCTACAGTGCAGCCTGGCAAGTCTGGATATAGGAATCATCTGGAGCTGAATTTAAAATGCAGATTTCTTGTCCCTATTCCAAACCTACTGAATCTGAATCTTGGGTGAGGCACAGAAATCTGCATTTTAAAGAAGCACTCTGGGTGACTCCTAGTTATATGAATAACCACTACAAGGAGCTACAGTTTTTACCTATGGTTGGAAAAAGGTTTCCTGGACAAGGTCTCTACCACCTCCTTGAAAGCTGATTTCCCTGTGTAATTTAATATTACCCACTTGACAATCTAAAAGCATTGATTTAACACCTGTGGTGAGCAAGGTGTATACCAGGGGCTATTGCCTGGAGTCACAGACACAGAGAATCTTAGGGTGGAGGGGACCTCAGAGCCCACCTGGCACCCAGAGAGAGAGCCCCTTTTATGGCTTCCTTGATGATTGGTCATCCATTAACTCACTATCCTGTGAGGTGTCCAAGTCCATGGGTGGCTGGCTCATAGGTCTAGATTCAGCCTCCAGGCACATGGGCCAAGCCTCCCATCTTATACATGACAGCCCTTCAGATTTTGAAGCCAGCTGTTATGTTCCCTTAAAGTCTCTTTTCCAAACTAGAAACTACCACTTCCATGGAAGAAAAGGTTTGTTCAGACTTCTCACCTTTCTGCTTTCCATTCTCTGGGTACTTGGGTTTGTGACTGTCATCCTTAAACAGTGGCACCTTACTCCTAGAAGTAGGTTGACCAACAGAAGGGGGGCTGAGACACACCTTCTCCCCCTTTTCTGGATACAGACCACCCTTTGCCTTGGAAAGTGGCTTTTAGAGGAGGGAGGCTGGTTCCCCTTATAACAGGCTTTGAGCATAAAAGGACTTCTGAGAAAGGCAAGAACAAGTGCATACAGGCCACTCTAAGCCTTCCCTGCTCCCAGTGCTGAGGTCTCACTGACTCTCAAGGAACCATTTGCCTGGCTTCAGCCAGCAGGTGGATCTCAACCCTCGAGATGTTGGAAGGCGCTAACTCTCTGGTTTACCTCCTATTCCTCTTCTTCATAGGCCCAGTCTCCATGACTCCATTAGTCACCAACTGACATTCTCAGCCCTTCCCCTCCACTGAGGCAGTGCCCGGAAACAGATACTCATTAGCAGGGAAGGGGGAAAGGGAGAAAAGTACATTTTGATTTTTTTAAAAAAAAGCCAAAGAGGAGACCATGCCCTGATCATCCTCTGTCACCTTGGCCTTAAGGAGAGGATGCAGGAAAGACATAGGAAGACCAGGTGGCAGGCGAGGAAAATTATGTGAGCAGTGGCATTTGGGACTGATTTGAGGGGAGAGAGTCTGGGGCTGGGAGCCTTCATTATAATAATTGTATCCTTCCCCCTGTAGTTACAACCTTGCAAAATATAACTTGATGTTTGTAATGAGTCATAATTAGACAATCACCAAAAGTTGTGGTGAGTAGAATGAATGCAAAACCCAGCGAGCAATAGCACTCACTGTTAGTGCATGCCTGCTGTGTTCTTACTTTCCTCCTCCCTGTTGATGGAAGCCCAGGGGAATGCCTTCCATTGCCATGTCCTCCTCCGTGGCTGCTTCGTGACTACGTGGCCAGGGCCTATGGTCCTCTGAGGTACTGTTCTCCTCTCTGGCCTCCAGCCCTGGGATTCCCTCCTGCCATTTGGGTCAAGCCCTGGGATCATCAGCCCTGAGAAAGTGGAACATGACTCTAGGATTCTAGGTCCCAAGGAGGAGAGTCCAAGGGCCTGGCCCCTGTAGCACCCCTCATCCCTGGCCAGGTGGCAGGACTGGTGCCCAAGATAGCATAGTTAGAAAGTAACTGATAATGAAACACACTAGCTCTTCTGCACAATTTGCCTAGAAGTACAATCCCTAATTCAAAGGGACTCCTAATGATAGAATTGTGTATAAAATATATATATAAAGTGTATATAATGAGATGGGAAGATATTTAGGTGCAAGGGGTCTTTCTCAAAATTAAGCCACAAAACTGCTTCTAGATACAGCTCACTAGAGTACACCCATCTCCTCTTGCACCGTGTGTTCCATGTGCATGAGGGGCCCTAATAGAATCCCTCACTGGCAACATATACAGGCACCTGTGTAATGCCAACGATGATGAACAGTGCCCTAACCTCTTTCACCAGCTGGGCCCCAGGGTGGAGCAAGTTTGAAGTTTACAACGTTTGCATTTTAATTAAGATCCTTTCTGGACTCTCCAGAGTTTCTATGAATCTGTTAGTTCCTGCTATCACCTCCCTTTAATGGCAAAGTCATTTCAGAGGATGGAATCTATCCTAAGGCTTTGCTGCTGCAGCGTATCAAATGAGTCCTCATAGAGACTCAACAAGCAGGAAAGGAACTCAGATTATAGGAGTCATCCTGCTAGATGAGGAAACTTAGGCCCAAAGGGAAAAGTCATTTGTCTTGGTCCACATGGACTATGGCAGACCTGGGCCCTCAGTTCAGGTCAGGCTCTTCATCAGTGTTTTAACATTAGACCACGATACCAACTCCTTCCAAAACAGAGGAATTGGGTAGGGCCGGGCTCTTGGTGGTTTCAGTCTTCTGTTCCTGACTTCTGACCTCCTTCCATGGCACTGGGGTCCTGGGAAGGGACTTGGAGAACCTGCTTAGGTAGTTGGGCCATTTCTGTAGCCTGTGTCAGAAAGGAGAAATAGAGGGAGAGGGTGAGAAACAGGGAAGGATGAGAGGAAAAAAGAGAGAAGTGGCTCTGGCATTCCCAATAAGAATGGGGTGTGGGGCAGCAGATGAGGTTCCTGACACTTGAGGCAGCTTTTGAGCTGAGATGCTGTGGCCAGATCAGTCCTGAACGACCTCACAGAGCCAGGCCTTCACTGCCTCCCCAGAGGGTGCTTAGGGAAAATAACAAGGTCCACAGACTGGTGCCTTCGGACCTCAGAGAGGCCTGCGGTTAACAGTGAAAATGTCTTGGCCAGGGACTAGATCAGCCAAGGTGTTTTGGAAGACAGCCTCCTTCCACTAAAGAGGCAAGAAACCAGATTTCTGGTGTCAACTTCTCCATTAACTAAGTATCCTTGATCAAAGCCCCTAACCTCTGTGGCCATGGTTTCTTATTGCTAAATGAGAACGTCATTATTGGCTTTATACTCTGTGGCCAGGCTTATATTAGATACATGTGAAAGTTCCCCATAAACCAGAAAGCCCCATAATAATATCTAAGTGCTAGGTGCAATGGTCATTGCCTGGGAGCCTCTCCTGTTAATATTTACCTCTTATGGCAAGGAACAACATTTAGGCACGGAGAGAAAACTCTTCCTGTGCCTAAAAACTCTTTCAAATTCTACCTTAATTCTCAACTGCTTACTCCAGGAACTCTGAAAGAGCAGCCGTGCTTACCCAGACTGGGAGGTGTAGGGGCCTATCACCTGAGTAGGCTGCCTGGAAGTCAGAAAGGAACCATGGGTCAGTGGAGGAGCAGGTACCTGTTTATATTCTGATCGGGGGTGGGGTGTCTGCAAGTCATAACTACACCCAGACCACAGATAGGAATAGATGGACTGGCTAGAGAAGCAAAAAGCCTGGTCTTTACCTGATGACCCAGGAATGCCCAGTTAGCTAAGTTGTGCTTAAACAACACAAGTAAAATGTGTCTGGAATTGAGGTGCTGGGGGGAAAGTGGAGGTTGTTTCATTGACACTTTTGTTTGTGGGGTTATTTGCAGCTAAGCAAACCAGTTTACCTAAGAAGGGTCTTCCACACTTGAAATGTGTTTGTTGTCATCATGACCTATTATTTGCTTTGCCTCTTCCTCTGGTTGAATAAATTGTCTAAGGGCCAGCTCTAGCTTTTGTCACTCTCTTCTGAGATTTTAACCCATCATTGGTTCAGGTCATTGCTGTGGATGGGCCCTTGGGTGGGATGTTAGCCTTTCATGAGCCCTGCCAGAAAGAATATGCTCTTCATAAAGATAACAGTCTGCCAGTGTCTACTGTAAGACCTCAGCCAAACTCAGATCTCACTCTGAAGAGACAGGTTTTAGTTCTTGCTCTGCCAGTAAACTGGCAATGTGACCTCGGGCAAGTCATAACTTTTCTGGGCTTCAGTTTGCCAAACTTTAAAATGAGAAAGTTGAATTTCATTGCCCTGAAGAAGTGTATCAGGAGCATCTCTTTGACATTAGAACATAAGATAGAGGCAGCACCCCATCACCTGGGCTTATACTGGCAAACCACTCAAGCTAAAACCATCTGATACTATGGATGAAGATGTAGCAGAAGCTCCAAAGACTAGGGCTGCAGAAGGGGCACCATGGTGACTCCTGTTTATCCTTAAATTTGGGTACTAACAGAGGCTTGCATTCCACTCTGTGCTTATTGTAAAGACAGCCTCCCAGATCCACAGGCCTGCTATGCCTTTGTTGTCAGTTAGCAGGCAGTTGCATTGTGGAAAGGCCATTGTTCTCAAGTTATGGGCTCATCGGGCCTCCATGACAGCAAGCATCCTGTGAGCAGGCCCTGCTCCGGCCCCACACTGGAAGGTGGCACTGGCAAGGAGCAGCTCTGGGCTTCTTGTGTGACACCAGTGCATGTTCTAAAGTTAATCACTCTTTGACAGTCCAGCAGCAGAACACCCCTTTCCAGAAGGCACTGAAGAGTCTAGGCTTTTCTTGTGGAAGAAGAACATGGCAGAATATTTATTGATCACAGACCTAGAATCTCAGGGTTAAAAGGGGGCCTTAAAAGGTCACTAATTTACCTCTTTCTTAATGCTAATATCTCCCTCTGTAATCCAGCTGCCTTTTTAAAAAGACTTTTATTTATTTCTTTTTAGAGAGAGGGGACAGGAGGGAAAAAGAGAGAAACATCAATGAGAGAGATCAGTTACCTCTCACACACCCCCATCCAGGGACCAGGCCGCAACCCAAGCATGAATCCTGACCAGGAATCGAACCAGCGACCTTTTGGTTTACAGGGCGATGCCCAACCCACTGAGCCATGTCAGCCAGGGCCAACTGCCATTTATAATGTGCATCCTACCAGCTTCCCAAAAAGAGTTGGGATTGTTGAGGTTACAAATAAAGTTGGAAAAGGAGATCCCATAGAAATAAAAGGATGGGCTGAGGAGGAGATAGTTTTGCCAAGGACCTAGGTTTGGATGGTTACTGACACTGAACATTAAACTCAACTCTGACCTTTTCTGGCAGCAAAGGTATAAACGGAAATATGACTGTTATATGGGTGTCTGACAAAAGGACTCGTGGCAGGAGAGACACTCTTTTCTCTAGTACTAATTTTAAATCAGGTCACATCCATCCACTGGCCAGGGAAGGTGACCCTGGCAGTTAGGAGTTTCTGTTTCCCTTTTCTTACTTTGACACTCTTGTGTTCCAAGAGAGTCTATACAACTTCTCAAGGCTTTCTCAGATTGGTTCACTTTTCTGTTTCTTCTTTTAGGAGCCTACTGAGTTGTGTGTGGGCCTGAGGTCTTAGAGGAGAGAGGTCCCCTTTAGAAATTACAAGGGCTTTTGAGAATCTGGAAGGAAAGTGCTTGGCTTGGGCTGTGGAAGTTGATGGACAGGCAGGGCAGGGGCATCACCTGCAAGGATTGGCTCTCATGAAGTTCTGGAGCCCTGGGAGGCTGGCATGACATGTGATGTTTCTGTCACTGTGTGCCTTGCAGCCCACATAGACCCACCTTGTTTCTGGGAGGTTCTACCAGCCTCCAGTAGGTACTGTGAAGGGTTCTTATGTGGTATAACAGTTCATCTCTTCTTTATTTTTCTTCTCTTAGAACAATGGGTACATTTGTACTTCTCCATTTAATTAGTCAATGGCTATCAGATGGTCTCACACTGGCATCTCCTGGAAAGTTTCCAGTTCCTTAGGGTAGCCTGGGGGCATTTGAGGACCATGTATGTGTCCCTACCACTGTGAGGCACTGTGCTGGACAGGGTCTAAGGCCTTCCATGTGTGTTCTTCAGAGAGTGTGTAGTGTCACAATTAAGACCACAGACTCTAGAGTCAGACTACATAAGGTTGAAATCCCAGCACTACCAATAACTTGGTTTTGTGTCCTGGGGCACACTTCTTAACCCTTCTGAACCTCAATTTTTTCACCTACAAAAGAGGAATAGTAGTAATATCTATGTTACTAGGTAGTTGAGAAAGACAAATGTAAATAGATAGATAGACAGACAGAAATATTTAGACAGACGTTTAGAACAATTGTCCCTGGTACATATGAAATGTTACATCAGCCTTTACTGAGAATATCTCAGTGGTGTAGACATTATAGTTCCATTTTACAGATGATGAAACTGAGGCTCAGAAAGTAAGTTCTTTGTCAAAGACTATAACACTGTTCGGTGGTGGAGCTCAAATTGGGATCTGGTTCTGCCTTACTCTAGACCCTGACCCCCAGTGTGAGCAGTCACCCCCTTGTTCCACCCTCTGAGATGGTGGGTGGACCCTTTCCTGTGTCACAGTCATGCTGCACACTGCCAGCTCTGCACCAGAGCACTGACCAGGAGCCACTTGTCATGGCATGCGGCAAGGCAAGGCAGTCTCAGAAGCTGTGACACAGGGAACTGAGGGGTAGTGCTAAGGCCAGGTTCCTCCTATACCCAGGTTTGCCTTTCAGCCTAAACCCTTCAAAATATGCCTCCTTTCTCCAGCATCTCACAGGGGGTGGGGAAGTTGCTAAGACTGACTTCCACAGAGCAATGGTTTTCAGGGCACCTGGGTGCTCTGGGGCTCTCTGGCTCCTGGCAGAAGAGGCATGGATTAGATTTTTCCTCCAATTTTGCATTAGACAGACCCAGTTTAAAATTCTACCTCTACTGTTTATTAGTTGTGTGACCTTGGGCAATATACTGAACCTCTCTGAGCTTCACTTTCCTTGTCTACAAAATAATATGTACCTCATAGTGCTATTGTAAGTACTGAATCATAATACTGTAAAGTCTGTGTCCATAATAAAAAGGAAGCTATTTATTATTGTTGTTTTTTTCTGCAGTATGATTATTATTATTATTATATTCTGCTGCCCCAAGAATTCAAAGCCTTGAAATAGCCAGCCTTCTTCTGCCTGTACCCACCCATATCCTGAATGTGGGCACACCCAGATCCCATAATGCACAGGACTCAGCTGGTGCGCGCAGGTACAGGTCCCCCTGCACATGGACCCTCGTATCAAGGTATGAAGACAGCAGCCTGGGACTTCAGGCCTGAGTGTGCACTGGAGCCTTGCCCAGGGGTGGCTGCAAGGTTCATGACCATGGTTCAGCCTTGGGCTGTGCACTTAGGGTTTGGAAAGGGGAATGTGCTGGCAGCTGCCACAACACCTGGACACATGGCATGGGGGTTGGGAGGAAAATGTAGGAGGAGGGTTTTCTGTCTTGAGGAGGTTGCTGTATCTAATTCCATATTTTACATCCTGGGATAGAGTTGAGGAGAAACGCTATTCCAGGTGGACCTGCCAGGGCACCCAAGTAAAGCTTTGCCTTCCCTTCTCGCTGTTTCTCTGTTGTCTCAGCATTCTCTCTGCCACAGAGAGACATTTGGGAATGGGGGTGGGGGCACATATACCTGGTCAGGCACAGGACCATCCTAGCTGTGTTCTTGATGGATCTCTAAGGTTCCCTGCAACTTCACATTTTGTGGGGCTGAGAGCATGTAACTCAACAACACTGCAGCTTCCCAGAGCAGTGACATCTCAACAGTAAGTCTTGCCCATTGAAATGCCTCTGCTCCTATTCCACTTGCCAAATACCTTCCAGCCCCTCTGTCTTCCCAGTGCTCCTTAAAAGCAGGCATTATTAGTCTCTCCCTGTGGATGGGCCACAGACTCAGAGAAGAAAGTGGCTTGTCCAGGTACACAGAGCACACTGGGGGTGTATCCAGATGTCACTTACATCTCCCAATGCCAGTTCATTGTTCTCTTTTTTATTTTTTTATGACAGGTTTATTGAGATATAATTCACATACCTCACACCTCATCCATTTAAAATGTGCAATTCAGAGGTTTTTGGTCCATTTGCTGATAGGCTCAACCATCACTGCAATTTTAGAACATTTTTACCACCTCAGAAAGAAACCCTTACCCTTTACGTAGCACCCCTAGTTACCCCCCAAACTTCCCCCAGCCCTAACAACCATCAATCTGCTTTCCATCTCCATAGGTTTGTCTATTTTGGACATTTCATATAAATGGAATTCTGTAGTATGTGATCTTTTGTGTCCTTTCACTTGGCGTAATGTTTTTGGCACTCATCCATGTTGTAGCATGGATCAGTACTTCATTCCTTTTTATTGCTGAATAATATTCCATTGTAGGGTACAGCACATTTTATTTACCCATTCATCAATTAATAGATATTTGGGTTGTTTCCACATTTTGGCTATTATGAGTAATGCTGCTATAAACATTCATGTACAAGTTTTTATGTGGACATATGTTTTTACTTCTCTTGGATATATACCTAGGAATGGAATTGCTTGGTCATAAGGTAATTCTATGTTTAACCATTTGAGGAACCGCCAAACTGTTTGCCAAAGACTCTGTACCATTTTACATTCCCACCAGCAGTGTGTGAGGGTTCGTTTCTCCACATTCTCAACAACATTGATACTGTGTTAAATCCTCACCTAGCTTAGGAGCAAGCTAAGGGATTTATGAGGAGGTAGGGATGAATGGGACAAGGCAGATTTAGGTTAAATAACAGGTGAGTGAGTGGGGGAAGAGGAGTTAGAAATCCCCTCTACAGAGCCCAGTGTCTAGTCTTCCAGGGGTCATCCTGGTATCAGGCTTGACCAAAGATCTGTGCTTGCCTCCACTGGAGACTATCTGAAGTGCTGAAGCCAGGATATTGGGTCCACTTAGTGGCTGGGGGGAAAATCACAAGGAAGGCAAGTGTAGCTTTGTGTGCAGCTGACAGTGACTGTGGGATCACAAGTTGTATGTGCATGCCAACCACTTCCTTCCCAGACAGGCCTGGCTGGGCCCCTGAGTGCCCAAGTGGAAGGGGAAAGCCCTTCTGTGGTTCAGGTAACTCACACTTCTCAAGAATGCCAGGGAGCTTGCTGGTTGTCCCAAGCAGTGCAGGGGCAGGGGTGGCATGGGGGTGGGGGGGTTGATGGTGTGGACCAATTTTACTCACATCTCCTCTCATCACCATTTATATGCCAGGGTCATAGCTCATTTCCCCAAACTTAAGCAAAAATGGATATTGAACTCTGAAGAACCTAGGAATAGGCTAACCATGGGGACAGAAATGGAAACCACACTGCATTGAGAAAGAGGAAGAGTATCATGGCAGGAGGAGCTGACCCTGAGCTCTCTGTGCCTGTGAGAAGACCATGTGGGCTGGTCATTAACTTCAGTGGAGGCTCAGGAGATAGTAATGAGAAAGCAGCTTGCCTCCCCCAGCCCTGCCCAGCACATATGGTTATAAACATGACTTGGTATTTTGTCACTAGTCCCTGTCATTTGTCTGCTAATCCAGATGCTCCCAAGGGACAAGCAAGAGTCCTGTGGCATTTTGAAACTGAGTGTGTAGGGTTCAGACTTCCATGGGTCACCATCTCTCCATCACCTTTCTACCCATCCTGGGTAAGACTAGAGCTATGTATGGATGCCTTGAGTGTGAGCATCTTACCTTTAAATGGAAGCATATGGGAGCCAGAGGGGACATTACAGGCTTCTTCACTCATCCCCTCAGTCACACATGGGGAGAGGACAGCTGGGGAGGACACAGCAGCAGTGGGACAGGAGCCCGAGAGGAGTGAGCAAGTGTCGCCTGCTCTATCTCTTGGTTTTTCCAGTGCACAGCTGCCTTCCCTGGCCTTGGGGTGGCAACCTCATAGCAGCCTGGTCACCTTTCCACAGCCCAGGTGACCTCAACTAATTGAGAGGAATACCTGGGGACTAGAATAGGCAACACCCTTGGGACTAATTTCACCCATGCTATGTCTCCAAAAGGAGACACTGCAGAGGCTAAGGGGCAGTGTTGAAGTTGGGACCTCCCCTGCTGGGAGGTCTCCCAAGGCTACTGGATCTACACACCTGGACCAAGGCTTAGAACTCTGATGAGGAAAGTGCTACAAGGAGGAGCCCTGGCCGAAAACAGCAGGCCTTGCTGGTTTAGAGGAAGCACTGGCTCTGAACGCAGAGAGAGGTGTGCCTGGGTGAGCAGATGAGCTTCCATTCATGGACCACAGATGATGGTCCCACATTACTTATGGCGCAGGCAGTGGCACCTTGCTCTCTCTCTCTGGGCTGCTGGAAGGGATGCTGAGTGTGACTACAAAACCACATGATGTTACAAAAACACTTTGAAACTCTGAAGGACAACAATTTTGTTTAACATTTTCAACTACAGTTCACATTCAATATTATTCTGTATTAGTTTCAGGTGTATAGCTGAGTGGTTAGACAATCATACTTTACAAAGAGATCCCCTCGATATTTCCAGTACCCACCTGGCACCATACATAGTTATTACTTTATTATTGACTATATTCCCTATGCTGTATTTCACATTCCTATGACTCTTGTGCAACTGCTAATTTGTACTTCTTAATCCCTTCACCTCTGTCACCCCAACCACCCTCCTATGTGGCAACCATCAGTCTGTTCTCTGTATCTATGAGTCTGTTTCAGTTTTTTTTTTTTTTTGCTTATTTTGTTCTTTAGTTTCCACATATAAGTGAAATCATGTGGTATTTTTCTTTTCTCTGACTGTCGTATTTCACTTAGCATAATCTAAGTCCATCTGTGCTATCAGCAAGGGTAAGATTTCCTTCTTTTCTATGGCCAAGTGATATTCCATTGTATGTGTGCACCACAGTTTTTAATGCACTCACCAAAAGGCAACAGGTTTTTATGGATCTAATATTTTTTTCCTTTGCCAGATATGCAGCACAAGGCTCAGACAGCTGAGTGGAGTGTCAGCGAGCACTGGAGTAGAGAGGACAGGGGCCATGGGGCAGAAGTGCCACTGCTGCAGCTCCCACCAGGGTGGCCTCTACGGTCTCATTATCCATTTCTCTTCCTTGTCCATGCCTGGGCTGAGGCCAGGGCAATGGGACACTTGTCCAGCAGCTGTGAACAGAGCCAGCAGCTATAACAGATTATAAGAGCAAAGCACTCTGGATGGAGACTTTAGTCAAACTGTGGCCTTAGTCTGTGTCCTATGCTTGTGGGAAGTGGCCCACAAACCAGGCCATTTTTATATGCCCCATGGTCAAGCATCCTCCACCATTTGCCTACCCAGAAGAGACAGTCTTACTTTCTCCCTCACTGCTTAGACTTTCCTGGGGTCCATCTGGGCTCTTCTGAGAATGCACTCAGATCCTGGAACTGCGTGTTCCCTTTGGGCTTGAGCCCTAGACCATGGCCACAGTGGGAAGCTGGACAATTAGCTGCTGAGTCCTGAACAGCCCTCAGCCATCCCTGATAATCTTGCTCATCCTAGGAAGCCACCCATCTGAAACCCCAAGCCCACCACAAACACACTTTCAACAGGATGGTTCGGATGGGTTCTGGGGACAGCCTTTGATTCACGGCTCAGTGTCATGCCCTTCGTTCAAGTGTGTTCAGACTGTCAGGGTCGAGTGTGCTCTTTGGGCTTTTTACTCAATAGTCCTACAAAAGCTGAGAAGGTGGGTTCTTCAAGAGCTACAGCTGCTTCTCTCTCCAGCTCATTTGTTCATTCTTTCACTAGCATTTATTGAGCATCTTCTGAATCCCACAATTAGGCTCCATGAGCCTGCAAAACAGACACAGGTCCTGTCAAAGGCATCCACACTAGGCCAAGTAGTATTCCCAGGTTCTCCAGTCCAAGGACTCCCAACCTTGGCACCTGGCACCCGGCACCCAGAATCACCTGAGGGTGTTTGAAAGCAGATTCCTGGGTCCCACCCTGGAGGAGCAGACTCAGAAGGGCTTGGGAATCTGTGCTTCCTGAAAGTTCCCAGATGGAGCCAATGAGGAGCCATATCCAGAGACCACTAACGTATTAACAGTTCAGTCTCTTATTTCACAAATAAGGAGACTGAGGCCCAGCAAGGATCTATTAAGTTACCCAATTAGTGGTATGGCCAGGAACCAACCCCAAGTCAGTGCCACTTCCAGGATGCCCTGCCAACCACAGGGAGGACAGAGTGAATCAAACAAGGGGCTCTGATGAGGAACCATCTAGAAAGGGTTCTTAGGAGGCAGCATCTGGCAGGCTGTGTTTCAGACAGACAGATAGGGGACAGAGGACTTTGCAGGCTCTGGGAGCACTAAGGAAGCACTGGGCATCGTTTCTAGCCAGAGTGAACACTCAGAGTTTGATGTTGTCGCTAGTTGTTCTCCATCCACACCCGTTAAGGCTGAGCCTCTGAACTTTCCATTCCCCACCTTGGCCTGATTCTCGGGGGCAGACACTCACCTTTCCAGGGTCATCAAGCATTTGGTTTAGCAGAGATTTCACCCGCTGTCCCTGGAGGAGGCCACCTGGGAGTCTGGGACACCTGGGTTGCCCAAACTTGGAAGGAGCAAGAGGGGAAGTAGAGACATATATTGAGCAGCTACCAGGAGTGAGTCTGCATCAGGCCTCTGGCTATATGTTATTTCTGCCTCGCTCCACATAGCATGGAGCGAGGTATTGTCAGTGTCTCCACCTTGCAGAGAAAGTGAGTCATACCTGAGTCACTCTGTGACCTGGGATTAGGGCTGAGCTAGCCACAAACCCAGTGTCTGCCTAACCCCAGAGCCTCATCACTTCCCTCTCTAGAGCACAAGGCTTCCACCTTCCAGAGTCCTTCCTTCTCTTCTTTGCTCACACTTGATTTCTTCTGATACACAAAGACTTGAACTCAGTCCCTGAGTGATTTGAGGCAGGTGAACTGGATATAAGTAAGGCCTGCTTTCCTTTCAATTCTCTTCACAAAAAGCTTCTGTGCTCAGGAAACAGCTGCCCTCTTAACCTTCTCCTGCCCCTGCAGGAGGCCCAGAAGCACCCCTCACACCCCCCACTCCCATCCTTCCCCTAGGTTTCCAGAGTGGAAGTAATTCACCCCATGGACAAACAGCTGGTCCTCCTGCTTTCCAGGTCATTGCAGCTCCCCCCTGGCAAGAGGGTGGAGATAGGCACTGATGGTGCTGGGGGAGAGATGGGGTGAAGGGGGCTGGGGCTGGGGCCCTGGCTGGGCGCTTATGGTTGTGGGTTGGAAAGAACCTCCCTGCAGTGCTGAATGGCACCAGGTGGACAGCTCCTGGGCCACTGCACATGTATTAGTGCACCTCTCTGAGTTTGTGGATGTACTACTGGAAGCCCCAGTGGGCAGGCCATAGGGACCCTGCACTGCCATGGGGGACAGGAGGAGGTCTGAGCAGAGTTCTAATCAAAAAAGTCTCCTTTGGCCCCCTCTTCCTTTCTCCTGGACTCCCTCAGTCTTTCTCACTCCAGCCCCTCCACTTTATGATCTCTTTGCATTGCTCTCTCTCAGACTCCTGCTTCCTCTTTGCTTTCTACTGACCAGAATGATTCTTCTCATCTCACTGCTCTTTTTCCATTCCTTCTCTCTGTTCCTATTCCTACTCCCAGGTATCCTCCCTCTCCCCCTAACTCCCCCTCTCTCTTACTCTCTTTCTCCCCTTCTCTCCCCTCTATCCCCTTTCCCTCTCCCCTTCTTCCTCCCTCCTTCGTACTTTGATTTTACCTAAGCTTCTGCCTCTCTCTCAGCCATCAGCACCATGCTCATGACCCAGTGACCTAAAAGCCTGGTGTAGCACCTGTTTGCTTGCTCCCACCTTCTTTCTGTCCCTCTTCCTTGTGGCTCACACCTACATCTCTGGAGCCTTCAGCTGCCCTCTAACCCTGAGAAACTCCCTCCTGAAAAGGCCAGAGCAAGTGGTTGTCCCTTGAGCTGCTTGCTGTCTTTGTGGCCTGGCCCTTAAACTCTGGTTGCCAAGGGACTTGAGAGCCAAGTGAGCTGTCCGTACCTCCTGCAAGCAGGGAGTGAGCTGTCCGTACCTCCAGCCCAGATTATCTTGACATGGACCACCTGGCTCATTAGCCTGAGTCCATTCAGGTGTTTGCTAAGCACCTACTAGACACCCAGACCCTTCCTGGAAAAGCAGGAGGAGGGCAAAGGGACAGGGAGTGCTCAGTGTACTGTCATCCCCATCTCTGTGCCTTTGCTGAAGTCACTTAGACTCTCCTCTGGAGGTGACCTCTCCATTTCCAGCTGAGCAGGCTCAGGAGGAGGCATAGGGTTATGATACAGTGTAGAAAGTGCTAGGAAAGGGATATGTGAATTGCAAACCCACCTGTGTTATTGGCAAGTTACATGACATTGGGCAAGGTACATCACCCCTCTGGGTTTTGTTTTGCTTCCTAACACAAGAGATTGGACAGGATAACTTTGGGGAATCTGTATAGCCACAAAAATTTCAGGCAACTCTGTGGAAGTGAAACTCATCTCACTGAACGTCATATCTGAAATTTGACCTTTTCTGATTCATTTCTTTGTCTCTTAAGTGTTTTTTTTTTCTGTAGGAGAACTCCTAACTGCAAATATTCCTGGAATGGTTAATACCAGTGGTGTGCTGGCAAATGGTTAACAACCAGGTCCCAGAGAGAGCGGAGGCCCCGATTTGTAGTGTTTGCAGATTGATTTTCATAGTGTAAATACTCCTACCATGGCCAGCTTCGAGCTACCAACATGATATCACTGAACATGAAGTTGGGAAGAAGGCACAGCTGGCCCTCTGAACTGGTATTAGCTGCTCTAGCACACTTAGTTAACTATCTGCTAATGTCCTGACAGGTGTACACAGTAGATGCTAAATAAAAGTGATAAGTCAATAGCTGGGAGTGCAACCCACAAGAAGGGGACAAAGAAATGTACCAGGGTTGGGGTGGGGAGGAGAGGGAAAAGAGGAACTCTGGGCAGAACAGGGGCCCTGGCAGAGTCCACCCAAGGTTGGACTTCCCACCATTGCCTCCTTTCTCTTCTGGCTCCTCTTTCATCCTCAAACTTTCTGGGTGGAAGTCCATCTTGAAAACTTGGGAGAAAGCATTTTCCTGGGGCTCCACTTTCTCCAGAAGGTCTAGGGAATCTGTATGACTTCCCTCCCCTGCAATCAAACCAGACCACAGCCACCAAGACTGGTTTTCCAACAAAAAATGATCCATGGTCTGAGAAGTCATTTCCCCCCTGATCTTGAATGTATTTAAATGAATTTCCCAGGGTCTAAAAATTAAATACTGGTTATATACTTAATGAAATGCCTATATAGAAAAGAATAAAATTATTTTACATTTGAAAGGAGCTATAAAAATTCAGCTAACCATATAGCAGCTAATACCAAATAGAAAATAGAAAGCACTCAAGTTATTAGGATTTGTTAATCCTGGATAGTGGTACAGATGTTGGTTATATAATTCTTTATGTTCTTCTGTACATTTTAATATTTCATAATAAAAAAGAAAAAGAAATGACTCAAGAAATCAAGAAACTTGCTTCTCCTATTTTCGGTCCTAATCCTCCCTAGAATTTCTCTCCTCACCCCTTATTCTCAAGGAGGGACAATGTCAGCCTCAGTTGTCCTGGTCCTCAGATAAAGGGGCACTGAAGGGACACCAGGCAAGCAAAACCCTTTGTCTCTCTAAGACTGAATGTCCCCACCCATTATATGGGAGAAGAGCATTTCTAGGGTCTCTGAGGTCCTTAGAGGTCCTTCAGGGCTGCATCCGGCTGTCCCCAGACCTTCCCAGGGCCAGGAGAGCCCTGCAGGCTTCTGTGGAAGATGTTTCTCTGCCATGCCCCAACAAGAGCCACCATGTGGAGGGCTCTGTCTTGATCTGTGTCCCTGGCTGGCAGCCCTAGGCTTGACTGAGCCAGATGGCCTATGTTGGGGGAAGCATGGTCCCCATACTTGGGCTCTCAGTCCCCATCTGCAACTCTGAGGCAGCCCCATGGGAACTGGGACACAGTGTGGGGGTATTTGCTTGTCAGTGCACTGTTGGAGGTGTGGCCTGCTAGGTGGGCCCTGTCCTTGGCCAGCCAGCCTGATTAATATCTTGTGGTCACCCCACCATGATCCCCACTGACTGTTTGGAGGTGTACCTCACTGCCCTAGAGCCAGGATGCCCCTTCAGCTCTGTAGAGAAACATCTGTAGAGGGGTCTCTGCCATGGAGGTTGAGATGCAGGCTGCGTGGATTCTCTGTGACAGCTACAAATAGGCTCTTGAGCGTATTTAATAAACCCCAGGAAGGAGTTGTGGCCACCTCGCCTCTGCTGGGGAAAGTGATAGATGCCTTCAGGGGGGCGAGGACAGAAAACTTTCTAAATGGACGCAGTGTAGGGAAGGAGAGCAGTCTGGAGGCAGTTTGGGGGCACCAGCACATCAGCATGAATGTGCGTGGGAGCACGGGCATCCTGCTGCCCCACCTGGAGCTGGAAGCCCCTCAGAGCAGTTAGAACACACGCCTGCATGGACCTAGCCCTGACCTTGGCTCTCGACAAGTGAGCACTGTCTGGGAAACCAGCAGGCCCTGAACAATCTCTTCTCCACTTGGGCCTTTGTTCCCGGGCTTTCAGATGAGGGTTGAAGTGGACAGCCTCTGCCACTTTCAGATTCTAAAGCACTCCCTTGTTTCCTGGGAGGCTTTGCATCTTACCTGGAAACTTGCAAGACTTGGGAGGTATGCCAAGTGTTTCTCTTGGTAGAAGAAGAAGATGCAAGTCCAGGGGTCAGACAGACCTGAGTGACCATGGTCCCCAGCGAGGCTCCTGTGAGGAGTTGTGACCCAGAGGAGGAAAGAAAGCCCTTGGGGTGGGAAGTGAAGGAACCAGGCAGGTGTCCAGCCAGCCGCTTCTCAGTGTTAGTTCCACAGCTCAGGGGAGCCTCCCCAGCCCCCCCACCCACCTAGACAGGCTCGTACATAACATTTCACTTGGTCACCTGCCCACCTTCTGTCTGTGGGTGGGTCTCACTACTTTTCAAACCTCTTTCCTCACCTGAAGAATGCAAATAAGCACCCCACAGGGCGATGGCATGTGAAGCCACTCTGAGCCTGGTGGCAGGAGATCAATGTAAGCCTGACAGGGTATGTGAATTATCACCCAGGTGTTGTTTCCATGGAGTGGGACGCTCAAGGTTGGTGCCTGAGGCTTCAGCCAAGCTGTCCAACTCACCTAGACAGAACTACCCAGCTGGACTGAGTAGATCAGTCTTTAAAAAGCAATTCAACAGCTCTCCTTGGGTGAATGAAAGGCATACAAAGAGGAATCCTCCATCCCCTGGAAAATTTGAATAAAGGGTAAATTTTCAGAATTCTTCAAGGGATCAGCCTCATGGGAGGGGTTGAATTTCTCAACACCAACCTCCAAAGTAGGAATGCAGAACAAAAGACAGAAATATTTGTTGGAGGAGGTGGTGGTGTGCCCCCACCCTATACACACACAAACACACGATCCTGTATACATAAGTCACTTTGTTCTTCTTTAATTATGCATCATAGCCTGACATCCATGAATTGACCCAAATCCTTTCAGAAGTTATTTATACCTCATATTTTCAGCTGGGTCCACCTCCTGGGGTTAAATATTCCATAAGCTTACAAGCTTCTGTGTGAAGTCCCACTTTTTTCTCTCAGTCCAATAGCAGCTTTGAAGGGAACTGTGTGGAAATGAACAGATAGAAAGAGAACACAGGATGGATCAATTCAGAGTCAAAACTAGGTACCAGTGTATGAGACCTGAGTCTCATGAGGCGAAGTCTGAGACCTGGGCAGGTTGAGGGCTAAAGGTTTCAGTGGACAGCTCAGGACAAATCGAAGGAGGTGTGCATTTCCAAAGAGGAAAACTGGGGAAACTGTCCCAGCTTCTCCTCCTGTTATTCACCCAGGGCACCTTGGGGAGGCAACATTTCTCAAGCTGTTTGAACATGGAGTATCCTCGCCAAAATGCTGGAGGTGGAAGGAGATGGATGAAAGCCGAGGGCAGGGTGGGTTTCAGCAAAGGCTGTTTCTCAGCTCGCCAACTCCATCTTTATCTTAGCAGTGACAAGAGCTGGGATCATGTTGATCTACTGGACCAAGAAGGAAGCAAGACCCACAGAACCCACTCCAGTCATGGTCTCCAGGTGCTCCTGCCCATCTGCTGGGACATAACCCCCTCTGCTCAGGGTCCCTCCTTCCCAAACCACTGCTTAGAGCTCTGATGCCCTGCTCTCCACGCAGCCTTCTTTGTGGCTCTGCCAACCTGGGGCCCCACTGGGC
This sequence comes from Trachops cirrhosus, assembly GCA_028533065.1. Lineage (NCBI taxonomy): Eukaryota > Metazoa > Chordata > Mammalia > Chiroptera > Phyllostomidae > Trachops > Trachops cirrhosus. The sequence continues at coordinate 76,440,868 of CM052543.1, read as the reverse complement.
CCCTTGGCAGCAGGTACTGATTGTCCCCATTCTTGTCCCCAGCCTATGCCCAGGTTGCCTGTAAGGACAGGGGTTATGCACAAATCTGCATGGAAGTACAGATTTTTACAGGTAGAATCAGAGCCCCAGCAAGACAAAAGAGGAGGGCAAGTGCGAGACCAGGAGGCAGAGAAAGGCTTGGAGCTGACAGATGAAGATATAACAGTACTCACTGCAGAGGGCACTGTGGGGATTAAAGAGCATGCGCATAAAGGACTCATCATGTTGGCCAGCTTGTAGTAAGCACTTAGGGAATGGCAGCCAATAGCATCCAGCCTTGAAGGAGCTACCTGGCCTTGGTCATGGGACCGGCTACTTGGAGTTTCTATGCTTGACAGCGCTTGAGGACTTCCCCTTTGTTCTCTGCCATTCAGGGCATGCATGAGGTGTGAGCTTTTTCCTAAGTGGAGGGAATGCTGTGCCTCTGGCAAATGTAGAGGAGGAGAAATACAAAACTGGAAATAATTTACTGAGCACCTTGCTTATGGGCCAGGGATGCTACATGCTTTCAGATCCTTTTCTTCCCTGCATATTTTATTTTTTATCTTTCTTTGTATTTTAATTATGAAAAAATTTCAAATACATACAAAAGGTAGAGAGGCCATACAATGAACCCTCTTATTCCCATCACCCAATTTTGTCAATTATCAAGATTTTGCCATACTGAAGTTCATCTTACATCATCCTGTTCCTTTTATTTTTACTTTTGGTGAGTTACTTTAAAGTAATCCCCAAATATTTTGTCATTTTACCCCTACATATATCAGCAGTCATTTATATAACATATGGACATTTTTTTATCTAACCATAATGCCATTATCACACCTAACAAAATTAACAGTAATGATTTGGTATTATCTAATACCCAACCCATATTCAAATTCCCCCAATTTAAGCACATTTCTTTGTATCCTTATAACCTCCCTGTTAAGTCAGGATGCTTACTCCCTTTTAACCACACAGCCCAGAGAGGTGAAGTAGCATGCTGACGTCCCAGCCACCAGGAGGGGCTCTGCTCAGGGTGGACCATACCCACATGCTTTCCTTGATGCCAGGCTGAGAACAGGGTGGTCTGGGATGTCTAGGGGACCAAGGGAACAAGGGCAAAACCCAGCTGATCCCTCCCACTTACACAGGTTGTGCTGGTCCTCATTTACTCAGGCCAGCACTACCAGGCCCTATGTGAGGGTTGTCTTTAAGGCTTTGAATCTGCTTAGTGAACAGCACTATGATGTCCAGAAGTGTGCTAAAGACTGAGGTACAACAGGATCAAAGGTCATAGTTTTTTTTCCTTTAGGATCTTACAATCCATTGGTGTTGGGGGTAGGGTTTAAAACCAGAAACAGTGCAAAAGCAATGGTAAGGGCTAAGTGTGGAAGTGGAGGTAAGCATAGTGGAAGTTCAGAGGAGGGACTGGCAGAGTGGGGAAATGTGCTGGGAGAGGCAGGGTGGCAAAGCAGGGAGTGCTGGCTTGGTGAATAAAGACATGGCTAACACCTCCTCACAGCACAAGGAGGGCTAGCTATGAGGGACTTGCAGTACATGTTGCACAGATGCTATTTCCTTCTGCCTTAGTTCCATAGGCTGTGGAATCTGGAATGGGCATAGGGCTGGCTACAGGGCAAGTTTGCACCAGTAGCCTCAGCTCCCTCCTGCCTGAAAGCAGGAATCAACAATCACCAATGCTAATGTTACTGTCCCAGTTTCCTCTGTCCCTCCCCTTCAGAGTCAGGCCCCCCTGGACTGGGAGTTTAAGGAGCTTCTGACCTGTCCTGCCAGAACTGCCACTGCCCTTCCCCCTCCCTACCCTTCCTAGGCACCACAGCAATACCCACTGCCAGGTCCCTCAGAAGGTCTGCTAGTCACATGCAGCTCTGAGGCAGGGCAGAGTGTGCATCCATTGGGGGCTGAGTGTGTGTGTGTGAGAGACACCAGGAGGTCATTGCATTCTCATCTTAGATGCAGACCATGAGAGGCATTCTTGCACTAATGTGATTGCAGAAGATGCTGAAATCAGACTTGAAAGACAGAGAACTAAGACTGTGGTTGTCCACTCCCCAGCAGCCCTGAAGGCTTCAGAGCCACCAGGCTCCATTGTTAGGGGTGGGCAGAAGGTGGCACTTAACCATCTGTTGTCACAAGTGATCTCTCTTTGGGACCCTTAGGTCCACCGGTTCCCTGTTCTGGTATCTGATCAGACCTGAATTACCTGGCAGGGTGGCAGAAGAACTGAGATGTGATCTTGCCCCTATCGAAAACCTGCAGTTTCATGTTGCCAGTCAGAGTGGTTCTAACCTGAATTGCTACAAAATGCAGTGTGTATATGCCCTTCTCCCTATGCACATAAAGCAGGAGTAGAATAAACAAACTTTGACAAGAGTTATGGCTGTGTGCCTGGTGTTGTATTATTTTAGTTGAAACCAGAGCAAATATATATGTGCCCACAGACACACATGTGCACGCATGTGCGTGTGCACACACAGCATGAAACAAATCTCATCTCAGTTCTGGCACGCGACAGATCTCAGTGAGTTGCAGCTCTGTGTCCTGCACTGTGCTAGGGGAAATTGAGGATGGATAAAAATCCTAAACCGCAGACCCCCACAAAGGATAAAGCAAGAGTGTGCCTGGCCTTTCTGCAGAAGCCAGTGAGGGGCTGCATGTAGACACAAGGAAAGAAGATTGCAATCACCCATGTGAGAGAAAATCGTGGTTTGGGCCATGGAGTGCGGATAAGAATGACATGTTTTAAAGACAGAATCAACAGGATTTTCTCATAGATTAGAAGGGGCTGTCAGGGAAAGGAGTCAAGGATGACGCCCAAGTTTTGGGCCTGAGCAACTGAAGTGTGTGGATGGACCAGACCCCAGAAACTGGCTTTGAGTCTTGACCATGGCACTTGCACCTGTGTGATTTAGAGCAAGTCATTCAAAAAAATGTAAGTCCATCTGTAAAGTGAGAGCAATAGTCTCATTGTCCCCACCCCTTGATTTTTCTAGGGACTAAACAAGATCATAGACCTCAGAGTTCTCTACCAACATGTTGTGACACTTAACAATAGTGGCAAGCTGTTCAACCATCAAATGGGCTGCCTTGGCAGGGAAGAAGCTCTCTGTCCATCTGTGGGCTGTGATATGGGTTCTTCACAGTGAGTGGGAAGTGGAGTGAGGAAGAAATTAGGAAGGAGAGAGCCACTTCCACAGCCCAAGCACTGAGAACTGAGCCAGGGATCTGCTGCGTCTTTGAGAACTGTGGCAGCAGAATGAGACGTGACCACTGTCTCCAGCTTTCTGGCAGCCTTGAGCACTATAGTACCATTCCACACACCCCCGCCTAACTCAGAGTACCCTGCCTAGTCTGCTCACTTCTCCGTGAAAGAACATTCCTGGGTAGCTGCAAAGTCCCTTCTGTGGTGACAGGACAGAAACAGAAAGGCCAGGTGTCAAAGGAAGAAAGCAAATGCGCAGCAGAGCCCCAGGAAAAGATGGAGGGAGCCCTAGCATCTGCACTCCCTTTCCTACATCCCTTCGGATTTCTTCACCATTTATCCCCCTTCCTGAGTCTTCCTCCAAGGTGTGTTTTATCTAGAGCTCCTGGGAGAAGTTCCTCCATTTTGTCTAAAAATAAAATAATAATAATAATTAGTAATGGCTCCGCGAATACCAGTTTCTTTTCATATCTAAGGTCTAATCCTCCCAACAACCCTACAAAACAGATGTAAAATTAACACATTACAAGTAAGGAAAATGAAGCTCAGAGAAATCAAAGAATTGCCTAGGCTCACACAGCGAGTAAATGGGGAAAGTGGGTTTTAAGCACAAGTGTGTCTGATTCTAAAGCCAGGTTTCTAGCCAACAGTGTCCTGAGCAGGAAGTTTTGGGGGTTCCAACAAGTTTTTGGGGCATATGTCTTCCTACTCTCTTCCTCAGGGAGTGAGGAAAGCATCGCACTCCCATTGTGGCCTGCTTAGGATGGAGCCAGCAGGAAACCATTTACTTAGGAGGAGGGGAGGGCTGGCTGTAGAGACTGTCTGAGAGAAATAAGTCTGGTTTGTGTGTTCACACATGCTGAGTTACTGAGTCTCAGGTGCTGGTTTTTGCTAATCCCAACACACTGGGAATTGTGTAATAGGATTTTTCTTTTAATTAAAATATGATAATGAAACTTGCTGCTTCACTCTTAAACAGGAATGCTTGAAAATACTCACCTATTCCCCAAATGTCTGGCCAGGAAATACATGGGTGTAATTTTATTCAATGTAGCCATAATGTCAATGAAGGGCTCAGCTTTTCCTCATTCAAACATAATGCCCCCATAATGATCACATTAACCCTTCCCATTTCTAACCTCTCTCACCGGCTGGGACAAGGCCCCTGGCTTTGTTGGCAGGGAGGAGGAGGCTGATTGTGATTTGGGAATTTTCAGAAGAGAAATTACCAGGTTGGTTGGCTACTTTTTGGAAGGGGTAGGGAGGATGGGAATGATCAGGGCCATGGGAATGGGGCTCAGCCCCTGGACAAGCCATTTTTATGATCTGGTCATCATTACGTGCCTTGTTCCCAAGGTGTAGATTTGGGCTAAAGTAACATTTTCCAGCCAGCATGCTAATGTTGCCCCATCATAATCTCCTTTTGCATGTCATGAGGATGGATTCCTCTTTTTCCTATTTTTTCTCTTTTCTCATGAAATGTGGTCTTTTCTCCTTTTCCACTTGGATTCATCTCCTTTGCTCTTTCTCTCTTCCTTCCAATCTCTTCTGAGGCTTGTCCTCACTCCTTCTTCAGAGCCCTGGGGCAGCCTGGGAAAGGGATGATTAACAAGTGCGTCACAGAATTTAAAATAAATAAGAACATTGGGACGGTCTGCATTTACAGCCAGAAACCGGCCACTGGCATCACTCCCCTCCATGACTCTGGCACTGTGAAAAGATAGCCCATACCTTGCTGAATTCCTGACCAGCCAGGGATGAAATGGCAAAACTGAATTTGCCCAGAAAGAATGGGTGGATAGAAGTGGGGTTCCCCTCCCCCTCACTCTCCAGGCTCCTCCTCCCCTTCCTGTGCACCAAACGGGGTCACGTGCTGCTGCAGAACATCAAAGAGCAGAACTGCTTAAGAAGAAACTATTGGGGTTATTCATTTGAGAACAGCCTGAGCTTCAAGCAAATTCCAGCATTGTGCATCCATTGTTAATCAGGCCCCACAAGGGCGATTTGCTCGCTGTTGGACAGCCTGTCGGGCTTGGTGGGCAGCAGGCCTGGCAGTGCCAGCAGTGTTTGGCCATCTGTTCCCTGTTCCTCACCACAACACAATGTCAGAGACCAAATCTGATTTCAAGGCCCATTTATTGCCAGAGGCCTTGGCCCTTGAGAGGTACCTGACATCAGCTCCCTCTGGGACAATGGAAGGAAAAAACCCAGTTCCCGTGACAAGCGAGGCTCCTGACAACAAAGCCTCAGTCTGTGACCCACTGTCATAAAAGCACTTGGAGGAATAGAGGCCACCATGCAGCCAGGGCCCATTCAGGAGTATGTTCATGGGTGAGGGTTGGGAGGGGTTGGCAGGAAGAAGGAGGATCAGCAGGTGGATGTGGCCTGGGGCCCTGAGAACATTAAGGAGATATCGCTAGTGCAAGTTCCAGACAGCAGGGGCTCCTGGTTTACTCCAGGACCTGGATAACCCTGATTAAGCCCCAGGCCCCAGCATCATGCACCATTTGTTACCTTTTCCTGGCCTTAGAAAGCTTCATGTAGGATATGAAAGGGGCCTTAAAGATGATGGCCTTTTCTACAAAGCCAGGCAAAAGGGGAGCACCACTTCTGTTTGATGCTGCAGGATGAAACATGGCTGGGAAGGATGAAATGTGACACACCAGAAGCCACACTGTAATGACAATGCAGCTCAGGGCCCAGCTGCCTGATTCTTATTGTCCCTCTTCCTGCTAAGTACAGGACAACCACTGAAGGCATCCAGGGTCCCAGTCCACAGAAGCAAAACCCCCATCTATGTCCCCCACATCTCCAGAAAGCCTTCTAAGGGAGGAGGATAACCTCCTTTCCTATCACTTATGCTCCATGACAGCCCCTGTCCCAACCTGCCCTGTATCAGGATTCTCTAGGTACGTAGCTGCCTTCCTTGCTAGACTGTGATTTCCTCAAAGCATGGGTAAACTATTCATCTCTGTGTCCCCCACAATGCTCAGCTTACGATATGGCACATTATAGGTTATTAATATACATACATGTGTTGAAATTGAATTTGAATCTACCCATGCTTCCGTGCCTTGCTCATGGTACCACTCAAAGAACAGGGTCACGATCAACGCCAACCCAAGCGAGTCCGTCTGATCGGCCTGCTACCACAGAGCCCCACGTAGCAAGCGTATAAGTCTGGAGGACACAAAGGGTCGGTGCTGTTAATCAACCAGTGATGCTGCACCTTCCCTCACCCTCTAACCAGCTTCCACTTACCATGTTGAATGTTGGAGAGATGAGTGTCTCCCCACCCTTCAGATCCGAGGAGGGATTTTTACTTTGATTATTTTTGAAAACAGGTTTGTGTAAAATTTGATTTGAGAAAACATTCTTCTCCTGCATGCTGAAGGATTGAGGGTCTATAATCCTTCTCAAATCGCCCAGACGAGGCTGGTATTGCAATGTCAATTTCAGAGCTAACAAAGGGGGATTAGCAAGGAAAATTCTGCATGAAAACCTGCCACATGCTAAAGGCTTTCAGTGTAAAGCAGATAAGATAGGTACAGCCAAGCCATTTTTAACCCAGTTTTTAGAGCTCTCAGAGCTGTTCTGCACTGACAGAGAGCAAGGGCTGGATTTACCGGTGTGTGTCTCCTCCCCACCCCTCCAGCCTCTCAACTGGGACACGTGTTTATAGCCCGAGGAGACAACTCTCCTTCACTACAGGGAAGCCAGAGCCCTCCTGGCCAAGGTTTGGTCCGCCAGCAGACATGACCTCTCAGCCAGTGGTTGCCTGGGTTCCCACAGGCCACAGAGAGACACTGTGGCCAGCTGTTTCCCCTTCTCAGGTGGGTTGTCACACCAAATCCCAGAGGATAAGGAGACCTTGCTTTGTTATTTGTTCTGATCAGAAGTGAAGGAAAGGAAGTATTGTCCTAGGGTTGGAAAGCCTCTTAGAGCCCACCTGAGCCAGCCCTCTTCTAACAGGTCTTCTGGCCTAGGGGTCAGGACCCCTGGTTTTGAAGTTACCATCCTCACTTATAAATGTAGATGTTAATTCCTTTAGACCACAGTTTCCTTTCCTTCTTTTCCCCCCCTTTTCTTGAATAAATGGTGTTCACTTCCTCATTTTGTTGGGAGAATTAAATGAGATAACATATGTAGAGCCCTTTTCGAGGTGCCCAGCACATAATAAGTGCTTCGCAAATGGTAGTTTTGATTATTATGAATGAATTAGAATTACTACTACGTGTGGAAACACCAAAGGGAAGGAGACTGGCACAAGCCTGAATATTTTAAATAGGAAAAATTCTCAGGTTCACTCCTTTCAGTAAAACCCCATTCCAGACCTAACCAAATGTTGCAGAAATGCTGTAAAACTTAATGCAAGTCTTGGCCACACTCTGGAGTGACTTTATAAGCACTTGTGTTCTGAACCACATTGACTGATGGCATCTCAGCTCCCAGAAACAACCCCTTAGATGGCCTGCCCTGCCCCAGGTTGAGGGATTTTAGGCCAGTGAGAAGCCAGAAACTCATCATATGAGTGAATGTAGAAGAGAGGCCTTTCAAAAAACACGTTCCCCCTTCTCAGGTGTGTTGTTTCAGCTACCTATGGGCCTAGAACAAAGCAGAGCCAGTGCCAAGGAGTTGGAGAGACCTGACTCTATTAATTAAAACCCAACAGCTAGTGTGGCCTGAAAACACAGTGGCCCCTCTGGAAAGGTGGTGAGCTTCCCATCCCTGGGAGAATCTAAGACAACATGCGGCTAGCTTCTGAAAACAAGCCTAGTAGAACACATTCCCTTATGAGTGAAAGGCTACAACCAGTTTGCTGCCAATGTATCTCCCAATTCTAATAGTCTGTGCTGTCCTGGGGCCAGTCATTTCCCTCTCTGGCTGTACCACTCTCATCAGCAAGTGAAAGGCTTTGCTCTTCCACTAAGGTCCCCACCTGTTCTGGTGTGGCGTAAGCCCAGCCTTTTGACTGTTGTGTAAGTTCGGGTGGCTCATTCTGCCACTCTGTGCCTCAATTTATACATCTATAAAGTGGGGCAACACCAGTTCTTATTTCCCAGGCTTACTGTGAGCCTCAATGCAGCAGGGCCATAAAGCTCCTGCCAGACCTGCCAAGTGTGTAGTCAACACGGATTAGTGGTGGTGGAGACACAGGCCCACCAGGACTTACCTTTTGCCCCAGGGGGAGGCTACTACTAGTCAGGGTGGGTTGTCTGCCTCATCTTCTTCCATCTGCCCCTCCACCCACCACTCACACCCAGAGTATTCCGGGAGTGCTGGCAGCCAGTTCCATCCCCTGCAATGGTGAAGTCGAGGCTGGGTTTTGGAGTGGAGATCTGCATGTCTCCAATGCCACTGAGCTGAGCAGATGTGGGTTTTGTTTGTTAGGCCAATTAGCAGCAAGTAGACATATTAAGTGCATTCAACGACCCCAGTTAGGCAGTGTGTCCAGCCCCCTTTTGCCTGTATTGCTGTTTCTTCCCCCTCTCTTCCCCCTCTCTTCCCCCTCTCCTCTCAGCAGTTTAGGGAACTATGAAAAGAAAGAAGGGGCTCTGGAGCAAGAGCTGTCATCCCTGTGCCCTGTAGGAGGATTCTGAGTGCCTGCCTGCAGTCAGCTGTCCTTCTACCTTAGTCTGCTGTCTCTCAGGTCCTATGAGGCTGCATCAGACTCTCTTCTCTTTGTAAAGTCTCTCTGTCCCCTTCCATTTCCCCATGTGTCTGAGCCTTCTCTGTGTCTCACTGTCTCTCTTGTCTGTCTCTTCCATTGTCTGTGTCTGCCACTTGCAGTTTCTGTTGCTGTCTCTGCCTGATTGTCTTAGTAGTAGTTTCTTATCCCCAGGCCCCTCTGGCTTCTGCCAGCTGGGGTGGGAGAACCCTTTCCTCTGTCCCCAGAGCTATTGGGTGCAGTCCCAGACCCCAGATCAAGCCACGTGGCCCTCAAGTCACCCCACTGTGTATTGCCCACTCTCCCAGAACTCAGCACAGGCAGCCATCAGCTCTGTAGTCCCTTGGCTTGGGGAAGAGCAAGCTTGGAACTTTCCAGTCCCCACCAGCCCAGCAGTGATGCAGGCCTCCTGGAGAAGCCCTGGGTACCAGGTAGCTGGGATCTTGGCATCAAAGATGCTGTCTTGCCAAAGGCACTTGCCTGTCAGCACAACTGAGCCTCCAAAACCTAATCCCACACCCCCAGGTACTCTGCACATGCATACCCTACACCATACCCACACTGTGACCCATACCAGTGAAGGCCATCAGGCCTTCTCTCTGTGGAGCAGATCAACACTTTAAGTAGAGCTGGTTCTTCTTCATCTTTTGTTTTAATCTCTAGATCTACTAGTGGGAGTTTTTTAAGCCTCATTAACACTACCATTTCTAATTTCTATCTGAGTTTGGGAAGTACATGGTCCACCTGGGTTAGCCATGCTCAGGGCCAGGGTGGGGGCATGTGGTGCAAGGACTTGGAGGGACTCTGGCAGTAGAGGCAAGAGCCAGACTGATGCTGTAGCTACATAGGTACATCAGACAGCAGGCAAAGCAGAGTCAGAGGACTGGGAAGCCAGGGTGGTGATCTGGGCATGCAGAAGACCAGCCTTAACTAGCAAGGTGGAAGGAGAAAAAGTAGGAAGGGTGACAGGAAAGTGCCAGGATCTGGGGAGGTGTGCATCCTGGAGAGGCCTGGCTGTGCAGTCTGGGAGTATTCCTGCTAGGAGATGGGCCAGGACCTCTATGCACTGACCAAGGGGCTGGGGGATGCCAGAGTGAGCAACAGAAGCTCAAGACCTATCTGGGAGGTGACCACAGGCAGCAGACCAGGAATGAAAGACAGACTTGGAACAAAAGAAAATGAAGGTCAAGGGAAGGAAGAAGGGGGTGGAAGAGGGTTAGTGCAGAGCTTGGTGGAGTCCCATGCTCAGGAACCTAGTTGTCCTTCAAGGAATGTGTCCCAAGTACTGGAGGAATAGGGCCACATGGGGAACTACTCTGGGCCTAACTGAGGGGGACTTAATAGGACTTGGCTGTTTAGTGCCAAAGAGAGGGGAAAAGTCAAGGCAAGCCAAAACAATAAAAGCTGACCCTTATTGAGTGCGCACGACATGAAGAAGTCATTAGAAGTATCATCCCCCTTTTACAGGTGAGGAAAATAAGGCCTGAGCTTCTGGGAAGTGAGGGCTTGAATGTGAGCCCTGGCAATCTGGCTTCACAGTCCAAGCCCTTAACCATGGCAAAAAAGCTGGTCATTAGGTTGGAAACCCAACAGGAAGGAAAAGTGAGGATTCCATGAAACAGTAAGGAAATGGCACTAATGAAATCTAAAGTCCAGCTTAGAAGACCTCCGTGGCCTGGCCCTGTCCCTCTCTCACCTTGGCTCACTCTGTTCCAGTCACACTAGCCACCTGCCTCAGAGTCCTTACATCTGCTCGTTTTTGATCAGGAATACCTTTCTCTGAGCTGCCCACCTGGCTCACTCCATCCTGTCCTCCAGCTGTGTGCTCCAACAGCACCTTAGGGCACAGGCAGCCCCCATATCACTCTCCTTCCCCCTTTACCCTGCTTTATTTCTCTTCATAGCACTCATCAGCCCCTTGACCCACAATGTATATTTGCTTATTTGTTGATTGTCTCTCTTTACCAACTGGAATGTAACCTGCATGATGGCAGGTATTTCTCTCTCTCTCTCTTTCTCTTTTGTTCACTGCTGTGTCTCCACAACCTGGAACAGTGCCTGGTACATAATAGGCACACAAGGATTTTTTTTAAATTATGGTAACATGTATACAACATAAAATTTACCATTTTAGCTATTTTTAAGTGTAAGTTCAGTGGCATTTACTACATTCACATTGTTGTACAGCCATCACCTCACCACCACCCATCTCCAAAATTTTTTCATCTTCCCAAACTCCAAATCTGCACCCATCATACAGTAACTCCCAATTTCCCCCTTTCCACAGCCCCTGGTGACCACCATCTACTTTTTGTCTCTCTGAATCTGACTACTCTAGGCACCTCATATAAGTGGAATCATGTTTGTCTTTTGTGTCTGGCTTATTTCACTTGGCATAAAGTCATAAAGGTCCATCCATGTTGTAGCATGTGTCATAATTTTCTTCTTTTAACCTTAAATAACATTTAATTGTATTTACATACCACATTCTGTTTATCCAAGGGTTGATGGACCCTTGGTTTGCTTCCACCTTTTGATTATTGTGAATCATGCTGTTGAGAACATGGCCGTACAAATAGCTGTTCAAGTCAATAAATATTTTTTGGATGAATGGATGAAGTCTTGAGGAGAAGCTATGTGAGGGGTGAGGGAGGGATGGCAGGTTCCTCCTCTGACGTGGTAAGTTTGAGGGGCAGGCGGAAGCCCGGGGCAGAGGCTGTAACTGGACTCCCAGACTGAGGGGCAGCAGTGTGGCAGTGATAACAGACACCTGGGAAAAGGCAAGATCCAGGAGGGAGAGCATGTGGTGAGAGGGAAGGCTCAAAAACCAATGGTCATCTGACCACCAGGAAGCTGGGCAGGGAAGATGGAGCCGCCAGGACTCAGGCCTTTGCCCAACCCTCTTCCACCCAGAAGACCTGGAGATCATCTGCTTTCCCATGCCAGGAAAGGCCAAGAACAGAGGCTGCCCTGTGGGTGAGGGAGAGTAAGTGCAAGTGTCATCCATCCTTTACTCAGTTCCATAAGCCAGTGGGAAACCACTGCACAAAGGGCAGGAGATCTGATCCAAGTGCTGACTTCACACCCACCCCAGCAGTGTCATCCTGGACACCGCATTCTCTCATCTTCGAAACTGGAATAATGACATACCAATGTCTTCTTCACAGAACTAGTATGAGTCCAATGAGTATGTGATAAAAGGGCTTTATAAAACCTAAATCCCTTTAAACTATCAGAGAAATGACTGAGAAGTGCACAGGCCCAAGATGGTCTCTGTGGGAACCACAGGCCCATGGAGGGTGCAGAGCTGCCTGTGGTCCCCTTGGGGAATAGGAGTAGTCTGGATCAGAGCTGTAGGAATTTGGAAAATGGAACCCTTGTGAGGTCTTGAGGAGCCTTGAGGAGCCTAATGCCTGAAAAAGAGAGGAATGTCATCAATGCGGCCAGGGAGTAGGAGAAAATGCATGGACTGTGGGTCAGCTGCTCCTCCCAGCTTGGCCACATTCCCAGGTGTGTGATCTTGAACAAGTCACTTAACTTCCTTGAGCCTCAGTTTCCTCAGCTCCAAAATAAGGGTGTTGGAACCTCCTTTGCAGATTAAATGAAATAAAAATATGGGCAAAGTGCCTGGCATAGGGGTTCCCAAGGTTCCCTGCTGGACACTGTAAAGATAAACTCATGCAGAGAGTTATGAGCATTGAGCTGAAAGCCGAGCCAGCTGTGGTTGGTGAATGGGGTCTCCATGGAAGCGGCCACCTGGCACCCAGGTGGTGGGGAACATAAGAGTAGTAGCTCAGAGGCAGAAGGGCACATGGTGATGTGGCGCTGTGAGTGGTTGGCCAGCTTACCAGGTGCAGCTCCATGAAAAACATGAGACAGGCCTTCAATCAAAACCGTATAAATAAGCACCAGCCCATGTGCCCAAAGCCAAGGGAAACTGGGGGTATCTAATGAAAACCACCCTCCAATGGTGGCAAGGAGGAGCTTTTGAATGAGGACAACATGTAAGTGGGATGAGGAGGATGGGGAGTTTATTGTAAGCTCTAGGAGTGTCCTGGGGGAGCAGGGACCAGAGAGGGGCACTTTCCCAGCTGGCTCAGCCTCCGATGGGGCAGGAGAACGGGCTGAGCCCTGTCATACCTGCCAGGAGAGAAAAGGAATAAATTATGTTTCTCTTGTAGTATGTGATCACCTAAAAAAAAGAATTAGGAAATTAATTATCTGCTGTAATTAGTGTAATGACCTACACCATTAGTGGTTATTTACCACCCAAATAAAACTTCCCACCATAAATGTCAACTCATCTTCCTGAATGTAAAGTCTGGCAGACCCCACTGCTGACAGGCCTGGCTGATTTCTTTTGTGAGCCTCCATTCCCTACCCCACCCATTTTTCTTCCCAGAGAATTAGGGTGCTGGTCATTGGCAGGCAACAGGCACCATGGACTATATTATGAAATTTGCCCTATTATGTGTCTTGCCCCAGGTGGGCAATATGTGGGCTATGAAAGTTAGGCCCTTCCAGGCAGGGGGTGTGCAGGTGTTGTCCCTGGAGCTAGAGGGGCAATGAGTGCCTAGGAAGATGATGAGAACCTTTGTGCCCCTTCCTCTCCTCTCCTCCCCCTGCCCCATCTAGCCCAAAAAGGGTTTGTTGGCCGAGATCTTAGAAGCTAGATACCCTTTTATCCACTGCCACATTTGATAAAGAAAACAGCATAAGTGCCCCTTTTGTGGGTAAGGAAACTGAGGCTCAAAAGCATACATGACAGGCCCAGAGAATAAAATAGCCCTAGACTCTTTCACTATGTGATAATGGACCATCAATCTAACCTTGCCCCACTATCAAATAAAGAAAACATAAATATCTTTGGATTAAAAGGAGATGGGTACCCCCAAAAGCCATCAGGTAGCAGAGTGGATGCACACACTCACTTACTCAGGGCCCTGGCAACTCAGGGCAGTGTGCTACCTGTTCGAGAAAGGGCGGCTCTCCATACAAGCCCTTTGTGTTGTGTGACATCCGTGACCGACCACAGCTGCTTGGGATGAGCAGGGGGACATGGGCATTTGATCTCACTCTTCATGTAGGCCTCATGCCAGAAGAGGGAATGTCCCAGCAGGTATGGGCTGTACTGAATGCCACACAAGGGACATTTTTACCTTCTGACCTGAAACTGATATTGGGGTCTTGAGCCTCCCTGGTGCCAGGGCTTAATTCCAGACAATGGGGTGATGAGGCAGAAGCCTGTATGGAACCCAGCTGCCCATGCATTGTCCTCACTGTGCCTGCAGAGCCTACCGGCGGGCAGTTGCTTTCTCAGCCTATGTCCTCACCGTGTCAGCTAACAGGACCAGTGTTCCTACAATGGGCATTGGAAAGGAGGGCCTCGTGAGCTGCTGCAGCCTGGAGTTAACAGTGTTTCTCACAGAGGTTACTAATGTCATTTGGGCTGGACAGTTTCTCCTTGGGCAGCAATGCCCCACATTGCAGGGTATCTAGTGTCCCTGCTCACTAAATACTCACTAAATGCCAACAGTACCCATAGGCATTGTTAACAATCAAAGATGCCCTGACTTATGTCCAAATGCCAGTCGAGGCAGGACAAGGTCTGACACGAATATCCACAGCTGACACCTATGGGAGGTACCTTCACTTTGTGTCAAGGGTGAAAAGTATCTTCTCTTCCCCCAGGCTCCCTGGCTGACCTGCCAAATAGATGCACTTGGCCAGGTTGCATCACACCTCTGAGACCCCAGGTTCCTCATTTCTAAAATAAGGTTTTATTTACAGTAAATAAATACTTTACTGTTTTCATAGGCAGGCAAAATTGGACATAAATAGCTTAGCATGAATTTGAGTCACTCTTCTCCCAAAGGTGTTGCTGTTTCAAGCCTCATCTCTCGCTGTGGACTGAAGGGCCTTGTCCCAGTGAAAGGAACTGCAGGCATTAGGTAATAGTTGGGAAAGGTGTTTTGAAAGCCAGAGGGCACCTTCTTATGGCCTGAAATCCCTTTTCTCAGACAACTTTGCGTTAAATTGGTTGTGCTGTGCTGGACTCCCCTGCCAGCAATCTGTGAGGCTCCTTCAGGGATGACCTACGTGTTTGGGGTGGGAGATGCGGAGGCTGCACATTAGAATCACCTGGGAGCTTTTCAAGCATCCATAGTCCAGGCTGCACCTGAGACCAATGATGTTACAATGTGTGGGGTGAGACCAGGCACTTGTTGGTTTGGAAGCTCTTCGGGTGAGTCCAGTGTGCAAACAAGTTTGGGAATCACTGGTCTAGACCCAAAAGCCAAGCCAGTCTCCCAAACTCTGGTTCTCACTCACCTCCTAGGCCACAGATTAATCTGTGTGCAGTCAGAGAAGTACTTACTAGAAGGTTTACCCACCAGCAGGCTGCTCCTGAAGTTGTGGCTCTAGTGAGGGTTTGCACTGGAACGCAGAGTTTATGAAGACACTCCATGAGGGATGGATGGGGAATGCCTCCAGACCCAGCTTGGGCATGAATGCGTTAAAGAGCTAAAAGGCTCTTCTATGGGCTTATGACTGTTCATGCAAATGCCTATCACCCTAAAAGATGATCTCCCCAGACATGAGCAAGCCATAAATTAAAAGGCCAAAATATAGAACAAAAATTTGGGGCAAACCCAGTGCACCTGATGCATTCTTTTTACACTGTAAGGTACTTCCTTTCCATCCCTCCCTCCCCCACAGCCCATTTACAGATGGGTTTGCAGCCTTCAAATTCCCTTTTATTCACAGGTTTTGATCACCTTGCCATTAATTCCCTCCATTAAGAACCAGCAACTCAAGAATAGCTCAGTCATTGTTTGAAAACTAAAAAAAAAGGTAGAAACTTTCTCCAGGCCTCTTGGAAGGGCCCTCCTCTGGCTCCTGTCACTGCCCTGAGCCTCTGCTCCTGACCTTCTCGCCCTTCTCTGTGAGCACCTTCTGAGGCTGTCACTCCCATTTAGCTCATTTCAGTCAGATTGAAGCAGGTGGGTGGCTTTGTGGGTTAGCTAGACTTACTTTCATTTGAAACCAATATGCAGTAAAAAGAAAGTTCATCATTTAATAAGGGTAAGCTGTTCTATTACCTCACTATGCCTCCTGTGCAGAGGAGCTCTGCCACTCATCTGTGGTACCTGAAGGCCACCACAACTCTCTTTGGAGTGAAGCCTTTGCAGTGCCTGTGAAAACTGTAGCTTTGTTTCAATGCAGGGGAACAGCCAAGCCATTGTTGCCCACTGGTGACACCACTGGTCTTGGTCTCAGAGACCTGGGTTTAAATTCCAGGTGTGTTGTCTTGTCAAGTTACTTGACTTGAGCTTCTGCTTTCTCATCTGTTGGGTAGTTTAAAGAAAGAGCCAAGATTTAGTGAACATTTACCATGTTCCAGGTGCTGGGCTAAGTGTTTTAGAGACATTGTCTTATTTAATCTTCACAATAATATAATGAGATAGATATTAATATTATTCCTATTTTAGAGACAAGGAAACTGATTCATGGGTTATTTAACTTCCCCAAGCCTCCACAGCCAGTGAGTGATGGAGCCAAGATTAACTCACCCCAGGTACCCAGCTATGGTGACTTCCACTGGAAGAATTTAACATATTAAATAAGCTGATGCCCTTTAACATCTTAGGGGTTTTCAATTGATATTAGTTGACGAAAACCAGGGTTCTCATCTCCATTAAGGGTGTGGAGGGGTAGGGGTTGGGTTTCAAGATATTAAATAACATGCCTTAATTCGCACAGCTAATAAAGGTAGAACCAATGTTTGAGCTCAGATTAGCCTATTATAAAGTCAACATTAATGATAGCTACACAATTCTGTCCAGCAGCAGAGCTTGCATGCACACATATGTGTATGTGTGTGTACACCTTGCAGTGTCTGATACATATGGACTCAGTGAATATTATGTGTGTGTGTGTGTGTGTGTAATTTACTGAATCCTTTACCCATAGGATTCTTTACTATTGCAGCATAGGAAAGGTCCTGCCTGCTAAGTGTCTTGGGAGAGAACCAACATGACTGTAGGTAAGAAAAACTTGAACTGCTTCACAGTTTTGCTAAAGGTCCTAGGTCTTGGCTCCTCTCCTCTCCTCTCCAGTGAATCAGGGTTCTGGTTATTCTGAACTGAATAGAGGAGAAGAAATCCAACATGAAATAGGAGCCACGGTCTCCTTCATCCAAAACCTTGCAGTGGACTGGGAGCTTCACAACCTACACGTGAACATCTCCATGTCAGAGTGGAAGGAACAGGCAGTTCAGTTGGTTAGAACAGTGTTCTCAGTGACCCAGACTGTGTGTTTCTCTGATCCACATATGGGCTGTTAGCTTTACAGGCTCAACACCATGATCAGCCAGCTCATTCCTACCTGCACATCATCCATTACAGGGGGAAATATGGAGGGCACCTTTGTACAACCTGTCTCTGCTCCTGGAAGACTAATCAAAATTAACATCTTACAGAAGGTGGCTTCTCAGCTTCATTAGCTCTCACCTGAGAGGTGCTGTACCTCCATGGTGAAGTGAGGGCACAGGTGCAAAGCTGCACCATTGGTGTCCTCAGAGCTTTCAGGCTGCTGGCCCTTTGGGGTCAGCAAAACTATTGTGTTGACCAAAGAGATTATTTAGTTTTTTCTGTAGGATGACTCTAGTAGTGCTTAGTTGTCTTTAACTTCATTTGAAATAATTTTGTTATATTGTATTGTGACAGTTGTCATGTCAGTGTGCATTTAAAAAATAACATCAACATTGGTGAATTTTTGTGCAGTCATTTTACCATTGAAAATGAAAGAAGATACACAACTTTCTCAGCATATTATTTTTTATTATTTCAAGAAAGGTAAAAATGCAACTGAAACACACACATAAAAAAGATTTGTGCAACTTCTGGCCAAGATGGAGGCATAAGTAGACGCACTGTGCCTCCTTGCACAACCAAGATAGGGACAACAACAATATAGAAACAAAATAACAACCAGAACTGACAGAAAATTGAAGTGTATGGAAGTCGGACACCCAAGGATTTCAAAATAGACACGTTCATCCAGACCAGTAGGAGGGGCAGAGTTGGGCTCTGCGAGGGACGCAGAGCGGAGAGCTGAGCAACTGGGGCGGTGCACAAGTCTGCAGCAGGCAGACCCTGGGCGCACAAGCAGCGGTGGCTGGCGGGTCCCAGCCAAGGGGTGGCGACTGGCAGAACCAGCGAGGCGGCCACTGTGAAGCAGGACACTGTGCGCAACTCAGGGTCCCAGCACTGGGAAATAGAGCTTTGGGGCACGAGCTGAAAAGGAAGGTCCCTCAGGGTGCATAGGCCCACCCACACCAGAATTGGTGACAGAGGGGCCCAGTTAGCCTGCGGAAAGTGGCGGAAGGGTCTGGGGTCCTACAGAGAGCAGAGCAAGCGCCATTGTTCCTCCTCGGACCCCACCCCCACATACAGCTTCACAACCCAGGGACTGGAGTGCCCCGCCCTGGGGAACTCCTAAGGCCCCACCCCTCACTACAGGAGCTCGACAAGACCAAAAAAATAGCAAAAAGATGGCTCAAACAGAAGAAGAATTGAAAGCCCAGAACCCATTCTTTTAAGTGACTAAGAGATAGCCAACCTATCAGATGCACAGTTCAAAGCACTGGTGATCAGGATACTCACAGAACTGGTTGATTTTGGTCGCAAATTAGATGAGAAAATGCAGGCTACAATAAGTTTAATGAGGAAAAATGCACAGGGAACCAATGGTGATGGAATGAAAGATGGGTCTCACATCAATGGAGTGGAACAGAAGGAAGAAAAAAATATACAACCAGAAAAGAATGAAGAAACAAGAACTCAAAAAAATGAGGAGAGGCTTAGGAACCTCCAGGATATCTTTAAACATTCCAACATCCGAAT
>CM052543.1:76379453-76421548 GCA_028533065.1 Trachops cirrhosus | reverse complement strand
AAAGAAGATAAGACTCTTGTTGTGAAGGAAAGGATTGTGAGTTGGATCTAGAAAACAGTGAGGTTGTGGGAGGTCAGATTCTGAGGTAGGGTGAGAGTAAAGAGTAGTAAATAGGTGTAGTGTGTGAGAGCATAGAGTTAACCACTATAGTAATAGAATTCAGGAAACTGAGAAGTGGGCTAAGGTCTGGGAGGGATGTTGCATAGTATTTACAATTGTATGAAATAGCTATTATTTACAGTAATATTAGAGCAACAATCATATGACAGAAACTAAGGGATCTAGATAACAAGAATAGGGAGTATGGAGCCTTGAGAAGTGTACTAATGGAACACCAATGAAGGACAGTAAATTAGCAATACACTATGAATGAGATAACAGGGGAAACCTATTAAATGATACATTATAACCAGCCAAGCAAAGAAGACTATACAGAAAGAAGAGGAATACTAAAATACTATTACAATAAAAAGTGTAAGAATAATGAAATAATGTTAATACAGATATGCTATTACTTGCAGGTTCAAAAAAAGAAGGAAAAAAGCAGAAGATGGAAGGAAGAGATAAATTTGGAAAGAAAGGGAGAAGGATCAACACTAGAATGAAAGAAGTAGAATCATAAGTAATTGAACGATATAAAAATAATAAGAATTAAAAAATAAAAAGTTACTTAATAAAAAAAATCAAGCAAAAAAAAAAACCTTTTGTTGGTTTCAAACTGGCCAAACCAGTTTTCCTGGTTTTGCTGGCTGTAGCAGACTTAGGGTCAAATGCCCAATGCCTGTGGTGGCTTTTTCCCCTTCCTGTTCAGAGCTCAGTCAGCCTCTGGCTCACTGTCCCCAGGTCTAGCTGCGTGGAGAGCCAGTCCAACCAGTTCAACGCTTCTGGAAGGGCCCTGGGTACTGGATCTACACACTCCCAAGCACTCTCTCTGGAGCCTACTGCGGAGCGCTCGTGCCTTTTCCAGTTTCACAGGTGTGAACTCTGTGGATCCCGAGGGGCACACAGTTCCCCCAATTGCAAGGCCTGGGCACTGGGGATCCCACCGAACTCCCTTGCCTTTTCCATGCTCACAGCTGTAGGCACCAGGCCTTCCACCAAAAATCACTCTGGGTTGGGGTGCCCGCGCAAGGCCCGGCTGTCCTTGGTTGCACTGGCTGGGCCGAGATATCCCCAGAGCCCGCTCCACGGTCCCACAGATCAGTGCTGCTCAGTCCTTGTTTGGCCAGGGAGGGAGCAGTTGACCCAGCTCCCCCGCAAGAGCCCTGAGGGAGACCCCGGAGCTCCGGGGCTGGGGCTGCAACCTCCCTGGTCCTGGAGCTGATCCTTGGGCCATTATTATCCTGAAGTAGTCTCCTTACCATCTGGTCTTTCAATGTCCGCTACAATTTTTGATCTCCTATTTTCATATATGTTGTGATAATGTTGGCTGTTTGCTCTGTTCCTCCGTAGATCGGCTAGGTTTTTCTCCCATGTGTAGGGGGAGGTGGAGTGTGCTCCCTCCTACCACGCCGCCATCTTCTGAAGTCCCCAAAGAACACTTCTTAATGGAGGGAATTCTTGAGCTGGGCTTTGAAAGAAGTACAAGTATTTTCCATTTTCAGCTTAATTGTCCCAGATACCATGTGAATAAACTGTTTAGCAGGAATGAAGAAATTCTCACAACCTAGGTGACTTTTCTATCTCTGCCTCAAGACTAAAATTCAGACTGTAACTGGGCTGTCATCTATTAAGCACCTGCTCTGTGTGCCTAGCACTACATGAGACATTTCACAGGCATTATATCCCTTAGTTGTCGCAATCATCCTACATAGTAGTTATTACTGAGTCCATTTTTCAGTTGAGGAAACTGAGACCCAGAGAGGTTTAATGACTTATCCAGGGTCACACAACTAATGAGTGGTAGAGATAGAATTGGAACTTAACCTGTCTGCCTTCAAGTTCACTCTTTCTAGCTTTCCACACTGACCCTTAATTCTGTGCACCTGACCCCCACTTGTCCCTATGGGATGGGCACCCTGTCCTGCCTGTCTGGGCCTAAGATGGATTTACAGGGATAAGGGTGGTTTATCTGTGACAGAGGGAAGGAGAGGGAAGCCTAGGGAGGAGATGTGGCAAACTGGTAGGCCCTAGTCCAAACTGGTGGCGAGCAGACAAGCTTGTCTGAGCAATGGATTGGAAATCTCCCCCTCTGGAGTTAATTTCACTCACAGTGCCTTTCCTATTAAATGGAGCAGTTGGTTGGTTGTAGGTGTCAGAATGGCCTTATAAAACTGAAATCCAATTTAATCTTAGAGGGAGGTGTGTGTGTGTGAGGGAGGAAAGGAAAAGGGGAAAGGAGGGGGAGAGTGGGAGGAAGGGAAGGGAGCTGGCAGTGTTTAAAGGTACTAGTGAGGTAAGAAGAGCAATTTGTTAGCTCCCCACTGTTGGTGGCTGGTTTGTGTGGAGAAGCTGGATCACATCCTCACGGCTGCTGTTCTGGCTTGCTTTCTCATCTACCTGAAGAGCTTTAGCCAAGCTTTATCCACTGTTTGGAGAAGCTGGGAGGGACACTGTTTCAGGACTCTTCCCATTTGGGACCTCCAGGTCACAAAGCTGTAATCTACCAGACTTGTCTTTATTCGGCAATGATTCATTCTTTCCAGTGTGTCAAGTGCTGTGCTAAAGGTTTTACCAATTTTTTAAAAGAATTTTCTCTCCAAATTGTTATTTCCACTTTACAGATTGGGAAACTGAGGCTCAGAGAAGTTGTCCAAGGTCACAAAGCTAATAAATTCAAGAGTGAAATTGTGAACTCAGGATTTTTACATTATTTCCCCTGCACTGAGCCTTTCAGTACCCTGCCAAAAGAATTTGCTCAGGAAAGGGGCATGAGAATGAAGCACCCTATGACCTGTGACCTTCTATATGTATGTATGTGTCACAGTGTATAAAGATGCATCACTAACTAACCACTAACAAAAAAACAAGAGAAAATAAGGGAAACTTTGTATTTCCCCAAATATAGCCATGTTTTTCAGATCTTCATTCCTACCCCTTTAAGTACACCAACATAAATATTTCTAAATCAATATATGTTATGCATAATCCACTTTTAAATTCTTTAAATAAAAAGGAACTATGGATTTGCAAAGGTCACAAAATAAGATTAAACATCTTTTCCATTGTCCTCCAAATCTTAATTTTTCTGAACTGTATCTCCACCCTGTGGTCTGCAGATTCACAGTGAGTGAGATTCCCCAGCCTGAGAGGGTCTTGCTCATCAGCACTTTTCCAAGGACCTGGATCCTAAACAGGGGCAGTGCCTGCAGGGCCTGTCCGGCACCCTTGGCCAACAGCTACGGCCCTGCCCCACAACCACCATGTGGATGCCTGGCCTGGACACTGCAGCCAGGCTGTTTCCTAGCGACCGGGTTAGGCAGAGAAGGTCTCAGACCAGCCGCCAGTGCTAAGTAGAGTCACTAAGCACCAGGCTGACTTGGCAGTCCTTTCCAGAAGCATATGGGACTGAACAGATGGGCTGGCATGGGCGCCCTGAGCTAGAACCATAAAAGCAAGAGTGTCACAGGAGGGGACAGCGAGAAAGGCAGAGAAGATGGGTCAGGAATTGGCTCTCTGAGCAGGTCCAGATCGAGGTGCATTGGGCAGATTTGATGCTGAGATGGTGAGACCCTCTATACAGGATTCAGCAGTCCTGTATAGAGGGTCTCACTGTGCTGAGGACACCTCTCCCAGCATGTGCTGGTGTCACTTGAGGCAGTCCCAATGGGGGCTGAGGGGCATGCCCAACAGCACTGGCCTTGGGCTGCCTAATGCATCCTTGGAAGCAAGAGCTCCCCTTCCTCCACACTGTGCTCTCCTTTGCCCCATTTTCTTCCCTCCCTGCTCCTCATTTTCCACAGCTCAGACATAAGGATTTATTTCTCTACAAACACTGGATCTCTCTTTCTCTTTTTTTTCTTTTTGAGCAAACCAAACCTAAAGGCACTAGGAATCAATTTTATTTTAGGACTAGAATTTGTTTTCTATTCAGATGGATGGGTGTCTGAAGATGACTTGGATCGGTGGAACAGATCACAAGAACCAGCCTTCAGAAGGGAAGATTTGGGGTATTTGAGGAAACGCGAGTCAGGGTCAGGTGATACCAAATGGAAGAGCTGTTATATAAAAGAGGGAGTTCACTTATTCTCCAAAGGGTAGAACCAGCAGGTGGAAGTTCCAAGGAGATAAATTTAAGCTTTATTATATAGAAGGTTTTTCTCATAATTAAAGCTATCTTAAAATGGAATGGATGATTTTAAAAGGTAGGGAGTTCCCCACAATGAAGGTGTTCCAGCAAAGACTGAACAGCCACCTGAAAGAATACTGGAGAAACCATCCATCCAACCACTGAGTGAGGTTAAGGCCCTTCTAACCCTGCATGTTTATAACTTTATGAAAGAATAACTCAAAAATGTGATTCAAGTAATGTTAAATTCCATGTTCTTTGGCAATTGTCCTTTTTGAATGAGAAGTCATCCTGGAAAAGGTATTGTTGAGATCAAAGGTAGGGAGAAAGAGAAAGAGAGAGGCAGGCAGGCAGGGGATATTATAGACCTAGTTTATTAAGAGTCTTTGCCGACCACTCGGGGGCCATTGTTCTGCATGGTCACCTGAGCATGGACAGACAGTGTGTCCTTCAACAAGTGCCAGCAGAATCCGGCCCTGCCAACCCTTTTTCCTAGCTAGGTGGGGCAGAGGGAGGGAGGTATAGGAGAGTACTGAAGTGTGACATGAGCCATTTCTCTTCTAGCAGCTCAGAGAAGCTCCACTATCCTTTGGCCTGAAAACAAGACTTGTTGTGGGTCACAGGACTGCAGGGAATAAGTGTGTGTGCCTGCGTGTTGTCCTGTGACAGTACGTTGTAGGTGGTTTTTCTCCTAAATGGCTTAATACATCAATGTTTGTGGAGCATCCTTGGAATCCAAGTATCTTCAGGGTAATTACTGTTAATTGCTCAGACTATTCTATAAACTCATCCAATTAAGACAAAGTTATTAACTTTATAAAATATCACAGGCATCCCACAGTGCCATTTGTAGATGGAATAACAGTTTGAGAGGCAGAGTCAGCATGAAATATCATGCAAATGAGGAGGCATATTTACTTTTTTAAAGAAATATGACAACATCTACATTATGGAGGTGGCTTTTCTCTCATTTGGCTGGAAACACTCAGGCCAGTGGCTGAGTCCAGAGGGCTTCCCAGCCCAGCATAACTTCTGCAAAACCAGCTCAGCATGACTTTAGTTGAGGCGTCTCAAGAGCTCAGGCATCCCCAGCTCCTTGGGCCTTTGACAGCAGACTCATGAACTCCAACTCCACCACTTACCAGCTGTGTGATATTTCAATACCTACTTAAATTCTCTGGACCTCCATTTCCTCTCCTAGTGTTGTAGTGAGGATGCAATAAATAAATACATAGAAAAATATTGGAATAGGATCTGACATGTAGTAGTAATGAACAAATTTCAGTGGATAACTAGACTGTGAAAGAATCAGTATTTCCATTAAAGTTTCCTCTTTTCTCTTGTTCCTCATTTGTGAGGTGCAAGTCCTATAACACTAGCCATTATATTATTATTGATAAAATCAATCATGGCTAGGTTGTAATTTTTTAAATGAACATTTTAATAAAATATAACTTACACATATCAAGGACATAGATTATAGATGTGCAGCTTGATGATTTTTCATGAAGTAAATATATCTGTATAATCATCATATGACTCAAGAAACAGAACATCACCAGCACTCCAGAGCCCCCTTGCATTCCCCTTCCAGTCATTAACATCCCCCTCCCTGAGAAAAGCATAACATTGAATTATGTGAAGTGTACTCTTTTGGAGGCCAGACTTCTTTTGCTGAATTATGTTGTCTGTGAGATATAATCATACGAGATTCATCCATTCAAGACTGAAAGAAACTGAAATGTCCATCAGCAATAGAATAGATAAACAAATGATGCTATACTATAAACAATGAAATATTATATAACAATGGAAAGCAACAAACTACATATATCAGGGCCCATACAGCCTTCCCATTGAGGACTAGAGGACAATTTGTGAAAATTGAGAATGATCAGAGATTACTGAAATTCTTGGAACACCCACTGTGGCCACCCTCCTGAGCCCCTGTGTCAGCCCCAGCAGCAGGATCAGTTTCTCCAGCTCTAGCTCTCCTGTAAGCAGTGGGCCTGGGCACTTTCCATACTTGAGAGTGCCAAGCCATGCCCAAATCCAATAAGACAATGGGTAGTGAATTTAACTAGAAACCTTATGAGATAGTGAGCAGCCCATCACTAGAGACAAGTAAGTAGCCACTAGAAGGCTCTTTGCAAAGAAGATTTAACTATCAAATGGCCAAATGAATTGAAGGTGACACCGTTTCCTTCCCTCTGTGATTCTGTTAATTACAGGATTGCCATGTTTGACGCCTGAATGGACTGCAGCCACAAAGCTTGGGACAGTCTCAGGGCTACCTGGATTAGATAAAAATGTTTTTTGTGAGCTGGCTGCTGATTTTTACTCTAAGTTAACAAAAGCTTTCTGGTAATGAGATATATGTCCCTGCTCTCCTGGGACTCCCCACACTGCTCCCATCCCTGGTCATGGCAGTCACATTAAGTAAATGAACACTCACTTATGACCCAAGGGTCATTGATGGGCACATGTTAGCCAACAGTACTTGTTCACCTGGCCCAGGCAGGTGTGGAAATTGCATTTGTGAGGATTGCCTTCCCAGGGGAGGGATGCTGCCATTCTGCCCACCCACAATACCTGCTTGAGGCTTAATGGGATCCACTGCCCAAATGTACTTCCTTCTCCATAACTCAGCCAACCATATGGCCTCAACAAAAATGGAGGACATCTGGGAGCAGCCAGCACTGAAGGGTGAGAGACCCACCCCTACCTCTCCCTAAAACTGGCCTTGATGACCAACAGGTTTAAGTCATTGGAGTTCCCTCCTACCTGCTCCTCTGTATACATATCAGTTTCCATGAATCCTCCCCCAACTTCAAGAAAGCAAACTCATTCTTGTCTGAAGTTCATGCAGTGAGGCTTGCAAGTAGGATATCTAGCCCCCCGGGCAGGCCCAGCATCGCAGACCCCAGGGTGTGATGGGGGCTCAGGAGTGTAGAGAAAGGAAGCAGAGGCCAACAACTCTTCCCTGGGATAAAGGGCAGAGAGCAACATTTTCTTTCCTTTTGACAAAGTCACTTTCATTTCCTCATCTCACCATCACAGCAGCCCATGAAGAGAGTATACTGTCCCCCAACCCAGAGCCACCAGGGATCAGAGACCTGAGTCATCTTCCCTGACCAACAGATCTTCAGTTTCATGTAAATCACAGGCAGCCTGAGATGGACTATTCCCCTGTAAATTCTTTACCCACTTCCTTCTGATCATAATTATCTGACCAGGCACTGTGCCCTCTGTGGTGCATCAGAGCCATTCCTCACCCCCACCTAGGGCCAGCCTCCAGTCTGACCCTGGCTGGCTGGGCTTTCTGCAGAGGGAGGGAGCGCCTATAGGCTGTGAAGGGATAGGTGCCAGGACTTGTATGGTGACCATGGGTTTGTTACTCAACCCCCCCTCTCCCCACTCCAAGAAATGAACCCCACTTTGTTGCAGGTCAACTTCCTTGACTGTCAGGACCCTTCCCAGGACCATGGGTTCCACTGCATCCAGGGAGATCAGAGTTTAGGGGAGCCAGGGCATGGGGAAGACTGGGCCTCTGCCCCACCCCCACTGCCCATTAATTAGCCTGTGTGACCTTGAGCAAGTCATTCAACTGTTTTCAACCTGGGCTTCTTAAGTCCCAGGACAGGAATAAGGATCCTGCCCTGCCTACCTCAGGAGAGTGTTTTAAGAATCCACAACAGAGAATTAAAGAGGGAGGAGAAAACAAGAATCATCTAAGACAACTGGAAACTTTTTCATTAGATAATGTGACTACACATTAGAATTGCCTGGGGAGCTTTTAAAACTTTGATGCCCATGCAACACCCCAGACCGATTCCCTCAGAATCCAGGCATGCAGGTGTTTGCACTCAGCCCTGAGTTGAGAAGCAGTGGTTGTATAGTGCTCGCCGCACTCGGGTATTGGCAGTTCATCTGTTAATTCACTCACTGAGGGCCTCTACACACCTGACACTGGGCATGATGTGGTGGGAGTGGGTGTAGAAAAGGGAGCAGACACACAGCCTTTGTTCTCAAAAAGAGCTTCCAGTCCCAGCGAAGACAGAGCAGCCAAAGAACCATCCGGGTGAGTGCAGAACTGCAAACTGACGGCATGCTCTGAAGGGAAGAAATGCAGATATAGATACAGATATGGAAATGTGCAGGCAATGTGGGGGTCTCCTCTTCCCTGTGACACTCCTTTCTTCTCCCATTCCAGGGAGACATGCAGCAAAAGTTGTCACAGATATCCAGAACAACCCCTCCTTCACCCAGATAGCCAGCACCTAAGCCTCCCCAAACCACCATCCCAGCCCTGTAGCCAGATCAGGGTAGTCAACAGACCTCAATGCCCTACCTCCAAGATTCTGAATTTGGGGAAGAGGAGAGGTGGCTGGGGTCTGCTTACATCCCACACCTCTGCACTCTGCACGGTCTGCTCCCATCATTCCCTGGTACCCTGCCCTGGGTCTGGCAGGAGGCAGCTGGGAAGAGCAGCCTTAGTCCCAGCCCCCTGGGGCGAGTTATATTTGGATGTTAAAAGTAATGACACATCTCCAAGAAGTCCTCCCTCCCTCCCTCCTGTCTGCTTAACACGGTGAAGTCTCCTGGCATGGAGGGGGCTGGCTTATATTTAGGTCTGGCATTCCCTGGTAGGCATCCTGTTCTGAAATGGAAATTCTTTTAATAGCTAGCAAGCCCCAAGCATTTAATGAGCTGGTATTTGACTTTTTTATTTCTTTTACTTGGTGGAGGACTATGAGCAGCCTCAGCTAATGAAGGATGAACCCCCTCACAAAGCATCGCATTATTAAGCATGGGAATGAGAAAAGAGCACCCAATCATTTCTTAATGCCCCCTTTACCTTTCAAGCTTCTGCCTTACCTGAAAACGTTGCTTTCTTGTTGAAATGTACCTCTTTCAGGAAGTCTTCCCAATTTATCTACCTACCTTTGACCATCTCTTTACTATTACTGCAAAAGTGTTCTTGAATCTTCTTCTGGGGTGCCTTCTATGTGTCCCCAACAACAAGAACAGCACTGCAAGAACACCTCTCTCCTGTTGGAGTAAAAAGATATTAGGGCTGGATTGACCATCCAGGGTCAAGGATCCCTTTAGGAATCTGAGTTTAAAGGACATGGGAGAAAACATGAACCCTATATCCAGGGTGGGGAAAGCAAATATGCACAATACTTGAAAACAATTTCAAAGGTACATAGACCTTTAGAAGCCCATCCATGGACCTTAGGTTATCTAGTCTAACCTTTTTGACACACAATAGCTGTGACCAAATCAGAGGTGGAAAGTGACTTGTCCAAGGTTATACAGCCAGTGAGTGGGAGAACTGGGACACATACTCTGTCCTGCTCTTTGTACCCTCACTCTAGCTGGGCTCCTTCTATCAGCACTGCCTGGCACTGCCTCTTTGCAGGATCCTTGCCAGGCCATGGGCCCACAGGGCCCAGGACAGGGGGCTCTGCCCCCAAAGGATGCTCACCTCTTGATGATGACCAATGACTTCTCTGCAAACAGAGACAAGCTGGCTTGGTCCAGGGCATGCCTGGCTTCTGCAGGTGCTGAAGGTGTGCAAGGAGGAAGGCATGACATTGGGGGGGAGGGCAGCACAGTGTGGCCCTGGACATGGACAGTAGCAGAGGTGTCACTGGCCCCCTCACTCCTGAACATTCCAGTGTAACCAGTATTGATCTTGTTATTACCTCCTGGAAGGGGAGCTTCATTTTTCAAGCAAAATTACCTTTGTATCTGCAGCACAGAAATTGATCCACAGAAGAGCTAGGTATGTTAGGGGTGGGGGCAGGGAGGCAGGAGAAGGAAGCAGGCTGGAGAAGAGATTGATAGCATGATGCTGATGTGGAAAATGAAAATAGAAACCTTCCAGACTGATGGAAACATCTGCCTTGTCTGATGATATTGCCTGAGTTCTGGGACAGGAGTAATAGAGTTTGAAAGTTGGCAGTCCATGGGTGTTGGCATGCCTGTGCTGGGGAGGAGGGGGAGATGGGCAGAGGCTCCTGGCCTCGCCTAGCAGCTCTGTCCAGAAAGCCTCTTCAAACGTGCAAGAAGCCAAGACAGGCATTTTTGCTTGAACATCATTTGGATTGATTCTATCCAGAGTTTATTGAACACCTACCATGTTCAGAATGCTATTCTCAGGGCTGAGGGGCATTTGCAAATGAACAAAGATGACTTCCTGCTACCTCACATCCAGTGGAGGGACAGGAAAATCCACAGACAACTCCAAAATTCAACCAAGGGAAGGGCCCTTCAGTATTACAGGGCTCTGAGGAGGCGCAAATGTGACTGGGAGCACTGGCAAGTGTCTTAGAAAAGATTCACTATGTCTTAGAGGGTGAATGGAACTTCATTAGGCAAAAGAAGGAGAAAAGGGCACTATAGGGAAAGAAATGACTTAAACAAAGGCCTAGAGAGGGAAGAGGAGTTTCTACTCTAATGTGAAGTGATCTGACAACTGCTGAATATGGAGGGATGAGATAAAAAATGAGTTAAAGGGAACTGCAGGATTTCTTGCCAAGGCACTAGAAGAGTATTGTATTGATCTTTCACCAAGAAAACTAGCACAGGAGAAGCATAGAGGAGTAAAGTGAAGAGTTAGTTTGACTTTTGTTCAGTCATTCAGTTGATATGCTGAGTGCCTTCTGCAGGACAGATATTCATCCTCCTCTTGGAAAACACTGTGGTGATCAGAAACAGACATGGTGCCTGCCCTCTGGGGCTTAGAGTGCAGAGACACAGACTTTTATCAAATGATTCCCAAACAACTATCGGAGGCCCCATGACGAGGACAGGGAAGGGCACCACACTCCAAGAGCTTCGCTGAGGGGCTGCGCACTGGCCCCAGGGTTCAGGGGAGGCATCCCTAAAGAAGTAGTGCATGGCTGAGATCTAAGGGTAGGTTGGAGAGAAGGCAGAAGAAACATTCCAGGCAAGGGTGTGGCATCTGGCAAGGCTGTAGGCAGCAAGGATGGAAGCAGGGGAGCATAGCTGCCCTGGGAAGGCTGAGAAGAGGCAGGTTGGACCCAGAGCACAAGGGTTTAGTTGGCCATGTTGGGAGTTTTGTCTTTTCCAAGTTGTGCTGGCCTCAGTGTGGGCAGGACCCCTCTCCAGTGCTGCTGTGCTGCTTGGGCATGGGGGGTGCTGGTGAATAGGTATATCCTCCCTAAGTGGCAATTTGGCAGGAGGTAGAAACATTGGGAACCTACATACCCTTTGACTCAGTTGTTCTACCTCTAGGAATTCACTTTACAGAAATATAAGTACCCACTAGCACATGTGCAGAGACCTATCTACAAGCATTTTTTTCCAGTGTTACTTGTGATAGTAGAAAACTAGAAGCAACTTCAAGCTCAGAAATAGAGAACTGATTAAATAAACAGATATAGATGCAAGTAATTGAATACTGGCAACCATCACAGAGAATGGGGCAGCTTTGGGAGAACCTCCAAGATATTTCACATAGAAAAAGAAAAGCAGACAAGAAGGGCACAGTGTGCAGTGGACTTCTGTGGGAGGTCCATGCTGGAAGACCTAACACCTCCATTTCCCCTCCCCACCCCCAATCTGCCCTCACTCTCTGGCCCAGGAGCCCTGGCTCCTGCTAACTGATGCATTGTCACTGCATTGTGGGTGAGGGAGAAGAGAGGTCACCCCTGCTGTGGAGTCTGCCCTCACCACCAGTCCTGCTAAGGTATCCACATCTGCTGTGACCTAAGGCCTGTTATCTCAACAAAAAGAGGTGTGAGGACTGCTTGCTAGGAGCTAGGTCTCCACGTGCTCCCTAGTCCCTCCTCACCTCCAAGCCTTTGCTGAGCTGTGTGGACCCGCCCACTCCTAGCTGCTGGTCTCTGGTGTATCAGTGTCCTTGTCCACACCTATGTAGCTAGTCCCTTCCCGAAAGCCTCTACTTTTGAAGCATCCAAGTTTAACTCTGTTTCCTGCTGTTCCCCTGATTGACACAACAGATACAATTCAGAGCACCTGTGAATGGTGGCCCCTTGGTGGCCCAAATGACTTAGAGATGTGGATGGTAGACATAGACCAGGGGTGCAAGCAGCATCTCTTTAGTTCTGCACCTGCACTGCACACATTTTCCCTGAGGCTGATGGGCTGACTTCCTACTCTGGGTTGATAGGCTACCACCCCCTCCCTCTGCCATCCACTGAAACGTGTTCTGGCTCAGTCTCCAAGGTGGACAGACTCAGCCACAGAGCTCCCAGAAATCATGCTATGGTCAGAAGGCACGGTGTCCACTGCTGGAGTCTTGGACAACCAAAAACACCCGCCAAGAAATACAGGCAGTCTTCTCCATGCCCCTGCCCATTCCAGTGAAAGACGCCCTTTCTGTGCATGGCTTGCTCTCAGGGCCTCGTGCCTAGAGCACAGTCTGGTACTGGTCAATGGTGAGCTTCCTGAGGGTAGGACTGTGATTTAGTCCTCTCTGCATTTTTACCACTTGGCACTCTGCCTGGCCTGTGGAAAGTTCTCAGTAAGTATTGCCAGACTTTGTGAGTTAGCACTCTTTGCCTAATCAACTTTCCTACCTTACACCACCCTTCCTCAATGGTTCTCTGAGGAGGCACCTTCCATGGGAAGCCCTTCCTAGATGAAGAAGCTGTGGTCTGGTTCCACATTTTAGGAAAAAAGACATCAGAATCAGAATCCAAATTTCCTTCCTGGGCAGCAGGATGGGCTAGCTCTTGTAAGATGAGAAGTCAGAGACAAGTAAGCCCCCCTAAAATCTCCTGTTCATGCTAAGAAAGGGGCCTCTGTCCTGCTGATTATCTATAGAACCAGAACAGAGTCCGGTGGGTGATGTGGAGGGAATTCATGTCAAATTAAGAATGACTTTTTCCTTAATGACTATGTTTTATGTCACAGAATAGAGACTACTCCAGAGAGTTTTAGAGCTGTCTGAGATATCTGAAGGTGCATCATAGGGAAAACATCACGTTTACTTAAAGGTACCACTGTAGTCAGTGGGTAAACATTCAGAGCAGGGGGTTTCTTTGTAAAGCGTTTTCGGTGCTCTGAGCTATCCACACACAGAACAGGCATTGTGTGCGGGGTGCGCTCCCACTGCAGGCAGGAGTTAACTGCAGGCTGAGCCACCTCCTCCAGAAAGAGTGAAGGTAGATTTCTCTGGGGGGGTCACAGAAGCCATGGAAGGAAGAGTTATTCTTTGGCCCAGATTTCCCCTGCCCCTCAGAATTCACTCACAGGGAAATCTTGGGAGGGAAGGCAAGACTGCTGAGAGAGTGGGAGCCCCAGCCAACCTGAGAGTTCAGTAAGCAGTCTTCATAGCAATACTGGGAGCCCCTCAGGAATAATTCCCCACACACCTTGCTCTCCCTGTAACACAGATTGGAAAACTGAGACCTGAGAAAGGAAAGGACAGTTATAACTGCTGCTGTGTTCTGTGCACTTACCAGGGCCTGGGCTAGTGGTTGCATATACATGGTCTCTAACCCTTGCAACTGCCCACAGGGAGGTTGGGGTTGGCCCCGGGTGACAGGTGATGAATGAGGAAACTAAGGCTTAAGGAAATTAAATGAGTGCCCCTGCCCCAATGACACAGCTGGAAAGAATCCAAGCCAGAGGTCAAATCCAACAGCTCCAGCACATTACAGTGTTTCCTGGGAGGTGACCACCTAGACAGGTAGAACTAAAGCCAGACCCCCTGCCCTGACCCTCTCATCTCTCCCCACCGCCCTGAACCTCTCTATCATTTGTCCAACCATCCCCTCCTCCCTTTGCAGGCTGCCCTGGCCTAACAGAGAAATCTAGTCCAACAAAGACAGACTCTGTGTGCCCAGCACTAAAAGAAGCCAGGTGGCAGAGTAAATGAAAGTTGGCCGAGGGCCTCTGCTTAAGTGCCTTTCCATTCTGCCTTGTCTTTGCATTCTGGGTGTGCTGGGTTCACGTGACTGTGCAGAATGACAGGGCTCTGTGCTCGCTGCAGAGGGAAGCTCTCCAGGCTGGCAATGCGGATTGGTGCAAGGATGCGTAAGACTGAGCTGAGCTCCGGGAGACTAGAACGTGATGTGCCCCATATTTCCCAGCCTAATTACTGACCCTGGGAAATGTTTGTCAGACCAGCCCTGACTTGAGGAGGGGCAGAGGCAAAGAGAAAGGCTATTCAGATGTAAAAACCTGGGAGGACAGGGGTGGCAGAGCAGAAGAGATGGTTTTCCCCTTCATGGGCTCTGTTAACAAGGGGTCCTCTTATCATGTTCCCCCCAAGCCCACAGCCAACAGGCAGCCTGTGCCACAGACCAGGCAATGGCAGTCCCCAGAGCACCTGCCTCATGTCTCCATGGCAGGGAGCCCTGGATCCCAGACAGGCCTCGTGGCCAAGGAATTATGGGCAGGTGGCCTGGCATGAAAGAGATCTGCTATCTCTATCTCTGGTTCCTCCATCCTGAGCTCCTGGACAATCAAACTACTTGGCTTCCCACCTCACCTTCCACTGGGGCCCTCAAAGATCAGCTAGACCTAGAAGGAAGGGAGAATGGAGAGTAGGATTCAATGAGGAAAAAGATGTGTGCAAAGAGGCCTGGCCCACCAATCAAGCATGAATAAGTAAAGAACTGCAATAATGATCTTGCTTCTTGCCATGCAGCTTCACCAGCCAAGAGAGAATTCCTTCAAAAGAATGAGCCTGGTATGGGTTCATTATTCATGAGCAGTGCCCTCCGTGGTGGAGGTCTCTGTTTTTTGTTAAGTGTAACATAGGCCTTGGTGGAGAAAGTGGAGAGGGTGTGGGGAGGGAGATGGATCTCAGCCACAGTCAAATGCAGGGGGAGGCCACGTCCACAGGAATCATCTCAGATACAGTTTCTCCACCTTTCACAGTGACAATGGTCTTGGTGCTACAGCCAAGTTGGGCCACTTCAAGTACACAGCATCTCTTCCATTCCCACGTATGTGAAATAGATTTATGCCACCAAATGTTCATTATCATGAACTGAACACCTGATAAAGGTCAGACACTGTGCAAGTGTGGCTAGGTCTTCTGAAAATCAATGAAATGTTCACACTACCCCCAGGGAGTTTGTGCTCTAATAATTGCACAGCTCAGAAAGCACCTGCTCAAGAGAAAGCCTGGGGCTCTGGTCAGACAGGCTGGTGTTTGAATACCATCTGAGCTTCCTTGTCAATTAAGTGGGGATAATAATGCCTTCCTTGAAGTGTCATTTTAAGGATTATAAATAAGGTATTTGGCACAATTCCTGGCACATGGTAGATGCTCAGTAAAGTAGAGTTGTTGGTGGTAGTAACAACGTTTGATCTTCCTACAAATACCTTGATCTTCTAGGTCTTTTAGGAAATTGCTTGTTTTCCTGCTTCTATCCAAAGATTTTCCATTTCTTATCCAAAGATTTGACAGTTCTTAGAATTACTCTTAGAGTAGCCCTCCTTACCCCATGCAATCCTACTCTTGCATCTTACTGGAAGACAGAAGTCGGTCTTCTCTCTTTAAATTTAAAAATCTTCCTTTAGAATGAAATCTGCACCATTACCCTTATGCTTTAGAAAATGATTAAATAATAAACATTTATTTGTCAAGTGCTTACTATGTGTCAGGCACTTTACTAAGCTTTATGTCCATTATTTTGTTTAATATTCACAGCAAGCTCTGACAAAGGTAGTGCTCTATCACCATTTTACAGATGAAGATACTGAGGCCTAGAGAGGTTAACTTGCCCTCAGTCACACAGCACATGACAGAGCAAAGATCTAAATATGCCCGACCACAGAGCTTTTAGCCACTGTTTTATTTACACATGGATTTCCGCCAGCTTGGAAGCCATGTGCAGTGACATTT
Source organism: Trachops cirrhosus (assembly GCA_028533065.1). Taxonomy (NCBI): domain Eukaryota; kingdom Metazoa; phylum Chordata; class Mammalia; order Chiroptera; family Phyllostomidae; genus Trachops; species Trachops cirrhosus. The sequence continues at coordinate 76,405,463 of CM052543.1, read as the reverse complement.
GACTTGAGATAGGGGCTCCATAGACGGGCAAAATTAGGGCAAGTTTAGCCACAGTTCTAGAGAGAGGGCTGCAGCCCACTGGGAATTTCCAGGAGAGGAGCTGAAAGATTCTGACTCCACGGTGTAGCTGGGTTGGGGGACTGCCAGCTTCTACTTACAGGCGACCTGGGGCTGCTCTCGGAGCAGTAGCTGCATGCAAAGTCTTGCCCTCCCAACTAGAATGTGAGTCAGTCAAGGGCAAGCACTTGTGACCAATCAGCTAGTACTTACTGAGCACCAGCTGTGTGCTTAGCCCAGGTACCTGTTTTGAAGAGAGGGACCCTGTCTTTAAGTAGTCACTGGCAGGAGGAGAAGGGAGGCACACACACAGGTGCCCAGACAACAGGCCACACCTGGCCACCTCTCTTGTGCCCAAGTCCTGATGTGAAATGGGGGCAGTGCTCTTGCTTGCTTATATCTGGGTGCACAAAGTAGGTACTCATACCTGACAAATTGACTTTCCTGTTTTTAAAGTTCACCAAAAGGCAACACCTGTGGGAATGAATGTACAGCTGGAGTTGCTGATTCTGAAGTGGGAACAGAGGCAGAACATGTGGTTGTCTTTAAAAAAATTTTTATTTATTTATTTTTATAGAGGGAGGGGAAGGGAGGGAGAAAGAGAGGGAGAGAAACATCAATGTGTGGTTGCCTCTCATGTGTCCCACACTGGGAACCCGTCCTACAACCCAGGCATGTACCCTGACTGGGAATCAAACTGGTGACCCTTTTGGTTCACAGGCCAGCACTCAATCCACTGAGCCACACCAGCCAGGGCCATTGGTTGTCCTTTTGATAAATCTCTGCCATTAAAAGAGAATTGAGCTCGAACTTTGTGGGTATGTAGCCTCCTCATAGCTGCAGGGATGCAGTGAGAAAAACAGGGAATCCCTTCCAGCTCCCACTCAGATTTAACACAGGACATCACTGTCCTGGAGAGTAAACTCAGCAGAGATAACACTCAGCTGGGTTCGATTGGATCCTAATGTGCCCAGACCTCTCTATCCCATGGACTGGTAGGTCAGAACTAGACCCGGGAAAATATCTGAGGAAGGTCAGGTTGCCCAACCCAGATTCTTTGCTCCACATTTTCTGTCCTGCTGGTAAAATCTGCTGCCATCCATTCCAGGGTATAATATTCTCATGTATCTCTCTCTCTTCCTTTATAATCAATGCTTATTTTCAGAAAAAGCTAGAGAAACTTATTCTTACTAAAGAGTAAATAGCTCATGTTTTAATACTGCCTTTCTCAGAATTAAAGGATTAAGTGAAAGGAATAGAACAGGGGTTGTAGAATTTCAGCTCGTGGTGAATAGTGCTTGGGATGGTGTAAGTGCTTCTGGATCTTTCCTAATGGGACCACCTACTCTAAGTGTAGGCTAGCCCTGACCTTGCACATCTGAGCTGAACTCTCTCTTAGCCTCAGAAGGTGAACGAAGGTCTCCCTGCTGAAGCTTTCCTACTCCCACCCCCCTCCACACACCCTGGTTTCATAATAAGCTATAAGGGGTGTATTATCCAGGGTTGGGGAATCAATGTGAGATCCTGTGCCTTTAGGTCCTTTTGTCTCTCTTTCTGAGACCAGAAATGCTGGGCCAGCACAACCAGGCATCATTGCATTTGGCTTTCAGTGTGGTTTATTTAGAGCTGACATGGGGGAGGGGCAGAGGGAAGAGGTATTGTGTGCAGGGTGGAGGCAGGGAACAGCTGGAGTGCCTTTCAGGGAGCAGCTGCCACAGAGCCTACTCTCTGGGTATACAGTAAAATGGTGTCTTTTAATACTTTTCAAAGGATAATCTCGTCCAGTAAATTCCAGCTGAGGAAGTGGGAACTACCCTCAGATGACTCATGCCTTCCTGCCATCCTCCTCCTGCTGTGTCCTCCAGAGACTCTCTGCAGGGCATAAACACTCTTGGGTCTATGGGGTCCTGTTGCCTTGTTCTCACTCTACCTCCTCCTCCAACTCTGGCCCCGTAGCCTCCTGCAGAGGCTAGCTAGGGCAGAACGAAAGAGTCCATGCTCTTCATCAATTACCTTCTCCCTGCCTGGTAGTACCCAGGGAGAGGAAGCTGCCATTTTCACAGCCATGTGACAGTCACCAGCAATGCCAGGAGATAATGATAGGTTGTGTGTTCTCTGCCTGGTGAGGAGTTGCATGCAAATGACTCAGCTCTGAATGGGTTTAATTGTCACTGCCTGAAGTGGTAGCTCAGACCACCCCTCCCCCCTCCTCTGGTGGAGAGAAAAGGAAACAGGGGGCACATGGGATCCTGTGGTGTGAAGAGGGGTGGACTCAGAATGGCAGTGGGACCCAGAGCCAGAGAAGGAGGGAAGCTGGCATCTCCTTTCTGTGGGGCCAGGCCTGCTAGTGTGCAGCTGCGGTCAGAGAGTGGGATTCACTTTCCAACATGACCAGGAGTGAGACACAGCTCTACAATTGTAAATCTCTTTCTGCATCTGCATGGGCTCAGCCACAAGAGGCTCAGAGGTTCTCACATGTTTGCAAGATGTTCCTGTTTGGCCAGACAGTCCCTGGAAGAGACAGGATGGGCTGCAAAGAACAAGGCAATAAATGCCTGCTCTCCAGTAACTGCAGCCAGGACCTGGCAGAGGTGAGCATGGATACCAGGCAAGCAAATGTGAGGGGAGTCAGCAGAGATGCCAACATGTATTAAAATGCTTCCTTCATTTCAAACAATTCCCTAAATCAATGTTTATTCTCAGGGTAAATTCATCCATTGCTCACCATATCTCTACAATTCAGTATTGCCCACCAGTTCTGTAGATAAGAAAAATGAAGCATAGGGAAGTTAAGTACAGTTTTGAAGAAAAAAGGTCCAGAGTGGTGACAGATATCTTGTGTTGAAGGGAGAAGGCTAAAGAAGAGCTCAGTGAACATATTCAGATGGTGTGGAGAGGAGCCGGGCATGTGGCTGAGCAGGGAGTGCTCTATACCCTCACAGGGGCTTGATCCAGAGCACTGTTTCTACCCACTTTACACCCACTAGAGTGGGTATTTCATTTGGAGAAAAGCATCCATACTCCAAAGAAAAATACCTAACACTGGAAGGTTCCCAGAAGTCCATTCTATAGTTCTCTGAGTCTAGGTAATAAGGAGCTGCTAAAGACTTTGGGTGAAACCATTTGAAAATCCACTTCCAGTCTAGTATGCTAGGGATAGGATAGAGGATGGACAAGAACTAAACTTGGACACTCAGTGGTCGAGGGTTGAATAATGAAAAGATGTGCTACTGGCACATCCCAGTGGCAACAAAAATGTAGGGCTGGATCCCATGCCAGTCACCTCCTCAGTCACCCTAGGAAATGGGGCAAGAAGAGAAGGAATTCTCCTGTGAAACTAGGGAAGGTTTCTGGTTTTGTAGCAACCAACCAGAAATCTACCTTATGCTACAACTAAATGTTTCATGTCACTTTGTTAGAAATTGTCTAATCACTTAAAGGAAACTGGTACTGAGGTCCATATTACTGGCTCTTCCCTCTCATCAGCTGTTGTGTGGAAACTAATTTCCATATAATAACATTTTGTTATTTGTAATAAATAATTCTATGATTCCCCCCATGTTAGTGTCATTAAATGTCACTGATTGCTTTCCAAATGTTTAAATTCTTAAAACACTTATACTTTCAAAACTTTGGGCACCAACATCAAAAAGAGACAACATGGAAAATCCTGCTCTGAAATGGTGTGGCCAGAGGCTTCCTCAGATCTCTTAGAGCTCTTCATGAGTGCAAACCAAAGCAATTCAGCCCCCAATTTTGAGATAACGGCAAAAAGACTTTGAGTTCTATGTCACTGCATCCCCAGGGTGCTGTAAAGAAAGTTGGCACTGCTTTCCTCATCACACAAATTGCCTCCCTGTCCTCATTGCCCCTTCTTCAGCTCTGCTCCCTACTCCCACCCAGCTCTGAAATTATATAGACCAGGGCAACGAAAAGTTTAGAGTTTACATCTGGGGATAAGAGATGAGATCAGTTTTGTTGTACCTGAAGAGATGAGATCAGTTTTGAATGTAGAGAAAGATGAAAAAGTCAGAATTTCTCCATAGAGTCAAGAACTCCCAAGGTAGAGGAAAAGCATAATGGAGCTCAGGCCATTTCAGCCTAGTTTCTAGTGCTGCACTTAGGACACCTGGCACCTTCTCAATCCCTTTGGATAGCCATGACACAGCAGGATGCATCTGAGACTAAGATTCTAGGAAACCTGAGTTATTACCCTTGCTTTGCTCTTCAATCTTGAGCAAGTTGTTGAACTAATTCTTACTCCTGTTAAATGGAGTAAGGTCTACTGCAAAGATATGGGAAAACATTAAGGTTTTATGAAAACTATTGTTGTTTTTACGTTGTAAAAATGCATTATAACAGAAGGTTATTCCCTTGGAACACCTCAGGAAATGACCAGGATGGGAAGATCTCTTAGGCTGGAGTTCCATATCTCTTAAGCTTGTCCAGTGGGAGAGAGGAGAGCTGGAGAGAGTTGTTCTGTGTTATATTCTGTTTTTGTTCATAAGCAGTGACCATCCACCCTTTTAGGAGGAGATGTTAAACAGCAAAATGACCAATAAATATAGACAGATAGATAGATAGATAGATAGATAGATATAGATATAGATATAGATATATAATATAGTGATATATATATAGTGATATAAATATATATTATTTCATGCCTATATGCTCCCATATTCCCAGGTCAATGTGTCTTTGGCTGAACTTTTTTAAATTATGACAATATTACCAAAGATGCAGAAAAAGAAAGTGAAGTTATGGATGGCAATTCTGGTGTTGACAATTTTCTATTCAAGTTAGAGAAGGAGTATTTAAGCTGCAAAAAGAGGTCAGAAGAAGGCAGCATCCGAATGAAAAATCAAAAGTCATCCATAGCAGCTCCCTCTCTCAGGCTGACAAAGGTCTTAGACTCAAATTCAGGTTGAGTCTTAACCGCTTGCAGCCCTGCTTCCTCCCACTCACCTTCCTTCCAGTTCTCGCAGAGAGCTTTCTAGCAAATAAGGTGGCTAGGGCCCATCTGGAGCTGTCCCAGGTCCTGGAATGCAATAAGTTCCTGTTTTAGTGATTCAAGTGTCTCTGGAGCTCTCCCCTCTAGTAAGCTGTTGTGTGGAAACTAATTTCCATATAATAACATTTCGTTATTTGTAATAAATCATATTCACAGTAAGGTGACTGGGTTATGTCATTATTTGCAAACCTACCAAATGTAATTATAATGTCTGAAAACCTTCATACAGAAAAGTACAGTACCACCGTCCAATAATAATACAAATTTATCCTGTGCTGTCTGTGACTGCTCATCACAGTAACCATTCTATGCCAAAGGAAAAGAAAGCCCACAGCACTGACAAATTCACAGATGCAGAAACCTTGTAAATGCCAAACTAGATGATCCCAAAGTTAACTATTGGGTTTCTCCTCTTCTTTCCTATGAACCTTTGTAGCAATGGACTGGATATCCAGGTTTGCCTCTGCATTCAGAACAATGAGTTCTTTTTGGAATGTCCTTTTTATGTATTAAATACCTGTGCATCAGCCTTGGCTGAGGTTGGTTCATAGGAATTAACTTTATGAAGAGTGTACCTATGTTGCTCCCTTTTGCTTCCTTCTCCCTGCACCCCTATCTCCCACCTCCCATGTCTCATCTTTATTTTCTAGAATGCATGATTCTATTTCTTTCTGTGAGCATAGTAAACCAGGTTCCACTGGCACTGAGACACATACTGATTATTCATCTTGCACCTGTTTCCAAAATTTTCTTGTTGAATTTAACCCAAGCATAGGAATAATATTATTGCAATTAGAAGTGGGCTATCTGATGTTACTAACTCTCCTCCCCAACCTGCTACTTCTATGCTTTTACCTTGCCCTGCTGGGATTTTTTTCTGAGAGGAGGGGCAATTCTGACTGATCAAAAGATACTCTAAACTTCCAGAGAAGTTATGTTTCCTGGTAGAAATCCCATTAAAAGTAGAGCTTGTAGTTTCAAAAGGTCTGGACTGAAGAGTAGATTTCTCCACCATGCAGCACCTTTGGGGATCTTTTATAACTCTGGGGAAACATTCCCCACTTTAGCCACAATAGTCTTACTTTATTGCATGTGTGCTGGTGGCAGCTCCCTAAGCTACTTTTGCTTAATTAGGGCTATGAAATTTGCCTTCAAACCTGAAATAGAGTTCAATTTCTCCTTTCAGTAGGAGCAATGGACTTGTGTGTATATCTCCTTCTCAGGTATGTTTGCAGTTACTGATGCTGAGTGTGGTAACTTATCATGAAAAGTACAAAACAAAAATTAATTTATTAATAACTTTTCTGCTCCCACATGATTTTGTCTTAGAGCTTAAGATGTGACATTTTGTTCCTTAGCCACTTTCATCTGCACATTTCCATTCCTGCTTCCTCTTATCCCCTTAGGCTGGAAGGTTTGTTGCGGAAAGTTGGTCTTGTGTTGTTTATAATGGAAGTAGAGCTTAAAAGGTTGTGTTAGCAAAAATCCATCTTTGAGTTCACATGAGGGTGGAGTTGGGGATGCGGACTGACACTGATGATCAATGCCTGACATTGAAATAAGGTAGAGAAAAGCATCACCAGGTAGAGGTGGTTACCCTCTGTCTCAAGACATTGTTATTGAAGCAGGCAAGTCTAGCCCCAGAATATTAAAATTCTGGGGTACCTGAGAGGCCTATTGCAGGCTATCCTCAGAAGGGAATGTTGTACAGTCATTAAAATGGTGCTTTTGAAGATGATTTAATAACTCAGAATATAAAGTGGGGGAAGCAACATATAAAACTGCATATGCAGCCTGATCTCAGCCTACCTCCCCCAATTTAAAAAAAAGATTGAAAGGAAATGCACCAAAATATTAACTTTCTGTCTCTTGTTGGTGGGATTACAGATCATTTTATTCTCTTATTGCTTCTTTTCTAAATTGTCCAAACTCGTTATAATAAACATGTATTATATTTTAATCAGAAAGAAATAGATATTTTTTAAAACCCTTTAGAAACAGTGGGTCCATGGATGTCCTTGATTCCTATTCTAATGACTCTCTCCCAACCCTCCCCCATCCCCACTATGAAGAAAGCCTTTCTCATTAAAGCTCCCCTGTAGCTTTCCCTCACCCTCATCTCTTCAGAGACGTGTCTCAAGGAAATATCAAAGGGTGTATGTGTGTGTGATTGTGTGAGTGAAAGAGAAAGACAGAATAATCATATCAGGAAGGAGGAAACCCACCATAGAAATGCAAAACAGAACAATTGAAGAGAGAGGCAAGGGTGAACTATAGAGGAGCTCCATCCTGACAAAGGTAACAATGAGGAATTAAAATCCCACCAGAGAACCTGTCAGAGGGCAGGGATGACAGGAAAACTGAATAATAGGGAGGCTCTATCCAGAGGGGAGAGGGGCATGCCCTACACCCTCCCATGACCTCCTTCCTTCCTTAGGCTCCAACCACAGAGGACAACAGATTAGACCAATTGGGAGAGGAATGAGGGTGCCACAAACCTGGCAGGGGCCAGACAGTCCAGCCAGAGTGAGAGGACTAAATAACTGGAGTCAGAGAAGGAGCCGGAGCTGTTACGGGACATTGGATGAAGGTCCTCTAACCCCCAGGGGACACCTACAGCACAGGTATCAAACGAGTACAGTCCCATTTTGCAGAAACTGTGCCCAGAGGGAAGACAAGATTGCCCTTGGAGTAGTCTTTGGACAAGAGACCCAGGGAGGTGTGTGGACCTTGCTAAGACCACTGGCACTGGAAGGACTCCTTCACCTGGGGCAGTATCACCATCCACCCTCACCTTTGGGGATGTTTGATTGTTAGAGGACATAGTTACTCATCACTAATGCTCAAGAGGTGCTCTTGGCATCTAGTACATGAAGACTAGGGATATTAAATGTCCTTCTTTGCCTGTCCAAAATACCGATATTGTCCTGCATTGAGAAACAGCAGGATATTTCCTTTATGGTTGAAATGGAGCCACAAACAGCAGCTTGATATCTGTCCATGTGTCTCAGAGTGCCTCAGGGTTTCCCCTTCAGTGCACTTGGCTCTCTTTTCTTCCCTCTGGCTGGCTGCCAGGACTATGTCCACTTCCCTAGGTAACCATGCCAGGCAAGGCTGGCTCCCTTTTAAAGGGGCACTCAGATATGCGGCTGCTTCAATACAAAGGTTTGAGGGAAATGAGAACCCCACACCCTGTGATGGGCAGAATAGGAGGCTCCTTGCTTTGTTTCAAGGAGGGACCCAAACCCAGCCCTACCCTTAGTTTTGTCCTAGTGAATGAGGCTGTAGTCTTCCCCAGCCTCTAGCACTGGGAGTAGGAAGAAGCCTGTATGCCAGCCCTGTGGCAGTCTGTCATCTTTTATCTCTAGCCTAATGCTCCCCACTGCAGGTAGCATGAAAGAAAACAGCTTCCATTCTTATGTATCATTTGTCAGACTATGAATTCATGGCTGTACCACAAGAGGTGCCACCTGGGTGTCCTAGGCCACCGTCCCTAGTGAGGCACACACAGAGGGCAGCTCCATTGCCACCTGGGGGCATCTTCCTTTTGGGGGAAGATTACAAGAGGTCAGGACAGGTGGGAGGGGGTAGAGGAGCAGATTTCCATGCTGAAAGGCAGAAGTCTGTCTTCCTTGGCACTAAGGCTGGAGTCTGCCAACTACTGAGCATCTCTCTATATAGAGCAATGTGGTCAGACTCTGCTGAGGGCAGGACAGGCAAACACTTGGCCTTCAGATTCCTCATCAGTAGATTGAGAAGCTGGTCATTTCCCTCTATGTCCTCTCTCCCCAGGGGCGGGGGCAAGGGCACCCTCTTGTTTTAAGTGCCTCGTGAGTGCCAGGTACAAGATACCTTGGATGCCTTATTTCATTTAATCTTTACAGTCTCCCTCTGAGGCAGGTGTTATGAGTCCATTTGTGGCAGAGAATACTGAGCCTGGAGGTAGTAGCTACACATGACAACAGTGTCTGAGTTCACACCCAGACCTGCTTTCTTCTGAGCCCTGCCAGGGCAGAAGTTCATTTTGGCGGCTAGGAGCATGGACTCCAGAGCCAGGCTGCCTGGGTTCAAAGCCCATTTCTACTGTTTACTAGCTGTGTGAACTTGAAACACGGAATCAGCCTCTTTATGCCTCCATTTTCCCATCTGAAAAACAAAGCTACTAATAGTACCTAGCTCAGAGATCTGTTGAAGGGACTGGATCACTGAGTAGCACCAAACACTAGAACACTGCCCAGCATGCAGCAGATGTACCATAACTATTAAGTATTCATACAGTGACTGCTATCTATCAGTGAGCCTAGTACCACCCAGTCTCTGATAGTGAGAGGGCTTCAAAGTTCCATGTCAGGGGTGAAGAGGCCTTTGTAGCCCTTTGCCAGACCTCATGGGAGATCCCAAAGAAGGAAAAGACACAGACCCAACCTCCAGGGGGTTTCAGGGAAATGGAAGACGCTGTTATGTGTGCATGTGTGTGCATGCACACACATTCAGAACATGTCAGGCATGGAGTGAGGGCAACATGAACTCTGCAGTGCAAGTGCTAAGGGCTCCTTCCAAGTTGTGAGGCTTTCCTGGCTAAGACAACTTCCAGCAGGAGGTACAGTGTGAGTTATGCCACAGAGGAACGACAGGCTAGGACTTCGCAGAGAGAGTAAGGAGGCAAGACCACCAGCGCAGAGCCGAGGAAAACCTGGTCTCTGACACTGGAACCATGATGGCTGGTGTTCAAGGACCCCTGCCCTTCCCGATCAGCACAGCTTGCTAGCCTAGCTCAGGGGTCCTCTATCTGCTTCCCCAGTGGAGATGACAAGCTCAGGTCAGGGACCCAGCCCAGGGCATCCCTGCCAAGGCCTGTGGCCCAAACCCCAGGCTATGGCCTGTCCTGCCGGGTCATTTTAGGGTTCCCCCTTTATTCAGCCCTGCCACCCTTTTGTCTAGGCTTGTAGGAAAGCCACTTGGAGTCTAGGGGAGCCCTCAATATGGAGGTGGGCCCTATGAGGGGCCTTGACGCACCAGAAGAGAGACTTAGAGAAAGAAGAGTTCCTGGGAGCTGCCACCCTCTTTTCACAGTAACCAGGGCTCCTAAGGCTTCCATGACAGAGGTGTCTGAAGGAGAGAAGTCAGACCCCTGAGTCCACCTGAGTCTGTTCAAAGCCCATTGGAGGGCAGAGATTATTTATAAAGAGGACACTGAAACAATACAGGCTGAGCAAGGGAGGCAGAGGCAGTGCCTCCCAGATGCATAAATATCAAAAACAGAAGTGAAGCTTCCTACATCTCCATGTCCCCAGACACACACTGTTACAGACCATGGTTTGCCTGATGCCTGAATACTCCTGCAGCTCTGATACCATGCAGTAAATGCATTGTGACAGTAGCTGAGTGGATTCTGTGTGCTGAACAGATGTCTTCTAGCAGACGAGGTTTCTGTGACTGTATCACATTGTGCTTTCATCAATTATACATCACTCCTCATTACAGAGGCAGGTGCTCATGACGGCAGGCTGTGACTAAGTGAGAAACCCAGGCAGACTAAGAAGTGGAAGGCAAATTTGGGGGAAGCCAGGATGCCCATTGGGTTATGGCAGTGCTGAAGTCACCTCCTCTCCCCAAAGACCCCACATCACCCTCTTCACCTTGCTAATACCCTCCTTCCTACACTCTCTGAGCCATTTTTCCCATTTAAAAAATAATTATTACAAAATATTTCAAATTGTGTAAAATAATGAACCTCATACACCTATCACCCCATCACTTAGTTTCAACAACTGTTAAGATTTGTCCACACTGGCTGAAGTGTTTTAAAGTGAATTCCAGGCCTCTTCTGATTTCACCTCTACATAACTAAGTATGAGTCAGTTTTTTGAAGAAATGGGCTCTTTATCACTGCCGATGTCATCAGCAATTCTTCCTTGTCCTTGTCCAGGACTCAGCCTGCATTTGAGGGTCTTGGCGGTATATGACCCCCTCCTGGCCATTACCCTGGGGACACCCCCCACTGCACTGTCCTGTGAGAGCTTTACCAGCAGTCCTTTCTGCAAGAGCTAAGTCCCCCACCTCCAGACCCCAACCAGAGCTCAGGGAATATTCTGTCCTCAGCCTCATGTTCCTTCTCTAGGCTGCAGCAGGGTCATGGATCTAAAGAGGCCATACTGCAGGCCCCTGGCAGGACCTGAGTGGGAGCAACAAGCCTTCCTGGCGGGTATTGGGGATGGAGCAGTCAGTAAAGACAAGAGCAACTCTGATGTGTCAGACTTTTGGGATTCGGTCAGTATTTCCCAAAATGTGCTGTGCACGCCCTCATGGAATACCAGGCGATTCTAGATGGCGCACAGGCAAGAGTTAGCAGATGTTATGTAGTTGTTTTAATTTTTGTTTTAAAAACAATAACCAGCACATCAAATCCATAATTTCACAGATTTCATATTGTCAATGAGGCCAACCAAAAAAAGTTTATTGACTTAAGTTTCATTTTTAAAAGACCATTAAATAAATAATAACACAGAGGTATTTGAGTAAGGCCAAAAAAATTCCTAGTGGTACTGAAACACCTAAAGTGTAGGAGCCTTGGTGTGATTGAAGGGGTAGATTTCAAGCAAGGTAATTTGAACTTTAGTCCATGCTCTGTTAATCAACACAGGTAATCTTGACCAAGTCACTTAACCTCTCAGGGCTTCACTCTTTCACCTGTACAATGAGGTTATGCCTATCTGCCTTATTAATGTCGAGCTCAAAGTGTTTTTTAAAAAGGGAAATCATCTACAAGGGCAAGTTTTAAGACATGCCGAGAGCTGCCCATTTTCAAAATTTTCTGTACCTCATGTCACTAGCCCACTCCTAAGTGTTCTGTACAAGTCAAAACCTTAATCCAGCCACTCAGATCTGCTCTAAGTGCTGCAGGTCATTAAACCTGGCCATTGTAATCAGCATTGACTATCAGTATCAACATGATTACTTTTACCTGAGACCCCTGGTGCATGTGAAAATGCAGAGAGCTCTCATGCATCTTTTTCTTTAAAGAACAATTTGCCATGTCTAAAAATCATTTTTAAAATTAATCTGCCTACTGCAAACAATTTATATTAATGAAAACACACTGGGTGGGGGAGGGGGCACTCTGCCTACAGAATGTATTTACTTTGTTCACCTAGGATAAAAAGAGTTTGAGTGTGTGTTTGTTTTGAATAAATGAATAGCTAGGTGACAGGAGGATCTAACTTGGTCTAGCAGCCCCCTCTGAGGCAGATTGCGGTGCTGGAAGGAGGCAGGCTCTTGGTTGCTTGCATTTTAATATGCAATGATGTCTGTCATCTGCTTCTCCGTATTTTCAGGCCCTTTCTTGGACTTGTATTTGACTGTGACAGAGGAAGAGGCTGCCACTTTTTTTCCCAGTCTCACCCAAGGCTCGGAATAAGCCAAAGTGGGGGCCTCTGAGCCCCCCACCCCAACTCTCCCTGCAAGAGCCTTGGAAAGCCATGTCTTGTTCTTTGCAGCAGCTGCTCACCTCCATGCTGTGTGTGCTTATTTTATGTATTTGACTTGATAAAGCTCGTTTTCCTCTCTACAGATGGCAGCAGGGTCCCTGATCCTGCACTGAAGTTCCCCATATATCAGAGGTAGAGGGACAGAGGAGGAAGGGGGAGGAGGGGGAGGAGGTAAGGAAGGATCCAGTGAGGAGGGATGGCCATGAGGATAGGGTAAGAATCCCAACCAACCTCACCTGCTCAGTTCCTGTCCCAGGTGTCTGTGCTAATGTTTTAGACAGCTTGCCCCACCCCACCCCACTGGGTCCTTCTGATTGCATATGGGCACCTCAAATGTTTGGTGTTGACAGTCCCTGATGATAACATACTTCAGACCTCTCTCTGACAGCCTGGTGAAGGCTGTGGACTGTGAAAGCTCTGGCTCTGCCTCGCTGGCTTCCAGGGCACATATGTGTTTCCATAATAACTTACAAAACACCTCCTGCCCCTTGATGCACCCGCTCAGAGGCCTGAGGGGGAGGAGGACTTTGCCAACACAGGAGCTTTGTTTGGGAGCTGAAGCCCATGTTCGCCCAGATTAATTTGCCCAGCAGTTTGCACAGACTACCTAAGGCCAGATGGGAAATTGGGAATGACTGGAGTAGGCCCTCCAGTTACCGAGGTGACATTTGGTCTTTAGTGAGCAGATCCCGCTGCCCCAGAGGGAAAGAAAAGGCTGCAGCACCTACTACATTACTGCTGGGGTGGGGAGAGTGGGCAGTTAAAAGCATGGACACCAGTGTGAGGCTACCTGGGTCTCTTCCCAGTTCTGCCACCTGTTAACTCTGTGCAATAGAACCTAGCCCGGAGGGTTATCATAGAATTAAATAAATTCATATCACCAACATGCTTGGAGTGGGCCTGCCACCTTGAAGTGCTATGTCAATGTTTGTGAAATAAATACAAAGTACTGTCCACCCTCCCATGTTGGTGGATTACACTGAGGTTTGGAAGGATGGCATGACCAGGTCCCAGGATGTTGAACCTGAAAATCCTAATCCTGGGTGAAGAAGGGCAGTAATTCCTTCAGGACCACAGGGCTCTTGGGGGCACAGGAAGGTTCAGAACTCAGCTCTCCCTGCCCCACCCCTACACCAGACACCTGGAAGACCCCTTCAGTATGGGCTTACTCTACATCTGACTATCAAAGTAGGGGTGAGGAACAGAGAGGAGGTGTGAAGAGAGAATGCTCTAATTCTGAAAACCAAGGAGACTTAATCTTTAGAGTCACATTTCTCTCCCTTCCCTTTGCCATTCCAGAAGCTTAACAGCTCTGAATCAGTCCCTATTCCATTAGTTCACCACCAGGATGGCTCTGCAAGGTGCAGGGGCCCCAGGCTGCAGAGGAACTCAGAGAACATTGTCCTGACTCAGCTCTGATGCCAGCTCCTCCACTGGGGTCCTAGGCCCCCTGGAGGAGGTGAGGGAGGGAGACATGACATCAGCACCCACAACCTAGACCTAGACAGCTTGGACTGGCATCCTCCAGACCAGCAGTGCAGCTGGGAAATGGAGAGGTGCTGGGAGGCAAAGCCCTGGGCTGCAGAGAAGCCAGGAGCTTGTGGGAGCATGAAGGGGATATTGGGAGGACACCAAAGGGCAGTGCCAGGAACCTGCCTCCTGGATCCTGGCTCTGCCGCCTCCTAACTGGTTGACTTTTGGCAGTTACTAAACTTCTGTCACCTGTTTCTTCAACTGTTAACTAGAGATAATAATAGTATCCATATCTTGGGGGTTTTGAGAGAATTAAATGAGATGATGCGGTGGCACTCTTAGTCATTGCCTAGCATGCATAGCATATTTCAGTTTTCAAGAGAAGTGACAAGTCTTGACCTAAGAAGGCGTTCCCAGGTTAGGACAGCGACAATAGGAGTGATAAAAGGTGAGAGATCCCTCCTCATGGCCACCACAGCATGTGGCCACCTGCCCAAAGAACTTGTTGGGCAAAAAGCCAACTGGGCTGTATGTCTGTCCTAGAGGACAGGATCAGATGGGACTGCTGGAGGCTCTGGAGTGGAATCCCCACCTTGTGATTTTCACTGTACTCTAAAGAAGTCAGCTTGGCCTTGGCACTGGGCAGTCTTTATCCCCAAAAGTGAAGGTGTGAAATGTGTTACTGAAACATTGGGACATGCCAACCTGGATGGGGGAAATGTCCACTCCTGCAGGAAACTGCCCCAAGCAGTGTCCCCCAGAGCATAAAAAATCATTGTAGGGCCCAGCTCATGGAAGAACTGGGTCCCAAAGACTCCTCCCTACCCTTAGAAACCCACCATGAAAGCATACATCAATTTCTCTGACTTGTGTTTGCTCCCCCAGCTCTTTGATGCCAATCACACTGGTGCTTGTGCCAGTGTAGTCCTCCTGCTTTCTGCTCCCTCCTGCCCCAGTCTAGATCAGATCCTGCCTCCGGAATACAGTAGAAGTGAACTGAGCAGCCTGAGCTGAGAACAGAGAGACCCAGCACAAAGGCTCAGCTCTGTGGCTTCGGTCAGATTGCTCCCCCTCTCTGGGCCTGTGCCCCCCCACTCTGAACTTAGCTGGAGTGGGGTCAACTAACTTATTGCTAAGATCCCTTTTGGCTCTAACCTCCTATTATTCAAAGTCTAGCATTAGCTATTTGGTGGGTCCCCAACCTAGTGTCTCTAAATCCTAGGAAGAAATGCCCATGCAGTGGTCCCACACAGCCGCTAAAAACAAACTTTTAAAATAGTCAGTGCCTCTGAGATTTTGCTCTTTCTACCTGAGATGGGCTCTGCCAGGAAAATCTTGTTATTTTTGGTTCTGCCACCACCTATGTCTTTTCAAACTCTGGCTATCATGACGTTCAGTGAGGTCCTTCCCCTCGTTCTCAGTGCTGTATGTATGTCACATTCAGAAAGAAAAATGGAGATGCATGTGCCACACCGCTAACCACTGCTCGATGAGGGCCAAATGGGACTTGAAGAATAGCTGTGACCGGGAGATGGTCTGTGTATCATCACTTCAGTGTGGTGTTTGCAATGGAGATCCTGCTCCACCCACTGCCAGCAGAACCCAGACTGGAGCTGAAAATGGGGAAAGACAATGAGGAAGGGAGAGGGCTGTGGATGCCACATGGAAGGAGACAAGTTCCAGCCCCTGCTCAGCCTCTTGACTAATGCACGTGGTTTGCAATTACCAATTCCAGTTCTTGAGCACTTGCCATGGGCCAGGCGTTGTGCCTGTCATTGGTTATCAAAACCCTGAAAGGGAGGCATCCTGGTCCCTACCAAATAAAATAACTATGCTCAAAAAGGTTAAAGAGTTTGGCTGAAGTTACACAGCTAGAAAGAACAGAGCCAGATTCAAGCACACATGCCCACGCATTTTCTAGTACACTATACTGAGCCTCAGTCAGTCATCTGTAAAATGGGGCTTCCCCTGGTTGTGCATTGCTTTGTCAACAGTAAAACTAAACATAAGTATGGAAAGAGGGTGGGTCATGGGGGCAGATGTGAAAGACTGAGCAGAGGGAAAGCTGCATGTAATGAGAGACTCCATGGAAAGTTCTGGCTGCTCCCTAGGCCCAAAAAGGTTTTAGGGGCACCTTCACTCAGTCCTCTTGATTGAGCCTGTTGGGCCCCTGCCCTCTAGTGTACCCCCTCCAGGCAAGTAGGAGAAGTGGAACTAGAGAATCAGGAGCTGGAAGGGGCAAGTGTCACTGGTAGATCGCTCAGTCACTGCCAGGACATGCCAGGACAGCAGGGAGGGGAGAAGCAGGAAGCAAGAACACTGCAGAGAATTCAGGCTACCCTGTGCCCCTCATCAACATCATTGAAACGCCACCTGTGCTTTAGGTAGGGGAATGGGAACTGGAGAGAGTAGGGTTAAATCCAGTGCTGTTATGGACTGCCTGATCTTCACAAAAGGTCTCAGATTTGGACTTGAGTCTGCTCGAGTCTGCCCAGAGAGACCAGTAGAATATTTATTTGGAGTATAGCACTAAGATGTCTGTAAAGAGAACGCTGGTAAAAGGTAGCCTTGCCAGGACTGACGAGAGGAAAAGGAGCAGGATGCCTTGTTAACTCAAAGTGAGCCTACCAGAAACAATACCCCACTTCTTGGGGCCCAAGGTCAGGCTGTCCTAAACCTAGGTGGGAAGTCAAGGAAGAACAAGAGTTGGTTTCTCCACTAAAATGTTGCAAAAGGGTAAGAGTCCTCCCCCACCCAGATGGCTATCTTGTGGGGTTACACTGGAAGGTTCTGAAGGATCAGCTTTTTTGGTGACTTAGAGTTGGGGGTCCTGCACCCCCACCCATCCTCCCATAGATCACAGACTGTGCTCTGATGCCCACAGGTGGAGGGCAGGGGAAAGATAGGAAGTGGGCAGCAGGCACCTGTGAGTTGCAGAGAACAGAGACCTGAGCCCAGGGTCAAAAAACCTGCATTCTAGTCCTAGCTCTGCCAACAATTATGTGATCTTGAGGATGCCACTTCCCCTCCCTAGTTTTCTGGGTCTATAAAAGGAGGAGGTTGATCCTGTTTGCAGGTTCTCAGTTTCCTCTTCTCAGCATTCTAGGGTCTAGAAGTGACCAGTCACCCTAGGGCATTCATTCTTTTTATCAGCAAACATTTATGAAGAGCATCCCCTGCTCCAGCCATGGTGCTGGGCACTCAGGACATTCAGATGAGTCAGAAACCATTCTGTCCTCAGAGTGCTCTGGGGGACAGTCAGTGAAGGTCCATGGTATAAATGCAAATACTCTGAGAGCATGGAAAAGTGTGATTAATTCTGACAAGCAATTGGCCAAGAAGATTTCACAGCAGTAATGACATTTCAAATGAGCCTCCAGGAGTGAGTGGGGCTCCCTGCCCTGGCAGCTCACATTCCCTGAGCCTCTGACAAAGGCACCAGCTCTGGCACCTGTCTTGCCTGGCTGCCACTTCCTACCAGTTACAGCTCAGTGAAGATCAGCAGGGGGTGCTGTTAGAAGTCACCTGTGTAACCCCTAGGACTAGTGGCACCCTTTAAATACCAGTGCTGTTCTTGTTTATGCACACATACAAATATATTTGTAGAAACTATGAAACTGCTTATTTAAAACCACAGAGAAACACCACCCCCCCACACACACACACACAATCATCTCCATTTGATCTGAGATGCACTTTGGGAACAGAAAATATGTATTCCTAATTCCATTTTGCTGAGCATCAAAATGAGATGAGTCACATGAAAGCATTGAATGACTATGAGGAGAGGAAGCCCTGAATAATCTTGGGAGAGAATATTGTCAAGGATAATCTGGACTGAAATCTTCAAAATGAAACTATAGCAAATAGTCAGGCCATCCATTCACTAGTAATATTTGCTCTGGCTCTAAGTCATATTATAACAACAAGGGCTAATATTTATTGAAGCCTTACCATGTGCCAAGCACTGCTCTGGTCCCTCAACCTATCAACCACTCAGGGAGGTAGGCACTGCTATTAAACCAGTTAACAGATAAGGGGGCTGAGCATGTTGCCCCAAGGCCATGCCCTTGGCCACTGTGTTCTTGGATGTGTCACATTACCTCTGTTCAAATTTTTTGAGCGACACTCAAAGCTGTTCAAAACCACCAAGACAGCCACACATTGAAGGTGATACATGTGTCTGACTTTTCCTCACTCAGAAAACAGAACAAGTAATGGAGCTGCCAGAAGCCACCCAGGCCTGAGGACTTTGCTCCAAGGACTCTGGAATGTCCAGGCACAAGGGGTCTAGTCTTGCACTGAGCAAGTCCCTGACTCTGCCAGGTGTCCATGGGCGCTTTCCAGAGTGAGGCAAACCTGGTCCCATGCAGTTCCTTGATACAGGCCTGATGGCAGCCTTGCTTCTAGCTCAGATTTGGGATTTGTTATTCTTCCTAAACTTCCTCGTCTCAGAAAGGACTGGGATCCTGAGAGCTGGTAGGACTACCCCAGAGTGGGTAGGAATGGGTGAGAGGGTGGTGAATCAGACCCAGAGCTGAGTTGCAGATTGGAAAATGAACCTAGAACAAAGACATTCCTGCCCCTGAAGGTTAGAACCCAAAGTTAGAGACAGGGGAGATGAGGCCAGAATGAGTTAGTCATCTGAATACAAGAGGGCAGAATAGGAAAAGAATTTAAATGTGTTTCTATTTTCTTAGTTCCCTGAGGATCCCTTAATGTTGCATGAGGAGGTGAGGAGGAGGGATAGAGACTAGGGTCTCCACAGAACAGGCTTGGCCCTTGGCCAAGAAGATGGCCCCCTGCAGGGTACCAGGAAGCTCTCCCAGCCCAAAATGTTAGAACTTCTTTCCTTTGGCTGAAAGCATGGTGCCCACTAAAATGTGAATCAGTCTCTTATACCACTGCTTGATGAGGTCCATAATCATGGGCAACGTGGGGTTGGAGAGGACCTCTGAGATCTCTGGACTCAACCCACTGCCATTTTGTGGATGACTATGTGGAGAGGGCACCCACAGCCCAGGTCACAAGCCAAGGTGAAGGGGTCCGAGCCTACACCATCAGATGCTCCCCAAGAAGCTCACAGGCATGGGGGGAAGGCAGACACATACATGGAAAGGGGTGACCTAAGATGCAAGGCAGAGTGTAATGGTACTTTGCTGAGTTGAAGGAAGAGAGCAGCATGGCTGCCATAATTAGTGAAGTCACTTTAGAAGGCCATTATTGCTTTGGTAAAGGGGAACTGAGGTATCTTGACCAGAGTGTGCTGAGCATGGGACAGCATTTAAGAAGATCTGCCTGGCAAAGGGGTACACAGAAATTGGGAGGGACAAGACCAGAGGCAAGGAGACTGAGATGTGAGGGATTTGGCTATGGAAGAGGCACTGGAAATAGACAGGGAAGATGAGATGAAGTGAGAGTCCCACAACTGCTCAGGCCCCCAGGTAGTGCAGAGAAGGAAAGGCCATGGTTTCATTAATTAGAAAACTCCTGGTCCCTATAACCCTGTGACATGCTTCATCTCTGGGCCTCAGTGTTCTCATCTGTAAAATGGGAATGACAATGCTAGTAATATCCCTGCCTCCTGTGCAAAGTCATTGTGAGAATGAAATGAGATGGTGATATGAAAGCACTTTGAGAAGGGTGGAAGTCTGTACACATTTTTAGTCCACTTTCTTTCTTGGAAATCAATCTTGGCTTTCTAATCTTCAATTTCACTTACTTCAAAGCACAAAATGAAAATATTTTTTTCCAATACACTGGGATAAGCTGACCAGGCTACTGGCAGCAAGAAGTTACTAGCCAGGGCTCCCCTGGGCCACCCCACCTATTGGCCAGTGCTCCAAGCTCAGCCAGTCCTAGAATTGGAGGGTTCTGGCATGGGGCAGAGCCCTGTGGGCTTTTCCTGTCCCTTACATCTAGTACTCTCTGGCTTTCATTTGGCAGGCCTGAGGATCCTCCCCATTCTCCATGCAGCCATGAGCAACTCTCTCTCCCTTCCTCCCCACACACCTGCCTGGGTGTCCTTAGGCATTACCATTTAATTTATTTATATTTAGGAAATCTCCAACTAGGTCAATGCACTTTCATGCACATCTTAGTAATTGTTGATATGGTTGGGGAAGATGCGGATCACGTGGTCAGTAGGAACCAGCTCATCCCTCTCTCCACCAGCGAGGTCAGCGAGTACAAGGAAAATGCCTTTGTTGGTGTAATAATTACTGAGTCCATATCAATGCTGTCTTCCACAGGCCCAGTCAGCATTTCCCCAAAGAAAAAGAGAATGGTTTTGTGGTTTCAAACCACATTGCACCCCCAGATCCCACAGAACTTGTAAATGGATACCGAGCCCAATTCAACAAAGCAGCAGCTGAAATGAAATCAGGCACTGAATCTAAAAGAAACCAGGCTGTGATTCTCACAATAAATGGAACTTTACCTTTCTCTCCTGCAAGTCCCAGATGCCCTTCTTGTCCCATGAACTCATCACTATCTTCTCAAAATGTAGTTGATCTTATTTGATTGAGACCCACAACCCTTGGTCATAAGGGTTTCTGCCTCCGTGGGAACTGTACACTGTGTTTCTTATAGGAAGCTGTAACCTAGAGGTCAGGCATAGGTCCCTAAGTCACATAGAAAAGGATGTGAATTTTCAGGAGATAAGAATGAGCTCAAGGGACAAGAAGGGCCTCTGGAAAAGAGAGTAGAATCAATGCAAACAATTGATCCAGTTTGCTGTTTTAGTACCTAGAAAGGCCATACCCTGACATGCCTGTGGGGTGCCACAATGATTAAATCCATGGGCTTTGAGATAAAAAATTCTGAGTTTAAATCCTCACTCCATGATTTATCAGTATGACATTAATTAAGGTAAGTAACATTTCAAGCCTCAATTTCCTCATTTATGAAATGGGGGTAGTAATAGTACCTAAATTAGAATGACCTTGAAGACGAAAAGAGGTAACACATGCACGCAAAATCCTTAATGCGTGAATTTTTTGTGCATTAATCTCAATGCATTATGCTCAAATGCTTTGTACTGGGTGAAAGAAGCCAGCCTCGAAAGGCTACCTGCTGTATAATTTCATTTATCTGACATACCAGAAAGGGCAGAACTGTAGGGATATAAAGCAGATCAGTGCTTCCTAGGAGCTGAGGGTAGGGAAAGGGGCTGATGACAAAGGGACACAAAAGAATTTGGGAGGTGACGAAACTGTTCTGTACCTTAATTATGCCGGTGGTGGTTACAAGACTTGATGTGTATGTCAAGACTTTTAGAATTGTAAACTAAAAGAGTAGTTTTACTGAATGCAAATTGTACTCAGTAAATCTCACCCTTCCAAAAAAGAAATAATTTATTCCTGTAAAATCCTTAACTCTTGGTGTTTGCTAGATAACTACACTGTCATGGTGAGTAGGCAATGTGTGAGAACTCTACTCGTTATCTCTCTGGTGTAAAGTCCCTTCCTGCCTCAGAGTGCATGGGCATGGTACATTTTTCAAAGGGACAAAAGAACTGTTTGCTGCATTTCTCCTCAAAAGAGGCAGCTTTGGCTTAATGACTTGTGGTTGTCCCTACTAGTCTGTGACATTCCTTGAAGGTATTCCACCTCTTTGGCTCACCAAGTAGTTTTGCATAGGAATGACTGTGATTTTATTCTGATTTGAGCACCTTGGCAGACTGGCAGACCTGGGGCCTCAGCCTCAAAGCTTAATATTCACTTTCTCAACTCCCCTCATTGTTCTGTAATCTGTATAATTTTAGGACCCTGTTCAGCACCTTCTCCATGCTCACGGTTGCCATTAATAATCATGCTCAGCACTTACCTATGTGCTTTTCATTTTCAAAGCCCATTAATTAACACTAATTAATCCACACAGCAGTGCTGGAAGGAAAGGGAGCTATCATTATCCTGGTTACAAAAAGCAGAGAGGTGGAAGGTTTCAGGTGACTCGCCTGTGGCTGCAAAGGATAGGAAGAGAGGAAGAAATCCTAGGTAGAGAACCCTGATACCCCAGATCCCACCTCAGGGCCACAACTACTAATGATCATTAAAATAGCCAACATCTTATTGAGTAACTCCTGTGTGCAAGGCATCACCCAAAGAGCTTTCTATGCATTTTCACATTTAATCATCACAGAAATCCTGTGCACACCGACCTCTGTGATTCATTCCTTTTTGTGAATAAAGAAACTGAGACCCAGAGAGATGAAATATTTGCCCAAGATCACACAGCCAACACACAGGCCAGAGTTAGCCTTTCTGCAACCTCATTCCACCATGTCTACAAGATTGCCCCTTGAGCTAAAGGTTGCATCAAGTTCCTTGAGCTAGCTCCTAGGTGGGAAAGGTGCCTGTGACTTTGCCTTATTCTGGCCTTGTCCAAGGGAGGAATGAAAGAGCTTTGGAAGCAGCCAACCCAGAAAGTAGAGAACCAGGCAGAGCCACAGGACCAGTCAAGTAGTTATCCTGACCATAGGCATCATAACTCCCTGAGCACATTTTTCTCCCTGTTCTTCACCTCCTTTTCCTTCCTTAGCCCATGAGAAGACCACCCATTCATTCTCTTAACAAACATTAATGGAGCTCAGCACAACCCTGCTCTCTGGGAACACTTAAAGAGGAATAGGCACGGTCCCTGTCTTCATGGAATTCACTGTGTCTCCGAGAAGCAAAGCTCTGATGCCTGAAACATCTAGACAGCTAAATAGCTACAAGAAACAGTGAGATGCTACTTACTCCACATTCAAAAACACATTCTTGAGCTCTACAAAACTTTTATATGGAATAACATAGTTATTAAATATTCTAAATATATCATGTACCTCTAGAACTGGATGGGAACTTACATTTATTCACTTATTAATAAATATCTATTAAATACTTACAGTGTACAATCTGTGTTCTAGGCACTAGGTACACAGTTGTAAACAAAACAAATGAAATCTCTGACCTTATGGATTTTGCATCCCAGGGGAGAGAGATAGGCTACAAACAAACAAGAAAAATATCAGCATGGACTATTAATCAGACAGTGGTACATGCTGTGCAGAGAATGGAAATAGAATGAAGTAAAAAGGAATGCTTGATATCTACGGCAGATTGGGTGGTCAGCAAAGGTCTGTCTGGGAGGTGACATTTAACTGTGTAAAGATCAGTGACAGAGCTTCCAAGCACAGGGATAGCCAGTACAAAGGCCTGAGGTGGAGACACTCTTGTCCTCAAGAGAGCCAGAGTGGCTTGTGTGGTATGAGCATGAGAGCCACAGAGAGGTAGGTGGGGGCCAGATTATGAAAGGCTTTAAGATCCTGGTAAGGAATTTGGATTTTATTTTAAGTGTTGTGGCAAGATATAGGAGGAGATAACATGTTTTTTAAAAGAGCACTTAGGCCCTGGCCTGGTGGTTCAGCTGGTTAGAGTGTAATCCTGATATGTGAGGTCTCTCTCTATATACCCCCCTCTCTAATATCAGTAATAAATTTAATTTTTTTAAAAAGAGCACTTAGGGTGCTGAGTAGAGAATAAGTTAGAGGACAAGAGTAGAAGCAGAGATAATGGTCAAGCTGCAGAGCCTGGGTGGGGAAGTGTATTTGGAAAGAAGTAGAAGGATCTGGGGTCTATTTGGAGATCAATCCAACAAGACTTGCTGATGATTATATAGGACAGAAAGGGAAGTCAAAGACATTGGCCACATTTTGGGTTTAGCCTCTTTAGGGATACACTTTATGGAGAAGGGAAAGACTGGGGAGAAATAGTTGAAGTGCTAGGATGGAACTAAATGTTCTGTTTTGTACATGTTCACTTTGAGATGACTGATAGACATCCAGGTAGAGGTGAAAAGTAAGCAGTTCTAAGGAAAGATTGGGGCTATGGATTTAGACCTGGGAAGCCATTGGCATATGGGTGGGATTTTAAAACCACAGAATTGATGCAAAAATCAAGGGTGAGAGTCTAAATTGTCAGGATTTTGGTACACCAACATTGAGATGTGGAATGGAAGAGAGGAAACAGGAAAGGAGATGAGAAGGTATGGCAGTGAGGGAGGAGTAGGCTGGGGTAAAATGGCCTCATGGAAGCCAAGAGAAGTTAAGAGTTTCAATAAGGAGGAGGTGGTCAGCTGAGTAAATGCCTCTGATGGGACAAGCAGCATAAGAAAATATTCCCTTCCACCTAGTTCATAAACCTGGCCATGCATTAAAATCACTGTGGGCATTTTTAAAAATATAGATGCCCAGACTATCCCACATTTATTCACTGGGACACTCTGAGGATAGGGCCAGGACATCAGACTTGTAAAACATGCTCCTGTGATTCTGGTGCAGCAAGGCCATGGACCAGGGTGTGAGGACCACTAATCTGGCCTAACTCCTGGGCCAGAGTCCAGAGAGAGTCAGTCCCCTGTATGGGCACAGTACCCAAGGACTCTCAGATTACACCACAGACCCCCTAATACCTAATGCAGGGCTCTGTCCCTTATACTACATTGCCACTCTGGTTAGGAAAATAGGATTTGTCATACAAGTTGTAGGACTTCCAGCCAAGATGGAGGCATAAGTAGATACACTGTGCCTCCTCATACAACCAAAAAAAGTACAACAACAATTTAAAAACAAAAAACAACCAGAACTGACAGAAAATCAAACTGTATAGAGAAGTCTGACAACCAAGGACTTAAAGAAGACACATTAATCCAGACCAGTGGGTGGGGTGGAGTCAGGCAGCTGGGGCAGAGAGCACTAGCAGCAATGCGGCAGCTAGCAGACCAGGATGTGCACGGCAGCTGGCTGGCAGCGGACCAGGCGGTCCCACATTTGTGCACAGATAAACCAGGTGAAACAAAGTGGGAGCAGGAACTCCCAGACTCACAGGAAAGTTCATTGGAGAGACCCACGGGGTTCTAGAACGTACACAAACCCACCCATGGGAAATCAGCACCAGAAGGGCATAATTTGCTTGTGGGAAGTGGGGGAAGTGAATGAAATCTGGCAGAGAGCAGAGCAACCGCCATTGACCCCTCTCTGACCCCTCCCCCACAACAGCATCACAACCCAGCAAAGCGGGTTGCCGTGCCCTGGTGAACACCTAAGGCTCCACCCCTCACTATGTAACAGGCAAGTCCAGACAAAAAAAAAAAAAAGACCCAAATGAAAGAACAGATCAAAGCTCCAGAAAAAATACAACTAAGCAACAAAGAGGTAGCCAACCTATCAGATGCACAGTTCAAAACACTGGTAATCAGGATGCTTACAGAATTGGTTGAATTTGGTCGCAAATTACATGAAAAAAATGAAGGCTATACTAAGTGAAATAAAGGAAAATGTACAGGGAATCAATAATGATGGGAAGAAAACGGGGACACAAATCAACAGTGTGGACCAGAAAGAAGAAAGAAACATCCCATCAGAAAAGAATGAAGAAATAAGAATCCAAAAAAGTGAGGAGAGGCTAAGGAACCTCCAGTACATCTTTAAACATTCTAATATCCGAATTATAGGGGTACCAGAAGGGGAAGAGGAAGAGCAACAAGTGGAAAACTTATTTGAACAAATAATAAAGGAGAACTTCCCCATTCTGGCAAAGGAAATAGACTTCCAGGAAGTCCAGGAAGCTCAGAGAGTCCCAAAGAAGTTGGACCCAAGGAGGAGCACACCAAAGCACATCATAATTACACTACCCAAGATTACAATTAAGGAGAAAATCCTAGAAGCAGCAAGAGATAAAGAGGCAGGTACCTACAAAGGAGTTCCCATGAGACTGTCAGCTGATTTCCCAAAAGAGACCTTACAGGCAAGAAGGGGCTGGAAAGAAGTATTCCAAGTCATGAAAGGCAAGGACCTACATCCCAGATTGCTCTATCCAGCAAAGCTTTCATTTAGAATGGAAGGGCAGATCAAGTGCTTCTCAGATAAGGTCAAGTTAAAGGAGTTCATCATCACCAAGCCCTTATTATATGAAATGTTAAAGGGACTTATCTAAG
>CM052543.1:76341870-76378953 GCA_028533065.1 Trachops cirrhosus | reverse complement strand
CTCTCCTCATTTTTTTGAATTCTTATTTCTTCATTCTTTTCTGGTTGTATATTTTTTCTTCCTTCTGGTCCACTCCAATGATGTGAGACCCATCTTTCATTCCATCACCATTGGTTCCCTGTGCATTTTTCTTCATTAAACTTATTGTAGCCTGCATTTTTTCATCTAATTTGCGACCAAAATCAACCAATTCTGTAAGCATCCTGATTACCAGTGTTTTGAACTATGCATCTGATAGGTTGGCTATCTCTTGGTTGCTTAAAAGGATGGGTTCTGGGGTTTTCAATTCTCTTCTGTTTGAGCCATCTCTGCTGGTTTGGTCTTGTCGAGCTCCTGTAGTGAGGGGCGGGGCCTTAGGAGTTCCCCAGGGCGGGGCACCCCAGTAGCTGGGTTATGAGGCTGTGTGTGGGGGTGGGGTCCAAGAGGGAACAATGGCGCTTGCTCTGCTGTCCGTGGGACCTGAGTCCCTTCTGCCATTTCCACAAGCTAACTAGGCCCCTCTGGCACCAATTTCAGTGTGGGTGGGCCTGTGCACCCCGCGGGACCTTCCTTTTCAGTTCATGCCCCAAAGCTCTATTTCCCGGTGCTGGGACACTGAGTTGTGCACAGTGTCCTGCTTCACAATGGCCGCCTCGCTGGGTCTGCCAGTCGCCACCCCTTGGCTGGGGCCCGCCAGCCACCGCTGCTTGTGCGCCCAGGGTCTGCCTGCTGCAGACTTGCGCGCCGCCCTGGTTGCTCAGCTCTCTGCTCTGCGTCCCTCGCAGGGCCCAACTCTGCCCCTCCCTGGTCTGGATGAACGTGTTTATTTTGAAATCCTTGGGTGTCCGACTTCCATACACTTCAATTTTCTGTCAGTTCTGGTTGTTATTTTGTTTCTATATTGTTGTTGTCCCTATCTTGGTTGTTCAAGGAGGCACAGTGCATTTACCTACGCCTTCATCTTGGCCGGAAGTCTCCATATCAGATATTGAATTCTTCATTTCTGACTGGAGTTTTTTGTAGTTTCTATGCCCTTTCATATGCTTACTATCTCTTTAAGTTCTCATTGAGTCATCCATTCTTCCTCTAAGTTCCTTGAGCATTCTTATAATCATTGTTTTGAACTCTGTATCTGATAGATTGCTTGCCTCCTTTTCATTTAGTTCTTTTTCTAGGGATTTCTCCTCTTTTTTATTTGGGACATGTTTCTTTGCCTCTCCATTTTGGCTGCCTCATTGTATTTGTTTGTGTATATTAAGTAGATGTGCTATGCTTCCTAGTCTTGGTGTGGAGGCCCTATGTAGTATGTGTCCTGTGGGATTCAGTGGCAGTCTCCCTGATCACCTGAGCTACATGCTCTAGGAATGTCCCTGTGTGGGTTATTTGAGCCATCCGTTTGTAGTTGAGTCTTGATGACCATTGGCCTATTCATGGGTCAGGTTGCCACTCAGGTTGGCTGAGTGTGAGTATCAACCCTGACCACAGTGTATGTGCTGCTGTGTGGGAGCTGACCCCACAGTACAGAATTCACTCCAGCAGAATCTGGTGCCTGCCAAGATTTCCCTTTGGGTGTGCCATTTGTGTAGTTAATTGGGTCATGTTCTGACATGGACTGAAGTTCACCACCAGGTGTGTTGGTTCTGGGCATCTTGGGTGGGACTTCAGTATAGTTCCATGTCAGGCACAGCCTGTGACCAGCCCTAGGCTACCTATTTGGAGCTACAAAGCAATGGACAGTTTGTGGCTTCTTCTGCTGGGCCTGGGTGTGTGTGTGAGGAGCAAGGCCAAGATGCACACCAAGGCCAGCTTTCACCAACACCAAGCTCAGGGACAGGTCAGCAAATGGCCCAGAGCAGCCCAAAATCTGCCATTTTCGTCTTAGGCTTGAGCAGTCACTGAGTGAGCCTCTGGTGGTATGTGAGTTGCATGAGGTAGGTTCTCAGTGTGTCACCATGTAAGAGAGAGTGGTGTTCACCAGACTAACACAGATTCAAACTTGACACCCGTGTTGAATCTGGGGCCACTCAGCAAAAGTCTCAGTGTACACTAAGGCCAGCCACCACCTGCCTAGGGCCTGCAGACCACTGTGGTGGGACAGGATCTCAGGGAGTCATCAAGGTGAGGCCAACAGATTTCAGCAGGCCCAAAAAGACCAAGAATAGGCCATGTAAAGGGAGGACTCTGCACAGGAGCAGTGGTGCCAGTAGCATGAAAGGGGAAAATGGCCCTCACCCTAGAGCCACACAACTCAGTCTCTCTCTGAGTCTTCCTGGACCTCCTCAAAAGCCTTTCAGGAAACTGCACTGTGGGCCCAGGTTGGACACACAGCCAGCTAACTTCTTTGCAGAGTGCAAGCTCCACAAGCGGGGCCATTAGGAGTCAGAAGGGTGTGGCTAGTGGATGTTCCATGGTGGATGGCACCACTTAGTTGACATGGGGGTAGATGGCTCCCACCTCAGAGCCACACAGTGCAGTGTCTGACACCCCTTCAATCCCCCTGGACTTTCTAAGTCTATACCAGCAGCCCAGGCAGCTGACTCCTCTGCAGGGTATGAGCTTGGCAGGATAGGGCAATAGTGAGTCTGGAGGGAGTGGCTAGTGTATTTTCCCAGGCTGATGCTGTGCTCAAGGGAGTGCTTGACCCAGGAAAGATGGTGCCAGGAAAGAAAGTGTGGGAGAGGAACTCAGCACAGGGACTGCCTTCAATCTGAACTTTAAAGACCAGCTCTTTGCAAGGCACATTCCCCCAGATACTAGCCTCCCTAATAATTCACCTACAGTACATGTTGAGCACCTTCTAAGTGCCCATCATTGATGTTAGATGGAAAACAGAGCTAGTATTAACTGAGCACATACCCCATGACAAAATAGGAGCAGGCAAGAAGGCCCTGGCAGAGAACAGGAGACTGGGAGGGAGGCTGAGGCCTTGCCATGGGCCATATTCCAAAGGAGGTAACCCCCATTAATAATTCTGACAATGAGATGACAGATTAGAAATCAGGAGCCCTGACTAATTCCAGCCCCCCACCTTTGCCTGGGTGACCTGGGGCAAGTCGCAGCTCCCTTCTCAGCCTCACTTCATCTCCCAGGACTAGGCTGAAAATCCAGTGAGGCTACAACTGAGCAAGCCCTTGTGAAAATTACACAGAGCTATTGTGAGAGTTTTCCTATTTGAAGAGGACAGCAAGACCACACAGCTGTTGGGAACAGAGTGTGGAGCTCAGAACAAAGACCTGAACTGAGAGTCTGTGGCCATTCTTCCTCTTCCACCTTCTCTCAAATAGCTTGTCTGAGCAGGAAAGCAGAGAACTTATCAGGGCCCAGAACCAAGCCTTCACCTGGGAATGCCTGGATCACAGCAGAACAGAATGACAGAGGCTAAGGCTCCAGGAAGCCACAGTGAGTGCATGAAAGAACACTGAGCAGGGAGTCCAAACAACGGGTCCCTCCTCCCAGCCTAGCTACTCACTCACTTGCTCACTCCAGGATCTTAGAAAAATTACTCTCTGTCATTTTGAGCTTCAGTGTCCTCTGTAAAATATAGACAATAATTCCTACCTCTAGAGTTGTTAAGAGGACTCTGTCACTGGTACATAGTAGCTGCTCAATAAATGTTAGCAATGACTACAAAGATGAGGATGATTTCCAAAGCCCCTTCCTGCTCTTGAGTTCTCTGCTACCAACTCAGTGATATCTCTCAGGCCCTCACAACTATCTGTGCTAGTGCAAAGAGAGCTGGGCACAATGTAGGTACTGCAGAGCACTTGTCTCCCCACCAGGGCTCAGCTCATTGGGCCCTGCTGCTTCCCCACAGTGATTTCATTACCTCATTTGTCTGGGACTCCAGGTGCCAGCTGAAAACTATTTGATGTGGGAGCTGGCTTCTGCACGGGGCCAGGACTAATCCTTGAAGCTTAGCATCTATGCTCAGCTGCCACGTATGCAAAGCTGGCCTCGCAGCTGGTGTGGAGCCAGGCTGGCGTGGAGCAGGAGACTTACTCTGCTTTGAGCTCTCCAGGGAGCAAGGCTCCAGCCTCAGCACCAGGTTCCAATTGCCATGGCCATTGGCTTCCTTGTGTTTTATTTGAACCTTCCACCCCCAACACCATGAAGGGTCAGGGCCCTCAGTGGCCCTTTGAGTCAGTAGGCACAGTCAGCAAAGAGCTGCACCATCTGCTACTGGCCACCAGACCAGCATTTACAAAGTGTGATGGTCAAGGGTTGTGCATTCACAGTAAGCAAATTCCTTTACTGCAGTACCTCTCAGAGCCTTTAATCGCTCAGCCACTTATCATTTATTGGGCACCAACAAGGTGCCCAGTACTCACCTAGTTGCTGGGAGTAGGTGGTGAACAAGACATAAGTTGTGTGCTCTTGTGAGCATATTCTAGTGTACAGAGATAGAAAGTAATTATGTAAGTAAATAAGAGAGCTTTAAATAGTGGAGAGCACTGTGAAGAAAGTAAACCAGTAAAAGCATAGAGAGGAACTGATGTGTTAATGTGCATTGTGAATATC
This sequence comes from Trachops cirrhosus, assembly GCA_028533065.1. NCBI lineage: Eukaryota > Metazoa > Chordata > Mammalia > Chiroptera > Phyllostomidae > Trachops > Trachops cirrhosus. The sequence continues at coordinate 76,374,456 of CM052543.1, read as the reverse complement.
TAAGGAAAAACAGAACTGCATTTTCTATGAACAATTCTCAGGATTAGAATTCCTTGGCAAGGTCTAGAGGAAACAGAGCACTAGAATGATCCTTCTAAAACTCAGATTAAAGGTGTCAGCCTTTGGCATAAAGCCCTTAGGCATCTCCCATCACCTCCAGAATGGTATTTAACACCTTCGCTCAGCTGGCCTGAACTATTCTAGCTCATCTCCCACCTCCCCTCTATAAAGAGAGCCAGCTTGAAATCTCCCCATCCTATTTCATAAGGTTTACACAAGATATTCTCACTTCTCAGAAAGTCTTCCCCCACTTTCTTTACCTTGTAAATACATCCTCAGTATTTGAAGCTGTATTAGCCAAGGGAGGCAATCTGCTGTAATAAACAGCTCCAAAATCTCAATGACTCACAGACTTATTTCTACATCACATCCCAGTGAGATAGTTGGGGGCACAGTTCACCTTCTATTGGGGTCTCAGAGCTCTGTGCTGGTTTCCACACATGTGGCCAGTGAATGGAGATAGGGAGTGAGTGTAGAGTGAGTGCATCATTTTAGGCCACACCACATTGGCCAGAATGTGGTCATACAGACACATCTGGCAGCACAAAACACTAGAAACTATAGCTTTACTCTTAGCCTACAGGAAGAGTAAACTAGCCAATAGCATTATCTGGGCTACAAAGACCCAATTCAGATATCACCACTTCTGGGAAGCCTTCCTGTCCTTCTCCTTAGCAAAATTAGAACAGAATAAATTAAGGGTGGTAGCTTGTTGTGAGAGAAGAGATATGGGATGGGACTCAACAGACCTAGCCTTGTGTTCTCTTTCTGCAATTTGTGAGGGTGAAGGTAACCTGACTTCTGACTCCTTGATCTTGCCAGCTCCCTAACTTTTCACAAGTTACTCTATGTCTGAATTCCTTCATCTATAAAATAGAGGTGATGATGATGAAGATGATGATAATGATACAAATTAGCTGGAAGGATAATCTGAGGTAATCCACATGAAGTGCCTGACTCACCGTGAGTGCTCAAAAATGTCATCTATTATTAGCATAAGGTCTAAGAACCTAGGTCAGGCCATCAGCCCTCTGGCCCTGACCTTGTCACAAAGATGACAGTGAGCAGTGGGGGAGACACTTCTCCTAGAGGCATCTACCCATCTCACAGAATGAACCTGCTCTTCTGCAGCCTGGAGCTCCGGCACTGAGAGGACAGGGTCTGTACTATACATGATCTGTCACACCCCCAGCCCAGTCTTCCAATGGCCAAGTGTTGAGTGTGCTTGGTCATGCAACTGTCACACCCAGGGGCATACACCATAGCCAGGTGTGCCTGGGCCCAGAGGCAAGGACAGTCCACAACCAGTAGTGCTGAGGGTGAGGGCAGAAACACCTGAAGGCCACCAACAAGGTGAAACTACAGGCCTAACCACAGGGGATTTGGTCATGATGGAGCTGTTTTATTTCACCACAGTAGCTGTTTCTCTGTGGCAGACACTCAGCCAGGATCTTAGGATAGATCAGTGAATAGGTATAGAGATCCCTGGCCTTGTATGGTGTATATACTAGTGGGAGGAAACAGACATTAAACAAGCAGCATAGTGGACAAGTGAATTGAATTATATACTATGTATGTAAGTGCCAAGGAGGAGGTAGAGCAAGGAAGAAGGGGTAAGGAGTACAGAGTAGGAGGCAGGATACAGCGTTGAGCAGAGTGCTCAGGGCAGCCTCACTGAGAAGGGGGGATCTCAGCAAAGACTTGAAGGAGGTGAGGAGTGAGCCACATAGATCTGGGGAACAGCTTCCTGGGCAGGGGGAGAGTGGGGCAAAGGCCAGAGTGTGCTTGGCATGTCCAAAGAACAGCAAGGAGGCCCCACAGCTAGAGCAGGAATACTGCCCAGGCCTCCAAGGCCCATTGACCAAGAGATTATTCTGGAGCAGAGAAACATCCCAGGAGCCTTGAGAGGCATGTGTTCTCAAGTGAATTAAAATAACAATTAGGACTAGTAACTGCCTTCCCAAAGTGTTCAAAGAACAAAGTATTTCTGCACAAAGAAGCTTCCACTCGTGAAGGCATGAACCAGCTTTTATTCCTAAGTCCAAAGTGACTGGGAGAGGCTAACTGACCGGCCCCAAGTATCTTTGTTTGAAATGGGAGTGTCAGCTCTAAAACCTTTGAGCTCTAAAACCAGGCTGACTCTTCCTTCTTGCGTACATGATGTTTAACAGGCATCTTTCCCCCAAATAGACCTGTTTGGTTGACACTGAAAACTCACTGAGGCAGGTGACCTCCACCTTGCTGGCCTCCATCACTGCCCCTGGGAATACCTAGGCAGCTACGCCAGCAGAGCCTGCAGCCTTCACTCAGTTTGATGTTGTGCATATTCCGATGGGCCTTGAACCTGAAGACCCATCCTTGGCTTGCTGCAAAAGTTCCATCAGCACCACTTAACCTTGCTCAGCCTTTGAACTCCAAGTTAGACCAGTGTCTGGCCCAGCAGCACACAGAACCCCTCTTCCATTTCTTCAATCATTTCTTCTTGTCACTTACTCGTGTTGCCAGGTCACACAGGCCTTGCCCAGCCTGAGTCACACGTCGTATGCTTCACTCTCTGCCTCAGAACAGTCCCCACTGTCACACAGCTCATCCTGTGGGGAAGCAGTGCAGTGTTTGTCACTCTCCCCTCTTCTCATTTGTAAAACTAGCCCCACTGTGGAGTCCATTGTAATAGTTTTCCTCTTCTTCCCAGCTCTTACAACACGTACTGCTTTCGTATTTTCCAAATATGAAAGAGTTGGTGCTGCGGTCATAAAATGTCTCAGAACTAAGCATAAACTCAGCAAACACAAGAGACAGACAGCATGGTGGCAGAACCCTCAGTGACACAGGAGGACGGCTAGTGCCTCCGTGCCATAATGAGCCTCCACGTCCTCTGGCACGTCATTCTTTTCAGGTCTGTGACAGTTTAGAAGTAGAAAGTTCACACACAGAGGAGCTTTTACTAGTTGTTTTTGAAATGCAGCTGGCTCCTGAACCCTCCTCCCCGGCCCATACTAGTGTCCATTCCAGCTTGGGGTTTGGTATTCAATAAGCTTCTGGAGCCAGAAGGCCAAGCGAACTGCTTCAGCATGGTGGATGCTGCTGTACCCTCTGTCTCATGGGGTACTAGTCTGTTCTTTGGGTTTGCTTTTTCCTCTCTTTTCATTATTCCCCCTTTCCTGAATCTCTTAACTTCCCACCTGTATGCAAGAAACAAGCACACTAAAATAAGTGGCAAAACTGCCCCCAAGTTAGCCGCAAGCAGCCTCCACTGAGGACTGGCTCTGGGGTGAGAGACATCACCTGGAAATGGACTCGGTGTCTCAGTGACTGCTCTTAACATTCCCTCATTTCAGTGTGAAGTGGGCTGGATGAGAGGCACCAGTGGGGCACGCTAATGAGTACCAATAATAATCACCTTTTCTCTTCTGTGTCAGACTCTTCCATGGAGTATCTGCCTGCCTTACAACATCCCTCTGATATAGATGTGATGATCCCCGTTTTAGAAAGAAAAAACATGAGTTCAGAAAAGTAAAGTGCCTTCACTCACCTGTTCATTCATTCATTCTGAGTACCTACTGTATGTTAGCTACTGGCTAAAGACTGACATTCAAGCCCAAGCTTGCTGGATTTCCACTCATCACGTTTTCTTGACCTTGGACCCCAGAGAACATACCTTCCAGACATGGAGACCCACATATCAACATTTCAGTGCAACTCACAAAACATGCTACATGCTGTGGGAGCTCAGAGCAAAAACTGATTCCAAAGGAATCTGAGAAATCCACAAAAGAGGTGGCATTTGTACAGGGGTTGGTACACACACTCTGGTGAGAAGCCCTGGAGTCCAGGCATGAGGAGAAGGGAGCTGTGATGTGTTCAAGGAGTAGAGTATCCTGGGTGGTCAGCATATGTGGGGCTCAGGGGGCTGTCTTGGGACTCATGCTGTGTTATTAATGGGAGTTTGGTCTCTTCAGGCCCCACATGGCAGAACAGCATCTTAGAGGGCCGCTCCCATACCTCTGGTAGCTGACCTTTGGCACTGGGTCAGAACCAGAGCCAGAAAGCCTACCCCTCTGAACCAAGACCGCAGGTGGAAGGGCTCCCATCATCAGCAGTGTGTGACACCCTGTTCTCTCTCAGCACTGTCTCTCCCTCAGAGCCTGTGAGGCTACTCTGGCTGCTTCTCCAACCCCTCCCTTCTCCCCACTACACACTCCTCTTTCTTTAGCATGTTCTTCTTGGGTTTCTATGCCCATGAAACATTATATGCAATCATTTATTATGATTCTACCGAGTAACACTGCAAGGCACCAGGGATACAACTGAGGTCAAAATAGGTGAGGCCCTGTTCTTAAGGAGCATATACTTCACCAGGAAAATGTATACATAAGAAGCGATTGCAGTGCTGCGGTATGCAGTCAGCCCAGGTGCTCTGGGGGCGTGTTCAAGGGGCTCCAGCCCATCCTGCGTGGTCCCCAGTGTTTTTCAGTGCAAGTGAAATTTAAGCTACAACCTGAAGATAAGTTAATCTAGGAGGTGGGTGGGCAGGAAACAGAGAGCCAGACCACTACAGGCAAGGCTGGAAGACAGGGAAAGAAAAGGGGGGCAACTCCCAGTGGCTCTGAGTGACGGTGAGAGGCAGGGGACTTGGAGACATGGCTCGAGAAGTGGGCAGGAGCCGCATCGTGGAAAGCCCATACAACTGTGGGAAGGAGTTCAGGCTTCATCCTGACAGCAGCACAGAGCCACTACAGGGTTTTAAGAGAAGGAATGGCGAACCACACCCTACCTAACTGGGTGAGGTGTGAAAAGTCATCTGTCACAAACCTCATTCTGCACAAAGAAGCCACACACAGCTCAGAAGAGGGAAGCAATGGGGCCAGGATCCCTGGGCTGAATTGGTTACTCTCAGCCCAGTGCTCACCACCCTGGGCCACAGTCTAACTTCCCATTAGGGAGGGAGCTAAAGGTGCACAAGGAAAAGAGCTCACCCACCTCACGCTGCCCTGGTGAGAGAGGGAAGCACCCACGCCGCTTTTCTGGTGGCCACAGTATTGCACAACACAGTGCCCCCTGTTTGTGACATGTTCTCTGGTGAGCCCTGTGTCCCAGTCAGTGGGGAGGGTCTGCTCCTGCAGCCCCAACTCTCCTGCTCACCTGCTGGACAGTGGCTGTACCCAGGGGCCCCAGTGCCCACCCTCCATCTGTAGCCCTGATCAGCGAGGAGCCCAGCCTTCAGGACAGCTCCAGGATCTGGCTAGCCAGTTCTGGAGAGTTCAAGCTTTGCCAAGCATTTCCTGTCATTGCCTTATGAATTCTTAGCAAATGAAGATTACTTTGATCATAATGAATAAAGGCTCAGAAAGATAGGCAGTGGGGGGAGAGTGCTCCTGTGCCCAGAGTGAGAGTTCCTGCCCCTGAAGCAGGGGTGGCTGGGAGGATTTTAAGCCAGTTTGCTCTGACTGGCTTTGAGCCCATAGGGCCTCTCCCCGATGTGTTACAGGAAGCTGGTGAGATGCCTCAGGCAAGTTGTTCAGCAGCTAGATTCCATACTACCCTCAAAAAGAGGCAGGCACAGAAGCAGGGCAGGAAGTGTTGTCCTCTCTGAGTTGTAGGGGGCTCTAGAACGAGACTTGGCTAGGATTCAAAAGGCTGGATTCAAGTTCCAGGTTTCCTACTAATGAATTGTGTGTCCTTGATTTTCTTAGACGTACAATAGGATTATTATTACTATTAGCCCAGTCTACTTCATGGGGCAATGTGCTAATCAAGTGAGAAAGTGGATTTGAGAGCACCGATATAAGGTGTAATAAGGATGTGATAGTAGGAAAAGGGACCATGGCAGTAAGGGAGCTGTTTCTGCTACAGAACAGGGCCAGGGAGGGGTACGATATACTATTTCTGAAAGGAACCCCCACTAGGTTTGCTATGCCTGCCACCAAAAGAAAGTCATCTCTCAATGCCAGAAATTTGTGAAAAGGAAAGATTTATTTAAAGCTATACAGACTTAGAGTAGTGACCTAATGTCTTCATTAAAATATTAAAGTGCTTTAGGATACCCACAGACTCACACAGTCCTTCCTTCTCCCTCTGCCCTAATCTGGGGTACCATATCTCAGGAATAGAAGTAGAAGTCCATGATTCAGGCTCCCAGCACCATCAGCTGTGCCGCCACCAGGATGTCCAGTTAATCCAAAGCCATGTGGCACCTTCTCATGGCCCACCAACAATAGTCTCTTCACCCCTTTTCTTCCAGTCAAAGTCTCTCCTGCTTCCTAAGCCACATGGCAAAAGGGAGCACCCCAAAGCCTCATGGTCTCACTCTCACTAAAGCCGTGGGGGTCCCCACTCTGGCAAAACTGCATGGTTCTTTCCTCTCATGGCTGCCAAGTCTGGGTTTAAATCCCCACACCAACCTTCCTCTGTACCCCCATTTCTGACTCCTCCTACAATCAGTTACACCTGCCAGCATTCCTGTGCTATTCCAAGTTTACTGGGCTGCCATTGTCAGTATGGGCAGGTGTGGCCCCATGTCATGGAGCCAATCATATCCAAGCTCTCACACAGGCACTATAACCAGGGAGAGCTGCTCCCCAGTTACATCTTGGGTGGAATTCACTTCCATCCCCCGGCTCAAGGCATGGACACAGCTATTTAACATATCTATGCAACCAGTTAAAGGTTATAGATATGTTAAATGACCATGCCAGAGGTTAGCTGCAAAGCTGTTGCTGTACAAAATAGCTCTGCATGTTCCTCTCCATGTGTCCCTTCCCCCAACTCACACCTGGGGGGAAAGGGGGGAGGACATCCTATATACTTTTCTAATATTTCCTGGGCACCTTGAGTTCTGGACCTCATCCCAAATCTCTATCTGGGGCCCCCTCTTGGCTGCAACCTGTCACATTTCCAGACATCATGGGCTTAGCCCTACCACGTGGAGTTGCTGTGCTGATTACAAGAGACACTATGTTAAAATGCTTAGCACTGTGCCCCTGCACAGAGAGGGTGTTCAACAGGCAGCAGCTGTGTTTGAACTATTGTTATTTCCATCTTCAGTGTTATTAATAAAACACAGTGCTTTTCATCCTTTGAATCATTCAATATGCCCCTGGACAAAGTGACTCAGCCCCTCACTCCCACCCCTTACCCTTCACCCCCATCCCAACCAGTCTGAGTTTACTAGGGAAATTTGCCCAAGGAGCTGTGGGCCAGGGGCTAGATTGTCCCTGGGCTTGGGGCAGGTAGGCCTTTTCCCCTGAGGCTTTTGCCACAACCCCAATCTCATCTGCCCTAACCTGGCTCTAACTCACCCCAGCCAACCCACATAACTCTGCACCTGAACTCTACCACTGTGACCTCTGTCCTTGACCAGGGTCTCTCTGTGTGCTTCCTCTCTCCTCTTTCTCTGGAGCTCATGCCCCCTTCAGCACCCAAGCCACCTGCCTGGAGTGCCTCTGAGCAATGCCTCCACCTTATCCAGCTTTGGGGAAAGGCACCTGGACCCTGGTCCCCATGGGTCCTGACAGTGGCCTCTCAGCTTGCCCACATGTAGATAGGGGCCACTCTTTTGGTCGATGGTACAGCTCCCAGCACAGCTCTGCACCAGGAAGACACTGGTTAAATCTGACTGCCTATCCCCATCTTTTCTGCCAGGGTTTCTCAGCCTCAGCACTGCTGACATTTTGGACCTGATAATCCTTTGTTGTGAGGGCTGTCCTATGCTTGTAGAATGTTTAGCAACATCCCCAACTTCTACCCACTAGATGTCAGTAGCAACTCCCACCACCCACGTGCAACAACCAAAATGTCCCCAGACACTGCCAAATGTCCACTGGAGAGTGGGAGGCAAAGCCCTCACTTGAGAACCACAGTCCCAGGCATACACCCTTTTGGCCCCTAACACCCACCTCCCAGCCCCTCTCCCTATGCTTTGTTCCCTCTCACTGCCCCTCTCCTCAGCTCAGAGCAATGTCCCTCACTTCTTTCTTCTGGTTGCCCAAAGCCAGGGCTGCTCAAGCTGCAGACAGAAAATGCAAATTGCACACAGTGAAATGCTTTGCTAGCACCTGGGGCTTCTCCCTTGTTTTCTGCTCAGATGAAAAGCAGGAAGACTGGTTGGAGTTGAGTGAGGCAGCCTGGGACTCCCAAGAAGTTGCAATTCCACTCCCTTCCAACCCCCACTGCACCCAACCCCTCTATTAACACCATGTATCTGGGGAGGGGGAGAGCAGGAGTGGGACTATGGCTGCAGGCCTAGGGAGGGCCTGGTTCCCTCCAGGACTCTAAGTTCCAGGCTCTGCTGAGGTACAGAAGGCCAGTGGGAGTAGGGCGGAGCCTCTTCCCTGGTAGTCAAGGTTTCAGAGGCTCAAGTCTGTTCCAGGGAAGCAATCTAGACTGATATTAAGCACTTTCAGCATAATCATGGGAGGTCATCTTCTGTCACTGTCAGAGCCTCTCCAGCCAAACTCTGCCTCTTCTCCTGCTTCCCCAAATCCCAATACACTTGACTTCCTATCCACAGCACTTGACTCTCACTAGAGTCTCTAGGAGATATTTTCCATTCCTTCAATATCTCCATGAAGGGCTTAGAAGAAATCCTCATGCCCATTTTATAGTTCCCTTATCCAATGTCTAGTCCAGCTTCTAGCCTGCCTGGTCCTGTCTGGCCTGGCCCTTCCCTGCATCCATCTCCAGGAAAGGCATTGCTCTGGCACCCACCTCACCAGACCAATTCAATCCAACAAAAGTGAGTTAGCACTACAGCTAAGATGCAGGCACATGGGCTATTAAGCTCTAAATGGATAGCTACAAAAGGATGCCAACCATTCCCCAGTGCATATAAAGCCCCCTGGACAAGCTGACATCTCAAGACCTTTGACTTTCACTTGGAGGTAGAGGACATGGCTGCACCCATCTCTTTGGCTCTTGGCATTCATGCAGGCCTCGTGGGTAGTGTAGCTGTAGCACCAGACTGAGTCCCCACTCCTAGAGCCCTGGAGTTGGGCAGGATCTCAAGTAGGATGTGTGGACAGGATATGTATTAGTCTCAAGCTATTCCCCATATCCTCTCCATCTACTTTCACTTGAACCCACTAGTAGGGCCAAACTGGAGGGTGAGGGAAACTAGGCAGGATTTAGATTGATGACTATGAGCTTGGAAAGAAAAGACATGGTCCTCTCACCCACCCCCAACATCTCTCTCTTTCTCTCCCCCTCCATCTCCCTCCCTCTGTCTCTCTCTTTCTGCCCCCATCCCCCTCCCTATAAACATAGCCCAATGTTTGAAGCACTCCTCTAACCCTCAATGCCACCACCCAGAAACCTTCAGTGGCCCTCCACGGCTCATCAGTGAGCTCAAACTCTCTGCCCTAGCATTCAAAGCCTCCACCTCCCAGGTGTCTCACCTGGACCTCCTGTAATCCCTGACAGGATCCCTCAGATCCAGGCACAGGTTTCCCTACCCTAAATAGGAACTGAGTGTGTCCCCTGTTCCCCATCTTCCTTCAGGGCCACTGAGCACTTAACTGTGCACCAGGCCTCATGCTTATCACTTTATAATGGTTTATCTCATGTAATTCTCATGACACATCTCTGAGATCCATACTGTGATGAACCCTGTTTTTACAAGTGTGAAAACTGGGGCACGAAGCAATTGGCAACTGGCCCTAATTGTATCAGTAAGTGTCAGAGCTAGGTCTCAGCTCTGGACAGTTGGACTGCAGTCTTCTCTCTCTGCCCCACAGCACAACAGCACACTCCTCCTCCCTCTCTTCTCCCACATCTTCCTGCTCCTTCTCCTCCATCATTAACCAGGACTCCTACAAAAGGCTTCTACTGGCTTCCTGCTGCTACCCTCTCCAGGATTCTGCCCTCCTCCACACTCCACCAAAGAACTTTTTGTGACTCAAAGTTGATCACAGTAGTTATGATGAAAGGTATACAGAGCTAACTGTATGCCTAGCGTCGGGAACTGAACCCCTGATCGTGACACTCATCTGCCAGTAATGTTCAAGTCCCGTTTCATTTTGCAAAACTGAAACTATATACACATTAACCAATTTCCCATTTCCCCTCCCCCAAGCCACTGGCAACCATCATTCTAATTTCTGTCTGTGAAGTCAACTACTATAGATACCTCATACAAATGGAATCATACAATATTTGTCCCTTTTTGTGACTGCCTTATTTTATTTAACATAGTAACTGCAGGTTCATCCATGCAATAGCATGTGACAGGATTTATTTCATTTTTAAGGTGAATAATATTCCAATGTATGTTTATACCACATTTTGTTTATCCATTCATCTGTTGATGGATACTTGGGTTGCTTTCACTTTTGGATTATTGTGAATAATGCTGCTATAAACATGGGTGTGCAAATATCTTTCACAGTCCCTGCTTTCTGTTTGTTTGGTCTATACCCAGAAGTAGAATGGTTGGATCATAAGCTAATTCTATTTTCCATTTTTTGAGGAGCCTCCAGACTGTTCTCCATACTGCTACACCGTCTCACTTTCCCTCCACTTGCTGAGGGGCTTGGACTTGACCACTAAAATATTTTAAGCATCTTTATATAAGTCCCTAATTTAGCACAGTACCAGGTACATAATAAAAGTTCCATAAATATTTGTTGAATGTGCATCAGACTTCTCTTTATCTATCCAAACTCCACACATCCTTTAAGCCTGACCTCAAGTACCAGCTCCTCTGTAGATCCCTCACCTTGTGGCACCAGCTCAATGGTCTTTGCCCTTGTTGCATGTCCACAGGACTTTCTGTCTGGTCCTTCATCCTATATTCTTGAGTATTTTTGGACCTGAGGAGGCATCCTGACTTGAACTCTTCTCATTGCTTCATGGATATGACTTCTCCCCAGCTGGATGCTAAAGGAGGATTTGGCCTTTGTCCTTAACCTTACTGGCTCCCCAAGGCCAGCCTGGGAGCATATTGAGTGCATCATGGGCCCTTCATAAACAGACACTCAGATTTGTGCCAATTGAATTCCCTTGTGGTTGCCTAGGCAAAGATAGGGCAGTCAAGGGATTTTTGTGGCAGCAGAAATAACCCTGGATTTGAAACTAAGGATTCAAGCTCTGGCTTACTACTTCTACCTTGTTACCTCCAGCAAGACACTTGACCTGTTGCCTCCGCTTCCACCAAAATGGCTTTAACAATCTCTTCCCTTTATGTAAATGTTTCACAGGTTACCAGACCCTCTTGCATACATTATCTTTTTTAATCCTCACAAAGACCCTGTGAAGTAGGTAGGGCAGGATTTATTTAATCTCTATTTTCAAGATGAGAAAGTGATCACTCAAAGAGTTTAAGTGATTTGCACAAAATGCTCAGTCGTCAAGTGCCAGAATGGGCCTTCTGACTTCCTAGGCTATATAATCCCCTACCTGCCCACCTCATAGGGAAGGGGGGGCTGCAAGAATTGAGCAAGAGCTTGGGCAGGAAAGTGTTTTTGGAGATAAATGGGTGTACTTTGCTTTTTCAGCCACTATGCAAGTCGGGGATGGTTCTTTGATCCACAGAAGATGGAACATGATGGACATTTGGTGGAAGGAGGAAGGTGGAAGATCCTGCTTCTGTCTTGGGTACCACCTGTAGGATCACACAACTGACAGGGCAGGGAGGGTGTTCCCAGCAGCCCAGTAGAGAATAGGCTTCCAGGGAGAGTTTTTACCACTGGCCTCCATCCTAGGCCAGTGGAGACAGGTACAAGTCCTATTCCTTCAGACCCCTGCCGGTCACATGCCTGCCTCCCTGGAACCCACAGAATAAGTTACCATGGCTCCCTCCCCATCCACTTCCTTCTCCAGGGTTAGCCCTCAATGGCACTCTCCCCCACCTCCTCTCCCCCTCTTGCTTCCTCCTTCCAACAGCTAATGAGCTTGATAAGAAATTGTCTCCTTAACAAGATTAGCCATGGAAATCTCTTGTCTCCTCCCATTCATTCTGTAAGCTCCTGTCTCATGTCCTATAATTTTCTGCTCATATCATAGGCACAAAACCACCTCAGGGATATTAATTCCTACTTGTCCTTGATCTTGTGACTGCTGGTATGGCAGCCCTCTCTACCCATAGTCGCTGGGCCACTGAGGCCCTCACTGGCTATCTCCTCCAGAGTCAGCCACTCCCTAATTTTCTGCCACTGTTACTCCCCCTCGCATCCCTACCCCTGCCCCTCTCAGCTTTCAGCAACTACCTCTAACTTATGGACCAAGGAAAGTGATCTAAAGCTGGAGCTTAGACGACAGAAGAAGGGTAAATGGATGCCCCTAAGCCACTCCTTTTCTTTCCTTTCTAACCCTACACACACCACACACATACACACCCCTCAGAAGCCTCCAGAGACTGGAATGCAGAGATAGTCTGGCACAGAGGATGAGAGGGCCAAGATTTGGGCCTGGGTTCATTTGCTGGGTCTGTGACATAAACAACAACTTGCCCAATCTCTCTGAGCCTCAGTTTTTTCATCTGTACATTGGGGATGATAATACCCATCTGGAAAGTTTGTGGTACTGCACAGAGTATAGTGCTTGACACATAGTAAGTCCTCAATTAATGCCAGTTTCCTTCTCTGTTTTTTTAAGACAGAATTTGGTGGGGCTAGGGAATATAGTTCTTGGAATTTACCAAGAAATTCTTGTTTCAACCCTGAGTTTATATCTCTCTGACCTTTGTCCTCCCAAATTTCTTTCTCTTTACACATTTTTGGGGCTTACACAAAAGAAACTTTATGGCTCCTTCAACCCAAAACATTATTTAAAAGAAAGCTCAGTATTCCACCAAACAGAGGTGGAAGGGAAAGAAGGGAATTGACTGTCCTGTGCCCTGAGGCTGAAGACAAAGAGATGTCCTGAGAAAGAGAGTCCCTGGCCATGGGGACATGAGGGTCACCAGGCAGCACCCTGGATTCTGGGTCATTAGGGCATTATCAGGGAGAAGCAAAGGTGTGGGGAGGCCAGTGTCTGGAGGAGTTAACATACCTAGGACATAGGTAGGAAATTGCTGGAGTCAGAAGAAGGGAGACCAGAGCTAAATGTAGGTTAATTTGGAAACAGTTTTGTGATCGATTGCATGGAAAGTGACAGAGAGTAAGAGGTGGGAAATCGCACCTATTTGGTGAATGAGCTCAGAATGCCAAGTGCTATGGGAAGCTGAGAGCTGGCACCACTCTGGGTAGGGTGGGGAGGCAGCCCGTGCCCAGGCAGCTGGCAGGGCCAGCGCTATGCTGAGAGGACAGGGCTCCAAACATGCCACTGTCACCACTCAGAATACAAATAGAGGATGGCATAAATCAGCGATTAAGCCCTCACCGTGTATTTAGCCAAGGGTGAAGCCTTTACCTACACTTCTCATTTAGTGTTTGTATTGCCCTGAAAGCTGGCCATTGTCAACAGCTAATGTCAATAAACAGACCTTGGGCTTCCAGGATAGGCCTGTGGAATCCTTTTGGGGAATTTGAGGGCTCTGTCCTACAGGCTCTGTGCAATAAGACTATCTGTGTTCAAATCCCAATTATGTTGTTTGCTAGTGCTGCAACCTTGGGCAAGTCTCTGAGTCTTCAGGAGCCAGTTTCCTTGCCTGTCATATGGGGATAATATTGCCACCAAGGAAGATAAGCACCAATGCATTTTTTAAATCAACAGTAACAAGCAAGTGCATGATGAAAGCAAGGTGAGGGAGGAAGAGATGCTGGCTGGCTAGGCAAGGGGAGCAGGGGAGGCTTCTGGAGAAGTAGGATGGAATTCAGAGCTGAAAGGTGCTGAGACTGCAGTGCTGGGAGGAAAGCAAGTGGGCCGATACAGTTAGTGCAGAGCGCTTTGTATTCACATCATCTCAGTAAGATAGACTCACTTCCAGAACTGATAAGACACAAATGTTGATGGGACTGTGAACACTTCTACCTTTTCTGATAAGTTCCCTGACTGGCATTGCTGATGTGCCATCCAGTCCTACTGAGTAGCCTGTAAGTAAAAAAGGAAGATGTTCAAAATAGAGTTGCTTTTGCTTTTTGAGCAGCATCAGAAATTGGACTCAAAGCAATCTAGAACCAGCAACACAAGTGGTCACACCAAGCTCCTCAGCAGGTTGAAGTACCATAAAGTAGCTCTGAAGTAATAACAACAAGAGCTGTTATTTATTGAACAGCCACTGTGCAGGCACTGGGCCAGGTTGTGGAGTTGTGACAACTCCAAATCTGTGTGGTTGGTATATTAGCACAATTTTATACATGAGGAAGCTGAGTCAGGGAGGTTCAGTAACCTGTGCAAGATCTCACTGATGGAGCCAAACTGTTTGACTTCAGAGTCCAAGTATTCATCCAAGAGCTAAAAAGACTGAGATTCCTGAGCACCTTCTTTCCTGCACTCCTCCATTCACACCTCATTCCTTATTCACTCTTTCAAAACATATTTATTGAGCACCACCACATGCAGCAATTGAGCCCAAAACTCAGCCCAGAGCAATGACAGCCCCTGACCTCAGGGAGATTATGGTCTCATTCACCAATGTGCACTGGGCCATTAGCAAGTGCAAAAGCCCTGGGCTGTGCTGGAGACTAGGAGGCAGAGGTAGAAGGGGGTGCCAGCTGCTCTTGGCCTTTGGGGGCTATGACCCCACATCCTGGGAGCAGCATGTGGACACTGGAGGCCTCTGAATAAGGCAGGCTTATGGGTGGGAAGATGACAAATTAGGAGGCAAACATAAAAGACAGAGGGAGGGTCTCCACTGCCATCCAGTGCCCTTGAAGCCACATCAGATGGCTTTGAGAGGTCTCAGTGCCTCACGCCTTTTAGGCACACCTTCTTCTGGGATACTGTAAGACCTGTGTTTCCATTCCTTGTCTGTTCCCACCCAAACACAGAGACCAAAAGAAGGAGTGGGGCGAGAGGAAGAAACGAGCATCCGTGTGGCATGGCTTCCACAACAACACCTGGGGTGCCATTGTTACCACTTCACAGACAATGAGGCTGAGGCTCCAAGGGTGTCCTCCCCAGGATTTGCCTCAAGGTCACACCAGCTGCAGATCCATAGCTCTGTGGTAGCATATACCCAACCCTGGCCCAGGGGTTATGGCAGTTCAAAAGAGTGGCATGTGCTATCTTTAAAGAACCTCCATTCTATTTGGGAATGAAAGAGTGAATAACAGAATGGGCAGAAACAATCCAAATGTGAAAACTGAGGGCCATCCAGTCCCACAGGAGTCTTGAACTATCTGGAAAAGGAGAGTATGCATAAGCTGGACTCTCAAAGAGGCCTTCCAGAAGAAGTAGGGGTTGGTGGGGCACAGGGGAGGTGGGGGGCAGCCCCTGTAGGAAGGAACCTGCAGGTATGCCCGTAACCGTGCTGTGTGGTAGAAAGTAGCATAGTGAAAGCATGGCTTTGGATCGAGACAACTCCAGCACTGCAGTCTGGGACAAATTGCTTTGAGCTCTGATTCTTCACTTCTTCATCTGTTAGAAGGAAATAAAAAACCCTTCACCCAATAAGGCTACAGCAAGGATTAAACAAGAAACCATATCAGGAAGTGTCCCCAGCACAGTGTCTAGTGCCCATCCCATTGTACTGAGTCTTTAGCACACAGCAGGCCTTGAGCCATGCCAGGACCCACACCAGGGGCTTACAGTCTAGGGACAGTGCCAGGCCTTTGGTGGTTCAGTGCACACCTCACAGCTGTAACAAGTGTGCAGGGAATGAGGATGAGAGACAGAAAATCTCATTGCGGGGGTGGGGGGTCTTCTTAAGGAAGGGAGTGTCAGCTGGCTCAGAGGGGTGGGTGAAAGTGAGCTTTGAGGAGGGGAGATGAGTGTCCTGAGCAGTAAGGCTGTGGGAAGAGGAAGGAGCTCCGCACTGTGGAGGAAGGCCAGCATGGCTGGGGGTCCAGACTGGGCCAGGGCCAGAGAGGGGGCTGGCAGGGCCAGGGGAAGGACAGTGGGCTTTGACTGCCCTGTCAAGGATTTTTGTCTGTATCCTAAGAAAAATAAGAAGCCATGGATGGTTTTCAGTAGCATCTAAAATCCATTTTAAGAGGATCTCGCTTTAGTGAAGGGAATGAATTGGATGCGACCACAGGTGGACACGGACACACAGTAGGCAGGCTACTGATACATAGGCCCTTTATGGTGCCATGGTCAGAGTCTGCTCAACCTAGGAGGAAGATGGGGCAGGGAGCTTAGCAGGAAGCCTGCTAGGCTCTGTGGTCAGAATGGATCTCCTACTCCTTGAGTGGGGGTTGGGGGTGAGGATCATTCAGGAGGAGGAGCAGAAGGGTGGAAGCCAGGACTCAGAGGTGAGTGCTGGGCAGGTAGTCACCATCCACATCCACCAGACCCAAGGACACAAGGTCTCACACCCTGCTGGTTGTCAGGGTTTTGTCGAAGCAAGGCAGCTTCCTCAAATTGTAATAACAGTGATTTCTATTGCACTGTGAGCATCTGACACATGAGTGGAGAGCTCTGAAGCCCCCCAGTGGGTAACATAAAGGGGGATGGGGATCCAGGGAGGGCTGGAGACTGCCACTCCTGGCTGGGCTCTGCCACGTGGAGCGGAGCGGGAGGAGGACTGGGAAGAAAGAGGCTTATTTCAGTACTCTGTTATTATAGCATCTTGTTTTCATAGTTTGTTCAACAAACCTCTCTCCCTCTCCCTCTCCCCCCTTGCCTCTCTCTTTTTCATCTTCCTCTCTCAGCAAATCCATTTAAATGCAATTCTATTCTTAAAGCGCCCCTCTCATGCATGTCTAATGAATGTCAGGGAAATGCTATTACAATGGTGCTGAGGAGGATCCTATCAGCAGTGTGTGTACAAGTCATTTGAAAGGAAGCCTGGGAGCGCTCCAGTTTTATTACAGCATAATTAGAAATAAAATCTTGTTGCAATAGGAGAATGAGAGATGTGTGCTAATCCCATGGTAGAGAAACATAGAGATGTATTTAGAGAAAAGGACTCAGGGAGAGAGAGAACTGGCCACTGTTTCTGTTCCCCCCCACCAAGACTCTCCCTCTGGTTCTCCTGAGTTGCTCCATCCTTACCCCGCCAATACCCTCTGATCCCCTAGCTCCCTGGGGCCACTCCAGAGACAGTGCTGACCCTTTAGGAGCTCAGCTGCCCAAAGCTGCCAGTCTGCCAGGGCCCCAGGGCAGCTAAACCTAATCCTCCATGGATATCCACACCCTCCGCCTACTTAGGAGGCCAGTTCATGGGCAGTGGGGAGATGGTGGTCAGGGTCAGCAGAGCCCCACATTTAGAGGCTGAAACCTAGTTCAAATTCTAAGTCCTGCCCTTACCAGAGTTATACATTTACTGATTCATTAATTCATTCAGTCATTTAACAAGTACTTACTTGCTCGCCTATTATATGCCAGGCACTGGGTGGGGTGTATTCATTAACTCATTTAGTTCTCATAGGAAACCCCTTCAGAGAGGTTCAGTGGCTTGCACAGCATCATCTGTCTAGGAGACAGAAAACAATTGGAACACAATCTCTTCCGATTCTGGAGCCAGGTTTCTTCTGCTCCACCATGCTATCAATTTCCTGGGTTGTCCTGAGACTGAAGAACCCCCATCCCTCCAGTAACCCCACATCCTATGGAGGCCAAAGTGCAAAGATAAAGATGGGGGAGGCTGGCTAACTCTCTTAAAGGTCAGAAACGGGCATCACTCTGTACTACTGTTTCTTCTTCCTTGACCAGTTGCCCTCTCACCTACTCCACCAACCCCACCTGGGAACATATTTCGTATATTGTGCCCATCAGGAGCCTGGCATGCCAAGCCCCAGCCCAGCCTGGCATTACACTTTGAAAATGAACATGAGATCATGGTATCTTTCCAAGCAGCTGGGAGCACCCTGTGCCACGAAGCAGGCAGGTAGACCTGTCACCTGCCACATGGAGGTTATTACATTATGAAGTCTTCCTCCAGCTTTGTTCCCCACTTGAGCCCCAGCTTCAACATTGCCCTTGCTCTTCCAGCCAGCAACGGACAGGGCAAAGTGTCAGGTTCTGCATGTCCCCAACAAGCTTACATAGCAGGGGCTCCACCTCCCATCCATCCAGTCTCATCGATATGTCTGCTCCGCCTGATTTCAGTTCCATAGGGAAAGAGCAGTGGGCCCAGAAACAGAAGGCCTCTCTTGACATTGATACTTGGACCCAGGCTGGCTGTGTGACCCTCTGTGCCTCAGTGTCCTCTAGTATCACATGTAGTGATGGATCAGATTTGAGTGTTTGATAGTGAGTATAGATAAAGCTGTACCTGGGATCAAAGGCCCATTCCCAGGGCAGGTTCCTGCCCACCTCATCCCTGAACAATGCCTTCCTCAGCTCCTGACTCTTGCTGTCCACTGAAGGGGCCTCGGTTCAGTCTGTCCCCACCTCTCACTCTGTAAACACAACCTGTGTGGTACACCTGTGACCTTCAGGACCAGCTCACCTCTGTCCTCCTCACCATTCTTACCTTAAAGCCCTCACCCCAGTGTCTTCGTAGAACAGGACCCAACTGCAGAATCTTAGCACTGGAAGGGGCCTCTGGGAAAGCATGCCCAGTGAGCAATGTGTTTGTTTTCTAGGGTTTCCGTATGAAGTAACAGACTGGCTGTTTCAAACAATAGGAATTTATTTTTCTTAGTTCTGAAGGCTGAAAATCCAAGATCAAGGTGTTGACAGGTGTGGTTTTTCCTGAGCCCTCTTTCCTTGTCTTGCAGCTGGCCACCCTTTCACTGTGACCTCACATGCTCTTCCCTCTACCACCTCACATCCCTGGTGTCCCTTCCTCTTATAAGAACACATCCTGTTGGGTTAAGGCCCCACTCTTACAACCTAATTTAATTTTAACTAGCTCTATGAAGGTCCCATCTCCCAATACAGTCAATTGGAGGGTTATGGCTTTATTTTTTTTATCTTATTTTATTTATTTTTTCATTCCAGAGAGAGAGGAAGAAGGGAGAGAGATCAATGTGGGAGAAACATCGATTGATTCCCTCCCATTTGCACCCTGATAGGAGACTGAACCCACAACTTAGGCATGTCTCCTGACCAGCAATAAACCCGTGACCTTTTTGTTTAGGAGCTGAGCTACCCTACAGCTCCAAACGGTAGAGCCAAACCAGCAGCAGGGGCAGGGAGGGAGGGTAGTACTGCTACGGTTTTAACATATGAATTGGGAGAGGACACAATTCAGTCCTTAGCAGGGAGGATCTAGGACTTAGAGCTAGCCAGCACCAGAGCTGGAACTTGAAGGCAAGTTCCCAGCCCACATACCACATGCCTTCCACTACACTGCAAATCTCCCCTCAGGGTCTTGGGTGGAGAGCTTACAATCCTGGATTCCAGGGTCCAGGGAGAGAAGAGAAAGCCTTAGAGGAAGTGCAGGGCTCTCCCTACCAGCAGGAATACAAGGAAGGAATAAAAGGAAGGTGCTCTGCTGAGTTGGCCCTAAATAGTTCCCTACCTCTGCTGATAGTTGGGAGGTATTGATCACCCCACCCACCCTGCCCCACTGGCACAAAGGACCTGGGAGGAAGAGAGCAGCCTTCTGGTGGGGGTAGTTTGTTAGTCTTGTCCACGTGCTCCAAGCTGCAAGCTGACCACATTGTTTTTGTAAATCTATATTGGATAGAGTGGTAACCTATATTGATTGCAATTTTTCTTTTGGAGTTGGGAGTTCCCTGGGGACCAGTCAACACACTTGGAGGCTGGCATCCTAAGGCTGCCCCAGAAAACAGACTTGAACTGTGACAGGCTAAATATCTCTTTTCTTCCAAGAGAGACTGGATGATTTTTCTGACCCTGGCTCAAGTCTACTCTTGGAGCAAAGCTCCATCCATTCCTCCCCTCACCTGCCCCACTCTATACCTCTTGTTGCCTACTAGAGCCTTCCTGGTAGGGGTGAAGAGGGTGGCTAGAGCAGGGAACCCTTCCCTCAGCTTCTGGTTTTCCTCTTTCAGGAAATCATCTGACTCCAGCAGCCCAGAAGTATCTTCTAAGAAATGCCTATATTGCCGGGATTTGTTCATTCAACACAATACTATGCCCCATGCATATATTATGGACATATGGACACATATGGCCTGTGCTTTTACACTATTCCCATGTGACAATATGTAATTATACATATTACCCCTGTACAATGCAGTGTATGTCACAACACGCTTTCGTATACATTGTCACACCGGTGAAGAAGCCCAAGAGCTGAGCAAGTCAGGAGTTAGTGTCCTCAGGTTAGGGATGAGAGAAAAGAAGCCCAGAAAGGTTCAGGGATGTTCTAAAGTAGGTCTCAAATCTCCCATTACTGACTCCAGTTACAGTGCTCCACACACCATCCTTTGGAGCACACACATCCCCGCACTGCCAATCCCTCTGTGTCCACTGTGATGCCCCACAGGCCCATGCAGGTGTACCTGAAGGTGGACATGCCAGCACACAGCCATCTGCCTGTGATCACACCTTCCTGCTACCATACAGCACCTGACAACATCAGGGTTTCTTTGTTGCCTAAGACAGATGACTGCCTAATACCGCACCTGTAACTTCACTGCACACCAGCCTCCTGAGGGACGCCATTCATCTATTGTTTCTGTCAATAACTACAATGCCCTCTGAAGCATTCTCATCTCACCCCTCACACCTTTCTGCTTGTCCACCACTCTGGCCCTGGCCTGGGAGAGGGAAGTCTACTGCAGGAGAAGCAGAGGCCAGGAGCCTGGTCACTTGCCCAAAAAGGAGGGGGACAGTCCACCCTCAGAACAGGCTGGCCAAACCACCCTCCAAAATGCAAGACACACTCTCCTGGCAGCTGGGTTTGGGGAGAACAGCTCTTGATTTGTGTTCAGGAGACTCAGATGTGAATTCTGGCTTTTCCACTCACTAGCTGTGTGACTTGGACAAGTCTCCACCTGAGCCACAGTTTCTTCATCTGTAAGGTGAAAGGAGCAGCATGTGCTTTAGGCTAGGGATGGTGCTTGAGGGAGTGGACATGTGCGAAAGTGCCTGCCACAGCTCCTGGCACATGGTGCTCACTGATTCATGCACCTGGGTTTCTTTCTTGCTGAGTTTATGAAACGATAAAGGCACTGTACCAGATAAGCCTGGATCCCTCTCCCAGCCCAAGGCAGACTTTATCCATGAAGGGGCCCCAAAGGGCTGGAGAGAACAAGTTCACAGCTGCGGGTCCCTGTACCAGTTCTTCCCCAAAGGCCCCAGCTGTGGAACCTCTAGCATCTAAGGGACTGAGCTTGACTTAAGGCAGACAGAGATGGAACCACCCAAGGCAGCTCAGTTTTAGGACTTCTCTGTCCACAATGGGGCAGAGTGCCACTCTGCCTGCACCGCTGCACTGCACACCTTTTGTCTGAGTGCAGGCCCCTGGAACGCTAATGTGGTTTCTTCCCGAAATCAGTGACCTCTGTTGGGAGTGGTCTCTTCCCCAGCAGGGAGGTTAGACTGCTCTAATCACTAAGAGGCACATCCTTGTTTGGGAAAGAACAATGGAAGGCCAGCCTCAGGCATGGTGGAGAGGGACTATCCCTTCTCTTCTCCCATAGCCCAGCTACCCTGGGTCTCCATATGTTTGAGGAGCTCCTGAGAAGTGTGAGTTTATGCCCTGAAGGGGGCCTCCCCCTGAAGATGAGTCAGCCACAGTTTATACTGGAGATTGCCCTACTCATGTCATCATCTGTGTTTATTTCCCTTTTGTTAGCTCCAAACCATCAGCCTGGCTTTAATGTCCCAGCCCAGACTCAGCTGAGCTGGGAAACCAAGACAAGGGTCCAAGTGGCCTGAGGAGGGTACAGTGGCCCAAATCATTGCAGTGTGACAGTGGTGGTTAGAGAAGAAGAGATTTCCCACCCTCCACACAGTATGAGGGGAACCACGGGATAGGACCCCAGGTCCAGCTGTCTTACCCTATTGTACGTGCCTTCTCTATAGCCAGGAGTCATTCATTCAGTACATGTTCAGTGAGCATCTACTATGTGCCAACCATGTTCTGGAGCTGAGATACTAAAATAACTCCTTGCTCTCAATGAGAAATACCACATGCTCTGAATACAAAAAAATCATGGCAAGGAAATGGGCGGGGCTGTGGGACAGCGTCTAGTTTTTGATAAGGGGGTCAAGCAAGGAGCTGGAATTTGAGCATAGACCTGAACAAGGCCAAGAGTGAGTCAAGCAAAGAACATTTCAGGCACAGAAATAATAATCACAAGCAAAGGCCCAGGGGTGTAAATGAGCACATGCCACTGATTTTAAAACCACTGCAGCAGATGATCTCCAAAAGGTCTTGCAACTCTGCCATTTTTTTAAAGCTAGAAATTTATAAATCACTGTGGGGAATAGAAACCATATAGATGATCCAATTTATTTCTCTTTATACTTAAATCCTCTATGCCAAGTGTGTCTTCAGCCTCTATTTAAATACCCCTAATAAGAGGAAACTCACTACCTCACAAAGATACTTATTTCAATTCATTCTAATTTTGAATTGTTAATTTTTTATTTTAATTGTGGTAAAATACACATGTAATAACACTTACCATCTTAAACATTTTTAAGTTTTAAGTTCAGTAATGTTTAACTTCACTTTCCTCTTGCAACACCCTCCCAGGGGAGGAAGCCTGTACTACAAGGGGGCTGCCCTCTGGAAGATAATTCTGCGTACATAAACATTTATTCTCATTAAACACAACTCCCCATTTCCTCCTGACCCCACACTCTAGCAGCCGCCACTTCACTTTCTGTCTCTATGAGTTTGACTACCCTGAGTATCTCATATGAGCAGAATGACACAATATTTGTCTTTTTGTGACTGACTTATTTCACTTAGCATTATGTGCTTAAGGTTTATCTATGTTACAGCATGTGTCAGAATTTCCTTCCGTGTTAAGGCTGAATAATATTCCATTGTATGTATATACTGCATTTTCTTTATCCATCCATCAGTGGGATTGATGGACACTTGGGTTGCTTCCATCTCTTGTCTATTGTGAATAATGCTACTATGAACATGGGTGAGCAAATACCTTTTTCAAGGCTCTGCTTTCAATTCTTTTGAGTATGTACCCAGAAGAGGAATTGCTGGATCATATGGTAATTCTATTTTTAACTTTTCAAGGAACCTCCATACAGTTTAATCTTGACTTTGAATGCTCAAAAATAACTTTTTAAAGACCTAATCGGATATAGTAGAAACAATGATGAGTAGTGGTAAGAGTTATTCCAGATGCATATACAAATATTCAAAAAGGGAGTAGGTTAATCTGGGAAGGCTTCCCAAAGGAGGTAAGTTTAGCGCTGAGATCTGACTTTTCTGAGTTGCTATTTCCTCACAAGTGAAATGGGGATAAAACTACCTTAGAGTTTGGGTAATTTCATTCATTCATCCATTCTAGAAATACTTATGAAGAGCCTATTTTGTGACTGCCACTGCTTTCACACTGAACGAAGTGGGGGACCACTGGAGGGTTTTGAGCAAAAGAGCTGCATGATACAACTTGGGTTTTAAGGCATGGCTCTGGCCGCATGTTGGGAACAGATGGAGGAGGGGCAGGGGCTGAAGCTGGAAGGCCGTTGGGAAGCTGCTGGCCCTGCTTCATTCCCTTGCCCTAAAAGTTGGAGTGGGATCTGTCCAATCCACAGTTGCCAACAAACTCTCAGCAACCCTCCCTTTGCCAGACACCTTCTCCCCACCAAACTTGCCCTCACATCTCCCTGAGAGCAAAGAGGGGGCTCTACCCTCCAGAGAGCAGCTTCTCTCCTTTCAGCCTTCTGGAGTCGCCAGGAGCCCCTAGGTTTCTGTCAACTCCGTGGCTCCTGCAGTCCTAGGGGCCTCCAAAGCCCATCTCCGACCTCTTAGAAAAAGACAGAAAAGATGTGGTATCACTGAGCACCTGTGCGGAGGGCTTCCAAACTGCCAAGGAAGGCCACCTTTATTTCCAAGCTCCCAAGGAGGAAGGAGGAGAATTGGCACAAGGTCTGATCACAGGGAGGGTCTGGGAGCCCCAGCAGTCCCCAGCCCTTCATCTTCCTGAGATAGAGCAACTTGTGCTGATATCTAATGACCACCACCCACATGCTGGGGACTTTCACAGTCAGTACTTCATCTAAGTCTCCCAGCAACTCTGTCCTACTGATTATCTCCATTTTCCTGAAGGCAAAATGGAACTCAGAAAAGTTCAATGACACCACGGAGACATCAACTGTCAGTGAAGGGGCCTTACAAGTTTATTTAACCCATTGCATCACCAAAAAAACTTTTTAAAAATGCTAATTCCCAGACCACACCCCCAGAGATTCTGAGTTTAATTTTAAAAGCTCCGTTAATGATTCTAATGCATAAACACAGTTAAAAACACACAGCTAATCAAATTCCTCCTTCTCTTTAAGACTGGGAAATCCCAGTGCCTGTGAGGAGACTGGACTTCCCTCAGTTCACCTGTATCAGTTTCCTGGGTTTGCCAGAACAAATTACCACACACTGGTGGCTTAAAGACACAGAAACTATTGGGTCACAGTTCTGGAGGCCAGAAGTCCAAATTCTAGGTGTGGGTGGGATGTGCTCCCTCTGCAGGCATTAGGGGAAAACCCTTGCTCACTTCTTACAGCTTTGGGGCTGCCAGCAGTCCTTGGCATTTTTTTGTTTGTAGATGCATCATTCCAATTTCTGCCTGTCTCCACAGGAACTTCTGTGTGTGTGCACGCCTGTGCCCCAATTTCTTTCTCTTTTAAGGACACCAGTCAAAACTGCATCTAGGGCCCACACTAATCCAGCATGATCTCAACTTGATGACATTTACAAAAACCTTATTTCCACTAAGATCACATTCATAAGCTATGGGTGGACATTCATTTGGGGAATACTGTTCAAGCAAGTGCATACCCAATCATTAGTAGTAGAGCCAGAATTCCAGCCCAGTCTCCTAGGTCCCATCCTGGGCTTGACCTACCTCCAAGGTGGCTTGGTCCCTCTTTAGCTTTCTCCTCTCACTGATGGCTTCCATCGAGTCCCCTCCCCACCCTTCACCAGCCCTGCATGGACAGCCACACCTTTCCTGGTAGAAGAAGGACGTAGTTTTCTTAATATACAATAGAATTGCAGAGGGCAGAGATCAAGTCCAAGACTTCTCCTTGGAGCAAGTCCAGGACATAGGGTACTCCATGAAAATTTGATAAATTGAGCCGTATGAATTGAATGGATGATTGCTCCTTCATGAGGTAATGAGGACCCCACTGAGAGAAGCAACCAAGCAGAAGCTGGCTGACCACATGTCCCTATGAGAGGTGCTGTTATTCTGAGTCGGCCTAGCAAAGAGCTTTGGAAAAACATAGGAAGTGGACTAATGGTCTGTTTCTACCATTTTTAGCTGTCTGACTGTGGGTGGGTATTAACCTCTCTGTGCTTTGGGTAGTAATAATAATAGCATTTGTTTCAAAGGGTTGAGGGGATTAAGTGAGATAATGTTTATACAGCCTTTGGCCTAACATGTAATAGGTGCTGAATAAATATTTAGCTTTTAAAAGGATAAGCCTGCTCCAGATCACCAGGAAAAGGGACAGGAAAGCAGGCTGGAGTGTTCTTAGTAATGAAAAAAAGAAGGAAATTATTATTAGCCACACACAGCACTTCCCTGGTCATGGTGTGTTCACAGATGAACCCACAGCCTCTGAGGTGTGACTATCAGGCAGCACCAATCGCCAAGTCCACATTTGAACACAATTCTATGTGCCAGTCTTAGAGCCTAAGGGAAAGGGACCCTCCGGTTATACTCATGGGGACACTACTGGCATCTAGCACCCCTAGCCCCTGACCACTCAATGCCATTAGTACCCCCTGTTATGGACTCCATCAAAAATCATCCCAGACACACACATTTCCAAGTGGCCTCAGGAGGGGGGCTGCTAGATGAAGGGATCCTGGCTGCCACTCTGCCCTCCTGCAGCTGGACCCAGCCTGCCCCAGAAGGAGGAGGAGTTAAGATGTGGAACAGTGGCTCCTCTGCCAGCCCAGGGATAGCTGGTCTCATTTGGATGACGAGTATGGGCTGCCAGACTACCAGGGGGCCCCACCAGAGTCAGCTGTGGAAGCCAGCAATCTTCCAGAGCCCCAGCCCCTCTGAACCCTCACCTGCTGGCTGGGCCTCTCCCCCTTTCCACACTGTATGCCACTCACTCCACAGGCCTCTTGCTCCTTCCTTCCCCAGCAGGGCCCATCACCGGATTCTCATTAAACATGCAGAACTGATGTTGCACAAGGCCCCCCAGAGGGGATTAACATAACACCCCTGATTTCCCCTCCCCCTGATTTCCTCTGCCTCCCCTGGCTGTGGCCTGCCTTTGTTTCAGGAAAAGCAAGCAGATGCACTGTGTCTGGAAAAGTTACTGCAATTAAATATGCACAAGAAGGGGGGTAAGAGAGGGGGAAAATGAGGACAATGAATGATGTGAAACATCAGATGCAGCAGCTGCTTGTTACTATAGAAACCCCAGCTCCCCACCACTGTCACCACAGCACCCCTTCCTAGCTTAAAATTCCAGTGGTGCCAACTGCGTGGTGGTTCTGGAGTGCAGGGATCACAGGTCCTAGCTGCCCAGACTAGAGCACCTGTAGGCCAATAGGGTTGATTTGGGGTCTTTCCTGTCCCCACCCCCAACCCTGGTCCTTCTGATTGGCAACAACCCCTCCAGTAGTTCTGTATTCCAGTCCCAGTTACACAATAAGTGACAGAAGATCTTCCACATTTGACTTGGGGATGTCACAACATGAAGACAATAACAGCACACTCAAAGTCTGGTGGGGGGACCAGGCTTTCTCTGCCCTTCCTCCAAGTCCTCTTCAACTGCCAGCAGCACGGTTTGGCTTCTTATCACTGCCTTTTCATTTTTTACCCACAGCACTGAGTGTTCATCTAGGGGGATCCCAACAAGATAGCACTCAGCAGGATTCCATGTGAAGTCCCAGGCCTAGGCCCACAGAGCCACATGCCCAAGGGTGGAGAGAGAGAAAGTGGCCTAGCAGTGGCTTGTCAACACAAGACTGGGGCCCTTAGTTGGCTACAAGAAGA
The DNA here is from genome assembly GCA_028533065.1 of Trachops cirrhosus. Classification (NCBI taxonomy): domain Eukaryota; kingdom Metazoa; phylum Chordata; class Mammalia; order Chiroptera; family Phyllostomidae; genus Trachops; species Trachops cirrhosus. The sequence continues at coordinate 76,347,343 of CM052543.1, read as the reverse complement.
ATGTGAGGCAGTAATATAATGGGGCTGCCGCTCCATGCCCACCCCATCCCCCTAGTCAGTGGATGCAGTCTTAGGCTAGAGGTTGGTAGTCTTGCACTACACTGCCCTGATCAGATAAGGCTGATTGTTAGATTCCCACCACTTGGCAAAATGTCTGGCACATGGTAGATCTAGTCATATTCAAAGATTAGTGTGTGAGAGGGAGAAAGACAGGAAGAAAGGGAGGGGAGATGAGAAGGAGGGAGAATAAGAAGCAAGAGACCAACCAGAGTGATGAAGTTATTTGAAACCATACTAAATAAATAACTATTAAAAAATAAAATCCTAAGACTGTTTGGCCTGAAGAAAAGTCAAAGGGCATGATAACTGCCTTCCAATGTATGAGAGAGTCTGTCCATAACGCAGGGTTAGGCTGGTTCTGTAGGGCTCTGGCAAGTAGAACCAGGTGTCAAGCAGGGAGCTACAAGGAGACTGACCCAGGAAGATCTGTCTAAAAGTCAGAGCTATTGACTTTGGAATGGGTTCCTGAGCGAGGTAGTAATTTCTCCAGCCAGGGAGATATTCAAATGAAGGCTGGAGAAACTTTGTCAAAGATGTGGTCAAACACATTCAGCTTTTCAATCTTGCAATTCCATAGCCTCTCTTGTCAGAAAGTGTCTGTCCTTCAGTGAGGCCCCCATCTCCAGATGCTGAGATCTTGAACTTGTGTTTGCAGGGGTGGGACACCACAGGATATTCTTAATAGGAGGGTGAGCCACTATCAGAGCTCTTGTCATTAGCTGAGGGGATCCCTCCGCCCCAGGGGGGAGGAAGCCAACCTCTAAGTAGTAGGATTGGAAGGGCATGGGGCAACCCCAAATGTCCCCTACGAAAGCCTCGAATTCTGATGTCAGCAGGTCCTTCCTGGGAAGTCAGCATCACCCTCTCCCCTCGGCTTTCTTTTAAGTCACAATCACTCTCCTGACTTCAACTCCCCCTCCTGGTAGAAATGGCAGACTGGGGTCTTTCCTGGCTGCCTGGGGAAGAGGATAAGCACTGGAGAGCAGGCAGAGGGACCCTAAGTTAGCTTCCCAGTCTCAGTCTGGCTGGGTCTTGGGTGAGAGGACACTGACATGAGCAGAGGGAGGCCCAAAGCCAAACGTAAGCCCCGTCCCAATTCTCATGTTCACATGCTCCCCTTTTAACATCAGCCTTGTCTAGCTCAAGTTCAGTTTTTGTCTTAGAACCTAGGACAAGAAAATCTGCCCCATATCTGAGTGGACTCTTATGTCAAAGTCAGCAAAATGAGTGTACTACTGCCTGTCCTTTTGACTTCTCTGCCACGTCCAGATAGTAAAGTCTGCAGAGAGCGCAGGAAACTCCGACACTGATCCTGCACCTTTGCCTTGTACAGAATGGGAGTTCAAGAATTGTTTGTTGAATGATTATCATGCATCATGTATCCCTGTTCCTAGGGGAGCTTAGCCTCAATAATTGTTTGTTGAGTGAATAAATGATTAAAATTGCAAGAAAGGGATTGAGGCTTGTGTTTAGTTCAATGCCTGAGTTCTGATCCTTCCTGGCTATGTGACCCAAAAATGGGGATGGCACCTCACATAATTGTAAGAACAAATAAGCAATGAATAGGAAAGACCTTTGCTCTTACATCTTACCCAATGCATCTCTTCTATCTGGCTGTTCCTGAGTTATATCCTTTTATAATAAACTAATGATTTGTCTGCAAGTCCTATAAGGCACAGATTTTTGTCTGTCTTGCTGCTATTTCTTCAGGATATAGTACATTGCCTGGTGCATATTTTGGTTTTGAGATACAAGTATGCTTTTGAGTTATTCAAAAGAAATAATAACAGACTTCCCATCAGGATGGAGGCATAGGTAAATAAACAGGCTTCACCACCTTGCACAACCACAGAAAGAATTACAACCAGACCTCAAAACAAATAACACCAAGAACCACCAGAAAATCAAGCTGTATGGAAGTCTGACAACCAAGGATTTAAAGAAGCCACATTCATCCAGACAGGTAGGAGAGGCACAGAGACTCGGTGTGGTGCAAGAGGTGGCAGCAACGGAATGGGTGGTCCCACATTCACATGTGCTGGGTAAAAATCAGGAGGGCTACCTTGGGAGCAAGTGATCCCAGTGCCAGGCCAGACCACACAGCCCAGAGTTCCACTACCAGGAAGATAAATCTCCATAACTTCTGACTATAAAAACCAGTGGGGGTTCAGGTGGTGGAAGAAACTGCTGGATTTTCAGGAGACTCTACTTAAAGGGCCTGCACAGACTTAAAAAAAATACATAGACCCACCCCTTCTGGGATTTAGCACCAGGGCAATAGCTGGAAGGATCCCAGTCACACAGGACAAGTGCTGGGCAAACCTCTAGAAGGCAGACAGCAGCATAGCCGCCTCTCCAAGCCCTCCCCTCATACGTAGCCACAAAGTGGTAAAGTAGTTGCCCCACCCTGGAGATTACCTAAGGCTCCACCCCACACAATTTACAGGTGCCTTTTCTACAATAGGCCATGCTACTAAGACAGGGAGTCAAAGCAGCTCTAACTAATACACATAAACAAACACAGGGAGGCTGCCAAATTGAGGAGACAAAGAAATATGGCCCAAATGAAAAAACAGAACAAAAACCCAGAAAAAGAACTAAACAAAATGGAGATAAGCAATCTATCAGATGCAGAGCTCAAAACACTGGTTATTAGAACGCTCAAGGAACTCATTGGGTACTTCAAGGGTATAAAGAGCCAGGCCGAAATTAAGTTTATGATAAGTGAAATAAAGAAAAAGCTACAGGAAATAAACAGTAGACTGGATGAAGCTGAGAATCGAATCAATGATTTGGAACATAAGGAAGAAAAAAACATTCAATCAGAACAAGAAGAAAAAGAAGCAAAAAAAAAAAAAAAAAACCCTGAGGATTGGGTAAGGAGCCTCTAGGACAACTTCAAATGTACCAACATTTGAATCATAGGGGTGCCAGAAAGGGAAGAGAAAGAGCAAGAAATTGAAAACTTATCTGAAAAAATAATGAAAGAGAACTTCCCTAATTTGGTGAAGGAAATAGATATAGAAGTCCAGGAAGCACAGAGTCCCAAACAAGTTGGACCCAAAGGGGACCACACCAAAACACATCATAATTAAAATGCCAAATGTTAAAGATAAAGGAGAGAATTTTAAAAGAGAAAAAGCAGAGGGTTATCTACAAAGGAGTTCTCAAAAGAAACCTTATGGGCAAGAAGGGGCTAGAAAGAAGTTTTCAAAACCATGAAAAGCAAGGACCTACATCTAAGATTACTCTATCAAGCAAAGCTATCATTTAGAATGGAAAGACAGATATAGTGCTTCCCAGACAAGGTAAAGCTAAAGAAGTTCATCATCACCAAGCCGTTATTACATGAAATGTTAAAGGGACTTATTTAAGAAAAAGAAGATGATCAAAACTATGAACACTAGAAAGGCAACAAATTCACAACTATCAACAACTGAATCTAAAAAACACATTAAGCAAACAACTAGAACAGGAACAGAACCACAGAAATGGAGATCCTTTGGAGGGTTATCAGCTGAAAGGGGAAAGGAGAAGAATAGGGGAAATGGTGCAGGGATTAAGAAGCATAAATGGTAGGTACAAAATCGACAGGGGGAGGTTAAGAACAGTATAAGAAATGGAGAAGACGCCCTGGCTGGTGTAGCTTAGTGGATTAAGCGCGGGCCTGTGAACCAAGAGATCACGGTTCGATTCCCAGTCAGGGCACATGCCTGGGTTGCAGGCCAGTTCCCAGCAGGGAATGCACAGGAAGCAACCATACATTGATATTTCTCTCCCTCTCTCCTTCCCTTCCCCTCTGAAGATAAATAAATAAAATCTTCAAAAAAAAAAAGAAAGAAAGAAATGGAGAAGACAAAGAATTTATATGCCCAATCCATGGACATGAACTAAGGGAGGGGATTGCTGGAGGGAATGGGGATAGCAGGCAGAGTGGGCATAGAGGGAAAAATTGGGGCAACTGTAATAGCATAATGAACAAAATATATTTTAAAGAGAAATAATGACAGAAAAAGAACGACCTTTGCAAACTGTTTGCAAAGAGGTAAGACAAATGGAGACTTCTATTCACTAAGTGAGCACTTACCATGTGCCACTTTCTTTTAAATCCTTAATCCACTGTATGAAGCATTATTTGCACCTTGTTATACAGATAAGCTCAGAGAAGCTAAGTAACTTTGTCAAGGTCACACAGCTAATAAAAGGAACAGTCAGATGTGGAACCCAGATCTCATCTGACTCTAAAGCCCGATGTCTTTCTTAACTCCCTGAAGCATTTACACTTAAAGAAACAATAACTATAATTTCTATTTGTTTGCATATAGAAAATCCTGACTTCCAGCCAAGATGGAGGCATAGGTAGACACACTGTGCCTCCTTGCACACCCAAAATAAGGTCAGCAACAATTTAGAAACAAGATGACAACCAGATCTGACAGAAAATTGAACTGTATGGAAGTCAGACAACCAAGGAGTTAAAATATACACATTCATCCAGACTGGTAGGAAGGGTGGAGTTGGGCAGCCAGGAGAGGGGTCACGGCACAAAAAGCAGTGGCACCAGACGCGTAAGGCATCCCTGGTGTGTAAGGTATCCCGGGCACAAGACCGCAGCAGGCGGACCCTGGACCCACAGGTGGCTGGCAGACCCAGCGAGGTGGTGACTGTGAAGGGAGGCACTGCGCGCAAGGCGCCTGGCTGTCTGGGTGATCCCACATTCCCGTGCAGATAAACCAGGCAAAATTGGGCAGTGAGACAGACCTTGCAACCAGAGTCACAGCACTGGAAAATAGAGCCTCACGACTCTGATTGAAAACACCTGTGGGGATTGAGGCGCAGGGAGATACTCCCATCCTCACAGGAGAGTGTGTTGGAGAGACCCACAGGGTCCTAAAACATGCACAAGCCCACCCACATGGGAATCAGCACCAGAAAGGCCCAGTTTGCTTGGGGGAAGCAGCAGAAGGGACTGAAATCCGACAGAGAGAGGAGCAAGCTCCATTGTTCCCTCTCGGAACCTGCCCTACATACAGCATCACAACCCAGCAAAGCAGGTTGCCCCACCCTGGTGGACACCTAAGGCTCCACCCATCATATGTAACAGGCACGACAAGGAAAAAAAAAATGGCCCAAATGAAAGAACAGATCAAAGCCTCAGAGCAAATACTTTTAAGCAACGAAGACATAGCCAACCTATCGGGTGCACAGTTCAAAGCACTGGTGATCAGGATGTTCACAGAATTGGTTAAATTTGGTCGCAAATTAGATGAAAAAATGAAGGCTACAATAAGTGAAATGAAGAAAAATACACAGGGAACCAATAGTGATGGAAAGAAAGCTGGGTCTCACATCAGTGGAGTGGACCAGAAGGAAGAAAAAAACAACCAAACAGAAAAAAATGAAGAAATAAGAA
>CM052543.1:76233025-76341370 GCA_028533065.1 Trachops cirrhosus | reverse complement strand
TACAGTAAAATGACAGCAAACTCACAATTATTAACAACCACACCTAAAACCAAAACAAAAACAAACTAAGCAAACAACTAGAACAGGAACAGAACCACAGAATTGGAGATCACATGGAGGGTTAGCAACAGGGGAGTGGGAGGAGGAGAGAGGGGGAAAAGGTACATAGAATAAGTAGTATAGATGGTAGGTAGAAAATAGACAGGGGGAGGGCAAGAATAGTATGGGAAATGTGGAAGCTAAAGAACTTATGACACATGGACATCAACTAAAGGGGGGAATGTGGGTGGGAGAGGGTGTTCAGGGTGGAGGGGAATGAAGGGGGGTAATGGGACAACTGTAATAGCGTAATCAATAAAATATATTTAAAAAAAGAAAATCCTCATCTATTAGAGATGCTATGCTGCCTTTGAGGCTATACCACCTTCACCCCTTTTCCCCGCCATCACTTCCTCTCTTTGAGCAATAGGCCTAGCCTGGGAGAAGGCCATTTGCTTCTGGTAGTATGCCCAGATAGGGGAGTAATAGACTTTTGTCCTGATTGTGTCTCCAGCAAACAGGTTTTTTATTACTTACCATGGCGGGCTGTATATCTCTGACGTGCAGAAGGAGGACGCCCTGTCCACCTACCGCTGCATCACCAAGCACAAGTACAGTGGGGAGACCCGGCAAAGCAATGGGGCCCGCCTCTCTGTGACAGGTATGAGCCAGAGGGCTGAGGGGAGGGACCAGGGGGAGGGAGGGAGGGAGGGAGGAACCAGCCTACCCCTTGGACTGGGCATGTCTGCACCATGGATCAGGGAATCTCAGAGAAGGAAATTAAAGGACAGGTACAGGAACCACTGGGGTAAGCCTCATCCAGTTTATTTTAGGGTGCCCTTTATATAATGACTTCAAAAATAACTTATTTATAGAAGTCTGTACATAAGGACTGTTAACCCTCCTAAAGAACTATGTTACTATTTATCAAATAATCAGAGTTAGGGAACCTATCCTCTTTTTTTTTTGCCTTTGCATCCAGGAAGCTCATAAATAAAATCTGATCCTCAAACATGATAACAATTATCTTAGATTAGATTAGATTAGATTAGATTAGATTAGGGAGGTTTTTTAATTTCGTTATGTCTCTAAGTATTTTTTAATACTTACTATCAATTTATAAATACATTTATATCTTTTGTTATAGCCCAGCTCACAACATTTGAAAGTGGGCAGAATAAAATTTATAAATAAAATATTTCTATATTAAATAAAGGATTCATATTCTGGAGTGATTGATTATAGCTTCTGAAGGAATGGAAGCTAATTTTATTGAATCTCCCTGTGTGCCAGAAATTTCACTTATCTGTTGTCTGTTAGGCACCATAATAGCCTTATGAGGTGTGCACTGCTGTTCCGATTTCTACAGGTAACAAAACCAGATCTTAGGGAAGCCAAGCAACTCCCCACAACTGCTTACCAGTGGGAGACAGGCAGAATTCCCACTCTGATACCAGTGTCCTCCAGCTGCCAATCCCACATGCCCTAGCAGAATAAAGAGGGCACATGGGGCTCCTTCAGGGTACATGAGGCTTTGTGGAACACTGCTCTGCAGACTCTTCCAACAGCAATCCACAGAGACATTTTCCTCATAGCCACTGCAGTGCACACTGGTATTTCCCACCACATGCATTGCAATGCACTCCTATTCTATTCTATTCTATTCTATTCTATTCTATTCTATTCTATTCTATTCTATTCTATTCTATTGATCTAAATGCTGGTCAAAACTTCACCAAATGGATTTTACAACTTCCTAACAGTTTGTGACCTGCAATTTGAAAATTTCTTCTCTTGAAGAGTGGCTTTTGGAAAGAGGATGAACTGACAGTAAGAACCTCTGGATTTGGAGGCTGGACCCACCAAATCATGCAGCCTCTCTGGGCCTCTGGAAAAAGAGTGCGACTAGGTACCACTCTGATTCTGTGTGCCTCTGACCTTGTGTGATTTGGTGAAGACTACCTTGACCAGCAGGTGACTCTTTTCAAGGATCCCCCCTCATTGGCCCAATTCATTTGTAGGCATGACCAAGGCAGCAGGAGCCAGGAGGGCAAAGTCAGGCTCTCTGATTCCTCCTAGTACATCCAGTGCTTATCCCTATGCCTGGTACACAGTCGGTGCTAAGTCGATATGTGTAGGATTAAACAATGCCACGGGAAACTGTGTTGTCATAGGGTGAGGAAAGGGGGCTGTACTATGTGGCTCCACCTTTGTGGCTAGACTTTGGAATCTGCCACTCAATTCCCAAATGTGTCAGAGTGGTTCCATTCCAAATTATAGGGACTTCTTTGTATGGGGCTTTGCTCTCATTTGCATGCTGCTCATACAATGTGGGAAAGGCACAGAAACTCCACCTCCTGCAGCCTGCTTGTTTCTCCTGCACAAATGTTTAGTCCCTTCATCCTACTAATTTCACCCTCACTTTGGGGTGGGAACAGGCAGGAGTCCCTCTCAAATGACATTCTTTACACTGGAGGCTATGCCAACCCATTCCCTTCTGCTTTTTATTGCCCACCAGCTGTGAGAAGAGACAAAGAATGAGAGGTGCACCCGGAGACTCAGATATAAAGCCCAAATAGAGAAATAGAAATAAGGATTGGAAGGTGCCCAGACAAACAAAACAGGAGAGGCACAGGCACATAGAGAAACAGACAGAGACCAAAGAGTGAAGGGGATCTAAGGGGTGAAAGAGGACTGAAGAGCAGGAAGAGAGGGGAGCCGAGGGAAGGGCCCCACTGAATGACATGGGCCCTGATGTGATGTGCTGTGACAAGGCAATCGGCAAGCTTCTCGTCTTGACAAAAATGCAACTGATCCTGGAATGAGGCTGTGCAGAGGGAATAGAGGTTGGGGACTGCATGTCAGGACTCAGTCTCCAGACCCACTGGCCCCTCCCCCATTTCAGAGCCACTTCCAGAGCTGAGGGTGGGTTTCAGCTGAGATGTTTCACTCTTTAGTGGCTGCAGCCCCACCCCCACCCCATGAGCTCCTGAGGCCTAAGGGGGTCCAAGCCTGGTGCATCCCTAAGGAATAGGCTCCCCTCCCGCTCCCCAGGCCCAAAGGCAAAAGGAACAGGTGAAAACAATGTATGTGGCAGAAATATGTAGGTGGTTATTTGAGGAGGGCTGAAGTCATATATGTAGCTTCTTCAGTCCTCAAGAAGTGTTTGACAAAGTAAGAGGAAGGGAAGGAGGAGGGAAAATAATGAAAAGAATCAGGCCACATATAGAGTCTTGGCCTCACCACTCAAAGGCTGTGCCACCTGGCACAAAATAATGTCTCCAAACCTCAGCTTCTTCCTCTATAAAATGGGCATGACAAAATATACCTCACAGGTTGTTGTGAAATTGAAAAAGGGTCCCAGATGCAAAACGCTTAGCAAGGTGCCTGACACAGGGAGCAGCTCGCAGTGTAGAGTAGCTGCTGCTCTCATTGTTGTAGGTATTTTTGCTCTACTGTTGCTGATTACTATTCCTACTACATTTCCAAAGTGTTGGGATGGGGACAACTTTCTTTTTTTTTTTTTATTTTCCAAGGTAGAGAAGGCAGTTGCAAGAATAGTCTGGGTCCCCAAACATACAACCTAATAATAACCATTCCATGCATCTAGGTGCTTTTTTCAGTTACCAAGTGCTTTCAGATGCATTAGCTCTGTGAACTGGGCATTACCATCTGCATTTTTAAAAGAGGCAGCCAGTGACCAGAGAGGCTGAGAGTAGAACAGAGTTCCCCAGTTCAAGGAGTCCAGAGCTGGATGCAGAAGCTGTATCTAGGGATGTCCTTTCCAGGCAGCACCATTCAGGCAACTGGGAAGGCCCAGCAGCCTCCATGGGGTAACTTGATGCCCCCAGCTCAGACTCATCACCCCTAGAGATTTCTCAGGGCCCAGCCATCTGTCTTCCCATCCCTGCACTGGCCCTGGCCATGCCTGATTCCCCCCAGGCTGTCGCGGTACACACCACAGCATTTTACTTCTGCTCCAGAGTAATGAAAGAGGTTTCTTTCCCTCAGAATTTAATTTCACGCTTGAGACTCAGTGATTAATCCCCCCACACACACTGCCCGCCCCTTCCTCCATGGCCCTGTCAGCCCCTCTGCTTGTAAATTCCGAGGTATGCCACGGAATTTGTGTGTTTTGCATCAATTAAGTGTCACATTGAGTAATTCTTCCCTGGCACTGGGTTTGTTTATCCCAACCATACCCACAGGATTGTGGTTGGGGATGGGGCGGGGGCGGGGGGGGGGCGGGTAGGGGGTAAGAGCCTCAGAGGCTGACAGGGAGGATGGGAGGGCTCCCAAATAGTAATTGCCCAGCACATCTGCATAGCGATTTCGTGTCCATCAAGCTCTCTGACATACATTTTGCCATTGTTGTCTACAACAGCCTTCTGCGATCTGGAGACAGGCTTATCACCTCTACCTCATGTGCAGATGAGGAAGCAGACCCTGAGCAATCATAGATTTACCCAAGATCACACAGGGAACTGTGACCCAGGCAGGTTTGCACCTGGGTCTCCTGAGTCCCAGCAGGGGCTTGCTCTGAAGAGCAGTAGAATGTAGGAAAGAAGCAGTCTTCTAGAAAGACTTTTTCCCAGGGAGGAGAATTTATAGCCCAACCCCTCTCTCCAAGAGACATGAGCTGAGGACAGAGGGAATTTCCCATCAGTCAAGGAAGATCCAGTGGGGTCAGACACCACTGAGTGAAACTCAGTATTAGGTCATTCCATCTCAATCCCATTTACCGAACCAGGTTTCGTGGAGACCTGGTTTCTGATCTTGGCTCTGCAGTCTGATCCTGGGCAGGTCACTACACCTCCCTGGTTGCAGGGTTCCCATCTATGTGTGCCCTCCAAGGTCCTGAAGCCAACTCTGCTCGTCCATGAGCCTGTGCAGTTCTGCAATGTTCCCACGTTGCAGTCCACTGGCCCGCCCCATGCCTGAGTGCCCCATTCATCCTCAGTCATTAATGATTCCACAGCCTGGGCCCTGCTCTGTGCCAGGCACGGGAGATTCAGCAGTGGGTCCACACTGCTGCCAGTGCTCACAGTCTTCCAGGGAAGCAGATATAGGACCTGGTGCTAACTGTTGTTGGCAAAGGGTAGAGGGAAGTGGCAACAGTGGTTTCTTCTGGGGAGAGGGAACCTCCCTTTTCACCATACTGTATACTCATCTGTACTTTCTGAAGTTTTGTCAGGTGTATATATTACACTTTCAAACTTTTTCTTTAAAAAGAAAAGGTTGTTTGAAAATAAAATTAAAGAAAAAGTAAACTATGGGAGTCCAGTGAGAGAGAGCTGGGGGAGTTGCCCAAAGGGGGTGACACTTAGGCTGGTCTGTGAAAGACGAGTAGGACTAGGCCAAGCGGAGTGGGCTGGCTGGGCCCCCAGGTGGTGGTGCACAGTGTGATGACATGCATTGACACAAGTGGGTCACTGTTGAGACGAGAGGTGGGGGAGGCAGTGCGGACAGGGAGGCTAGGGCCTGGTTGGAACTAATCACTGAAGGCCTTGGAGTTTGGGATGAGAAGTGTGGATTGTTACCATGTAGATTTTGCAGCAGAGGGAGGTCCCAGCAGGAAGCCCAGGGAGGCCTTTTAGGGTGAGAACCAAATGGAGACAGCAGCCCAAGCACCACTTGGAAGTGGCACAGCCGTCACACACAGAATGCAACTGCACAGGGCCTGGGTCTTTGGCAGTGTGTGGCCACAGATCCTGCAGTCACTGCTCTCTCCTCATTTGGGAAAGCAAACTAGTGGATATCAGTGGTGGTGGTGAGGGTGGTTTGCAGAAGGGTTAACTTCCAAATCCTCCCTTGCTCCAACCTGGCTGTCTCCTAGACTGCCCAGATTGTGGTGGGAAGAGACAGAACAGGGCAGGTAGCTCTCCTATCCTTCAGGGGCACCCACAAGCCAGGCTGAGGTCCAGACTAGCCTTACCAATAATTGCAAACTCAAGATGTCATGATTCACATGTCACAGGGACTCACTTCTCCTGAGTCTGGGCCAGGCTACAGGGACTGCATGCGTGAAGGAGCTTGTGCACACTCTCCCCTGCACCTCATGCTCGCTCCCTTTTCCCATCTGTCTGCCTGTCATTCTCGCCAAGTCTGCCTGACATACCCGCCCCTCCCCCAGTCCTGCTCCCCAGTATGGTTCTCGGGGCCTTGGTCCAGACTGAGTAGGAGAGTCGGAGCCAGAGTCTGGGCTCAGGGAAACACCAAGAGCCCTCCCACACTGGGTATTACTCACTCTGTGTACCAGTGGGCAGCAGGTTCCTGCTCTGGGTGCTTGCTCTTCCTCCCACACCCCCACTTTACCCAGTCCAGGCTGGCCAGAGCCACTGACACTCTCTGACTTCCAGATCCTGCCGAGTCAATCCCCACCATCCTGGACAGCTTCTACTCCCAGGAAGTGTGGGCCGGCCACACTGTGGAGCTTCCCTGCACAGCCTCCGGCTACCCCATCCCTGCTATCCGATGGCTCAAGGATGGCAGGCCCCTCCCAGCCGACAACCGCTGGACCAATAGCATCACCGGGCTGACCATCAGTGACCTGAGGACCGAGGACAGTGGCACCTATATTTGTGAGGTCACCAACACCTTTGGCTCAGCAGAAGCCACAGGCACCCTCACAGTCATTGGTGAGTGGGGAAAGCTGCTCTTTCAGCCCCATCCTTGAGAGTAATCTTCAAGAGCACCACAGTATGATGGGGAGGGGCATGGGGGCAGCTGCACCTACCTCTGGCCATCCCCAGAGAATCATCTCCTGGTTGGAAAAGCAGTTTGGTATCCTGACAAAAGCTGTGGGTTTAAAATCAGAAGACCTGCCTTTTGGTTCCAGCATTATCATGATCAGGCATGATCATCACCTCTGTGCCCTTTTCTGTAAAATGGGATAATGATTCCATCTTCCTACTGCCCAGAGGTCACAAGGGTCAGATGGGACCATGAGGGTGATGGTGACAAGCAGGTTTCCCTGGCTTGTTGGAAGGAGACAGTATCTGTACTAAAGAAAATGATGCTGGTGTTAATCCATTAGAGAGAGCATATATATCCCATCAGAGATGATATTCAGAATATTTAGCAATAATCGATAGGGGCCATGATCAATCCGATCAGACACTGGATGTAAACAACCAAGTCATCCTTTCCAGGAAGAGCTCATAGGTATTAATGCTGGTACTTCTTGTTCCTTCCATCACAGAACCCCAGGGTCCAAGGAGACCCTGTGGAGAGCAGAAGGACTTAGTAGCAACCCCTTGCTGCTGCTGAACCCCCTGGTAGGGAGAGCAGGAGGGGCAAAGGGGCTGATGCCAGGGATAGAACCATGAAGGAGGATTTGTGAGACCCAAGAGCATTCTTTGCCCCCATCTCACCCCTGCCCCTCCCTCTGGTGAACCTGTCTCAGACTCCCCATCTATAAAATGAAGAGGCCCTTCTAGCCCTGGCATCCAGAGTCTGACTCTGAGTTTTCTGCTCTCTGAACTACAGGAAATGTGTTGGCAGTAGTGGGGCTGGGATTCAGAGACTCTTGGGGAATCTCACTCCCATGGGGCAGCAATAGCTTGAGTTGCTGAACATTGTACCCAGTGGCATCCTGAGGGTCATCTGACCCAGGCAGTGCAAGGGGGCCATCCAGAGGTGATCCCACCCCCGCTGTGCAGACCTCACTACCCACCTCACCTCCTATCTCATGAACACAGAGCTACAGGTGTGTAGACCCTTGGGTGGACCAGAGAATCACAACAGAGCCCAACCTCTCCTGGGCTGGCCTCTTAGGCCTGGTGCCCTGTCACCTTCAGCCCAGATGTGGGTCCAGTCTCCTCCCCACAGCTGAAGGGTCCTGGCAGTTGGAATTTGTTTATCCAGTGCTGAGAAGGGGCCTTCCCCATGCAAATTCCCTAAGACACTGGAAGAACAGAAAGAGCCTCAGGAAATACTCTGGCAGTGAAAGTGACACAGATGCTTAGGTTATAATGCTGAAGACCCGGCTTCATGGGGTTTCTTCTCCTACAAACAAGCCCAAGACAGCAGAGCAGGCACTTAGAAGGACCAGGGTTTGGGCCTCACTTCTTGCACTAAGCACTGTCCATAATTGTTTGGTCTAATATAACCTTCGCTTCTTTTTCCACCCTCTTGCTATACACACACACACTCACACTTGCAAACACACACATGCACTGTCTCAGAACAGGTCAGGAACATACCCTCAAATCCTTAGCAAATTAGCAAACCTGATGCTGGGTACTTTGATGTTCACAGTACATACAGGCAAGCAAGTACTTATACACACACACAGGCAGGCAGATGTGTTGAAAGTTCACATGCCTACTTCTCCATACATACATGCAGATGTATACAGTGTCCACATACAGACACACACATTCCTCTGCCATAACACGCTTACATCCTAGCACAACACAGATATACAACACAATAAGTAACTGCCTACAGTGGCACACACACCCACTGGCCCTGTATGCCTAGGTGTAGCTCATTCTCTTCTGAGCCTCAGCTCCCACCCTCCCCCACCCTGGGCTCGGCTGGACAACCAGGTTCAAAGGGAAGTGACATGGTTTCTCTTTGTCTTCCATCTTCTCTGATAGCCCCTCTCTGCCAGGTTCATGGAGAAGAAAGCAGTGCTTTTCATTCTTCCCCCACTCCAATTCTGCAACCAAGCCTCCCACCCATCATGACACTGAGCCTGAGCAGGAGCTGTGAGGATAGAGCAGCAGGCTGGCAGAGCCCTGGAGCCCTGGCCGGGACAAGCAGGATGCTGCCTGCCTCATTGCACATTAACATTTCCTAGGCTGCAGACAGAGGCTCTGGGAGTGAGTAGGGAGAGCAGAACATAAGCAGACTCACATGTACTTTGCTTACACCCACCCAGATGGGCCTGCAGTCCCCCATCTCTTGTAGGCTGCCTCATTTGGGGGCTCAGGCTATTGCAGGCTTCAGCCTCCCTTCCAGAACCCCCAAGTGCATGGAGATCAGGGGAGAGAGACCAACGTGGGCCTGGTAACTGGGCAGCCAGGGAGACAATCAATAAACACGACTCAGGTAAGTGGTAGGGAAGTAAAGATGAGAGATACTTCCCTGCTCTCAAGTGGCTCACAGTCTAGAGGGAGAGATAGACACAAAGAAATGATTAAAGCCCACGTGCTTACCATGGTGTTAGTAACACCCAGGGAGGCGCAGAAGAGGGATCCTTAATCCAGCCTGAGAGGGGAGTAGTGTCCAGGAAGACTACCTGGAAGACATGACACCTCAGCTCATTATGGAGGATGAGTAGAAATTAGATAAAGGGGTCAAGGAAGACTCTAAGCAGAGGCCCTGGGGCAGGAAGAAGCCTAAGGTGGGGTGGGCTGCTGCTCTAGGGACTGTGTTCCTGAGAAGAGGTCCCAGGTCCCCTTGAATGCTATGCTGAGTTGCTGGGTGCTGCAGAAGTTCTGAGCAGGGTGGTGGCCTACTGTGGCCTGGCGGGTGGGTCGAGGGGCGGGTGCAGGGAGGAGAGTCTACTGCCTGGGTTCGGCTGGGAGCTGAGGTCTGCAGTAGGGCAGTGCAGGGGGTTGGAGAACAGAAGTCAGACTAGCTGAAGGCAGTGGCTAGTTATCTGTATGGCTATGAGAGGTGAGCAGCTGAGCTAAGGGGCTCTTTCTGGTGTCTGGGGTGGGAAACAGGAAGGATGATGAGCTAGTCAAGCTCCCTCTAGCTTCACAGTCCCACCTGAGCAAAGAGACATGCATCAAGAGAGCACAGACCCTCAGAACAAGAGGTGCAGACATATGTCTTGGCCTGACCCTGCCATTTGGACAGATGAGTAAACTGAGGCTTAGAGAGAGGAATTTACCACTCCCAGTCCCCCTCCCCAACAAGTAGTCTGGAAACAGAACTAGGGCCTCCTGACTCCCAGGGCCTTTTATGATCACAGCCTACCTCTAGCCATACTCACCCAGCCAAGTTCTTTTTCTTTTCTTTTTCTCCTTGGTTGACTTCATCTCTCCCCGGCCTGACCCAGACCCCCTTCATGTGACCCTGACACCAAAGAAGCTGAAGACTGGCATTGGCAGCACAGTCATCCTGTCCTGCACCCTGATGGGCTCCCCTGAGTTCACCATCCGCTGGTACCGCAACACCGAGCTGGTGCTGCCCGACAAGGCTGTCTCCATCCGTGGGCTCAGCAACGAGACCCTGCTCATCACCTCGGCCCAGAAGAGCCACTCTGGGGCCTACCAGTGCTTTGCCACCCGCAAGGCCCAGACCGCCCAGGACTTCGCCATCATTGTGCTTGAGGGTGAGTTGGGGTGGTTTCAAGACTCACAAAGCCCTACCAGGAGGTGCCCAATCGGTGCTCCGCTCTCATCCTTCCTACACACCCAGCAGATGCCTGTCTTACTTAATCCTGGCAAGATACTTTTGAAAATGTTACCTACTTTGCAGTTGAGGAAAGTGAGGTAATGGTCACTTACCCAGGGCCAGTTCAAATCAGGGACATGGAAAATGAGACCAGTGGGAAGGGCAGGGAGTGGAGTAGGAGGGGCCCCCAGAAATGGGAGGCACAGGGAAAGGGGCAGATGAGGGGCTGAGGCAGTGACCTGGTAAGCAGTCCCCAGATCCTCCAGGCAGCAGGCTCTCCACAAGTTTTAGATAAGGGTCTCCCCAGAAGTGGGCTGGTAGGCTGGCAGAATGTTGGATTATCATCAGCATTTTGGTAAGAAATGTGAGTGTGTGTCAAGTACGTGTTATATTTGCCTTGCTTTCTTTTCTTTATGTTTGTTTTTAAATTACCTAATACCTGTTTTAATCCTTTACAAAAACCCTGTGTGGAAGGACGGCCAGAGCCAACAATCAGTTCCATGGAGGAAGCTGAGGCACCAGGGTTAATCATCCTGGGCAACGTTGCTTGGTCAGCCAAGACTAAGGCCCAGATACAGACTCCTACCACCACAACCTCTGGGCAGCTTGCATTTTAAGCCTCAAACTTCAGACTTTTTGCTGTAGCACCATCACCCCGTCCGCCCCATCCTACCCATACTCCTGCCAGAATGAGAACTGGAATCAGAGAGCACAGGCCCTGCCTGGTCAGGTCCTGGTTCCAGCACAGTTAACTTCTGGTCCTCTGTGACTTTATTAATAAAGGGAGGAGAAAGGTGGAAAAGAGAAAGTTGAGAGGAGATACATTTTATTAAGCATGTACAAAGTCCTGTGCTAAGCATCTTTAATGCATTAATTCATTTAATCCTCACAGCATCAGTATGAGGAATTTATAGCATTATCCCCATTATCACCATCCTCTGGATAAGACAAGGAAAGACACAAGAGGTTAAGTAACCTGCCCAAAGACACAGAGCTAAAATGGTTGAGGGAGAATTCAAACCCAAGAGTCTTAATTCACACACAATAGTAATTGGCACCTGACAGGGTTTCATGGCTAGTGCATGAATCGATGTACAGCAAAGTTCTTTATATTATTATGACCGCTGCTTTGGTGGGTGGCCTGATGGGATGATCACTCAGTGGCTCAGTGACTCTGAAGGGGGCTCCTCACTCCCTACAGATGGCACGCCCCGCATCGTCTCCTCCTTCAGCGAAAAGGTGGTCAATCCTGGGGAGCAGTTCTCACTGATGTGTGCAGCCAAGGGCGCCCCACCCCCCACTGTCACCTGGGCCTTGGACGACGAGCCCATCATGCGGGATGGGAGCCACCGTACCAACCAGTACACCATGTCCGACGGCACCACCATCAGCCACATGAACATCACAGGCCCCCAGATCCGAGACGGGGGCGTTTACCGGTGCACTGCACGGAACTCGGTGGGCAGTGCTGAATATCAGGCGCGAATAAACGTAAGAGGTGCCTGTCTACATTTAAATATCAGAATAGGCTTTTGAGTTCCTTTGCCATCTCTGTAGTTATCATTATTCTTGTGGTGCTTGGTACTTAGTATCACTTGTTATTTTGGTTTTAGTAGAGGTCTCTTTCCTCTTTCTCCCCCTTTTCCCCTTCCCCCTACAGCCCCATCATCCATTCGTGCGCGTGTGTGCGTGTGCGTGTGCGTGTGTGTGTGTGTGTGGTAGACTTCACTGCTTTGGCATTCCCACCCCCTTCTCTTCCCCCTTCTCCTTTCCTGCAATCTGACCTGACCCCTCCCCCACTCCTCCATTAAATCTCTCTGGTCCCCAGGTACACAAAGTACCCTGCTAACATTCACCAGCCCAACCAGGGCCTTCCAAGGATAGGACAGGGAAGGAGTAGTGAGGGGAGGCTTGGCCTTTGGTAGGGGTATCCACCAAAGCTGTGTTCCCAGTGTACTTCCTCTGAGTCATCCCCCAAATGCTCCAGGAGGTTTAAGCAGCAGGAGTAATAGTGTCATCTTCTCCCAATCTTCATTCCTCCTCTTTATCATCTCCCCCAAAAGCTCAAGCCATGAAGAGTAAGAGACTCAGGCTGGGTGGGGTTACACCAAGACAGGCAGCCCCAAGGGAAGGAGTCCTCAGGTGATCATTCCCAGGTCTCAGTTCTCCAAGTCACTGTGATGAGGACAGTCTCCTCCAAAGCTCTTTGCAGCCCTGTGGAGTCAGATTGGTCCTCATGTGACCCTACCAGTGACCCCTGACCCAAGGGCAGGGGAGGACCAAGAGAAGAGAGGAGGGGTAATGGAGCAGGGGTGCTGGTGGCTGCCATGGGGCAGGGACATGGAGAGGGGATTCATGCTCAGTTCACCTGTGCTGGGCAGGTCTCTACCACATATGAAAAATATACCATACATTTGGCCATCCTCCCACCCTCTCCTCTGAATTCTGTGAGAATCCCTGGTTCAGCTGCTCATCTCCTGGGTGCAGAACCTGATGGTCTCCAGCCCTGCCCTGCGGGGTGGCCTCTGAGCCCCTTTAAAATCCCACATTACCATCTGCCTAGATCACCCAGCTGATGACATCTCCTCCCCTCTTTTTAGCCCCTTCACAAGGACCCACAAAACACATTTGCCTATTGAAAGAAAAGTATCAATTCATCCAATGAAGACCCTCCTATTGTCCTTTAAATATTTAATACATATAAGATCCTTTTGGTACAAGATCATCATGAGCAAGTCAAATGAAAAGAATGAAATCTCCATATTTCCATTTTAACCCCAAAAATCTTAATATCCTTATATATGAGGATTTGCCCTCCCAAATCCCACCACTGCTTGGCAAGCCTGCAGTTTGGTCATGTACTCCTTGCCTTCAGGGGAATGGATGCTTGCCCCAGGCATGAATGGAACGCATGTCTGTTTGCAGCTAATTGAAGCCAGTAACAGAGAGTTCTGGAGAGACCACCAGTGTCCCCAGTTCCAGCCTCTGCCTTTAGCCTTGTAATAAGGGCTGCCCTCCTCCTCCCTCCCCACCTCCCAGATGAATTTCCACCCCCTGCTAGTTTCAAAGGCCAAGCAACCGAGAAGAGCATCACAGGGCAGGGCCTGGCTGTCCCTGGCTAACAGCACCACTTACCCCTCCTCTCTTCCTCCCTCCGGACTCCTGCCCAGGCCCCCCCAGCATCCGGGCAATGAGGAACATCACAGCAGTTGCAGGGCGGGACACCCTTATCAACTGCAGGGTCATTGGCTACCCCTACTATTCCATCAAATGGTACAAGGATGCTCTGCTGCTGCCTGACAACCATCGCCAGGTGGTGTTCGAGAATGGGACCCTCAAGCTGACTGATGTGCAGAAGGGCATGGATGAAGGGGAGTACCTGTGCAGCGTTCTCATCCAGCCCCAGCTCTCCATCAGCCAGAGTGTCCACGTGGCTGTCAAAGGTAGGAATCCCCCAGAACCAGTGTTGCCAGTCACCCAGGACTGTGGGTTCTTCTCCAGCCAGCTACTAGGCAGCAGCAGGCCATCCTCAGTGAGTGGAAAGTCAAGGAGGAGAGGGCCTCCACATGGCATTTGAGAGAAAAGCAGCAGGGTAGAAGACTGTGGGCACACAAGGCCATGAGTACCCCCACATTCTGGTTTACTCCATGGGCCACAGGACAAGGCAGCACTGCACCCAGGGGCATGAGGGGCCAGTGACACACAAAAAGGATCTGGGGAAAGAGGCCCAGGACAGAGATGGCAGGCTATATAGGTCCCCTGATGCAGCATGGAGCCACTGAGAACTCAGGAGGGGTCCACCAGAGACTAACAAGAGGAAGTGATGAGTAGGAACCAAGAGAGTGCAAGCAGCAGGAGGTTGGGTGGAGGGAGCATATGCTGTGTGCCCTGACTCCCTTCTGGGGTAGAGATTGCCTGGCTCAGGCTGTTTTGACAGGAATGGCAAGGACCTTCCAACTGCTAATGCTGCTTGAGGCCTGGAAAGCACCTCCTGGTGCTTAAAAATCTCCTCCCTCTTTCCAGGCCCTTCATGCTCCCCTGAGTGAGGTCTGTGTTCTGTGCAGGGGCACTTAGCACCATTTCTGGTACAGGAGAGCCATTCAGTAAGTGTCTGTGTATTAAATGAATGAATGAATATAAATGAGCAAATAATGAATGCATTAGTAAATGATGGATATCCCTTTGGTTCTGGGGCTGTGCAGGTATATGAAACTCCCTTCCAAATGCATTCTTTGGAACTGGCAGGCCAGGAGACTGTCTAGGCAGTGGGTGAAAGCAGAGTGGTCTGGTTGCTCTGGAGCAGAATGGGGAGGTGTGACCTATAGTACAAGCCAGGTAGCTTCTGTCTAACCCAGAAGGACCCAGAGCCAGGAAGGACCAGCTAGAAGGAAGCATACTCTAGCTCAGGAATGAAGAAGGAGCTCTGGGAACACCGGAGAGAGACAGGGTCCATAAGAATTCTGAGGTGAGTCCATGATAACATCTGGACATCTGTGTCAGCCCAGGGCAGTGAGGAGGAAAGGCTGGGACAACATAAACCAGAAGAAAGCTAGCTTGGGCCTTGGGCCCCATGGGAAGGAAGAAAAAGCAGAGGGGTCTGGGCCCAGAAAAGGTCCCTGACATCAGGGGAAGGCCCCAGAGGAAGACCCCAGAGGGTCCCAAAGTCCTGAAGCTAGGTTGAATGAAGGCCTTGTAGACAGAAAGAAGGAAGTCTGGGAGAAGGATGAGTGGGGAGACAGATCCTGCCTTTGGTTTGGGCCTGTTCAAGCATATAGTGATGATGGGACATCCAGGTGGGAATGTCTGGGGACAGCAGGCAAAACTGAACAGTAGCAGCAAAAGGCATGGTCAGTACTTTTCTCTTTCATCCTTGTCACCCTGTTCACCCTCATTGCCACACAGGAGCCATGTCACATGCCTCCTTGTGTACCCAGCACCTGTCACAGTGCTAGACAGTGAGTGTTTCTTAAACTAAAATTGAGACAGCAGTCTGGGTTGGATGACTTTCTGGGAAGCCTCACATTGATCCCTGTGAACTGGGGTCTCTGTGGCTATCTCAGGCCTGGGGAGGAGAGAGGAATCCCATACAGTATCTGCCTTCCTGTTTCCCAGCTGCTGTACCCCAGCCAGGCTGAGGCCCATTCTGTCTACTTCCTCAGCCTACTGCCTCTGCCTAGCCCAGGTTCCTTGTGCTGGCAGGACCTCCAAGCCCCAGGCCATATCCCAATTTGGTGGCCTTGGAATACAATGCAGCCTGTCCCCCCCTTCCCTGCATCACAGACTTCCTGTATCCATTTCCGTTACAAGCAGTAGACCAAGAGTTTACAGTGTAAATATCACATATTAAAACATCTAACCTTTGCTCTACTCCATTAGACCACCTGCACCATTGAGCATGTGACTGGGATTGCTGGCTCAAAACAAACAAACAAACAAACAAAAACCCCACAGGGCTCTAGTGAGCCTTGAAGTATGCAGAACATCCTGAAAGCTGTTTCTTCTCATCAATTATTCATCCCCATTCAGGGAGTGATCAGTCCTAATGAACTGAATCTGATGCATTCCATCTCAGCGACTCACTGGGCCTGTTGTGATTGTGCTGTGCTGAGTGACAGTGTCTCCCCAGCCCAGGAAGGATGAGTGAGTGTGTCTGCATTCGTATGCACACACATGTGCATATTATCCTACAGGGCCCATGCACCAGCACCAAGCACAAGCTTGGCATTCTTAAAGCAGGGATGTGTGTGTACACAGTATACCAGCCCATGTGTACACATTCCCTCTTCCCCACCTTCCATGCCTGAAAATTCAACCCTAACAGGATTTTCACCTTTGTCCTCTCCAGACCAAGAAGCAGCATTTGATGAGGAGCTCTAAGGAGCCTGTGGCCCTGCCACTCTGAAAACTCAGGTTCCTCTTCCCTTCTCTTTCCCCTACTCCCTCTCTCCACCTCATTAGAATACATTTGTGCAAAGAGCCTATCAGAGCTGATTATGAACACACTGCCTGATTAGATGATGTGCTGTTCAAGAATCACTCAAGGCGTAGGGGGAAGGAGGTGCTCTGGGTATGAAAAGGGCTTCTGACTCTGAGGTAGAAATGGGCCCACGGGCAGCACTCTCGACCTCACTCCTACTGCCTGGCTAGGACATGCATCCCACCCAGAGGATCAGAGCAGAGACCCAGAGTGTAGAAAGGGCAAGGTGCAGATGGGGCAGGGCACTCGAAGCTGGACACCAATTGGACAGGCCCCCACCATCTCTCTGTGGTGTTAAGGGCTATGGGAAGGGTGGGGAAAAAACCCATGCTACTCCATAAGCTGGAAAAACAACTGCTGACTCCATTCCTTCTGGGACTACTTGTCTTCTGATGAAATTTTTTAAACACTGAGCTAAGAGCAAGACACACCAAATTTGCATGCACATAGATGTACACACATGTGCAGAAACCTGTGTGCATGAGTACAATGCATGTGCACAATGGTTCACAGTATTGGTACATGCAACAAATATGCACACATTAACCTACCCACACTTGCTCATACATATACATCATACGTGCTGGCAGTTACATATGCACAAATATTTCCTCTGTCCATATCCTTCTGTAAGGCAGCTGCAAATGATGCCATATGAAATATTGCCCAGGTGAGCCAGCTAAGGCCCAGCAGGGTGGAAGGGATTGAAGGGAGAGAAGACAAAGTTGCTTCAAGGCCTTCCTGGGCTTTGGCATGTAATGCTGACTGGCCAGGGAGAGCCAGGCTTCAGAGAAGGCAAGTGCTTGTCTCTGGGCATCCTAAGAGATCCTTGGCAGGATGTTAAGAGGCCAGCACACAGGTCCAACCTAGATTTGGTGTCTTTGGGGCCCCCTGTACCTGAAAAATGATGTAGCATAAAAGCATCTCTGAGCACACAGGCTGAATGTTTAATTAACTAAGGAGGCAGGGCTGCCACTGGTGTTCCTTGTCCTTGGCTCAGTAAGGGAACATCTTCCCCACATGTGAGTCTCTTGGGACCTCTGGAGCCAAAACAAGGGCATGAGATACTTTTTGCCCAGCTCAACAAGTCCAGGACCAGGAGAGAGTGCCAAGTCCCTGTGGAGCAAATGGAAAAGAGGACATTCACATTCACACACACTTATTCCCAAAGCCCATACTACCCCCAGACTCCTTCCTCCCTCATTGCTCAAACCAGTCCGTGCCATGTGCTTGGAGCCTTTGAAGAAGCCCCCCTTCCACCCTAGTAAATGGGTGTCTGTGAGCATAGGGCCTTAAGCCAGCCACCTGACTGAACGCCTGTTCTTGGCAAAGGTGTAGGTTTGGAAGGAACCCCCCACAAATCCACGGGAAGGTGGCATGTCAGGTTCCACAGGGGTAGATTACCCAATTGTACTGGGAGAGGGGACACCAAGGAAGCTGCTGCCAACAGCCCTATTCCTCAGCAAGAACATAGATAGGGACAAGCTTCCTCCTTATCGGACAGATGAGACTTAAGATGATGGTGGTGGTCATGATAAAGCAGCAGCAGCCATTTATTCATTCAGTGACATTTACTGTGCACTCACTTCCAGGTCCTGTGCTGTGAATACAGCAGTGCTCAAGACAGACAAAAATCCCTGCCCTTGGGGAGCTCCTGTCCTGGTGGGAAATGGATAGCACACAATATATGAAGAAGCTGTCTCCTGCCAAACAGGGAGTGGGAATGAGAGTGCCAAGGGGAGGAGGGAGTGGTCGGCAGTTTTAAATAGGTGGCCAGGGTGGGCCTTCTTACCTTGGCCCCTTCCTGAGAAGGCGGTTGTGTAACAAAAACTGAAGTTATTATTCCTAAAATACTAGATTTGTTACAACTGGAAAGTCAGCCTCAGAGCTTTAGAGATTACTTCCTCCAGCTCCCCCACTTTGCAGATGAGGTAGTCGAGGCTCTGGAGTAGAAGCAGGGTGGGTTAAGGAGGCCACTTGCCCATGCTCACCTGCAGAGACAGCAGAGACTGGAACCCAGGTGTCCTGGTTCCCAGGCATGGCTCCTTCCCTAACTCCATGCTGCAGAGGCAGAGAAGCTCCACTTCTCCCAGGGCCCATTCTCTGCCAAATAGGTGCAGTAAATAAAAAGGCTCAGCTTTTAAGAAAGATGAAAGACACCATTATGGGCTGGGATGGTGGTCAGCAAGCCCTCCTCTGCGGAACACTCCCAAACAAGTGGCCCTAAAGTCTTTATGGTGGCCGAACACCCCATGGACCACTTCAATTGCTATATCCTTTTGGCCTCTTCACCATTCCAGCCCCTTGTTCTGACCCTGCCTCCCTCAAGGTGAACTGAGTTGCCCCTCATGAAGATGACTCAGAGCAGGATTCCCCGAGCAGGGCTTCCCGAGAGAAGTCCCAGGGTGACATGGCATGTGTGCCCCTACATTCAAGCTGTGTGCTGGGGAAATGCTGGCACTGAGGGTAGGAGGGGAGCCCCTGTGGGCTGTAGTCAGCACTGAAGGGGTCCCTAGTCACCATCACAACAGAGGTGGGCAGAGCCTCCAGCTGCTGAGGGTGCTTTCCCAGGGGTGGACATGGACACATACACATTCAACTAGCTCAAGCCCACCTCTGAGCACTGTGGAAGATGCTGTTGACTCACAGATCAGAAAGCAGTCCCACACACAGACAGCAGCCAGTGTACCCATCTCAGAGCCCCACACCCTGCTTCTTAGTCCGCCCACTCAGCGTTCCTCCTAGTAGTCATCGAGCCAGCGAAGACACCAGGATCCCTGTGCTTTCTTTTCCCTCCAGGCTTTGTGCCCACAGTTACAGGGTTATCATAATGATATCCTAGAGGTGAGGAATTCTGTGAGCAGCTCTGGCCCTTAGCATTCCAATCAAATGATTCCTAAGGGAACCCATCACCCACAGCATCACACCTGCTCATTAACCCACAGCAGGGGTAAAGGGGAGAGGGAAGACAGGAGGCTGCCTTGGACCTCT
Source organism: Trachops cirrhosus (assembly GCA_028533065.1). Classification (NCBI taxonomy): domain Eukaryota; kingdom Metazoa; phylum Chordata; class Mammalia; order Chiroptera; family Phyllostomidae; genus Trachops; species Trachops cirrhosus. The sequence continues at coordinate 76,322,010 of CM052543.1, read as the reverse complement.
GAGTTGTCTGATCCTCTGCCTTCCACAGGTCAGTAGAGAGCTCTAAAGCCTAAAGAGCTCTGACCTGCCTAGGTGAATGTCTAACCCCCCTGGATAGATATTAAAAACTCTCCTGCAGTGGTCTGTCAAACAGCTATTGATGTTACACTTGAAAACCAGAGGGAAATGACAGGCCTCCACCTCCTACTTAGTTCCGTCTTACCCCTCTCTCATATATATATGAATCATATACTATCATATGAATCATGACATGTATGTGTATATATATATATCATGTATGTGTTAACTCTCAGTCCAAATGCCACCTCCTCCATGAAGCTGCTGTCACCCAACTAGATGATACTTTGCTGTGAGTTTAGTGTCTTTATATTCAGATGGTTCTTGTCCAATAATCACTGAGGGAAATACCTGCCCTTCCCTAGAAAATGATAAGCTCCTGGAGGTTTTGTCTATATTTTAAGCATGTTCCTACTTCCCCAAGTCCACATGGAACATAATGCCTTCACAGAGCAGGCATTTCATAAATATTAGATGAATTAGTTAATGAATTAACCTGCTTTAGTAACTTGTTCCATTATCTAAATCCCTTCTTACTGAGAGAGACAGTTTTTCTCTTGCCTGAGCTAAATCTTCCTGCCTAATTTCTATCTATCACTCTCCGTTTGCTGTATCCTCAGTGGAAATGTTCACTTGACCATCCTCCCCAGGGAATAGCCCTGCAGACTCGGCAACTCCTGGGCAGAGCCTCCCAGCTCCTTACTTTGCCCACACACTTCTTTGGCAGCCCCTCCTCACTGCTATAACTCTCCCCTTGTCTGTAGGGCTCTTAAATCAAAGAAGCCAGCTATGGGGCTAGAACAGCAAGGGCCTAACACCTAGGAAGGACAAGGGGAGAAGCTCCCAGCTCCAAAATTCCTGCATAAATACAGCATCTTAAGGAGCAGCATAGAGACCCCTCTCTTTTCTGGATGGACCCCCATCCTGTGCTCTCACCACCCCTTGCTCACCTCACAGGTAAACATTTAAGATCAACCCAGGAAATTATCTATAGACCTATGTTCTTTCATTTACTATACTCACCTGACATTTACTGGACTCGTATAATTTGTCTGGTCAATAAGTCCTACTTACTGCCCTAAAGGAGCTCCCAGACTCCCAAGGAAGGTGGTCATGCAAAAGCTACTTGACTGCCATATGGTCTGCACCATGATCAAGGTGTGCACCAGGTGCTGCAGGGCTGTGCAGGAGGGGGCCAGGCTTCACAGGAGAGGTGTCATTGGAGCAGGGTCTGAAAGAATGAGGAAGGGTTTCCCAGGAGGCCTGCCAGGCTCTAGCTTTGGACCTTTGCTGGAAGAACTGGACTAAAACTGGTTCTTGTAGGCCTCAGGAAACGAAGTGGGTAGCAGATCTGAGTCTCTCCAATAATTCCACCAAAAAGTCTAAGGAAATCAGAGGCCTAGATTTTTCCTAGGAACCAAAAAGGGGTGGGGGTGGGGCAGACTAGCAGAGCCCAGCAGAGGAATGTCTGGGAAGTCTCAGCAGTGGGCATTTGGTCATTACTAGAGTCAGGGTTTCACAAAAACCTGTCTGGATATCCAGGACCCAATAAACCACTCAGAATACTAGGGAGGCCCCAACCCAGACAGCAGAGGCAGCCAGAGATTGGGATGGGGAGATGCAGAAAGTCACCAGTCTCAGAAAACCTGGAAGGACTTAGGACCTGAATTTGGGTTCAGGTGGATCCAGAATGAGGTGGGTCAAAAGCCAGCCATTGGGCTAGGAGCACATGTAGTAGAAAAGTAAAAGAACAGATGCCCAGCTGTGTTCACTCAGGCACCCCAGGCAGGTACTGTGACTTGGGACAGTGATAGAGCCCCTGGGGCTGGAGTGAAGGGTATGGTGGGAAATGATGTTGGGTAGGTCAGCAAGGCCTCTGCTGAGGGATATAGCTCTTGTCCCATAGATCATGAAGATAATATCACTCCTAAATTTCACTTCCTCTGGACCTAGAGCCCCTGATCAAGACCTTTCTCATGCATCCACAAGGCCAACAGTGGTTTTCCATGTGCACACCTGACCACTCCCCAGAGGCAGCATGGAGGATCTTGGGCATGCATAGGAAGCCACCCCTCCTTTTCCCCTCAGGGCTTGTCCCCACTGTGGCCACTCTGTTTGGACCTAGGGTAGAGAATAACAGGATTCCCAGGAAAGGTGGAGCTGGCCCCTGGGAGAAGGCCAGAGGACTGTGGACAGCCTTGTAATTTAATTATTTGATTGCAGAAAGGAGATGTCATCTACTGTGTGTTCATCCCTGTTAAGCTAATTGTCTCCTCTATCTTCCCCTCGACTTGCTGAGGAAGTTGTTTCGGTCTAATTGACTTATCATAAAGATAATGGCTGACACTCTAGCCAGAGCTGAAAAAGGAGGATCCCTCCCACAGCAGTGCAGGCTCCAGACAGGCCCTCCAGGGGCTGAGTTGTAGGCAGTGGGGGGAGGGGAGAATAAACCCAGTCTCTGGGGGCAGAGAGACTGTATGAAAGACAGATGAGTCTAACCAACCCATTGTCTTGCAAACACCAGGGTCACCTCTCTGCTCTTTCCTGCCATCCAAGGAGAGCTCACTTATGAAACAAAAGGATCTCTGCTCTGGGCATGCTTGGGATACTCTCAGAGAGGCAAGCAGACAGCATATAGGAGAGAGCTTGGACTTGGAGAACAGACAGATGACAATCACTTCTTATGAGTACGGTGACCTAGGGCAAATTACTTCTCTGCTCTGAACTTCAGTTTTCACATCTATAAAGTGGAGACAGTTAAGCTCACAGCACATTATTGGTGGGAGGATTCAGTGAGATGGTATAGGATATACAGCAACGGACACATGTAGTGCTGGAAGCTTCCACTCACCTGTCCTAATACTTGAGGACAATGGAAAGGGCTGGGGGGTTGGCAGTGGGACATCTGTGGGAACAGGAGGAGACCAGAGCACAGCATCCTGGTTTCAGACCAGCAGCTATGAGGTATGCATGGGGCAGAGTCTCAGCACTGGCCTTCCTTTCCTGTCATCTGGGGCACATCATCCCTATCAACCCCAGGTCCCCAGAGAGCTGTGAACTGCATCTCTGGATGCAGACAGTTGGCACAAGGGTGCTGAGGAATGACAGGGAAATTAGGGTGAAAGCTAAGCAGTCAGATAAGAGTCAAGAAGCACATACAGCATCACCATTCAAGTTCCAGGACAAGTCTGAAGGTCGGTATTAATGCAGGCCAACCAAGGCCTTGAACAGAGACAGCGGGTCCAGGGCTGGGGAGATGTGGGCAGAAGAGGGATGGGAGTCAGGGGACCATGGTAGGGCACCCCAAGAGATTCTACATATAGAAGAAAGCAAGGCATCTGTGCCCCACAGGAACTCTGTTCACAGCCCGTGATGGGGTCGGGAGGAGCCCAAGGGTGAGGCAGGTGAGACAGTTCTGCTGACCAGGCTGGGGCAAATAGGGGGCCTGACAGAAGCACTCCCCTTGCCTTCCCAGTGCCCCCTCTGATCCAGCCCTTTGAGTTCCCACCTGCCTCCATTGGCCAGCTGCTCTACATCCCCTGTGTGGTATCCTCGGGAGACATGCCCATTCGCATCACCTGGAGGAAGGACGGACAGGTGATCATCTCAGGCTCTGGTGTGACCATCGAGAGCAAGGAGTTCATGAGCTCCCTGCAGATCTCCAGCGTCTCCCTCAAGCACAATGGCAACTACACATGCATCGCCAGCAACGCAGCAGCCACTGTAAGCCGAGAGCGCCAGCTCATCGTACGTGGTGAGTGAAGGCAAGCAAGTAATGGGTCCAGCTCTGAATACTGCTAAAAGTCTCTAGGTTTCAGGTTTGAATCACAGGCTTATGGCAGGTTGGCTCTGTTAGGTGCCTTAAAGATCAAGAGGTTCAAAACTGCTCACTTTCCAGGCCAGGAAACAGACCTAATAAGGGGGAGACACTCATTCATTTAGTCACTGGCACAACAGAATTGGATCTCAGAACTCTGGACTCCCAATCCAGCCACTCAGAAAGAGCTCTCAGCATCTCTGGTTTGGGAGCTGCCAGGCCCCGGCTTTAGAAGAGTCCAGGAGGAACTGAAAGGAAAGTTCCTGGAGCCCAGGAGATCTATCAGAGACTGAGATGCTCTGTTTCTCCCACCTCCCCTCTGTCTGCAGTGCCCCCTCGATTCGTGGTGCAGCCCAACAACCAGGACGGCATTTATGGCAAAGCTGGAGTGCTCAACTGCTCAGTGGATGGCTATCCCCCACCCAAGGTCATGTGGAAGCATGCCAAGGGTAAGGCCCTGGTCACCCAGCAGCTCCGAGTAGCCAGGGATAGGGAAGGAAGGATGCTGATGAGACCCAGGCCAGGGTCTCTACACAGAACCCCTAGCCCTGGGTGGGAACCCTTGGTTCTGACCTTCAAGGGGACCCTAGGCTATACCTGATCTGGAGTTCATCCTTGGGTTCCCCTGTGGTCTGTGGACCAGGACAGCTCTCATGCTGACTCCAAATTCTCTTTGTCCCCACAGATTGACCTCTCCCTTTCCCCTCCAGCCCTAGAACTTGGTATACTCCATTTCCCCCACCCCCACTTTCTACTCTGTGGTCCCCAAGCTTCATCAGCCCCTGCTTCTCACCAGTTATGAGTTTGGTCCTTCTTGGAGCCCAATTTCTTATCTAGACCATGTCCAGGGCTCACACTGGAAGAACATAGGGGGTGCCCAAGGCCCTCCTTGAAGGATGGCTGGCCTTCTGCCCAGGCCTCACTCCCTAAGATCAGAAAACTGCCATTTGAAGGCTCATCCCTTTGCCCATTGCCAAGTAGCCTGAAGATAACTCTCTCTTCCTGCCTGAGGAATTTGCCCCAAAGAAGCTCAGTGCCAAGGTGGTCATTCCAACTCCATCTCCTTACTCAGAGCTCAGGCAGGACTGGCACTCTGTGAGGCTCTTTCCTATTGCCCAGAAAATAGGAGCTATGTAGAAATGGTACAAAATAGCCCTAGATCTGCAAGAGGAAGGTATTGGGGCCATTTGCTGGGACACTGCAGCTCACCCAGCTCACTCTGTAGCCCAGATAGCAGCCTTTCTCACCTCTGTCTTCTTACAGGGAGTGGGAACCCCCAGCAGTACCACCCGGTGCCCCTCACCGGCCGCATCCAGCTCCTGCCCAACAGCTCACTGCTGATCCGCCACGTCCTGGAAGAGGACATCGGCTACTACCTCTGCCAGGCCAGCAATGGTGTGGGCACTGACATCAGCAAGTCCATGTTCCTTACTGTCAAGAGTGAGTCCTGCCCCTGTGGCCTTCCCACACCCCAGATCACAGGCCAGGGCCCAGCTCTGCACTTATCTGCTTCCCCCTTGATTTCCATCATTCGACTTGTGAAGGGGAGGCAGGAAGTATTCCTAGTCACAGGCGGTCTCAGGACCCTCAGATGGGGGATTCAAAAGCACAGTTATCTAAAGCAATGGCCTCAGCTAGAATGGTCCCAGCTAACCCCACTCTAGTCATGATAAGCTCATGATTTGCTCATGGGATCACGTGTTTTCTCATTTACTCTGATCTGTATGTTGACAATTCTATCTGAATAGTCATATCAAACAATTTATTTCTGTTACTTAATGTATACTTGCTTGTGTATAACCTGTTTGTTGTGACTTAGGAAAGAGAATACCATATACAGCCAGGAGTGTCCAACCTGCAGCCCACGGGCCACATGCAGCTCAGGATGGCTGTGAATGCAGCCCAACACAAAATCGTAAATTTACTTAAAACATTAAGAGATTTTTTTTGTGATTATGTGTCACAATGTTTTTAATGTGTGGCCCAAGACAACTCTTCTTCTTCCAGTGTGGCCCAGAGATGCCAAAAGATTGGACACCCCTGCATGGGAGAAAACCTAGGTTCCTGTTTCAGATCTACCTGAGGGGCTATGTGACTGTATGCAAATCCCTTTACCTCTCTAAATTCTAGTTTCTTCACTTGTACTAACAGTTCATTCCTAGGCCACCCACCCCACAACACTGGTGTGAATAACACAGGAAATGGTTGTAGAAAGAGGAAAATGCATCAGAAAAGCCAAAAGAGCAATAAAACTCATTGGTGCTGTATCAGTGGTTTCTAAGTCCCCAGGCATAGAGCTGATCTTGAAGCCCAGACCATTGTACCCCTGAATTCTGCTGTCACAGACACACATTCCTACTGTGTAAATCAACCCCATTACAGTCTCAGGGGTCTGTATAATGGGCCCCCAAGAATCCTGTCATAAGGATAGTGTCCATCTGGCCCTGTGTCAGGAAATGTACCCCAGTATGAATTAGGACTCCATGTGATCATTACTGTGGCCTTGGTGAGTATACTTGGCCTCTCTGTACTTCTTCCTGATATCCAAAAGGAGGCTCATAAGAGTGCCTTACCTGTTATGTTTTGTGTCAAGAATAAGTCAGATGACATGGGTAAGGCAACCATTATGCTAACTGGCACCCAGTAGGCCAGCAAAGATTTAGCCCCAGTTCTGTTATTCTTAATGATAGTCCCTCCAGGGTACAGGTAGGAAAGGTTGCTGAGAGCAGTTGGGCTGCTCAGCATCTCCTTTCTCCTTCCTTTAACAATCATAGTTTCTTTCTCACTTGCCAAACCTTGTGTTCAGCTCAGCAGCAGACAAGGAAGCCCTGGTGATCTGCAATCAATGCTCAGGGAGCTTGGAGCTGGAATCCCCACACTGAGGAGCTACTTCCCTCACACTATCAAAAAGCACTTTGTCCTTAATAAAACCAGGCAATCAATCTACATCCCTCAGGCAGGGAGAGCTTTGCTAATTCTGCCTGTGTGAGTCAAGAGGAATAATAGACATTTCTGGAACCATCCTTGGTAGTTGATCCTTATATTTCCACTGTCAGCAGGAAAGATGAACCCAAATGCTCAGACTTTTTGGGTGGAGGGCCTTCACTATTTTCTCCAAGTTAGGGGATTCCACTGAGCAAGTGTGGCCATGGCTTTGTGGTAAGATGAGGGGACATGGGTGTCAGGCAGCACCGTGATCTGGAGGTAGGCTGTGTGTGAGGAGACCCAGTTCACATTAAGCTATTCCTGATATCATGGGAACTCTCTGGGCCTGAATTTTCGTGTTCTGTCCTCACTTTCCAACCCAAGAAGAAGCTATGAAACACTCTGAGGTATTCAGGGAAAGCACATTTTGTAAACACAGGGCAGCCTGTGAACATGTGCAATTACATGCGCACACATGCACACACACACTCACAGTGGCATTAACCTCTGGCACGCCTTCTTCCCATGCGAATTTCATACCACTCTAATTATCACTTATGGGTAGAATCTGCACCCTGTTTCTTCTTTTCCTCCCCCTTGTCCTAATTTCAGCTGTGTTGTCATTTTCCTTCGCTTTCTTCCACAGTAATGCACATGCATACTCTTTTCCTGCATCTGCTCCTTCTCACAAACACATCCAGGTCCTATTTCCCACTCCCCTCGCCTCCCCGCTACACTGTCCACTCAGTGTCTCTCCACACTTCCTTGCATAGCCTCCCTGCACTGCCAGCCTCATCCCCTGCCAACCCCTCACAGAGCGCCCTGTGCTCCCTCACACACTCTCAGCACATTCGGGGGCTCCAAACCCTCACACATATGTGCTCCTTCAGATGGTCCTTTCCTTACATCCTTTCTCTGTCACAAACACCCCTTCCCTTCTAGTCCCCCCCTGCTTCCCTGTGACCTACCTGGTCAGGCATGCTGTAGGCCTCTGGGCTACCCCACTTCCACCAGGAGCAGAGGAGGCCGGGTCAGGGCTTTGAGGCCTGAGAACAGTCGATGTGGATGGCCAAGCATGGCCAGGGCCTCTGACTAGGATTGGAAGGCCTGACTGCCCTTCTGTAGCAGCCTGAACAATGCTACTGACCACTGGGAGGTGCTCGTGTGACAATGTGACAAGGTGGATGGGATGGGGCAGGAGTGCTCCTGATCTTCTCTGTGAACTTCCATTCTGCCTTCTGCTGCTTTGACACAGGCATCCTGCTCCAGGGAATTCACCTCAGCTCATCCCTTTGCACATCCTCCCCCTTCCTGCTGTGCCCTCTTCTTTCTTTCTTCCTCCCTCAGTTTTCCCAGTTTCCTGAACTCTGACTTTAATTAAAAGAGCACAGGTAAGGGCACAGGGAAGGACCTTTAGGACCCAGGCATGTGAGTCACCAATGGGATTGCCAGGGGAAAGACACTCCTAGCCATACCTAGTCCATCACAAACACCCCACACCACCACTTGCAGAGGTGGCCACAGAAGGACCTGCCATCTGCAAAGCCAGTTTCAAGGCTTGCCTCAGTGCTTCTACCACACTCAGGAAAATGCAGACCCAATACAGCTCCTCCTTGTCAGACTGCATACTTTTGTGAACTCTCAGAAGGCAAACTGAGCTAGTCCCCACTTTGGCCAAGTAGGAATAAGAAAGTAAATACTATATCAAAGAGACATACATTGTAAAAAGCATCTAAGTGTCAGATTAGACAATTGTGGTTGGCCTCTGTTGGGACATTTCCATACATTGACCCCCCCCACCACCACAGTTTCCCATGATAACTAACAGGCTCTCACTGAACACTCACTAAATAGGTCTATAAACTCCATGATTAAGAGCATGGACTATACAACCAGAAAGACCTGTGTTCAAATCCAAGCTCTTCCACTTAATAGCTATAGGATCTTGGACAATAATCTCTGTAAGCCCCAATTTCCTTCTATGTAGGTTTTTAATTCATTGGTAAAGTTTAAGTGAGGCATGCATTTACAGCAGTTAACATAGTACTTGGCACAAAATATTCAATAATCAACAATCACTAGTGTTAGATGCTGCAAATTTAGTGATGAGTAAAATGAAGTTGCTATTCTTAGGGAATTTAGAATCTTGAAGAGGAGATAGACATATAACCAAAACAAGTTGAATATACAAAATAGCAAGTGCCTTTAAAAGCTATAAACAGGGTGATACAAAGAAAGCCAGAGATGGAGTAACCAGTTTTAGCTTTGGGGCCAATAAAAGAATGTCAAGAAAAGCTTCATAAATATAATAGTCGCTAAGTAGGACTTGAAGGATGAGGAGGATTCTAACAAGAACCAATAGGGGCAAAGTTCATTCCATCCCACGATGAGGAAGAAGCATAACAAGAGCATGGAGTTAGAAGAGGCCACGAATGTCATCCGGTGAGGTGGTGTCAAAAGAAGAGTGAAGGGAAGGTGGACAGGAATAATAAATGCGAGGTTCTTATGAGCTTTAGAAGCTAAATGTTGTCTTTCCATGGAACACTGACTCTTGATATCTGGTAACAAACCAGAGTTCCAGGAGTCCCAGGGTCTTATGGGAGTTGGGATTCCAGAGCCAGTTCTTGGAGAATTGCCATGTAGAAGCTTTGATCAGGGCTAAGATGGTGTTAGAGTGGGAAAGTAGTTTTCCAAAGTCACTGGACATCCTTGCTGACAACCAACCAAGCCCCATTGGACCTTGCTTCTTTCTGACCCCAGACTATTGGTGTTGGCTAAGCCCATGAACACCTGAGCATTTAGCCCAGTCTTGCCACCATCACAGGTACAGCACTTGAGAGTTTATAAAGCTCTTGCCATACCTTGCCTATGAGGATGGCAGGTTGGGTCAAGATCATTGGGTGATAAAGTGCTGGGTGAGATTCGAATTTACGTCTGTGGACTCATGGTTTGGTTGAAAGAGCACATAACAAGAGACAGAAGAGTGGATGCTCATTCCAGCTCAGTGATGTGCTACACAGTGATATCCATCTCTTCTTTCCTCTGGGCCTCAATTTCTTCATCTGTACAATAAGAGGCCTGGATTGGAACCTAGTCCCTAGTTGATCCCAAGGTCTCTTTCAGGGCAACAGACTGCTTCCTACAACTTAGTTGAAAATAATTGTAATTAACAAGAAAACACCACATCCACAGGACTACCTTTTATCTTCCTTTATAAAATGTATTTTTTTAAAAAAAAAACAGATAATGACCAAAAGAAGGAGGAGGCCATTCCTCCTCCAGCTGACACACAGGGGGAAATAAATAAAACATCTTCAAAGACAATGCTTCACGGCAGGCAGACATAAAACCAGGCTGCTTAGTCTGGGGTAGGAGGGGCTGGCTATGCTTTGATGCTACCTTTGAGTAGCAGTACCTCTCTAGACAGGAGTCCTCCTTGTGTAGCACATTACCTGACTAGACAGGTACTGTTACATCCCCCAAACTCCCCCTTCTTGGTGAAAACTCCAGTAATGGGGCCAAGGCTAAGCCTGTGGCCAATTGAAGCCATAAGGTCTCTTTGTTTGTTCTGAGCTTTGATTTGTTTGTTTAACAAAATGTCAGGCCAGTTAAAGCCAGATCCAAGATCCCCCTGCAAGCACACACCCAGCTGCAGAGTCACAGGAAGGCAAGAGGGAGGAGAACAGAGTCCAGTGAGGACACGGGGACTAGAGGGAGCCTGCCCAAGCAGAAGGAAACCCCTGGGTAGACCAGATCACTTGCCAGCAGTTGTCCTTGGTGCAGAGATCAGGAAAGGCAACTGTGTATCCTCTGACCTGAGGTGGTCCCGATTTCAAGTGTGCCCAAAGAAAACTCCTCCTTATCAGGCAGACGCAGCACCTCCCTTAGACCCGGTGACTGGGACTTCTGCTCTAGCCTCTTATGCCCTCCTTGGCCCCCACCTTTCCCACACATCAAGAAGTCTGTGGCCAAAGAAAATGGCTGCCAAGATCCCACAACTCCCTTTCTAGATTATGCTCTGGAATTCCTGCCCTAATTCCCTGAGCCAACTTCTAGGACCTTCCAAGGCCTCTTCCCCAGTCTGTCTTCCCAAGGGTGGGCCCTGCCACCAGCATGCCTCCTAGATCTGAGGGATGACTCTGCAGGATATACAGATGGAGCCTGGACATGTGGATCCAGATGTCTATACACATATTCATAAGGCCCTTTTCAGCATACAGATGACACTGAGGCCTAGCAGCTAGCAGCTAGGCTCAAAGTCTTCTGGTGTGTTCCCTGGTGGTGGGTCCTGTCTCCTCAGCAGACTGAAGCTCCTTGCAGGCTGGGCCAGTCTACCTTTGTGAAAATTCCTGGCTTTGGCACCTGCTCAGCACAGGCCTCTGCCCACTTTGGCCTGCCTTGCTGGGGACAGACAGGCTGACTGACCCCCAGTTTGCAGGTTTAGTCCAATCACATACGAGGTCACAGATTACCTCCTTGGCACACACCTCTGCCTTTATGAGTCCCCTTGACTGGGGGAGGGGTGGGTGGGACAGTCCATCTGCTGGATCAACACAGAGTGGGTAGAGGAGACAGGAAAGCAGAGTAGCAGGCTGCAGAGGAGGGCTGGGGTCTGGGCTCTGGGCTCTGGGTCATCCTGTACCGGGGCTGATGCTGGCCCTGCCACAGCTGTGGAATTTGGGGCAAGTTACTTGCTGTCTCTACTTGGGTGATGGTTATTGATTGGTCTCACCTCTCCAGCCTCAAGGGGGGCTGAAAGAGCCCCACCCTGGCCTGCACCAAACTGGGGGTCCCCTCCACAAGCCTGGAGCCTACCCCTACCAGCCTCTGATGAAGAAGAGAGGGGAGGGGAAGAGGTAATGAGCCATTGCCATGATTTCCACAGAAGTGGTTATCCAGCTGCCTCTTTGGCCTTTTTTATTTTCAGACTTCATAGAGTAGGGAGCATCACTTGTTCTCCTGCTTCATCAAGCAGAAACGAGCAGAGAGCCTGAACACATGCTGTCAGCAAGCCAGGCTCTGTCCCACAGCCCCCACAGAACCATCACCACAAGGTCTGTAGCCATGGGCCAGTCCAGGCTCTCCAACCCCACGCAGGACCCAAGGGGACAGAAAGGTCCCGACAAAAAGGGAGATGGAAGTCCTGATTTCTCATCCCAGTGGCCACACTACATCCTGGATAAACTGGGGTCAGTCACTCCCTCTCCCAAAGACTCAGTTTGCTCCTCTGTTCTGAGAAGTCACAGCCCTTCTCTCCTTTTCTTTTAGCCCCAGAGGCACTCACAGAGCTCAGCAAGTAGGTCTCATCCTGCTGTGCCAATGGAGACTTGGCAGGGAATGTGTTAGCAGACCCAGCACCCACCTGTCAGAAGCTAGAGCCCTTGGTGTTTCAGGGTTTTCTAGAAAAAGACAAATCTAAACCAAAGAAATGTGGGCTATGCTACTGATCTAAAAAGGCCAATGGTATCCATGTAGCCTCCATTCCCAATTTAAAAGTGGCTGTCCTGAGGGTCTCACCTGGGCCCTTATCTTCTTAGGGGCATTAAGCCTGTCACCACTACTTCACCCTCACCCCTGCCATCAGTCTCTATGACCATGAGCATGGAGGAGCTTCCAGATGGATCTGGACTCTAGGTGTCATTCAAGGCTTTTCCTGTATTCAGCTCCAGCCAATCCAATGAATAACAAAATTACATACATCCATACATGCCAACCAAGGAAAAGCTGCCAGTGAACATTTCGAGTCACAAGAACTCAGGGTTATCACTAGGTCCCTCAGCTTACTATACAAGAAAATACAGGCAGGTGGCTCTGGCCAGCGTGGATCAGTTGGTTGAGCATCATCCACAAAGCCAAAGGTCTCTGGTTCAATTCCCAGTCAGGGCACATGCCTGGGTTATGGGCCAGGTCCCCAGTTTGGGGTGTGTGAGAGGAAACTGATCAATGTTTCTCTTACACACTGATGTTTCTCTCCCTCTCTTTCTACCTCCCTTCCCCTCTCTCCAAAATAAATAAAGAAAATCTGTAAAAAAAAAAAAAAGAAAAGAAAAGAAAAGAAAATACAGGCAGGCAAAGAGTTAAAGCATTGTCTCCAGACCCTGCCCTAAGTGGGGAGCCCAGAACTGTTCCTCCAATTATAATTAAAGCCCCTATAAATGGTAAGGGTAGAATGAATTATTGGACCAGTGAAGCAATATACATGTACATCCCAAATAGCCTAGTGTGTCCAGCATGGTGTCAAGGTCTTAGAGAAATAAAGGCAACATTAAGTCACCATCCCTTTCCTCAAGGAACTTTTAGACTAGTTAGGAAGCTGTAACTAACCTTCAGGAAATAAGGCAAGATCATGTGCTGAAAGGTCTGGCACTACATGTGCAGTGTTGGGTTAGAGAAGGAAAAATCCTGTGTGATGGGCACGGGCAGAGCTTTCTAGAGGAGTGGAACTTGGGTTGAGTCTTAAAGAACAGGTAGTGTTTGGATAGGCAAAGGGAAGAAAGGAAGGCATGCAGGTGAAAGGAACAGCATGAGCAAAGGCACTGGGATAGGAAGCCTATGTGGGAGGCAGTGAGAACATCTGATGGGAGGGTGTCAGCCAGGGGTTAGGGGGTATTGTTGGATGGAAATAGTGATACCAAAGTCTGGATCTGATACTAGGATCTTGAGCAAGTAATAAAGAGAAAGTGGGAGTCTAAGAGTTATTGCGAAGGAACAGTACCAGCCCAGGTGATGGATGGAACAAAAGGAGCAGGGAGAATCAAGGGCTTGGGGCTAAGAGACAATTATGGTGGTGTCCTCAATAGAAATGGGTATGTGGTACCCTTTGCAACAGCATGGATGGAGTTGGAAAGCATTATGCTAAGTGAAATAAGCCAGGCAGTGAAAGACAAATACCATATGATCTCACCTTTAACAGGAACCTAAACAACAAAACAAAGAAACAAGTAAAATATAACAAAAGACACTGAAATAGAGGACAAGTTGTCAGTGACCAGAGGGGAGAGGGAAGGGAATTTCAGGGGAGCAGGGAAGCGTTTACAGGAACAAATATAGAAGACACATGGACAAAACTAGGGGTGTTGGAAAGCGGAGGGAGGAGGGGAGGAATGGGTGGGTGGGCTGGAATGGGAATAAAGGATAGAAACTGTACTGAATAAACTAAAATAAAAAATTTAAAAAAAAAAAAGAAATGGGTATGTGGGAGTGGAGAGATGGCATGTTTGCTTTGGCCATGTCAAGGGACACGTGATGGGGGTGCCCTAGGGCAGCTGACACTGCCTGACATTCTGCCAGGACTTCTACCTAGAGCAGTGTACCAGACCAGATGACCCTATGGCTCCCACTCACGTTTCATTGTGTGGCTGCAGGTGTCCTGTCCTAAGCCAGAAATAATGAAACTGGTGGGCCAAATGTAGACTTCCTCAGAAGCCCAAGACCCATGCCATCCCTGCTCAGTCTCAAGATGCCCACCCAGGATACCAGGCTTCCATCTGGGCTCCTTAGGTCTCCAGAGATGTGAGACCTAGAAAAATTAAAATTCAGAAGAAAATTCTTGCGTACTTGTGATCTCATGTCCAGGCCTGCCACTGTTCATTTGTTATTCAGTGGTTACTGAGTACCCACAGAGTACCTATCCCTAGGCCAGGCGCTGGGGTGGAAGGTGTTGTGGGGGTAGCCCTTGCATGCTCCTGCACCTGCTTGCCTACTGCCAGCCTATCCATGGGGCTGGGAGAATAAGGGGGTGAGCTCCCCACTGAGCAGGGTAAGCAAAGTTCATATAACCTCCCACCTTAGGTAGACCCTCCAGTTCCATGGAGGAGAGGCTGTGGCCTGTCCTGGGCACTCTGCTCAGAGAACCTCTGTCATCCACTGGAACTTTATATTAGTTTCCTATGGTGGCTTATAAGAACAGTCATTCTCTCACAGTTCTGGGAGGCCAGAAATCTGAAATCAAGGTGTCAGCAGGGCCATGCTCTCTCAGAGGGCCCTGGGGCAGCTTGATTCTTTGCTTCCTCTGGTGACTGCCAGCAGTCCTTGGCGTGCCTTGGACTGTGGGTCTATCACTGCAGCCTCTGTCTCCACCTCACATGGCATTTTCCCTATGTGTCCTCACACCATCTTCCCTTCATGTACATCTCTTCTCCTCCTCTCATAAGGACACCCTTCACATTGGATCAAGGACCCATCCTACTCTCCAGTAAGACATCTTTAATCACATCTGCAAAGACTCTATTTCCAAAAAAGGTCACAGTCACAGGTACCAGGTATTAGGAATTGACATATCTTCTGGGGAGATACAATTCAACCTATAACAATCCCTATGCCCAGTGATTTATTATCCATAATTTCATGCTTCCCAGAATTCTGGAAGCTGAAATGCTCCCCTTTCCAACATCCTACAATGCCCATGGCTGAATCCAACCAGCTTCCTAACCAAAAACCCCATCTTGGTCAAGAGTTGACAAACCCAGCCTCTTCTGTACACTGAACTCTAGGGAAGGAGTCAGCAAACTGGGCTGAGGGCTGAATCTGGCCAGCTGGCTGCATGACTGGAACCCAGTCATGTCCATTCTTCAGCTGCTCTCCAGCAACAGAGCTGAATCTTTGCAGTGGAGACCGATGGCCTGCAAAGCCTCAGATCTTCATCTGCGAGCCCTTGGCAGGCAAGGCTCACCAGTCTCAGTCCTAGCACAGTGTCCCAGAAGTAACTTCCTAGTAATTAAAGAAAGATGGCTATGTCTTATTTTTGTTTCTGAAAGGATTCTGGTATTCAGGGTCATTTCAGAATTGAGTGTTCTCTCATCTCTAAACAGGAATAAAAATACTACCACCTCCTAGGGTTGGGGATATATTGAGCTAATTCATATAAAGCACTAACCAGGGTGCATGGTACATAACAAGCATTCAATAAATGTTAGGCATTTTAATTATTACTCTCATTTTCTACTGGGGAGAGTAGACCAAAGGCAGGGGGAGAACCAGGTCCTCATCTCACTGCAAAATATTCCCTGCCGCAGCAGCCAAGAGAAGAACTGACTGATCCCACTTTATAGCTAGAGGAAGCAAGGCCTGGCATGTTTGAACATCTCCACTGGGGCCTCCATGCAGCAGAAACAGTCTGTAGTCCATGTGTCAAAGATCCCATCAGGACCAGCACCCCAATCCCCATCACACACACATACTTCTGGCCAGTTCTGCCCCCATGTGCACAGGTAGTGGACAGTGAAGGTGCTGTGGGCCCCCAGCTCCAAGGCCCCACCCCACCAGCTCTCAGAGCTGAGGCTGATTGCTTCCGCACAACCTGAATTAATCTCATGCTTCAGGTGGAGCTTGGCTAATCAGGAGAGACAAGAAGCCAAAGCGGGTGCAATCAAATTAACAACGCCTTGGCCCTGTCTCTTTAAGATGGGAAAATAAAGCAAACACCAGAAAGCACTTCCACCCTAGCTCTTCCCCCAGGGCAAGCCTGTAACTGCTGCCAGGACTGAACCAAAAAGATTCTCCCACTCCCCCAGGCTGAACACCCCACAACGCCCCTTTGTGGAAGCTTATCTCACACTGACAAATAGGGCTATACAGTCTTTGTCAGGATCTTCTTAACAAGGAGCAGAGACACAGCCTTTGTGGGGACAGAAGGGCCCCTCACCTTGAATGGGCAGCAGGGTAACCCTTTCTGAAACAAAAGGAAATAAAGGCCTTTGAGCTGGGAAGCCCCTCTCCACCTACAGGGAGCCCTCAGGGCATCTGCTGTCCCTGAGAAAGCCTGTCCCAGAAACAAGGAAGAGGACTTCCAGAAAAGCATTTAAGCCAGCCCAAAAAGAACATCCTTTTTAGTAAAAAGCTCTATGAGACTCCCAGAGGAATTTTAGTTAGCCTCTCACATGGAGTTCCTGGAAAAGTGAAGACCCTTCCTTGAGGATGGTGAGGAACACCAGAACTTTGCTGCCCTTCTTCCAACCTTCATGGCTTTGAAGTCATTCCCAACAGAGGCAGAGGAAGGACCAGAGGACATCTATGAACATGGAAGTGGGAGAGGAAGGTCCTCCAGTCCTGTGATTCTTCCCCCAGGCCCTGTGTGACAATCACCTGGGCTAGGCATGCTCTGGAGGAATACTGATGCCCAGGCCCCACCCTGGGCCAATTAAATCAGAGCTCCTAGGAGTGGGGTCTGTGCAAGAAGATTGCTTTAACAGCTTCCCAGGTGATTCTTTTGTGTAGCTAAATCCAAGAACCTCCTCAACCTCCTCCTGCCAGCTACCAACCAAAAAGAGCAGAATGGCTTAAGCTCTTGGTTTCCCAGTTTCCAAAGTGATCTTCTAACCCCCGGACTTGGCTGCACTTCTCTTCAGAAAAGCTGAGCTCTTTGTGCTCCCATTCCTTGGTGCCTGCTCCTCTCTCCACTGCCCTTTTCTGACCAGTGTCATGTGGTGGATAAAACCACAGGTGTCCAGGATGAGTCCTAGCTCTGCTCTTTACTGGCTATGTAGCCTTGAGCAATTTACTTCTCTAAATTCAGTTTCCCCATTTGTAAAATGGGAATAAAAATAGGGTTGCTGGAAGGAGTAAGACCAGCACACGGCAAGTTCTCAATAATGTAAACTATGCTTATTACATACTCAGGCCCGTGACTGCGTAAAGATGTGCCCCAGGCTTCCCTTTGGAATGAAACACTCCACTCCCCTTTTGCATGTCATCAGGCCTCTCCCAACAGCCAGTGGCATTCTTGTTTTATTTCTTCCACAGCCTCCTTCCCACACACACTGCTTCTCTCCTTTGGGTATTCACAACTGAATCTCCCCTCCATGGGGACTTGGGGACTTGTCAGAAACAGCATCTGAGCTCCAGTCACCAGGTGGAAGAGACGGAGTGAGACAAAGACAGAGAAAGTCTGACTCACCACCACCCCAACTCCTGCCCCTAGCCCTGCCTGCCCTGGACTGGCTCACCCTCCTCTCCAGCCCTACATACTCCACTTTCCAGCCTCCCTCCGCACTCCCTCTGGGACTCATCCACACTATGTCATTCCCACGCAGCTTCCCACTCCTGGGACAAAGCCAAGGATGGCAGAAAAATCAAGCAGACAGAAGAAGGCTAGACTAACACCAGAGGAAAGGGCGCCTGCAAATTGTCAGTCAGGGGACTTGGGGCTTTGGCTCCTTCCTGGTGCTCACCAGCTGTGTGACTTCAGCCTCTCTGAGCCTCAGTGTCTTCACCGGTATAGTAGAGCTAATAACCCCCAGACCACCTTAACAAGAGTGAAGCTCCTCACAGAGGACATTTCAGTGCTTTGAAAACTGTAAGGACCAGTCCAGCCCAGCCCAGCTTCTGAGGTGAGATCCCAGAGAAGGGGGAAGCTGGAGGAGCAAGGGAGGGGCCAAGCAGGTGCAGAGTCGATATCCATGGGGCAGGGTTGAGGGCCCTAGGGCTCCATCTGCGACCCTGGGGGTTGCTCAGAAAGACTGTGATTACTGGGGTGAGTGAGGAAGCAGAGCTGCCTTGTGGTGTTTTAAAAGTCTACAGCCTCTCACATGAAATTAAAATGTAAATAGCAGCTGGTCTGGGCAGGACCTCAGGGGTGACAGTGACCGGCCTGTGAGTAATTTCACAGATGAGAACCGGTTACATCAGATTCTAACAACTGTCTTGTTTCTGAAGTTGATTTCCTCTTCCTCTGGCTTGCTGTCTCAGGAGGGCTCTAGGGCAGGGGAGGGCTGACTCTGCTGCAGCCCACACCTGCTCCTCTCCCTGGTGCCTGCCCACAGGCCCCATCAGAACCAGGAGGCAGAAACCTGGAATTTCTGCAGAGCTATAAGGTAGTAGCCTGAGCACCAAAGGCCTAGCAAGTCTCCTCCCTGCCATGGAGTGAGTCAAACTGCAGGCCAGAATAGGCTGACCCAGGGCGCTGTTGGAAAAGGGCAGACAGGAGAGGCGCCCAGAACTTGGGAGCCTTCTTCCTTTCCAAAATATGTGCTAAGTCCTGGATAGGCATCTCACAGTCAGCAAGGGAGACAAGATCACTGTGTACAACATGCACCATGCCAAGGATGCTCAGTGTCCAGAGAGGAGAGTCACCTGCACTGCCATTGTGGTGTCAGAGAGGGGCCCTGGAATTCATCAGGAAGCCCCTTTGGCCTCTACCCGAGTTTGCCCCAGTTTGGCCATGTAGAGTGCTGGCCCCATATCCCCAGTGCTGGCACTAGGGCTGTAAAACTTTGAACACAACTGGCCCAGCTCACACGAGGACCTCCCACAGGACTTCCCAACTGAAGGGTCAGCTTACCCATATGGGTGTCCCTGATACCTTCCAGCCTAGCCACTCCCTATTCCCAAGTCCCCAGAGAATCTCCCCTGGCACCCCTCTTTGTACAAAGAAATTAAATTTCCCTGGTTGTTAATTGAATTTTACTGCAGGGAAGCAGAGAAGTTGTGTCTCATTAAAGCCTCCTATGTCCTATTGGAGCAAAGTGTTGCCTTTGTGGCTGCTATTAGCATCTGTCATGCAGGACTCAGCCCTGTGCATACAACCCCCCCACCCCCTACTATGCTGACTGTACCCCTAAAGCTGCAGTCCCTGCCACCAAGAAGAAGCCACAGCTTTTTGTTGATGGCCAAATTCCATTACCCAAAGTCAGATACTATGTAGCAGACAGTGAGAGGTGGCTACCCCTACAACCACAGTAGTACAGGCCTAAAGAGGGAAGAATTGCTTCTGGAAGCCTCCATCCCATCACTTGAAAAAGTGGGGATAAGACTTCTCATGGATGTTGTTGGGGCATCAATGAGCAATAAGCCAAGAGGCAAAAGCAACAAGCTTGTTACCTGCTCCATCACGGGCACAGACCATAGAGCTTAGTTAAGAAAAACATCAGGACCCAGTCTCGGAGTAGGGGAATAATAACAGTACTTACTCACATGAGCTAATTCACGTAGAGTGCTAGAATACTGCCAGCACACAGTACATGGGAAGTTCCCAATAAACAGTAATCACAAAAGTCTGTGTATGTGTGTGTGCACTCCTGCAGACGACTGCACATGTCTCTAGGGAATTCTTGGGGTCTGCCTTCAGCCCATAAAGTGCTCTGGGGCACCGCCAGGTCTCGATACAGTAAGGGTTCAATCATGTTCATTACTTCAATTCAGTGGAGCAGAGAGACCTTGTGGTCCAGAGCAAGGGTGGCAGGAGGCGGGGGTGGAGGGAAGAGATCAGATGCAGCCGGGCAGCCTCTTGTGTTACCTCATTAAGGCCACTTGTACAGCAGCCATGAGGGCTGAGGTCCCCCAGTTTGTGGGCACAGAAGGGCACCGTGGCTCTTAGAGGCCAGGGCAGGGCCGGGGTGGGGGCACAGTGGGAGAGTTCTCTATTCTGATGTTGGGTGGAAGACTGTAGAGCAAAGAGAGGAGGTAGGTTCTCCTTGCCAAGGACAGGGAGCTAAAGATCCCTATATGCAAGGAAAAATGTATTCTGAATTATAGAATTGCCTCCCAAAACAGTGAGCTGGATTCCCAGACAATCCCTCTCTCCAAAGGCCCAGACACCCCCAGGGCCCCAAAGACAGGGGCCTCGGATCCCTTTGTATGCTTTTTCCCCTTGAATCTTCTCCATGTCCCTGGCTGTCCTCCTGTAGTTCTGGGCTCTCGCTGCTCCCATTGTAGCCCTTTCCCTAAACAGTGAAAACTGCCGGAAAATTCCTTCTTAGGCCAAATAGGTGGTCTGTCCTTCCCACTCCCTGCAAGTTTTCAGCCACTCTTCAAACAGCATGGTTTGAAGTCTGCCCATCTTCCTGGTCACACTCCAGCTGGTTAACATTCTCTATCAAGCAGAGTACCCAGAACAAGGCAGAAATCGCATGAGTGATCTGGAGCCTATAGTTCTGAGTCCTGAAGAACTGGAAAGTAGTCCTTGTGTGGCCTTATATCTTCCACCACGAGTATCACAGCTTTGTGTGTTAAGTGTTACCCTCTCCCATCTGTCTACTTTTAAGATGCACTGCTGTTTATTAGTGGTGACCATGGGCAAATTGCTTCTCTGTGTGGCCTCAGTTTCTTCATTTGTAAAAAGAAAGGTCCTTGTAGATGACCTGCACCAGTGCCATTCGATGGACACAAAGTGCAAACTACATATATAATTTAAAATCTTCTAGTTGACACATTTTCAAAAAAAGTGAAACAGGTGAGTTTCATTGTAATAGTATATTTTATTTATCTTAATATATCTAAAGTATTAACCTAATATCAATATGATAATTATTAATGACATATTTTATATTCTTTTTTCCTCCTATGTTTTTGAAGTCCAGTGTGTGTTTTACACTCACAGTACATCTCAGTTTGGACTGGCCGTGGTTCAAGTGCCCAGTGGTCACAAGCGGCTAGTGGCTGCTATATTGAACATTATCTGGGCTCTGCAATTCTAGGGCTCTGTGATTCTGTGAAACAGGCTGGGCAATAACATCATTAGGTGTGCGTGTGTTTATCTGATGCTTTTCTTGGAACAGGAGCGGAGTATAAGAGCCTTGGGTGGGAATCATTTTCTTGATCACCTGCTATGTGGCAGGCACTTTAAATACAGGGTCTGACAGAAGTAAAGCCTGCTTGAGTGTGGTTGGTAGGGTAATAATATAGGTGTAATAATTTATAGTTTTAATTTGAACATTTCACCTAAAATGTCACATGGTATGCTTGAGCATGATATTGTTGTGTTACAGAATTACTTGCTTGTGATTTTGAAATAAAAGAGTTTGTGATAAACAGGGGGATTATTTGTGCCAGACCTTGTATCTGGCCCCTGTCTGCCCCCCTAACAACTCTTTGAGGTAGACAGCAGGTCTTCATTTCACAGACACTGAGCCCTAGGCTTGGAGAAGTCATTACACTGTGTTGAAGGCCACCTAGCTGGTAGAGACAGAAGTAGAATCCAGGCCTGTCTGGTTCTAAACCTTTCAACCTGGGCAAGGGTCCACAGAAGCAGTCTCCTCTTCTTCATAAATGGGCTTCCCTGAACCTGCTCTGAGCTGTGGGGCTATGAGAAGAGGATCAGTTTGTGCTGCCTGGTGCTCATTGCTATAATAAGCAACCAGGCTGGTGGGAGAGTAAATGGAACCCACCCCGGGGTCCAGGGCTCTGAGGCCCACCCAGGATCTCTGGATGTGCTGTTGTCTCTGGTTCCCCCATGCTGGCTCTTGAAAAAAAACCTGAGTGGGAAAAAAAGCTCCCTGAGGAGGACTGACATATATGGATGTGCAGGTTGTGAACTGTTCAAAGGTACATAGCTTATGGGGCAGGTGGAGCCTAAAACCCATTCCCTCCTGCACTAGCCAAGCTGTGGCTCCTAGAATCAGGTTTTACCTAACCATAGGGTGCCTTTGCAATTCACACACAGCCCTGAGCAGACTAATGCAGCCCTGCCTGGAGAGCAGGACAGGGCTGTGCTGTAAGTTCCTCACTCTAGCACAAAGCCTCCCTTCTTCAGACTTATCTATGCTGAGGCTTCATCCTGCTCCCACCCCTTTTCACTCACATACACACCCCTACCACTACATAAACATCCCCCAGCTCCTCTGTGGCTTCAGCCTCTAAGGAGCAGTACCCCTCTTCCCCAGGAAGACCTCAGGGCTCTGCCCACCCAGGAGTCCTGGTCCCAGCCCAGGACCATGTACTGTGTGAGGAGCAGAAACAGCCCACCTGCCTCTCCCCCCACACCCCGGCGTTTCAGTCCTCTGGGAAAAACGGAGGCATCTGCAATGCAAAGCCCAACTTGTTGATGTAAAATCTTACTCTATATTCCACCCAGGTTTATATGAGTGAATTATGCAAATCTTTGATGGAAAAATATTCCTGCACACATCCTTGAGAGTGTAAAACCTTAGTTAATAATTCATACTCGGATGTCTCTGACTGCAGGCTTTCTCTTCATTATAACTTGCACCTCGTTATTTGTCTTTCGCATTTTATTGTATATCCTGGTGTGATGCTGTACATCATAAAATTTATCTGCTTCATTATTTGATGATCTGGGTTTGGGGATTGTGCTGAGATGCTGGTGCAGGGGCCAGGGGCCCTTAATATCAAGTCCCATGTGACAGAAGGCAGAGGGAAGGAAGTGGCTGGCCATACTATGTGAATTCAGGGACACCAGAAACCACCCTCCACCCTCCACACCTGTTCCAAATATGTCCTCATCCACTGACTAGCATCTCAGGTCACACCATTACATGTCCATAGCTTCCTTCCTTTCTCCAAAGGCCTATTGGCCTTAGAAATCAGATGACCCTGGAAAGTTCACTGGGAAGAATGCTTTCTGAGTAAGTCTTTAAAACTAGAGGTAAACATAGGGCCAGCCACTGAGGAGAGAAGGACACAGTGCCCCAGAGGGAGACAGCTATGAGGAGAGAGAAGACAGAGCACACTGAAAACAGAACACTCTTGCATATTTGCCCAAGCAGAACAGTGCCAGGGGTGTGGTGGGCTGGGTCTCTGCTCTGCAGAACTCAGTGTGAGGAGGGGCCCTCCCACAATGGGATGTGGGGTGGAAAAG
The DNA here is from genome assembly GCA_028533065.1 of Trachops cirrhosus. Lineage (NCBI taxonomy): Eukaryota > Metazoa > Chordata > Mammalia > Chiroptera > Phyllostomidae > Trachops > Trachops cirrhosus. The sequence goes on along the minus strand of CM052543.1, from coordinate 76,298,680 downwards.
TGTCTGATTCTTGTCATTAGCCACAGCCCTTCCCAGTCCGTGTCCTCCAGAAGGACTGATGGGTACTTCACCCAGGACAGGTGCCATTGGGAACCTGTACTTTGAGAAGCAGGTTTCCCAGGAAGGTGGTGAGGAAAAGACAAGGACAAGGACAGGCCTCCAGATGCATCAGACCACTTACCTTCCCAGGACCTACCTATTGCTGCCTCTGAGCCTTTGCTCCAGCAACCTCCACGCCCAGGTGGCCTCTGTTCTTCCCATTTAAGTCCTGCCATGTCAGCTGTTGTGCGTTTGTGCTTGCATAGTACTTAGCATTCTTTACTGGAATTGCTCATTTGTCATCTGTTCTCACCACTGCACTGAAACTCCCTGAGGTCAGGTTTGTTCTGTTCACTGCTAGCTCCAAAACCCAGCACCAGGCCTGGCACCTCATAAGTGCTCAATACACGCGCGTTGAATAGATGGGTGATGCCTTCCCAGGTACCCCTCAGGAAAAGTTAATTTCTCCAAAAATGTTCATGAAACACTCATCAGATTTTCCTCATTTTCATGTGGCTCATTCAGCTGTCATCTCACCCTCCCCCTTTCCTCTTCCTTCCTTCCTTCCTTCCATCTCATGTCATGTCTGTCCCCAAGCCATAGTTGTTCAGTTCCTGTTTGTTGAATTGGTTGGCGGAGAGAGGGAACAGGATTTCACCAACAGCTGAGACCCTCTTTCCCTCTGCCCCCTGCCCTCCTCCCACTGCCAGCCATGGCTCTTGGTCCCAGAGGAGGCCAGGATGCAGCTGCCTCTTGTCGTGGCAGTAGGAGGGGTCTCCTGATGGCCAGCCAGTGCCTTGGTTGTTTCAGGATGAATTTATCAGGGTGGCAATGGGGGTGGAGTGGGGTGGGGGGTCCATTAGTGTTGCTTAAGGAATCCTAAGCACTGCAATGCTTGCCAGGGCTTTCTGTTGCATTTGGTTGGGGTTTCTCAGCTGTTTGGGAGGGTAAACCAGCTGACCACTATGAGGAAAGCCTGAGCTATGGACACAAAACAGAAGTCCCCGTGTTTTAGGGCAGGTCTCATAACCTGGGGTCCACAGACCACCCCCAGGAGGTCCATGGATCCAATTTAAGAGGCCCATGAGTTGGGGAAGGTGGGAGGGATCACATATTTTTCCACTAACTTCTAACTGAAATTTAGTATTTCCTTCCATTTTGAACATAAGCAACCAACCACAGCAGTAACAGCACCTGTGACTATCACTGATAGAAACCACAGATATTTTCATAGTACAGTTGTTGCAGGTATCTCAAAATATCACTATCATCACTATTACCAAACTATGCTAACATTACCCAGCACCAGATCTTATTTGCCAAAGAATAATAAAAATATATTGATGTGTGATATACTATATCAAAAGTTCGCTTTTGAGGGTTTTTAATATTCATACAACCATACTTTAATATATCTGGTTTCCTCTGTAATTCTATGTATGATGTGCATTTTAAAACATTCTGAAAAGGAGGTCCACTAAATATAAGAATCCCTGGTGAAGAGAGACTGTCCTGGTAATGAGTGCTAAGAAGGAGAGGGGATGGGCAAATGGGGTTTCCTGTAGTCCCCCTCAACCTTTATTGACCCTTTGCCTGGGGCTGAGGGACTCTGCCAGGAGGGGCAGTGGGGGTAGAGCCTCTATACAGGCACATGCCCCTCCCCCAGCTTGGCTTCTCCCCTCCCCAGTCCCAGCCATGATCACCTCCCACCCCAACACCACCATCGCCATCAAGGGCCATGCGAAGGAGCTCAACTGCACTGCTCGAGGTGAGCGGCCCATCATTATCCGCTGGGAGAAGGGGGACACAGTCATCGACCCTGACCGAGTGATGCGGTATGCCATCACCACCAAGGACAACGGTGACGAGGTTGTCTCCACGCTGAAGGTGAGTGCCCATGCCCCAGTCTCAGGGGACTCTGATTTTCAGAAAGTGGGGATCCCACAGCTATTACATCTGTACCTGCTGGAGGTAAATGGAAACTCTTGGGAGCCCCTCCCTATACCCCCCAGATTACTTCTCCTTTCCTAGCTATTCCCTTCTCCATCCAGGAATCTCTGCCTTAGAACCTCACTATGTCCCCTTTCTGACAACCCCAAGGCACAAAATGTGTGGAACCCTCAGCCCTTACCTCTTCCCTGGAACCCCTGGACTCCATTCTCCCTCCCAGACTCCCGGATCCTCTCTGCATGGACTCTCCCACACCTCCATCCTTGGAACTGTCTGGGAACAGGAGCCCTTGATAAAAACCCCCTGTGGGTCCCCTCCTGGAAGAAGATGGCCTTACTGATCTCCACCACAGTGAGCCCCCTTCAGGAGACCAACTCTAAAGACTCTCCCCATTTCCTCCCTCTCTCCCTGTCCTCCTACCTCTGCTGGCCACCTCCCAGCTCAAGCCCGCTGACCGTGGGGACTCTGTGTTCTTCAGCTGCCATGCCATCAACTCATATGGGGAGGACCGGGGCTTGATCCAACTCACTGTGCAAGGTACCCTCACCTGCTCCACCATTCCCAGCCCCTTCCCGGGGACACAGGTACCTACTGCTAACTCCACCTCAAGAACAGGGACATCGCCCACACCCATGTGGCGGTGGAAGATTAAAAATGACCTCTGAGGAAAAGCATCTCTACCCCTTCCCTCCTGCCCAGATTGGGCAACAAGAGCCCCTCTAGGCACACTTCAGACAGCAAGGTTTGCAGAAGTGCAGGGGCCTGGAGGGTGTGTGGGAAGGGAAAGTCAAGCTGGGAAAAGCTGGGAATTCTGCCTGGAGGACACAAAGACCATCAGGTCCTTAAGAGTCCCTCCAAAGTGACAGACATTTTGCCCTCTCCCAGACAAAGGAAGGGAGGGGAACAAAGCAGAAGACAAGTGGAGCCCCCCTCTGCCTGAGCCCTGCCTCTAGGCCTCCCCCAGTGTCACCTTGCCCAAACCCCAGGGTTCTAGGACCCTTGGGTACACTACAGGTGACACTAGTCCCCAGGGGTACAGCAGAATGCTGGTCATCCCTGGCTGTAGACAAGAGGACAAGCTTTCTGCTGCCATCCTCACTTCTGCCCCTCCCCCACCGCACCCCAGAGCCCCCTGACCCCCCAGAGCTGGAGATACGGGAAGTGAAGGCCCGGAGCATGAACCTGCGCTGGACCCAGAGATTTGATGGAAACAGCATCATCACAGGCTTCGACATTGAATACAAGAACAAGTCAGGTATACTGAGCACTGGGCCAACCATGACCCCTGCACCACCTGCCCTGCCTGGGTCCCTGTGGGAGGACAGTGCCAGGGCCTTAGAGTTGCCATATGAGGCAGACATACTGCATTTACCAGTGCACAGGCCCCTGTGACTTCCAAAGGGAGGAAAACTGTTTGGACTAGGAATCTGGGGAGCAGACAGAGACCAGGGTCTTGGCTCCTTCTTTCCAGTGCTTCCCCTGGACCAAGGCCCACAAAGTTGTCTGATTTAAAGCAATTCAAAGGCCCTGAGCCTGGGGCTCTGGGCTGTGTCTGTGGGGTCAGAGACATCACAGGTTTGACTGGGTCACCTGGACACCCCTGGTTTTGGATGGTAGGATGGCTAGGGATTAAAGAGTTGTTCCTTGCCAACAGTGGGTTGGGTTCCTGGGAAATGGGAGTCCCTAAAACGTTAGATCTAAGTTTCCTCTCCTAAAAAGCCTCCCAGGCCCCTCCCCTAGGATTCAAGCTACCTCCTGCAAGGCTGCCCACCCCTGTGAATCCCTCTGGGGCAGAGTGAATGATGGACCCCTGGGTCTCTGGGGAAACAGACTGGGGGACACAGTCAAGTAGAGGGGTCCTCAGAGGGGCCAAGAGTCCTGGAAAGTGAACCAAGTCAAAAAAGTTTGTACTGTGTGACTGGATGGTCTGTGATAAACAGGCAATGGGGGTTGGCTGGCCCTGAGAGGGCAACTAGGGAGCTCCAAGGCAGCAGCAAGAAGAAAATACACTTCTCATTTTGGATCCTCTTGTATGTTTTGAATTAGTTATCATAAGCCTGTATAAGCTTTTTAAAATCATTATAAAATAATGACTTTTTTCTCACAACAAATAGTCTAGAAAACTCAACCTTCCCCACCCTCCTTTCACTGCCAACTGCTAACGCATCTTTTGGCTCCTAGACTGGGTCCTAGACTAGGTCCAAGGTTTTGTTTTTTCCCCTGAAGCTTTTCAGACTTTTCCTGTCTTCCTTAGCACAGAACATGGCTGGCTGGCTGGCTGTCCTCTCCCTGAGATTGTCCAAGTCCCTATCCCTGCTATTTTCCCAGCACCTGGCATAGCACCCACTACATAGTAGGTGCTCTGCTCCACAAATGGCTGTTGAGTGAGTGGAAGTGAGACACAGTAAAGCAAATCTCTGAGTTGTGTATTTACCTCTGGAGAAGCAGGCAGCTCTGTCCAGGGCACTGGGTCAGTCATCTTAGTCACAAGTTTCTACAAGGAGAAGCCCTGCCCTCAAAAGCTTATGGTCTAGTTGAGGAGAAAAGTCAAGTCACAGCCAGGCACCCAGGAGTTCACCTGTGTGCAGGAGGAAGGCTGCAGAGGGAAGCAGGGAAAAGGGATGCTGTCCCTGATGGGGATTGTCAGAGGCTGCATGAAGCTGGGTCTTGAAGATTGAGAGGTAATGGGCTAAAATTCAGTTAAGGGGACAGGCAGAGCCTGACCCAGGCACAGCATAGTCCAGCGAGTGGCCTGTCTAGCAGAGGGTTCACAGATTCACTTCTTGGGTCCTAAGACTAGAAAATGCTCTGGGGCCAGGCTGAGAGGGGGCCTCCGGGATGAGCCTTTACTTTGTTAGGGAAGGTCATTGAGAGCCACTGACAGTGGCTGAGTCCCCAGAGAGAGACCAGTGCAGCATGGTGCCATGGAAAGATTCACCTGGCACTTGTGGGAAGGAAGGGTACATAGGACTTGAGCACGAGGCTGCTGCAGCCCTGCAGCCAGAGTGAGGGAATGAGCAAAAGGACCTCAATGGAGACATGAGAGTGGGGGAAACAATTATATCCATCTCATGCCTTAAGACTTTTTGAGGCTGGGCATGAGCTTCCCAGAAGCCAGACAGGAAGGGATGCATTGGTACACAGGCCCACATCTCTGTGTGCCTCACTGACAAGGATGGCAGGGCTCTGCTCACACCTCATGGCAGTGGGTACCCACCTGTCACTTGCACCCCTTCCCCACTGCTCTTTGTAACTGCCTCCCTGCCCTTCTCTCCTATGCTGCATGGCTGCCCACTCGCCTTCCACTGACCACTGTCTAACATGTGGAAACCTTTCCTGGGGCTCCATTCATAAAAGCAAAGCTAAGACTACCACACGTCTGGAGAGCAATCTCAGAAGAAGAGGTGGGAAGGGAAGATGCGATTTTTCAGGGCATTTCCACATCTTCCTTCAATCCCCTCTGGCTCCCCTGCAGTATGAGGCCATCCCAGAGCTGGGGGTGCCAGGAACGCTGGGCAGGGTGGAGGGAGAAGTAATAAAAATTCAACCTTAGACTCTCCCTTCAACAAGGGCTTTGCACCTATAAAAATAAATAAAGCACAAGTCAGGAGCGTAGAGAAACCAGCTGATCCTATCCCCCACCTTTGGGTGGGACTGATCCAGACCATCCCATTCACATGGACATCTGTCCTGGTATTTAGGGAAAGGAGTTCCATGAGAACCACAAGGGTTATCACTGCAGTCAGTCAGAGGCCAGGAACACAGCACAGCTTCCTCATGGGTAAGGTGGGAATGCTAATGCCTACCTTGTGGGATAGTTCTGAGAATTAAAGACAGCATCTAGAACAGGGCTATAATAAACTATTAGTAAATGCAAGTCCTCTCCCCCTTCTAACTCAAATACCTCATGTGACAATTTATAGTTAGTCCTATGGAACTTGCAGGCTGAAATACCTGTGTCTGTCAGTCAGCAACATGTACTGAGTGTAAACTATCTTTTGCAGAATTGTGCAACAGCCATGTGGTAAGACAGAAAGAGGAATAGGAGACAGTGCTGCTCTGGGAGCTTACAGTGCAGTTGGAGTAAGAACATACAGTGCATACACATGCATTCTTGTGCTTTCAGAACAATTGTAATGCACTGTACAATCATGAATAATACACCATGAACTGCATTACATGAAAACTGAAAAAGGGTATCCTAGGGAACAGATAGGTAACCCACAGGAAGGAGGGAGATGTACATGTGCGTGAGTGTGTGTGTGTGTGTAGACCTCTTCCTACATGCAGAGTAGTGAAACAAGAACCATTGTCAAAGCAGAAGACTGGTTGACCAAGTGTCAGAGCTGGGTGATCTTTAGTGAGCTACCTAATGTCTTTGGGCATCTCTTTTTCTATCAGAGACAGTAATATGTACTCCTCATGGGGCTGTGAGGATTAAGTGGATGTGATGATTTACGTGGAAGTGCCTAGCACAGAGCCTGGCACATCCTAACCCTCTATGGCTCCCCATCCTGTGTCTCTTGTCTCTTTTCTCTTCTTCCTCCCACCTCAGACCACACCTATACCGACCCCCATCTTTGCCTCAACTGTGCCTTTCCCAGATTTTCTGCCATGTTCCTCATCATGCTAATTTTCCAACAGAAATTACCGAGTCTGCCATTTCTAAGCCATCCACTCATTCTGACTCCTGCTGGCCCCAGGCAGCAGAGTAATAATACATGAATGCTGAATGATAAATAGCAGCATCCACACAAATCTATCAGATGGCACTATGCAAATTTAAAAATGCAGATACCACATTTTGACCTTGTTCCCCAAGCAAGGAGCAGGAGTGAGTTCTTTGAGGACAGCCCTCCAAGCCCAGAAGGCAGCCTTGTGGCACCAGCAGTCAGCCACCACAAAGTGAGCCAGCTTGGTGTGACATGTCATTCCATGTGAGCTGGAGTATAGCTGTAAGAGGGACTGGTGTTGAGATGCTGTGAGCAGTTGTTGTGACCTAGGGAACCTCTTCTCAGAGCTTCAGAGAGATTGCCATGGGGGCTCAGAACCATGGCACGAGGAGGAAACCAGAGGTATGGAATGGATTTGTTTCCCAAGCACAGGCAGCTGAATGTTCCAGATGTGGCTTTTGTCAATGCTGCTCCCCCTCCACATTGAATGTGTCTCCTGAAAAACCAAAGGTTCCATCCCACTCCCACTAAGCAACCCACAGAGTAGAAGGCACTGACATCTCCCTACCCGCTGCCTTATTTTTTAAGAAAAATATTTGCCTCATAAACCCTTTGATGAAGAAAGGGAGAGAGAGCCCTTAATGAAATATGTTAATCTGGGTAAGCCAGGCTCATATGAAAGGGAATATTAAAAGAGACAATATTCGCCAAGGCCAGCTCAGTAATCTGAGATAGCTAAAAAGGAAAGGGAAGAAAATAGGACACCTGATTTCAGCTATTTGGGGTCAGAGAGATGGCAATGATCAAGTCTGAAAAATCAGCCAGAGGCCTCCAGATTTGATTCTGATGCATTAGCCTTGAGGGGTTGTGGAGAGAGAGCTGTTTTGTGCCAACATCACTCCACCTGCAAAGGACTGGCAAAAGCATAAAAAAAGCAAGGGTCACTCTCTGGGACATTTTCCCTCCCAAACTTTCTATGATTGGCAGCTGAGTGAGGCAAGGGAAGGAAAGGTAAAGGGTATTTACTATGATGACAAAATGCAGAGAAAGTCCAAGTCCAATGAAAAGGACAAAAAAGAGGCTCTGATCTAAAACCAACAATGGTTTTAAGTGCCCAACACATGCCAAGCTGGGGAGACATGCTAAGTTTTAGACACAGCTCTTGCCTTCAGGGAGCTTTAAAAAAAGACACTGTGCAATGAAGAAGGGCTCTAAATGCTGTAGGAGTGCAAAGAAGGCAATGAAAGATGAAGGTGAAAAGTTGTGCCCAAGCCAGATATTGCAGGGTCTGGGTCATATTAAAAAATATTGTTTTGAGTTTTTGGTCAAGATGCTGGCATAGGTAAACACAATACTCAGAACCTCCCACAACCACATTAAAATGCAACTAAACTCTCAAACAACCATAATGCAGAACCCCTGAAATCTAGCTGAACAGAAGTGCTATAACTAAGGATATAAAGAAAAAGTCACAAGATTGGTAGGAGGGTCAGAGACACAGAACAGGCTGGTCCCATGTCCATGAATGGCAGTTAAAAATTAGGAGGAATATCTTGGCTATAGAAGTCCCCACTGAGGAGCAAGAGGTCCCAGCCTCACACCAAGCCCCCAGCCCAAGGCTACAGCACTAGGAAGAGAAGTCCCCATAACTTCTGGCTATGAAAACCAGTAGAGATTGTGGTTGAATAGGTTGGAGTCTTCTGGAGTCCCAGACAGTCCCTCTTAAAGGGCCCACCATGGACTTATTTGGATTCACTCCCTCTGAGCTCCAACACTGGGACAGAGGCTTGAAAATCACCAGGGACATACAAGGAGGAACTGAAGTGTCTGGCATCAAGATGAGAGCTGGAGAGGCAGCTTTCTCCCAGACAGAAGTGCTGGCAAAGACCACTGTTCCTTTACTAAGCCCTCCCCCCTCTCACAGAGCTGGCAGCTCAGCACCATATCTGAGTCACCATCAATCTGTTTGTTGCACACTGGTGATTCCCTAAGACCCCACCATGCCCCACTTGCAGGCCCCACCAAGCCCTTTCCAGTGGTTTTTCCATACAAACAGCCTGTCTTGACTCATGTTGCTGACTTTCCTAAAATCTCAAATACCAGCATCTGACCTCTGTGTACCCTGTATCTGCTAAAGGGCTCCAAGCCTGGTACTAATAGCAGCTGGCCTTGGTTTGCAGCTTAGCCTCTCCTGGGCACATCAAAGCCCAGAACAAGTAGCAGCCATCTGAAGATCACTCTGTAGCTCATGCCAGGTGGCCCAAGGCAGGGCACAGGTGGCAGCTGACCTTCTACTGCATCTCCCAGGACACCCTAAAGACAGTTCACCTGGTAGACAGCTTCTGACTATGTCAAAGCACCACCCAACAACCTCCACAAGTGACACACTCAAGGGACAGACTCAGCAGGTACCAGAACCCTGACAAAGTAAGTCCTGCTCTGTGGGGTGGGGCCCTGCATAGCTGATACTCCATGGTGATCTCAACCAGTGCTTGCAGCTGATAGGCCTAGGAGTAAATCCCTCCCACGGATGTGCCAACAGCAATCAATGCTTAATTACAACAGGCAGGTGCACGGAGCCTGTAGGGGGTGTACCTGAAGCACCCAGTTCAGGTAATCAGGGAGGCTGTGCCACTGGACCCTATAGGACATCTACTATATAAGGCCACTCTACCAAGCCTGGGATTCATAGCAGCTCTACCTAATACACAGAAACAAACACAAGGAGGCTGCCAAAATGAGGAGACAAAGAAGCATGAACCAAATGAAAGAACAGAACAAAACTCCAGATAAAGGACTACACAAAATGGAAACAAGCAAGCTGCTAGATGCAGAGTTCAAAACACTAGTTATAAGGATGCTCAATGAACTCAGGGGAAGAGTAGATGAACTTAGTGAGAACTTCAACAAAGAGATTAAAAGATAAAAATTGAGATAGAAAATGTTTAAAAGAACCAGTCAGAAATAAAGAATACATTAACTGAAATAAAGAATTATAGGGAATCAACAGTAGAGTAGATGAAGCAGAGGATCAAATCAGTGATTGGGAAGATAAGGAAGGAGAAGACACCCAATAAGAAGTGTAAAAAGAAAAGAGAATTTAAAAAGTTATGATAGTGTAAGGAGCCTCTGGAACAACTTCAAGCAGACTAACATTTGCATCATGCAGGTGCCAGAAAGAGAGGAGAGAACAAGAAATTGAAAACCTGTTTGAATAAATAAAGACCAAAAACTTTCCTAACCTTGTGAAGGAAATAGACAAGTCCGGGAAGTTCAGTGAGCCCCAAACAAGATGAACCCAAAGAAGCCCATACCAAAACACATCATAATAAAATGCCAAGGTTAAACACAAAAAGAGAATTATAAAAGCAGCAAGAGAAAAGCAGTTAGTTACCTATAAGGGAGCTCTCATAAGACTGTCAGCTGATTTCTCAATAGAAACCTTGCAGGCCAGAAGGAATTGACATGAAATAATCAAAATGATGATAAGCATGGACTTACAACCAAGATAACTGTACCCAGCAAAGCAACAAAGCTATTATTTAGAATCAAAGGCAGATAAAGTGTTTCCCAGACAAGAAAAAGCTAAAAGAGTTTATCATCATCAAACAAGTATTATAAGAAATGGTAAAGGGTCTTTGGAGGAAGAAGAATAAAGAGGAAGAGGAGAAGATCAAAACTATGAATAATAAAATGGTAATAAATACATATCTATCAATAATTACTTTAAATGAAAATGGATTAAATGTTCCAATAGAAAACATAAGGTGCCTGAATGGATAACAAAATAAAGCCTGTCTATAACAGACTCACCTCAGATGGAAAGACACACATAGACTGAAAGTGAAAGTAAAGGGATGGAAAAAGATATTTCATAAAAAATGTTAACAACAACAACAAAAAGCTGGGGTAGCAATACCTATACTAGACAAAATAGACTTTAAAACAAATGTTATAACAACAGCCAAAGAGGGACCCAGAAATTCTATTTCTGGGTATTTATCAAAAAACCCCAAAACATTAAGTTTAAAAAACATGTACATCCATATGTTCATTGCAGCATTATTTACAATAGCCAAGATATAGAAGCAACATAAGTGTTCATAACTAGATAAATGGATAAAGAAGTGATGCAGATATACAATGAAATATGAATGATTCAACCATAAAAAAAGAATGAAATCTTGCTATCTGCAACAACATGGATGGACCTAGAGGATATTATGCTGAGTGAAATAAGTCAGACGGAGAAAGACAAATGCCAGATGATTTTACTTACATGTGGAACCTAAAGAACAAAATAAATAAGCACAACAGAAACATGCTCACAGATACAGAGAACTTTTCAACAGTTGCTAGATGGGAGGAGGTTGGGAGGGTGGGTGAAAAAGGTGAAGGGATTAAAAAGTACAAATTGGTAGTTACAGAATAGTCATGGGGATATGAAGTGCAACATAGGAAATATAATCAATAATATTGTAATAATTATATGGGGTCAGATGAGTACTAAATTTATCAAGGTGATCACTTCATAAGTTATATAGAAGTCTAATCATAGGTTGTACACCTGAAGTAATATAATATTCTATGTCAGCTGTAATTTAAGAATTTAAAAGTACTTTTAAAAACAAATTTTGTCTTTATCCTGAAAACAAGGAAAATGTATTGAATAGTTTTATGTAAGAGGGTGGCAGTATCAGATTTGTGTTATGGGAAGACCTCTGTCAATGCCAAAATAGAGTGGCCTGTAAGAGATGCTAATCATACCTGTAGAGTCAATGATGTCTGCAGTGTGGAGAACAGGTAGAAGGGGGCACACAGTGGGTTCTTGGAGGCTAACTAGTTAGGATGTAATTTCCCTGGTCCACGTGAGAAATGACAGTGGCTCGGCCTAGGGTAGGGATGGAGATGGAGAGAAGGTGAGAGAGTCAAGAGCTACATGGGACACAAAAACTATAAGACTTGATAGGCAGAGAGAGAAAGAAAAGAGTCAAGAGTAACACCTAAGTTTCTGGCACAACATGACAGGTAGTGATTCCATTTCATGAGACAGGGGACCCAGGAAGTTGATGGGTTTACAGGGTGTATAGTCAAGCCTTCTGCCTTGAATATGTTGCGTGTGAGGCTATAAGGATCTGGAGTTCAAGGGACAGGTCCAGGCTAGATAAAAGCCTGTGTGTTATCTATATACAGATAGAAATGGAAGCCATGGGTAGGATAACTGTATGCCATAAGAGAAGAAGAGTATAGGGTGGACCCTTGCAGAACTAACCATTAGTCCTAGAGAAGATTCACCTGCAAAGAAATGACCCAAGAGATAAAAGAAAAACCAGAGGGTGTTTTATCAGGGAACCCAAGGGAAGAGTGTTTCAAGAAGGGAGAGGTCCAAATGTGGAACACACCTGAGAGGCCTAGTGAGAAATTGGGCTTTGTGACATGAGGGTCACTTATACCGTGGATTTATGGCACTAGACTCATTGGAGGGTGTGGAATAAATGGTGAAAATGGTGAATGTTTACATTGTCCAGCACACATCTGGCATATCACCAGTGCTTGGTAAATAATTAGCCCCATGGTGTTTAGCACATCATATGGGTCTCCTCCCTCTGCCTGCACTCATCAAATATGAATACACTGACTCATGATCAGTTCCCCTCATACAAACATGGCATATCAAGTCTGATATTTGAGCTGGCAACAAGCTCCCAGAATGCTACAGAGAGAAGTAAACATCTGCCTCCATGTTGCTAGCCCATTCCTTCCCAAACCTAGAGGTGCCCACAGAAAAAGTCACACCCAATTGCATATTTGCAATTCCAGCTTAACCTACCAGCCACAAAGTGACTCTCTTGGCAGTTGGGTGTTTTAAAAGACAAGGACAAAATGTGTCTCTGTGTATCCACAGCCTACCATTTGTGACATTTTGGCTTATAAAATAAAAGGATTAAATGCAAAGCTGCAGATGGGGAGCTGGGCCAATGCCCTTCACAGATGCCAAACCTACACAGCTGGAAGTGGTGTTTTGAAAAACATCAAGACCTCAATTAACCAGAATCTGGAAGAATGGTCTCTTCTGGTGAATGATTCTCCTGATTTATCAGGCATTGGCTTTAAAAAAAAAAAACTCTTAAAAGCTTTCTAGAGTGCGCTAGCCTTCTTTTCTGATTTAGGGATTAAGATGTAATGAATACAGTTTAATATTTTCTATTGAGAACTTTCAGGATCCTCTACAGTGGATTAAAAAACATGAAAAATTTGACTGAATAGTGACATCAGGCCATGCCCTGGGAAAATTTTTAAGCTCTGCTGTCAGCTTGTTTCTTTGCACTTTGCCTTTCTTTCCCAAGTGAAATGCCAATCAAGTAATCCAGTCATGAATTCTGGGTTTGGAAGGTCCTGGCTGAGTCATGGCTGCAACTGCAACCCCTTCCCATTTTTCTCTGGAATCCCCCAGTAGTTGCATAGCAAAAGTGTATTGAAAGAATGACTGCATTGCTCTGGAGATGCAGGATACACTGTCACAGTATCCCTGGCATTTATCTGGTATGTTTCACATTCCACACTTTTGCTAAACTTTAGCCCTGGAATGGGCTGCCAGTCCCCTCAGATAAATCCAGGACATGCTAATCCTTTTTTTGGTCTGACCCTAAAGACTCACAGACTATTCTCCTGCTGGTGAGAGAAAGAGGTTAGGATTAGACTAGGCGTTCTGGTACTAGGTCTGTCCCCCTGACAGACCAAGTCACACCCAAAACCACCCCACACAGGCGCACAAGGGAAGGAAGTACAGAAGTGTACAAAGAGAGAAGGAGGAAGGGGGAGAATACTTTGGCTTTCCCCTTTGCACTGTGACGGTGGATGGGGTATCTCACTGTTCAAACAGGTGACTAATGTGGTGTGAGAGAACAGTAAAAAGGGTGATGAGCTGTCACACCCTTGGAGACAGCAAGCAAGTGGTGATTTTGGAAGGGACCTCAGGAAGCATCTAACCCCCATCTGAGGTTAGAATTCACAAGCTGGCCCAGGGCAGAGGAGAGTTAGGTTTCTGAGCTCTCCATCCAGTGCATTTGCTACTCATGTACTCAGGCACTCCTCAGTCTTCCTGAGTTTCATGGAACACACTCCTTTCACTCTCTGTCAAGTTCAGGCCTATGCCCTCTCACTGCAGTCTATGTGAGCTGGACGCTTCTGGGCATCAAATTTGAGGTTGGGATGCATTGATGCTTGAGGCTGGAGAGGGGCTTCTGAGTTTGCCCGGCTATGGTCTGAACTGGGTGTCCTCTCTGCAGATTCCTGGGACTTTAAACAGTCCACACGCAATATCTCCCCCACCATCAACCAGGCCAACATCGTGGACTTGCACCCAGCATCTGTGTACAGCATCCGCATGTACTCCTTCAACAAGATTGGCCGCAGTGAGCCAAGCAAAGAGCTCACCATCAGCACTGAAGAGGCTGGTGAGCTCCTCTTGCCCTGCCACCCATGCCCTTGGCCTCAGGGATCAGGGACTCCTGAGGCCCACACCTACCATGTCCACTGGCAGTGGGCTTGCAGTTAGAAGAGGGGAGGTGAGACCCCAAGGCATTTGTTCCTGTCTGCATCTGGATCATGCAGAGCTCTTCTGCTTGATCTTTTCCAGATGGGGTTCCAGATGCTGGGCTTCTGGGAGCTGTCCATGGTTCTACCCTCCTCCCCAGCCCCAGCCTGTCTGGAAAGGACAAATGTGCTAGATATGTGACCTTTATCATGAAGTTTTCCTGAAAGTTTAAATAAGATCTCTGTTTCTATATCCCTCTCTCTCTCTGTCTTCCTCTCTCTCTCTCTCTCTCAATATAGATAGATATAGATATAGATGATATAGATAGGTAGATACAGATATAGATATAAACATAGACAATAGACATAGCAACTGATACACATTATTAATTACCAGCATGCCAGAGGTTCTCTCTATGCCCTTTCCCAATCACAACTTCATCCCTCCTCCTGAAGTAACCACTATCTTACCTTTCTTCTTTTCATATAGTCACCACAATGTATGTACACAAAAACTATATAATTCAGTTTTACCTATTTTCTAAGAGAATGTACTCATGAAATCATACTTTATATGTTCTCTGGTTTCTTTCTTGTTTTGTTCAAAAATTTTTGAAAGCGTCATGTTTTTAGTGCAGCTCTATCATGTGTGCATTTTCAGTACTGTATGATATCTCATTTCATGATTGTACCACAGTCCATTTGTCCATTCTACTGCAGATGGACATTTGTTGTTTACACTTTGGAGCTGTAAGTATTCAGGTACTCACATGCTAGTGTACAGGTTTGTGAATTCCTCTAGGGCACATAAGCAATTATAAAATTATAGAGTCATTAGACCACATAAGAGTATAAGAGTTCTGGCCACTACACATCCTTGCCTATACTTCATATTGTCAAACATTTTAAAAATTATAGAAAATAAAGAGGAAACATAAACCTTATGATTATTTCAAGGGGACTCAAACAAAGTTCCTCTGTTTTTGTAGATGAGCATTTCCTTTCTCTCCAGTAGTCCTTCAGCTCAGGAGGAAGGAGTGAGAACATAGGACTCTTTCTTTTTCCAAGGCTTGACCCCTAACATTGCTCTTCTTCCTCCCCCACCAGCTCCTGATGGGCCCCCCATGGATGTCACCTTGCAGCCAGTGACCTCACAGAGCATCCAAGTGACCTGGAAAGTAAGTGAGGTTGAAGGTATCTCCCTTGAAATGCCTCCTTGCCTCGACCTCCTCAATCTAGGAATGAAGCCCCATCAGGCTAGCTAGTTCCGGTCTCTTATCATGCCCATGCCTGGTTTTTGCTAAAGCCAGTGAGACTGAAAGGAAGGAAAGAGAGGAGAAAACAGCAGCAAGTCCCCCCACCAATCCCCACTTCTTTCTCCACCTTGGGTCTCCAGTGGAGGCTGATGAAAAACTTGGCAGTGCCAAGTAGGGAAGTTGGTCTTTCCACCACACTGGCCTGTCCTCCAAAACCTACATGTTGTAAGAAGTCAGGAGTTGGATTTGATTTTGTGCAAAGTTCAAGGGGGTGCTACAGATGATGGAGACCTCATCTCAGCCCTATGACTGGATCTGGGCAATAAGTGATACATCACCCGTCTTCTGGTAGTGAGGCCTTAGACAAGGGGCTTGGTCGTTTCAGGCCTCAATTTTCTCTTCTTTAAAATCAGAATGAAAACAATGCGTTCCTTACTTCTGGGGCTAGGAGACCTGTAGAGAAAACAGATCAGTATGTGTTGCAGCCATTTCTAAGGGACAGAAACTTATAAAATCTAGACACTGTCTGAAGAATCTATCACTTAAGGAAAGTCATAGAAGAGATCCAACAGTTGGGCAGAGGAACAGATTAGAACAATCTTGTTCTTGGGTAACTCCATCCTTGTTGCCACATCCCTGCCATGGGCACAAAAGGGTTGACAATGCTGATGGCTTCCTGTTGTGCTGCATTTTCCAGTGTCCAAGTATTTTCTTACACTAACTTAGGTGGCCCCTGTTTCTGTAGAGTAGGGTGGACAAAGATATTTTTGTCTCCATCTATGAGAGGAGGCCAAGGGTTAGACATGCAAAGTGACTTGCCCATGGCCATTCAAGTAGTGATAGGTTGCAGGACTTAAGTGCACATAGTCTAGAGCCCCTACCCTGTCTCCCCACCACAACACACTGCTCGGAGTTTGGGAACAGAGTGCTTTCTTAGGGCCCATCCATATTCTTCTTCTTGAAGCTTTCCCATTTTAATAGTAGAGTTTAGGCACTGCCTCATCTCCATCTGGGATCAAATGTTCAAAGTTATTTCCTGACTCTGACTCCTCACTGAAAAAGCAAAGGTGCTTTAGTCTTCCTCCTGGGCCTTTAAAAAAGGCAAGCTCAGGACTGGAGAGATTCAGAAGGGCCTAGTCATGTTTTCCCTGAAAAGACTGCACTCTTATATGTGCATGTGCTCACACACATGTGCGCAATGCACGAAAATCTGGTTCCTTCCCTCCCTAGAGAAATGACCAAGACAAAAGTGGGACAGAGTCCTTCCTAGGGACCAGCCCACCTTGTAGATATCTGGAGCCATGGTTCCTTCTGGATTCAGGTCTGGACTCCAGGGCTTTCCTCAGAAACTGAGGGTGAAGCCTGGAGTCTCATTCCCAAGTCTCATCTGCATCCTGGCTGGAGACTCATTTCCTAGAAATAGTCTGAGGAAGCCAGGAGGTGGGGGCAGGTAATGAATAAGTATGTAAAACACTGACACTGAGATATTTGGCTACAAAGCTCTCACATGGTGGTCGATAAAAATTTAGAATCAGATTTATTTCTCCAAAGTCTCATAATGAAAAATAAAATTGATTAGAAAGTTAGAACTTCAGAATGAACCAAGCCATCAATAAATTTTGCGTTGACTTCTCAGGGGATTTTTTTTTAACACTAAGAAACAGATTAATGAAAAATAAAGATTCACTTGAAAGATAAGTCACTTCATTTTAAGACTCTTTCCACAAAATGGATCTCCACTGCTTTATGACATAAATTTGCAATCAGTCCTATTGATTTCTTAATGCTTCAGAGAAATATTGTTAGGATGGATTTAAATTCTGAGTGTGCCTGTTTAGGGGCAGGCAGGGTAGGGGAGAGGCAAAAGAGAGAGAAGGAAAGAAAAAGAGAGGAGGGAGGGAGGAAAGGAAGAAAGGAAGATCTGCCAGGATTCACATAAACATGTGAGCATATATGTGTGTATGTAACAAGGTATGCCTAGATGCGTATCTGTATCCTCTGCCAGTATATGTGAATGTGAATGAAGGTTGTGTGATGCTGTGTACAGGTATATATCATAGTATAGGAGGCTCTGGGTATGTAGGCATGTGTGTCGTTGTCCAGTGATGTATATGTTAGAATGTGTATCAGTATGGATGTGTATATGTAATATAATAGTATACATCAGTGTGAGAACAAGGGTATCTTGAAGATATGTTTGAAGATATGTTCCATGTGTATGATGTGCATAGACATATGTGTACAGATACAAGACCCAGATTCAGAAATTTATCTACTTGCAAAGTAGCAAACAGTGCTGCCCAAGTGCAAAGAGAAACATTTTCAGGAATTAACAAAAAAGTCAAGTCAGTTAAATACACATACACACACCCATTTTGTGAGTTCTAAACAATTACGTTAAATTAAAAACTTCATTTTATTGAGTTAACAGTGAGCTTAAAAAGGCAGTTCATTTAAAACATTCATTGAATAAAAAAAACTGTGGGACTGCTTTACTAACTTAATTGTTTTGATCTCACTAATTTTTAGCACAATAAAACAGTGAGCTTCTAAATTAACTTCATTGTCTTTAAAACCCTGATTCAAGCTGTTTTCATATTCACTGGGCTTGGTGCTCTCTCTCAATTTAATAGACAGGCAGATCCTCTCCTTAAAGGACCCAGTTTCTCTTTATGGGTCTAAATGCATCTGAATGGGGATAGGTGTGTGGTTGTTTGATGCATCTGGATGTTCATGTTTATGGTTTTAAATGTGGAGAGATATTGAGATCGTGTATGTGTGTGTGGAGAGAGAGAGAGAGAGTGTGTGTGTGTGTGTGTATGTGTGTCTGTGTGTGTGTGTGAAGGTTCAAGCTTGGGGTGAAAATATGTTTTCCATTCCCCAGACTGATGCTAGTGGAGTTTTCTCCATCCACTAGCAGAATAGAATCAGTCCTTCATTCCTACCACCCTAGCCAGAACTCCAAAGCACCCCCTCTCTGTTGCATATCCTTGCCCACCTCTGTCACCTGGTCCTGGGAGCTGGCTGCAGACCTCAGGCCTCAGCATAGCCCAGCCCATGGCCAGGATGTTGGGGGAAACCCAGCTGCATGCTCCAGCAGTGGCTAGGCTCACATGAAAGTCGAAGACATTTTTTCACTTGTAAAATATATATACCATTTTATTTACAAAAAAATTTACCATTTTAACCATGTTTGTGTGTATAGTTCAATGGCATTAAGTACATTCACAGTGTTGTGCAACCATCACCACTGTTCATCTCCAGAACTTTGTCATCTTCCCAAATAGAAATCCTGTTCCCATTAAACAATAACTCCCAGTCCACCATCCCCAGCTCCTTATAACCTCTATTCTACTTTCTGTCTCTATGAATTTGTCTACTCTAGGTACCTCATAGAAGTAGTACCAATATTTGTCCTTTTGCATCTGGTTTATTTCACTTAGCAAAATATTTTCAAGGTCCATCATGTTGCAGTACATATCAGAATTTCCTTCCTTTTAAGGCTGAATAATATTCCTTTGAATGGATATACCACATTTTTTATCAATTCATCTGTTGATTATACTTTTTGGCTACTGAGAATAATGTTGCTATGAACATATGTATAGATATCTGTCTGTGTCCCTGCTTTCAATTCCTTTGAGTATACTCTCAGAAGTGGAATTGCTGGATTATGTGGTAATTCTATGTTTAATTTTCTGAGGAACTGCCATACTGTGTTCCACAATGGTTACCATGTTTACATTTCCACCAAGAGTGCACAAGGGTTCCAACTCCTCCAAATCCTCACCAACACTTATTGTTTGCCATTTTTGATATTTACTAACTAGTTAGTGTGAAGTGGTATCTTCAAACTCTTTCTTCTTTTTCAAACCATCAGTAATTGCTCCCCTCCCTTTCCATTTGATCACTTTTTGTCTGCTGTTCCATTTCTCCCAGGCCCCTGAGCCAGTGCCAAATGATGTTCTTATTCATTCATTCAACAAATATGTTTTGAGGGACTACTACAGGCCAGGCACCATGCTATATACTGAAAGAACAGCAGGAAACAAAAAAGACAACATCCCCATCCTTATCCTCATGGAACTTACATGGATAGTCAACACATAAGAAAATATATACAGGACTTTTGGCCAAGATGGAGGTGTAGGTAGATACACTTTGCCTCCTTGCACAACCAAAAGAAGGACAACAAGTTTAAACACACAAAAAAACAACCAGAACTGCCAGAAAATCGAACTGTATGTAAGTCCCACAACCAAGGAGTTAAAGAAGAAACATTCATCCAGACCAGTAGGAGGGGCAAAGATGAGCAGGAGGGGTGGAGAGGACTCCCTGCAAGGTGAGAGCTGGAGGACCAGACAAGGCAGAGGCTGGTGGAGTGGGCGGCCCCACATTTGTGTGTGGATAAACCGGGAGAAACAACTGTGGAGTGATACAGACCATGCAACCCAGCATTCCAGTGTGAAAAAATAAAGCCTCAAAACCTCTGACTGAAAATACCCTTGGGGGTTGTGGCACAGGAAAAAACTCCCAGCCTCACAGGAGAGTTCATTGGAGAGACCAACAAGGTCCTAGAACATACACAAAACCACCCACCCAGGAATCAGCACCAGAAAGGCCTCATTTGCTTGTGGGTAGCAGGGGAAGTGACTGAAAGCTGGTGGAGAGCCCAGCAAGTGGCATTGTTCCCTCTCAGACTCCTCCCACACATATAGCACCACAACACAGTGACCGTGGGTCACCCAGCCCTGGCAAATACCTAAGGTTCCACCCCTTACTGCGTAATAGGCACACTGAGACAAAAAATTATGGCCCAAATGAAAGAACAGATTAAAGGTCTAGAAAAAATACAACTAAGTGATGAAGAGATAGCCAGCCTCTCAGATGCACAGTTCAAAACACTGGTAATCAAGACACTCACAGAAATGGTTGAGTATAGTCACAAAATAAAGGAAAAAGTGAAGGCTACAAAAAGTGAAATAAAGGAAAATGTACACAGAACCAACAGTGATGGGAAGGAAATCAGGACTAAAATCAATGGTTTGGACCACAAGGAAAAAATAAACATTCAATACGAACAGAATGAAGAAACAAGAATTGAAAAAAATGAGAAGAGGCTTAGGAACCTCCAGGACAGGGATGTCAAACTCATTTTCACCGGGGGCCACATCAGCCTCGAGGTTGCCTTCAAAAGGCTGAAATAATTTTAGGACTGTATAAATGTAACTACCCCTTAACTGTTAAGGAGTTGAAATTACATTCAGCCCTTTGAAGGCAACTGCAAGGCTGATGTGGCCCCCAGTGAAAATGAGTTTGACACCCCTGGTCTAGGACAACTTTAAATGTTCCAACATCTGAATCATAGGAGTGCCAGAAGAAGAAGAGGAAAACCAAGAAATTGAGAGCTTACTTGAAAAAGTAATGAAGAAGAACTTCCCCAATCTGGCAAAGGAAATAGACTCCCAGGAAGTCCAGGAAGCTCAGAGAGTCCCAAAGAAGTTGGACCCGGGGAAGCACACACCAAAGCATATCACAATTACATTACCCAAGATTAAAGATGAGAGAATCTTAAAAGCTGCAAGAGAAAAGGAGACAGTTACCTACAAAGGAGTTCCCATAAGACTATCAGCTGATTTCTTAAAAGAGACCTTGCAGGCAAGAAGGGGCTGGAAAGAAGTATTCCAAGTCATGGAAGGCAAGGACCTACATCCAAGATCACTCTATCCAGCAAAGCTTTCATTTAGAATGGAAGGGCAGATCCAGTGCTTCCTAGAGCACTTAGCACATAAGGTCAAGTTAAAGGAGTTCATCATCACCAAGCCCTTATTATATGATATGTTAAAGGGACTTATCTAAGAAAAAGAAGATCAAAAATATGAACAGTAAAATGACAGCAAACTCACAACTATCAACAACTGAACCTACAAAAACAAAAACAAAAATGAACTAAGTAAACACCTAGAACAAGAACAAATTCACAGAAATAGAGATCACGTGTAGGGTTATCAGTGGTGAGGGGGCTGAGGAAGAATGGGGAAAAGGTACAGAGAATAAGCAGCACAAATGGTAGGTACAAAATAGACAGGGGGAGGTTAGGAATAGTATGAGAAATGGAGGAGCCAAAGAACTTATATGCATAACCCATGGACATGACCTAAGGTGGGGGAATGATGGTGGGGGGGTACAGAGCAGAGGGGAATAAAGGGGGAAAATGGGACAACTGTAACAGCATAATGAATAAAATATATTTTTAAAAAGAATATGTCAGATGATGTTAGTGTTGTCGAGAAAATTTAGCCAGAAGAAATGTCAGTACTGAACAGAGGGCAGGGTGCTATCTGATGAAAAAGCTTGAGGAAGGCCTCATTAAGAGCAGGGATTTCAAGTTCTGGCCAAGATGGAAGCATAGGTAGAAACCCTTTGCTTCCTCACACAACCAAAAGGGAGATAACAAGCAATCTAAAATCAACCAAAAGTGTCAGAAAATCAAACTGCATGGAACTCTGACAACCAAGGAATTAAAGAAAAAATCAACCAGACCAGTAAGATGGACAGACTGGCTTACTCAGAAAAACCACAGTGAGGAAGCTGAGGGGTAAGGTTGACTGATGGTCAACCTTAGGAGGAGCTGCGTGGGAGGGACTGACTTAAGGAGAAAACTGAAACTCAGAGCTCACTGTGGGCTAAGGCTGGGGTTGCCATGGTGGGAGATACTTCCAGTCTGACACGAGAGTCTGTTGGAAAGTGCGCTAGAGATGAGCAGGTGAGCTGCACTATTCCCTCTCCAGCCCCTCCCCCACAGGCAGCCCAGCAAAGAGGGTTGCCCTGCCCAGGTGAATGAATACCTAAGGCCCTGCCCCTTACAACTTATCAGGGGTGCCAAGACAAAGAAATATGGCCCAAATGAAAGAACACAGCAAAACCTCAGAACTAAGCAATGAGGAGATTACCAACCTATCTGATGGAGAATTTAAAGCCCTGGTAATCAAATTGCTCACAGAACTCATTGAGCTTGGTCAAAAAATGGAAGAAAAATGAAAGATACCCAAAATGAAGTAAAGCAAAATATTCAGGGAACCAACAGTGACAAGAAGAAAACCAGGATTCAAAGCAACAATTTGGAACAAAAGAAGAAATAAACATCCAACTATACCAGAATGAAGAAACAAGAATCCAAAAAAATGAAGAGAAGCTGATGATTCTCTGGGACAACCTGAAACATTCCAATATCCGAATTATAGGGATACCAGAAGGAGGAGAGCAAAAACAACAAGTGGAAAAGATATTTGAACAAATAATAAAGGAGAACTTCCCCAATCTGGCAAAGGAAATAGGCTTCCAGGAAGTCCAGGAAGCCCAGAGACTCCCAAAGAAGTTGGACCCAAAGAGGAACACACCAACGCACATCATTTAGTTACCCAGGATTAAAGACAAAGGGAAAATCCTAAAAGCAGCAAGAGAAAAGGAGAAAGTTATCTACAAAGGAGTTCCCATAAGGCTATCAGCTGATTTCTCAAAAGAAACCTTACAGGCAAGAAGGGGCTGAAAAGAAGTATTTGAAGTCATGAAAGGCAAGGACCTACATCCAAGATTCTTCTATCCAACACAGCTTTCATTTAGAATGGAAGGGCAGATCAAGTGCTTCTCAGACAAGGTCAAGTGAAAGGAGTTCATCATCACCAAGCCCTAACTATATGAAACATTGAAGGTACTTATCTAAGAAAAAGAAAATCAAAAATATGAACAATAAAATGACAACAAACTCACAACTATTAACAAATGAACCTAAAAGAAAAGAAAAACAATGAAAACAAAAGCTAAGCAAACAACCAGAACAGGAACAGAATCAGAGAAATGGATATTACACAGAGGGAGTTCAGTGGGTAAGGGGAAGGGAGGAATGGGGTGGGGGAAGATACAGGGAAGAAGAAGCATAATTAGTAGGTATAAAATAGATGGGGAAAGATAAAAGTGGTATAGGAAACAGAGGACTCAAAGAATTTATACGTACAACCCATGGACATGAACAAAGGGGTGGGGGGAATGCTGGAGGGTTGGGGGGCAGAGTGGAAAGGGGATAAAGGGGGGAAATTTGGAAAACTGTAATAGCATAATCAATAAAAAGTACTTTTAAAAAAAACGGGGATTTCAGCAAGGACACCACAGAGGCGAGGAAGCAAAACTATTCAAAGAAAGAGTGTTCCCTGTGAGCTGTGAACAGCAAAGAGGCCAGTGTGCTGGAGTGTAGCAAGCACAGGGGATAGGAAATGGGTCCAAGAGGTAATGGGAGTCAGATCATATAGGGTTGTTTAGCCATTGTAAGGACTTGGGCTTTCACTTCGAGTGAAATGGGAGGTTTTAAAGGGCTGGGAGCAGAGAAGTGACATGATCTGACTTTGGTTTTAAAAGCCTTGTCTCAGAGTCACTGTGTCTTATTTCCCCTCCCCCTACCTTATACTCACAGGCACCCAAGAAGGAGCTACAGAATGGTGTGATCCGGGGCTACCAGATTGGCTACAGAGAGAACAGTCCTGGCAGCAATGGGCAGTACAGCATCGTGGAGATGAAGGCCACTGGGGACAGTGAGGTCTACACCCTGGACAACCTCAAGAAGTTTGCCCAATATGGGGTGGTGGTCCAGGCCTTCAATCGAGCTGGCACGGGGCCCTCATCCAGTGAGATCAATGCCACCACCCTGGAGGATGGTGAGGGCACCAGCAGAGGGTAAAGGGTGCAGATCCTGGTCATAGGCAGAACCAGAGCTGCCAATGAGGGCTTGAGGCCCTTCCACCACTCTTGGGCCCCATCACGTTCTCATGGTCCACACAGGTTCCCTGGATCCCTCTATGTCTCTTGTCCGTTGGCTCTTTGAGTGTTGCTTGGTCAGTTGAGCACCCCCAGCCTCTCAGTCCATTTGACCAGTTCTCTATCCATCACTTGCTGGTGCTCTGCCTATTAGTCTATCTGTTGATCTGTTGGCCCATCTGAGCACCTTTCTTTACATTCTCCATCCATGCTTCTTCCACCTTTCCTTCCTCCCTTGTTCTGGCCTTCACCCATCACTCGCCCCACACTCTTTCCTTTACACACTATAAGTACCCTCTTGCATGGGAGCAAGTCTGGATGCAGGACGCAGTGATGTGGATGCAGGATGCATGGGAAAGGCACATCCTGGGGAGCAGCTGTTCAGAGCCCATACCAGCGTGCCCAACCAAACACTAAGCTCCCATCCACCCAGGTCCATGCCAGGAAAGAGCCAGAGCAGGCCCACCTTTGGCCTCCATTACAGCACCACCTCCCCTGCTTTGGGGGTTGGGGGCCTGGAATTTCCAGCAAGAAGAGATGTGCATGGGCTGGGGAGTCCTTCTCCAAACAGAGGAGAGGAAGAAAGTTTCCAGCAGCATGTGCTCAGCAGTTTTTCATCCTTAATTAAGGCCCTCATTAGCCTGTCAGCGCCCGATCATTTCCTGGCAATATTAGCACTCCTCCCGGGGTATTCAAGGGCCCCTGCTTTAGCAATAGTGTCTTTTCCATAATTATATTACCTTCATTTTGTTCAAACAGGCGATCTGTATTAGTTTATTACACTGGGTCCCTAATTACATGGTGCTTATATTTTTACACCTAAGTAATATGAAACAATAATCATTGTCAAAGAGGATCGTTAGGATGATATATTATCATTTAAATGCTCATGAAAATTAGAGTTGCCTCTTGTGGGGTAACGGGATCTAATTACCTTCCATCCAGTCTGTGCCTCCTTTCTCCCACTGAAAGTGAAGCAGACAAGGGCTTTCCCTTTGCCTTCCTGCTTCCCAGAAGCCAGCAGGAAGTGTCCCCCCAAGTTCTCCCCAGCCCAGCTCCTGGGGCCTGGTGTTCCCACTTTTTGTCATCTTGGAAAGGGCAAGTTGCACTGGACCAACCCTGGGAGTGGAACTTAGGTTCAGCTCAAAGGTAGCTCTCATAAGAAGAGGGCTAAAGACAGGGCGGACTACCTAAGTTGGTCTCAGTGTTTTCCCATCAGTCATTCAAGGCATTTGGGTGTGTTCATGTGCAGGGACAGGGACAGAGGTGTAATGGTCCCAGAAGTCCCAAAGGTGTCTATGCAACATCCTTTCCCTTTCACCAGGGTTAACTGAAATTCCCTTTCCTTCTTTTCCTTCCCTTTAGCTTGGCACAAGGACATAAGGGTCCCTAGATCCAGGACTTGGCTCAGATGCCCTGGTCAGGTGACAACAAAGGGCTGGCAGCCATCAGACAAGATCATTAATCACAGAGACCTCCAAAGCTGGACATGCTGGGCTGTGGGGCCCACTGGTGAATTCCTGGGGGCTCATGTCCAGAGTTTATCTCCTTCTTCCCCCAGCATTTGCCCAGAACTAGGGATATGCCCTGCAAAGAGCAAGGAACCAAGTCCATGAAGATCTCTGTTTACCCAAATCTCCTGGAAATGAGACATGGATCACTTCTTAGCCCAAACTCTAATCATTCACTGAGTCAAGAGGTCCTTCCACTTGTCTAACCTGAAGCTCCTCTGGCTGGGCAGCAGGACCCAGCCAGAGGACATGTGTGTGGTGGTGTGCCTCCCTGACTGGGCCCTTGGTTTCTTCCTTCACCCAATGCAGTGCCCAGCCAGCCCCCTGAGAATGTCCGGGCCTTGTCCATCACTTCTGATGTGGCTGTCATCTCCTGGTCAGAGCCCCCACGAAGTACTCTCAATGGCGTCCTCAAAGGCTATCGGGTCATCTTCTGGTCACTCTACATTGATGGGGGTGAGTCCACTGGGAGTGAGGGCCAGGTCTCAGGGTAAGAGGTACAGGGTGGTAGGGTCTGCGCTCATGCCTAGTTAGAGCTGAGCATATTCCCATGGGATGTCAAATGGAAGTGCAGCCTCCCTCTTCTGCACATATTATCCAGGGACCAGGGTCACCTTTCTGATTGTGGGGAGGGACACCAGCTGCTCCTAGACAGCAGTATGTTTGGGAATGACTTGAGGGATCATAGAGACATATTTGCTTTCCTAATGTGATGTATTGATATGAGGCTTTTATGGCCAGACCAGTCAGGGTCCCAGCAGGGTATAGTGGCATACCCAAATGGGGCCATTGAGGAGAGTTTAATGAAGAGGAAACTGCTTGCAGAGGGTATGGAGGGAGGTTGAGATTAGCACCAGCAGGAAGCCCTCACCATCTAGGGCTAAAGGGGCAAGAAGAGGAAGCAGGATCTGCAGAACCCAGGAGCCAGCCGCACCTTGCCCAGGCCATGAGACATGCAGTGTGCCAGGGAGAATGGTAGACCAGAGCCCCCGTGGGACTGGGGGCAGGAGTGGCAGTGGGAGAACAACCAAGACAGTATCCCAGACTTTTGCATGATCTCCTTCCCTGGGATGCTCTAGTCCAAACGGGATTGTGTGGCCCCACAAGAAACCAGACCCTGTCCACTGGGGTGCACAGCCCTGGCAGTGAACAGGAAGTCTGCAGTCATGCCAGCCAGAGGCCCAGTGTCCCTCACTAGGAAATGTTCTCCTGGGGTCACAAAGGGCTACAGAAAGTTTGCTCCCCAAATGCTAACCCTTCTGGCCCCAGTCCTGGCCCCTCTCTTCTTTCCTGCAGGCCCTTCAGCTCATGGCATCTCTCCAGGGCAACTGCCCTCTCCTTCCCCACCTGGCTTTTGCTCTACCCAGACACACTGCCAATAGAATTGTCTTCCTCCTTCACCACCTCCACTGTCTTCTCCAAAAGCACAGAGGCCTGGATCTCAGGGGTTTGATCTCAGGGTCTCCCAAGTTCTTATATTGTGAGATGCCCTTGTGTCTGTGCTGAGTCAGGTAACAGGTAGTCTCTCATTTTTCAGAACCTGCTTCCTCTTTTCTAAGCCTGCAGGCATCCCCAGATCAGCCCCTTCAGGTGAGGGAAGCATTGGCCTCTCTAATGTCCAAAGGCCACCCAGATTGTTGGCTACACTGCCCTCTTCCCAGAAGAACCTCTTTTGGGTCTTTCTCTGGCTCCAGTCCTGAATGGGTCTGCCCTGATTTCTGACCTCCTGGAAAAGGAAGATCCTGCTGCTCAGGCCTCCAAGACTCCCTTGAATTGACCTGGAGTCCTTTTACACTGGACATGGCATTCTCCTCCAGACCCTGGCAGTTTGCTGCCCTTCCCCAGCCCTGTCCTCTGCCTGGGACCCCGGGTCCCTGACAAGGTGCTGAGGTAGTTTTGTGGGACTTGGCTTCTAAAAGGACTGTCCTTGGCCAGTGTCTAGTCTTGCCTTTCTACAAGCCCAGTAGTTCCAGTGGGAGGGCTGACAGCTCAGATACCTGCCTCTTTCCCTCCATCTCAGACCCTGGTCCTCCCATGGGACCCTCTCCCTAAGCTCTTTCTCAGTTGATGGCAAGTTCCTTTGTATAGCCAAGATGATGGGTCCTCACTGAGCAGGAAGAACGCCTGGCCCTTTCTCACTATTGAGAGTTTGGGATGAGGGTCCAGGAGCAGTCTGGTGCAGACCCAGCCTGTCCAAGTCACCCCAGGTTCATACACGGCCTAAGGAAAACTGATAGTAGGCTCTGGAGCAGCAAAAAGGAATGGCTGTGACTGTCCTGTCTGGTGTGAGCTCCCTCCCTCCACATCTAAGCCACTCCTGGGCTCCCTCACATGAAGAGGGGGTTGGATGGCCGGGGGAAATATCACTTGGAGAGATGAATACATGGAAGTATTCTAAAGGGATAGTATTAAATTGAATTTAGTGCAAGGTCAGCTGGGCACTGAGACCAGGCCAGCAAATGCTGTTCACCATGGTGGAGCCACTGGGAAGAGATATGGCCTAGAAGCAGTGCACAAATCCAGCTCCATGTACCTTGAGGTGGAGGACTAGAGTCGAAGACTGAGCCCAGTGAAGCAGGCCTGACTAGAGACCAGGCTGGCGAAGAGGTGGCAGAGGGACCGTGGCGTGGCCAGCCTAGGCTGCATTCAGAGTCTGCTTGTCTCTGGCAGAGTGGGGTGAGATGCAGAACATCACTACCACACAGGAGCAGGTGGAGCTGCGAGGCATGGAGAAGTTCACCAACTACAGCGTGCAGGTGCTGGCCTACACCCAGGCTGGGGATGGTGTACGCAGCAGCGTGCTCTACATCCAGACCAAGGAGGATGGTGAGTGTCTGCTCCAAGCTTCCAGGACCCAGCCTGAGGGGCTCTCCAGGGCCTGTTGCTGAGCATGCCCTTGAGACGCTCACTGCCCACCTCACCCAAGGAAAGGGGCAAGAGCAGAGCACCATCCTTCCTTTTGTCCCTTTCAGGACTCTGGGGCCCTGCTTTGGGAGAAAGAGCTTACAGTGGATGGTGGTGAAATGCTTTGGGGTTCACAAACACAGAAGAAACCATAACCCAGATAAAGCCTCTCCTCCTACCCCTACCCCAAGGGCACCCATTTTGTGGCACCTGATCCCCTGCAAGGTTCAGCCTGGCTTTCTCTGGATACAGAAGGTTGAGGTTGAGGGGGAACAAGAACATCACCCACACACCCTGGGTTAAGGACTTGGCAGTCACCCTGCAGAGGCCCCAGAATGCACTTGGGTGTGCAGGGTGGTCTCTCAGGGAGGGAATGGGGTGTGCCTCCATTTGGAACTATGGTCTCAAAGCCCTTTTTCCATGGAGGCAGAACTAGAGGGAAACCAGAGATAAGGAGCCAAGACTCAAGGGTGGAGTAACAAAAGGGGGTAGGAGGAGACTGGGAGCTGGGTCAACCCAAGAGAGAACAGATTGGAAGAAGGACAAGACTTCCATCCAGGGACAGAGCTGCACCCCTCACCCCACCCCAACCCCATGGTGTAGTTGACTCTGTAACATTCTGAGCCAGGTACTGAATTTTTAGAAGAGCTGGTTTATATGAAGAATGGCTGGCCCACAATGGGCACTTAAAAAACAGTAGACATTGTTGGTATTATGGTTTCTTCCCACTCAGCCTTAGTTTTTCCAAAGTCTAGGTTCTACCCATACAATTTGCCAAAAGGTATTGGGGTTAGAGGAGTTGGGGGAAAAAAAGACTCAGGCTGGGAGTATTGGTGGAGAAGTTCCCAGAGAAGCCAAGCACTCAGTGACCAACCACATTCCAGCTCAGCTTAATGCTACCCATTCTTCCCAAGCCCTTCCCTTTCCATCAGATCAGTCCCTCCCCACCTTAAACTCTGAGCAATTAAACATTTACTAACCTGCCCGCCCTGCTTTTCCTGTCATTAAGCCCCCCAATCAGGGCTTCCCGGGACAGCTCCAGACAGAGCCACCTGCTCTTATGTGGTGACTGAACTAAGATGGTGCTCAGAGCCCGGTCCCTTCCAGTGCCCAGGGTCACAGACACAGGCAGCCTCTAGAAGTGAACCATTTGGGTCCACAGACTCCCTGCATCCTATTCCAATGCAATTCCTGAGCCACAGCACCTGCATGTGCATTTAGCTGATCGAGGTGAGGCCCCACCAGGGGATCCAGAGGCCAGAAGCACCGTCTCAGGGAGTCTAGAGCTGCCTCCAGAGCCACACACAGGGATGCCCACAGGCAGGGCCAGGCCCTCAGGCAGCAGCTTCATAGAGTGGAAGGGGCACTGGCACACGCTGCAGAGTGCATGCCCCAGTCCTGCCAGTTATTGGCAAGTCACTGAAATTCCTGAACCTCGGCTTCCTCATATAAAATGGGGGCAATTGGTTGTGTTATCAAGTTGTTGTAAGAACCAAATTAACTGTAAAATCCTTTCTAAAATGTCAAGTGCTAGCAAACGGTAGTTTTTTTAAGGTTACCAAGGTGCTGGCAATAAAATGACTACTGACAGTGAACCCAGGTTTCCCCAAAGGGAGGCCTAGGCCAGAAGAATCTACAGTCAAATGAAGTCTCATCCAGAACAGTGATCATAACATCACATGAATATGATGTGCTATCATAGATATAATTTAACCTTCCCAATAGCCCTATGAGGTAGGTCTTATTTCCATTTTAGAGATAAGAAAACTGAGGCCTAGAGAGCCAAAGCAACTTATTGAAGGTCACTCTGCTAACAGGTGGCTTATCAAGGCTTTCTTGCCCCCGTATCCACTATATCTTTCATCATACCACTGTATCAGTTAGGAAGATTTTGGTTGTGAGTAATACAACTAAAAAAGGTCTAAGCAATAAGCATATTTATTCTCAGACATAACAAGAAATCTTCAGTAGGACAGCTCCAGAGTTGGTTAACTCACTGGTCCTCATCTCTCTGCTCTGCCATCCTCAAAATGTTGTCTCTCCCCTCTTGTGATTTCAAGATGACTACAGCCCCAGACATCACAAGAGACAAGACAGAGCTCAGAGTGAGGAAAGTGGTCTCTTCCTATGGGCATGCTTCTTTGGGAGTGAAAGAAACCTTTCTCAGAAACCCCTCAATAAATGTATCCTCATTTCCCATTGGCCACAGTGGGGCAACATGCCTTTCATTAAGCCAGTCACTGAAAGGGGAATGTACTACCATGGCTGACTTACCCCAAGCATGATAAATCCTCCAGCGCAGGTGATGGAATCAGCTTTCTCTAAAGGATAGAAGAGCATGAGTCCCCAAGCAAAAGTGAAGCTCTGCTTGGGAGGAATAGGAAAGAATAATGGTGAGTAGGCAGGCAGAAAACCATGCCTACTCCACCAGTGCTGCCTCCACTCCAGCACATTGTCCCACATTCCAGCTCCACCTCTGCCATGGGGTCTTGAGCAAACATCTTAAACTGAAAATACTGTGACCCCTCAGGATTTTGCATTTTTCCAAAGAAAAAAATTGTAAGAAAACTTAGAAAAAAGCAAAACAAGTAAAAAGATAAAATGCAAACATAAAAGTTCAAGGTCATTTCTTATGTCCAGCTCTCTCAGTCTGAACTTGGTATCAGGCTGGCCTGGCTGATTCAGTTTATGAACATATAAACTGAATGCCTACTCTTGCCTACTCCACAGCTCCCTTGTGAATACCAAATCTGGCCACATGGCCTCAGAGTGCAAAGTTGAGTTGGATTTTAGACTACTTTAAAAATCTTTAATTGAAGAAGAGTCTTGACTAGACCCATGTTTTAGGAAGGTAACTTTTGTAGGAATGCAAGGGACTAATGATAGGAAGGAGGTGGGAGGGGTAAGAACTAGTGTCAGAGAGACCTGTGAGAACCTGTGGGCATCTAGGCAGAGTAGAGAAGGTGTGTGCTGGGCAGCAGCAGTGAGGATGAAGGAAAAGAGGAGGGCCAAGTTTAGAGAAGCATCTCAGAGGATTTCCACTTCCAGCAATGGTGAACTAGATAACTCAAACCCACTCTCCTTCTTGCTTAGCACACTATAAAATCTGGATAAAATATTTTTTAAAAGACCTGCTTGAAGTAATCAGATTACTGGCAAGAGAGTGAAGAATTACTTGACTAGGATCCAAGGGAGAATGAAAGGCCAGAAGGTAAGCCTGGCATTTGGAACAGCTTTTCCCCTGGGGGACATTTGCTGAGTCTGGAGGCAGTTGCTGAGAATCTAAGCAGCATTAGAAAGACATGAATTGGAGGCCAGGGCCTGCCAGGGTGTGTGAGTCTGTCTGGTGAAACACCCCCCCACCCCTCACTTTAAATTAAGACCATGCTCTAGGACAGCACTCTAGGATTAAAAGTGGATCAAAAGTAACCAGGTCAGCTTTAAATCACAGCAGTCATGAAAGTTACACTGAAACAACCCCAGGTTGCTAGTGCCCCAAATTGCAGGTACCTGTCAGAAACAAACATCAATTCTCTCTTTAGGAAGATCACAAGATTTGAGGCCTCAAATTAGTTTTACAAACAATTTTGCAAATACTGTGTCTGGCATACAACAAAAAAAAATAATAAGGATAATGTAAACAAAAACTATCAGAAAAAGAAACAAACCCACAAGAATTCCAAAGATAGGTTTCTTTTCTAAACCAAATATGGACTTTTAAATAATTATTCTTAATAAGATTGAAATTATAAGAGAATTGGAAACTCTCAAATGGAAAATCTAGAAATAAAAACTACTAATGCCTGAAATAAATAACTCAGTAGAGAAGTTTAAATAAATCAGACGTGGCTAAAGAGATAACTAGTAAACTGGAAGTTAGGCTAAAAGGAAATTCCCAAATGAAGCACAGAAAGATGAATTAATAGAAAATAAAAGCACAAGTAAGACATAGAGCAGTGATTTTCAAACTTGACTGTGCATACAAATCACTTGGGGATCATGTTAAAATTCAGATCCCGTTTTAGCAGGCATAGGGTATAACCTGAGATTTTGCATTTCTAACATGCTCCCAGATGATCCTGCTGCTGACCCACGTACCACATTCTGAATATCAAGGTCATAAAGGATGCAAGAAGATATTCCAAAGAAGAAGAGAAAGATAGTGGGGCAGAAGATAAAATGTCTGAAAACTTGTCAGAACTTTTGTAAGATATCAAGCCACAAATGCAAGAAGCTCCACAAACTCAACAGGCAATAACTTAAAAGAAATCCATACCTAGGCTCATGATAATAAACCTGATAAGCAAAAATACAAAGAGAAAAATCTTAAAAACAACCAAAGTAAAAAAGAAGCAACAATTAGGTTGTCATCTAATTTATCAGAAATAATGGAAGCTGGAAAACAATGCAATGGTATATTTAAAGTACAAAAGGAAAATAGTTATAAACCTATGACTTTATACCAAGCAAAAATACTCTTCAAGATTAAGATTAAATTAAAAAATTTCATACAAAAAATGAATTTGTCACCAACATACTTTCCCTAGAAAAATATTAAAGGGCATTCTTTCGTTAGAATGAAAATGACCCCAAGTGGAAGGTTATTGATGCAGTGAGGAAAGAAAAGCAATTAAATGAATATATGGGTAAGGATCAATTAATATTGACTGTATAAAAATGATGGTGATGATATCATCTTAGGGAGGATCTAAATATTATGCAGAATTAAAATATACAACAATGGCATATAAATTGGGAGAGGGTATCTAGAAGTTCTAAGTCTCTTGTGTTGTGTGAGAAGAAAAGTGCCAGTTAATGATATTAGACTTTGGAAAGTTAAAGATTTCTGTTTTAATCTGTTCAGTAACCACTAAAAGTAGTGGAAGACTGTATAACAGCCAAACTAATAGAATGGGAAAAATAGAGTATTAATACTCAATCCAGAAGAAGGCACAAAAGGAAAGAAAAACAAAATAGGTGGAAATAATGAAAAGTATTTAGTGAGCTTGGATATTTAAACTTAAATACCTTAATAATTGTATTAAAGATAAACTGAATAAACTCTCCAATTGAAAGATTAAACTCTGTCAGACTGGCTGGCAACGAAACAAAACCAAAATATGTACTGTTTATAGGAGACATCTAAAACATAAAGGTATAGAAAGGTTCAATGTAGAAGATGGAAAAAGATAAAAGGCATACCACGCAAAACTGTCTAACACTGGAATATTAATATCAGACATAGTATGCTATAAGGAGAAAATGCTTATTAGAGATAAAGAAGGATACTTTGTTATAATAACAGGCTCAATTTACTAGGCAAATAAAACAGTTCTAAATTTGTGTGAACCAAATAACATAACCTTAAAATATATAAAAGCAAAACCTGACAGAACTAGGACAAATAGAGAAATCCAGTCAGAGAGGGATATTTCAACATACCTCTCTAAACAACTGATAAGAGAAAGAGTATGCAAGGATGGAGAAGATTTGAACACTACAGTCAGCACTCTTGCCCCTGGGGCCATCCCTAGAGCCCTGTGCTCCACAGCTGGCCAGACACCCAGCAGAGGTGGGATGGCAGGACTGTAGCAGCAGTGAAGGAGGGTGGAGCCAAGGGCGCCAGCTTCTGAACTCAGGCCCCTGTGTGAGTGATGACACTGCACCTTTTTTATTTAACCTAGAATTGTTGACCACTTAGTAGATTTAAAAATATAGGTAGTGCTAGAAGCTGAGAGTTGGGAGAGGAAATGCAAAAATAATGTTGTAATTTATTGAGTATCTTCTATGCCTCAGGCACTGCACCAGGTACTTTATTTTAATTAGCACTAATTCTCTCTACAAACCTTTAATGTGGTTGTTTTTATATCCATTGTATAGATGGGGAAACTGAGGCTCAAAGAGGTAAAGTAAATTAAATAGGATACTAGCACTACCCTCAAAGGAGTGCAAAAGCTCTCAGGAGGGAAAACAAGTGCACAGCAATGCAAGGGGGAGATGAAACACTAGAGTGTGGGCTGAGGACAGGAAGCTTCCAGTCTCCCAGCCAGGCCAGGCAGACCTAGAAATGGGAGCAGGGGGATGTCAGAGTCTATATAAATTGGGATCACTTAGAATAGATTTCCCAGCCAATTCTAAAGTAGACTTTCCTTCGTGAAAGCAGAAAGGGCCTAGTCAGCACCCGAAGGCAGTGTCCTGGGCACATGGCAGGAGACATGGTCATCCACTGGCTGACCACAGTCCTTGACCCTCAAGAGGAGGCCCACTCTGTGAATCTCTCAAGTCCCCAGCTACAAGTTGCTCAGAGACCAAAAATAACGGAGTGACTAGTATGTTTGTTTGGTCTCAATACAAGTTATTAGTTGACAGAGCATGGGGTTGGGAAACAGGTTAGGGTCATAAGGATCAAGATAGATTCCACATGGGTTTTATTTCTCTCTTGTGAGTCCTAAATCCTTAGTTCTAACCACACAGCTCTGAAGCTGGACACCCCCAGTATCTTCATCTCAGAGATTTTGTTACAAGTCCAAAATGATCGCCTTTCATCTCCCACCATTTGCCATGCTGGAACCTACCCCTTTAAACCATAGCTCAAGGATACCTTCTCCAGGAAGCTCTCCCAGATTGATCTGCCTCACTCACCCCACCATGTCATTCTTCCCCAAAGGCCGTGCTCCTTCTTTCTCTAAACTGACTTTGTCTTCTCTGTGCTCAGTTCCAGGTCCCCCTGCTGGCATCAAAGCTGTCCCTTCATCTGCCAGCAGTGTGGTGGTGTCTTGGCTCCCTCCCACCAAGCCCAATGGGGTGATCCGCAAGTATACCATCTTCTGCTCCAGTCCTGGGTCTGGCCAGCCAGTAAGTGGGCCCAGGGCTGAAGGATGAGGGGGGCAGGAGGAAGATAAAAGTACCCTATAGATCAGCTGGCTTCCAGGCCAAACACTGGGGCTACTTACAACTGTGTTTCTACCTGAATTCATGAATAAGAATTGCACTGGTCACACAACAGTGGCTGAAGCCTCACCCAGAATCCATGTTGAGTCTGTCCTCTGTTCCAGAGACTGCAAGATTATCACAAATCCTGGAGGCTCCTTTGAGTCATGACCAAGCAGAAATGAAAGGGAGGCCAGGGCCTTGGCTCTTCTAGTCTGGCTAACCAAAACAAAAACCCTAGCAGGCCCCAGAGCTGTTGGTTGACTGGGCACTGGCTGGTCCATAGTCTCTGGAAATAAATTGTTCTCCAGCACAGTTGGTCTGGGCTTAGAGGGCTGCTAGGACTCTGCCCTGAGTGGCCTCTCAACATAGAGCCAGCTGAAGGGAGGAGAAAAATAGGGGACAGCTGTCAAAGACATCTCTCTAGGCCAGGACCTGGACCTAGCCAAGGGGAGAGGACTGAGAGACTGCAATATACACCCAAGCCCTGGAGCACAGAGGGTGGCTCCCAGGCTTGGGCACAGTGCTAGTCCCTGTCCTCCCACTGAACACTGAGAAGGGACAGAGGGGCCCCATGGAAAAGAAAGAGAGGGTGAGGGTAGGTGCAGTGTGATATGTACCCACATCCCATTATATATATCCTTCCCTCTGCCTCTAACCTGCAGCCACTCAACCACAGAGTGCTGCTGGCTGACTACTCTGGGGCACACCTTCTCAAGTTATGAGAGCAGGTGCATAGATACCTGCCATTAGGAGGTTTCCATTCTGTGGGGGGAGGCCAAGGGGTGCCCACTAGAGGGGCAACAGTACTGTCCAGGAGATGTGCTTGGGATTGGGGTGGAGGAATCAAGAAGCAAAAGGAGCCAGCTTCTCCCTCCATCAGCAGCCTGTGATGTGACCAAGCATCTGCAGATGATCTTCTGGCAGCCAGAAAAGCTGTCCTGAAATTGCTCAATAATTGTGTCATCATCTCCTCCTCTGCGCTCTGCTTTCCTGTGGTCTTTCTGAATTACCCCGTGAACCCAGCTCCTCACCTCTGAGGCCAGAGTTCTATCACCAGATAGGAAGGCCATAACCATCTTTCCAGTGACTTCACCCACTCCTCTCCACTCTCATGGCCACTGCCTTACATGCACAAAAGTGCACATGTCATAGCTGTACAGCTCCATGATTTCTCCCAGCACACACAGACAAGCAGCACCCAGAGCAAGGAACAGGGCATTACAACACCCAAGAAAGCCTCCTTGTACTCCTTCCTGTCACCACCCGCCCCCAGCAGGGTAACCACTGTCCTAACTTAGATGAGTGTTGCCTCTTTTTGTATATGGTAGAAATGGAGTCACACCATTTGTCTGGCTTCTTTTACTAAACATTATTTTGAATTTGTGAATTTCACCTACATTGTTGTGTGTGGTTATAAATCATTCATTCACTCTCACTTCTATGTAGTTTTCAATTGTGTGCACATATTACAATTTATTATCCATTAATAGGCATTTGGGTAGCTTTCAGTTTGGAGCTATTACAAATGGTGCTGCTGTGAATATTCTCGCATGTGTCTCTTGGTGTTCATGCATTCCTGTTGGGTTTGCACCTAGAAGGGGAATTGCTAGGTCATGGGGTCTGCAGATGTTGGGTTAAGAACACCCTGCCATTGCTGTGTGGTTCTGCCAATTTTCCAGTCAATGTTTTCAGCCAGGTCTTTGACCCCTCTTTCCCCTCTCCTCAACCCTTCCCCTCACACACACATTCTAGGCTCTCTTTACACTAAGCTTGTCACCATTCTGGGCACCCACAATGCCTTTGCACACTGTTACACCTCTGCCCCTACTGATTCCTACCATAGTGCGCTCTTCACCCTCTATCACACACTGAATGTGTTAGATGGCAATTATCTGTTCACTCATCTGCTCCCGCACCGGCCTGTGGGATCCTGTGAGGACAAGGAAAGCAGCTTTTCATCTTTGGGTCCCCAGCTGCCAAACACTGTGCCTGGAATATCATTGTCACTAAATATATGTTTGATGAATTACTAGCAGCTTGGCAATTGTAGAGCCTTAGGCATTGGGCAAATTTCCCTTCAAACATTGATGTTCCAGCTTGGGTTTGTGCAGTCATTTTCTGCTCTGATAATGAAGTCTTTCAAAGGGATTGGTGTCCAGGAACCCAGTCTCCTCATTAAGTTGGGCTTTAGGAGCCCCAAGTTGACTGGCTGGGAACTCCACTCCCAGGATCCAAAGAAGAGCTCCTGGTCCTCATTTCCCCTTTCTGCTGCTCGAGACCTTGGGACCCTCCTTGCTTCCTTTTCATGTCCTGAACATGTAGGAACCTCCTCTCTCGCGGGAAGACTTCTCATTGGACAGTGTCACACGAGGAGCCAGCTGTGCTAGTGTGATGAGAACATCAGCCACATTTCAGGGTAGGGACTGGGCTTAGTGAGGGATCCAGGGACCTAACCACCATATGTGATTTGTGATGTTACCATTTTGCACAAATATATTCCAAATTCCAAATAACTGCATTGCAAATTCATTTATGAAAGAGCTGCAGGAGTGAATGGTGGGGGTGAGGGCACACTTGTGTATACGTGACAGTGCAAAGCTGTGGATATGAGTTTGGGTTAGTGGCAAGTGAACATGAGCCTGAGTGTATGAGCATGTGTGTGGAAACCTCAGAACAGATGTGGGAAACTACCTATGGTGCTGGCACTCAGCAAGCTACTCCTGGAGGCAGCCAGAGCTGCACTGGGTTCTGATAAAAATTTTACCCAACACACCCTGGCTGGTGTAGCTCAGTGGGTTGGGCGTCGTCCTGCAAACTGAAAGGTTGCCAGTTAGATTCCTGGTCAGGGCATGTGCCCAGCTTGCTGTGAAAGAGGCAACTGATCAATGTTTCTCTTGTGCATCTCTCTAAAATAAATAGATAATTTTTTAAAAAATCTTTTACCAAACACTTGTTGTTTTTCTCTAATTATCATAAGAATGCAATTTATTGTGGAAAATTCTGTAATTATATAAAAGAATAGAAAGGAAAGTAAAAATTACTTGTACTCACTCTCATTCCCTAAAGATAAACACTGGCAAAGTTTTGTTATATAGCCTTCCAGTATTTGATCTGTACATATGTTATGGGTTTGGCAGGGAGTTAATTAAAATTGTTCATAATGTTATATAACCTGCCTTTTTCATGTAATATATGTGGGCACTTTCTTATCTACCATCAAATATTTTTTAAAATATGATTTTGAATGACTGTACATAATCTATTTAATCAGTCCCTCCATTTTCTACATTAATCTATTTCCAAATTTTCACCATTATAAATAATGCTTCATTAAGCATTGTTCATAAATGTCTCTATTCACATGATTTATTATTGCCTAAAGTAAATTTCTGTAGGAATCCATAGGCCACAAAGAATATTCATAAGATTTGCACAAACATTTGCAAAAAATTACCCTTCAGAAAGTTTCCACTAGCTTGGTAAGTACATGCTTGTTCCCTGTGCCCATGTTAATGAAAGGTATTATATATTATTCATTTTGCCAGTTTAGTTTTTAAAAATGTGTTTTAAGTTTAAAAATGTGTTTTATTTTTTCTTTAATAACTAGATAGGTTGATTATTGTTATATGTTTTTATTAGTGTTTTTTCATCTTTAGGTAATTATCAATTTATGTCATTTGTCCATTTTTTAATCTGGTTAGTTCATGATTTTTGCCTATTGTTTTGTGAGTGCTCTTTACATATTAAAGGTAATAAGCATTTTTTAACATATAGGTTGCAACTATTTGACAGTTTATTGCTTGCCTTTGATTCTTTTTTTGGTGTACCATAGGTTTTCATTTAATATAATTTACATTTATAAATTACTTTCATTTATAATTTTTGCCTTTATTTTTCTAATTAGAAAGACAGATAAGTATTTACCTATAGTTTCCTCTTTTGTAGTTTTACCTGTTTTTTTAAATTTTTGATCCATTGGAACTTTACATAAGAGTATGGTGGTGTGTTTTTTAAAATGCTTTCAGTAGATTCTTGGTGAGTCCATAGTTAAAGGAAGGCTGGGTAAGATGCTAAAATCTTCAAGAGGAAACATTTTCTTCCCTGTGTAGAGAGAAACGTACGTACACTCAGGTACACACTGACACACATAGCAACCACACTCAACTTTTCTTCACACCCCCACACACACCCTTCCACCATCAGAGAAAAATGAACCAGGAGAAAAACATGTCTCTGTTTAAAATAACCACACACACCCCTTGCCTTGTTTGCATCACACACACTGTGATCACACAGGGTAGGCAGAGCTGTACTGCTTTCTTCATTTGCAGGAGAGAAAATTGAAGCCCCAGGAACCATAAGAGACACTGTCTGAGTCACATGCCTAGTAAGAAGGACAGGCAGGTGTTGAAGCCACTACACCACCCTACCTCCTGCACAGCTATGAACTACAGATAGGCACACGGCCCCCAACTACCAGAGCTCAGGGTGGCTCTGCCCCCATCCCCAGCAGGGGCCTCCTGCGTTCCATGCCAGATCTCTGTGAGGGAGGCAGGAAAGGGGTTTGCCAGGGACCTCTGCGTATTGAAGAAAGCCTGTGCCTTCTCCTCAACCTTTCCCTACAGACAGCCTGAGACCCCGGGGAGAAAAATATTTTCCCCTGATATAAGTCATCGAGCCCCTCGGCCCTACCATGGGGCACAGAGAATGTGCCTCTGCAACCTGTATCTGCCTAGAGGCCTGTCTCTCAGCACGGGATGAATGCTGCTGCATGCCTGTGTGTGTGAGCATGTGCATGTGCACATGTGTGTGCAAGACCCTGTGATGGCCGATATAACTAATCATTAGTTCCCTCTGGCCTTAGGGCCCCCCATCTGTTCCGGGGGCTCCCCTCCCTACTTCTGCCCTGATTTCAAAAAGGCTCTAGTGCCATCCTCCTAGCCCTTCCCTGCAGCTGACCAAAAAACAAAATAAAGTGAAAGTCAGCCCCATCCCGCCTGCAGCAGGGAAGAGGCTGACAGGAGGTCTGCAAAC
Source organism: Trachops cirrhosus (assembly GCA_028533065.1). Taxonomy (NCBI): domain Eukaryota; kingdom Metazoa; phylum Chordata; class Mammalia; order Chiroptera; family Phyllostomidae; genus Trachops; species Trachops cirrhosus. Next base: position 76,258,036 of record CM052543.1, on the reverse strand, counting down.
TAGCGCTTATCAAAAGCTGCTTCTCAAATTCATTTCAATATCTGAGCCTCTGGTTTCCAAGGTAACATAATCTTTTCATCAAAGCAACTGGCAAAACCACTGGGATCTGATATTGTTTTGTTGGCAACTTGTCAAAACTGTCATTTGGTTAAAAAAATTTATAGATTTATATAACCTACAAATATATATAACAGCTTCTGTACCACTAATAATCATTAATAAAGTGTTGCCCGGTGAAGCTTTCATAGTTCTCTCTCCCGCACCTTCATCCTCTGGATGGGTTTGCTTCCTGCAAGGCTGGGAGGTGACTCTGAGTGGGGACAGGCTGGGGAGCCTGTCTATATCCTAGTGCTTCTTCCCAGAGATTCCCTTTCTGAAGATTTACTGGGACCCTTGCTCCTCTATTCTCCCTTCTCCCAGCTCCCTCCAGCTCTCAACCAAAAGACTTCCACTCCCTGATGCTGGAGCCACAGTTGCCAGCACCTGGATTAGTCAGAAGTAAACTGAGGCTGACCCAGCGATACCCCAGAGCAGACCCATCAGCACCCAGGGCCAAGCCGAGTGCACTCTCCATTTGTTGTTTCTCCAGAAAAGGGAAGGGCAAAGTAGGCAGGGTCCTGCCTCCCCTCCCATAGCCCCAGATCCCACCACCTCCTCTCAGCCCAGGGTCTCCAGGAAGGTTGGAGTTGGAGGCTGGAGGCCTGAGGATCCTGGTTCATAGTAGTTCTTTGCCTCTGCCCCACAGGCTCCCAGCGAGTATGAGACGAGTCCAGAGCAGCTCTTCTACCGGATCGCCCACCTGAACCGAGGGCAGCAGTACCTGCTGTGGGTGGCTGCCGTCACCTCTGCTGGCCGGGGCAACAGCAGCGAGAAGGTCACCATCGAGCCTGCTGGCAAGGGTGAGCAGCATGGGCCTGGGCCAGATGGACAGAAGCTCCCAGGAGCTCCCTTCTAGACATCTGTTCCTCCACAAGTGGGAGATATCTCCCTCCACCTTGTCTGAGGAGCTCATCCCTTAAGCCTCCTCCCTGCATCCCCCAAGACTGGGCCTCTGCTGCCCCCTGATGCCCAGAAAGCCTCACAACAGGCTCAAGGCAGCACTGATACCAAGAGGCTGCTGCGTATGGTGCACCCCGGGCCCCCACTTCAAACTCTACTCTGGGATTGAAAGAAGGGGTATTTAACCCCCCTCTATCCCCAAAGGGCACTTTTCCCAATGCTCAGCTTTTCAGAGGGGGCTGAGACAGGGTACACGCTTCCACAGAGCAGAGAACTGCAAAGAGAGCCCTCTCATCCTGAAGCCTGGACCCCTCAAGCAGAGGGGACCACACTGATCTCTGGTTCATTTGTAACAGTCATTACAGAGTGCATATCACAAAGGAGGCTGTGGGCTAGAGGCTGCACACAGGGTGAATTAGACTGTGCTTGACCTTAAGGAGTACCCCACTGAATTCCTGACCTGGACATTCATGTGCCATGGGGGCACATGCACCCCACTTTACAGAGAATGACAGTTCCGAGGCTGCAACAAGACAGAGGCAGCCACAGAGAGCTGCTAGGCTGCCCTCTGTGCCAACCCTGGGGCCAGGCTCAGCCACACAAGCCTTTGACTACGGGTCTTCTACTTTGGTGCTGGGCTTCCCCGGGCCTTTCCTCTTGGCCCTGCCTCCTCCCACAGTCACCTGACTCTGTAGCCCAGTCCCCAGGACCAGAAATCACATGGGGTTGAAAGAATGGGGAGTTTAGTTGGGACACAGAAGGCCTCAGTCCCCCAATCACCCACCCTGCAGCATAGCCTCAGAGTCAGCAAGCACGCACTCAGGGCCTGCAGTGGGACAAGGGCACCCATGGGCCCTGTTAGTGGGGCTTGTTATACCATTTACAGTGGAGCACTGAACAGCAGTGCATGGCCTGCAGGAGCTGTCAGTGGTAGGCTGGCTCTTCTGGCTCCAAGTCAGGGCTCTTTCCACATGGCCTCAGGGTTTCTAACCTCCCCTGACACTTCTTCCCAGAGGTGCTACCATCCCCCTCTCCTAAATTCCTCCCCTTCAGGAGGAAATGGGCTGAGAGTGACTACAGTCTTCCCAGGACAGCTGTTACTGGCCCAGAGACAGGGTCTGAGAGATGACAGTCTTGGCAAAAGACTGGCCCCTTCCCTGTGGGCATGAAATAAAACATTCCCAGGGGACTTTGTACTTCCTAGGACACACTTACACATCTTCCCATTCTGTGTTCATAGTAGCCCTGTGAGGTAGGAGGGACAAGTACTGCTGCTTCCCAACCCCCACCCCCACACATGCACTGAGATCCAGACAAGTTCGGGAGCAAGCCCCAGCCATGCAGTAGAACCAGGTCCAGAAACCAGGTCTCTAGAGAATGTAGTACTCTCCCCAAGAGTACTCCCCTGGAGACTTCTCTGTGACCCCAGTAGAAACCATCTTAACTTGGGCCCCTCTGCTCTGTGCAAGTCTTTCTGGCCACCAGGCAGTCCTCCACTCCCGCAAGCTGCCCTTTTCCTTCTCCTCGGCCGATCCTCCAGACCTCCCCACTCTCCCGAGGCCCGCAGCCTCAGCACTGCCCTCACAGGAGAGGAACTGCCATCTCCTCCATTTCCTGCACCCAAACCTCTAAACATTGCTTCTTTGACCACCTTATATCTTCCATCTCCCCAAAAAGGGATCCTTGACTTACAAGGACACTGTCTCTGGCCCTCTGAAACATTCAGTCATTTGGTTAAATTAAGACCTCTACCGGTGGGCCTGGAATCTGTGAGGTACATGAGAGTACTACCTTCTGGCTGGACCCCTGACATCTTTGCCTCCCTTGCTTTCCGGAATTCGGCTTGTGCTTGCTGGTCCTCTCAGCTTCGTGGGCCTACCCCAGCTCCACATGCAGGGACATTCCTTTCTCCTCTGGGACTATGTGTGTTGACTCCAGGGTTTTGCCACTTCTCTGTCAGTCTACATCCCCTCCTGGTGACCTCAGTCACTCTGCCGACTCCCACATCAGTGTCTGTGGTCCAGCCATCTCTCTTACGCTCCACAACATTTATATCCAACTGTTTTCTAGCTGCCCCTTTAGGTGTCCCCAGGCACTTTGGGCTCAGTGTGAGGTGGTCTTCCCATCTCTCCTGCCTGCCCCACTCTTCCTCCCCCATGCCTTGTCTCCACGAGGACACTATCACCCACCAAGCTGGCCAGCTGGAGTCCCAGCAGACATCCTCACACCTCCCCTTCCATCTCTTCCCCAGAAACCAGGCAGACCCGGAGTCCTGGTAGTTCTTATCCTGAGCCTCCCATCTCCCCACACCCCACTGCCACCTCCGCCTGCACTCCAACCGCCATCTTGTCTCTGGTCTACACCCATCCTTCAGGACCAACAACACTAAGCCCTCCTTGGCAGGTAGCCAGAGATTGAGCTAAAATTCGACTTTGAACGTGTCACTACTTATTTATAAGCCTCTAATGGCTCCTCATAACCTCAAGAGGAAGTCCAGCCTCCTTGTTCTGCCAGCAGAGCACCCCCACCATGCTTCTGCTCCCGCTCACCACTCAGCTCTGCTTTTGCCTGCCCCCATTTGCTCACCCTGGGCTTTGGTCACCTAAATCAAGTATTTGCAGACCCACACACTTGCCATATGATTCAGTCCTCTGTGCCTCTCAGTACTGATCCTTCTTCCTGACAGGACTTTCCTTCTCTGCATAGTGAGCTCCTTAGCCTTCAAGAGTCTAAAGTCTCTCCTAGTCTTCATCTCCACCACCACTAAACAGCCCAGCTCACTACTCCTTCAGGGAGATACTCCCATCAGGACTTGTACCTACCCCTGCCACAGTATTTTTCACCTGTAATGACTTTTTAAAGTACCTGTCTCTCTCTTGAACAATCAGCAACTTGAGCACAGAGAATAAATGTTATTTATTTTGTGAATCCTCGGTGTCTCATGTGAGAGTTGACCCATAATAGGCATTTGATAAATGTTTGTTGAACAAGCACTCCCAGCTGAAATTCCCTGCATCCCTAACCCCAAGTCCAAGGTAGAGGTCAGGTAGGAGAGGAGTGACTTTTATGCAAAATTCAGGGAACCCTGAGAAAGGGGGGTGGGGGGGGGGCAAAGGTAGTATTGGGTATAGAAGTGAGGTGGCCCTTATCCTCTCTTCCTTGTAGCCCCAGCAAAGATCATCTCATTTGGGGGCACTGTGACAACACCCTGGATGAAAGACGTCCGGCTGCCTTGCAATTCAGTGGGAGATCCAGCCCCAGCTGTGAAGTGGACCAAGGACAGGTATGTGCAGGGCCCTGGAAGGACCGGTGACCCACAGAGAGGAGCATAGCGGAAGAGCCAGGACAAAGAGTATCGGTGTCCCTCCCGTCCTGCCAACTCGGCCCTGTGGGTGCCTTAGGTGCACAGCTACCACTCTCAGAAGCAGGCCTGGCCTTTCTCATGCCCCTCTGTTGGGAGTTCAGGAGCTCCCTTTCCTGGATAGTTAAAAAGCCAAGGTTACTAGACACCCCTCAGGAAGTCCTAAGTAATACCCAAGAATCCAGGGACCCTTGGCAAGCCTCCTTCTGCCTTCCAGCTCTATTTGCCTACAGACCTGGGGGATGCTCTGGGGGAGGGAACGCTTGCCAAAACCCATACCCTCCACAGTGAAGACTCAGCTATCCCCATGTCCATGGATGGGCACCGGCTAATCCATACCAACGGCACTTTGCTGCTGCGTGCTGTGAAGGCTGAGGACTCAGGCTACTACACCTGCACGGCTACCAACACTGGGGGCTTTGACACCATCATTGTCAACCTTCTTGTGCAAGGTGAGCCCTGCAAGGCAGGTGGGGCTCGGGTCAGGGCAGGGATGGAGAAGGGGTAGAAATTCCATCATGTGAAAGACAGGGTTTCTGAATGGAAGAAAAAGACCTATCACCAGGGAGACCAATTCTCAGTGGAACAGAGATGCCAAATGGATGAGCAGGCAGGCGGGGCAGGGAGAATGAGTAGGAGTGAGGGCAGCACCTAGAAAGTAAGAAAACCAGCCCCTTACCCTCCTTCCCATTGGGATACCCCCAAGCCTCCATCATCAGAAGTCAACCCTTGTGGTGAGGGCTGGTGGCTTTGTCCTCACAGTTCCCCCGGACCAGCCCCGCCTCACTGTCTCCAAAACCTCTGCTTCATCCATCACTCTGACCTGGATTCCAGGTGACAATGGGGGCAGCTCCATCCGAGGTAAGAAGGGTCTGGATGAGGAGGGGTAGACATGGGAAGGAATCTGGGCCCAGTCCCCATAATGCCCAGGAAGTGATGGGGGTCACAATTCAGACCACAAGGAAATTACCCAAGTGCCATGAAAAGTACATCAGCCTAGGCATCTGGGCTTTAGAACGCCCCTAAAGAGCCATGCAAACCTGAAGAAGTCATTTTTTTCTCTGGGCCTCAGTTTCTAAATCTGTAAGAGTAGACAAACTACTGGATGGATCCTTCTCAAGCTTTAACATGCATATGAATCACCAGGGGATCTTGTAAGAAGATTCTGATTCAGGAGGGCTTTAGTGGGGGCTGAGACTTTGCATGTCGAGAAGGCATTCAGTGAGGGTCACACTGTGCTGCTGTCATGGGGCTACATGTGGAGCACTGGGATCTAAACAGGATCCGTTTTAAGCCTCACAGACCTGGTTTTCTGCTTCCCTCCCCACCTTGGCTTCTGAACCCTAACATGAGAACTGAAGAGAGAGCAGTAAAACTCACCCAAGGTCCTTTCAGTTTTTCCTCTGAAATGCATCTGCCCCTGCCAATGACCAAAGGCCCCACTCTGCCCCCTGCCCAGAGCCCACCCCTGTGATGCCTATTGGGTACCCCTGGCCCCGCCCTGCCCCCTGAGCCAGGCAAACCTCCCGGGCAGGCTTCGTGCTGCAGTACTCAGTGGACCACAGCGAGGAGTGGAAGGACGTGTTCATCAGCTCCAGTGAGCGGGCCTTCAAGCTGGACAGTCTCAAGTGTGGCACATGGTACAAGGTGAAGCTGGCGGCCAAGAACAGTGTGGGCTCCGGGCGTATCAGCGAGATCATCGAGGCCAAGACCCATGGGCGGGGTGAGGCCTGATGACAAGGGTGTAGGGAGAGATATGACCAGGAAGGAGGAGGGGAGGGAGAAAATCTCAAGACAAGGGGTAGAAGATGGCGGGGATAGAGGAGGGTGCAGGGAAGCATGAGGCTAAAGGGAGAGACTCAACCTAATTCCCATCACTGCAACATCTGGACAAATCACAGTAGGAAAAGCCAGTCCCACTTTCCAATGGGGGGGGCAGGGGGCAAATGTTATCCCTTCTCTTCCTTCTTCCTGCATCTCTATTCCTCCTTTGCTGAAGCCTTCTCTCCAGGTCCTTTCCTCCTGTCCTCCTCCTCTCTTCCCTGGGGTCAACCACTGACCCCCTGGAGCCACTGCAGTCTTGGGTGCCCCCAGGGAACCATTTCCAGCGTAGATGAATGAATCCCCTCTCCTCAGTCTCTCTAACCTCTCTCTCTCTCTTCTTCTGGCCCCCAGAGCCCTCCTTTAGCAAAGACCAGCATCTCTTCACTCACATCAACTCCACACATGCTCGGCTTAACCTGCAGGGCTGGAACAACGGGGGCTGCCCTATCACAGCCATTGGACTGGAGTATCGGCCCAAGGGCACCTGGGCCTGGCAGGGCCTCCGGGCCAACACCTCTGGGGAGGTATTTCTGACAGAACTTCGAGAGGCCACATGGTATGAGCTACGCATGAGGGCTTGCAACAGCGCTGGCTGCGGCAATGAGACGGCCCAGTTCGCCACTCTGGACTACGATGGCAGTGAGTCAGAGAGGGTGGGAGGGAGCAGCACAGATGCTGGAGCAAGGTGCTGCCAGAGCAGGCACCCAAAGAGAGAGACAAACAAATAGATGAGTCAGCAGGACAAGAGTCAAGAGAAAGGCTGACAAGTGGATAAGTAGGCAAAGGAAGCCACAGATTTGTAGGCAGGCAGGTAAGTAGTCAGATGCACTAGTGGCCAATAGAGATAGACAGGCAGACAAGGTTATAACACTAAAGGTATAACACTAGAGGGTCTTTGAAGGCACGAGCTTTGCTGTCCATTACTTCAGAGAGATGGAGAGGGAGGTGAAGATGCAGCTGAGGTCCTGCCCTCTAAGAACCCTCTGCTAATATGGTGTATTAGACAGGATGGGAGAGCCTGTGCTGCAATAAGAGAGAGACATGAAAAGTTCCATAGCTAAACCAATAAAGACTTGTTTCTTGCTCCCATAAAGTGTCGTGAGGATTGGCTGGCCACCATCTTTTAGATCTGTCATCTTGAATCTGTAACTCCCAAGATCACCAAAAAGAGAGAGATATAAGAGGCACACAAATTCTTAATTGCCTTGGCCAGGAGGTAATACTCATGACTTATTCACACTCTGTTGTCTAAAACTAGTCATATGGGCCCTGACTGGTGTGGTTCAGTGGACTGGGCATCATTCCACAAACTGAAAGGCCACCAGTTCAATTCCCAGTTAGGGCACATGCCTGGTTGCGGGCCAGGTCCCTGATCAGTTGCCTTTCACACCCCCATGGGTGAAAGGCAACTGATCAATGTTTCTCTCCCTCTCTTTCACTCTCCCTTCCCCTCTCTCTAAAAATAAATAAATAAAATATTTTTTAAAAAAGAACAAGTCACATGGCTCTAATCTAACTACCCAGAAGCCGAGAAATGTCGATGAGCATATGGATATTTGGTGAGCACAAACTGGAGCCTGCCACATGGGGATATCTCACACAATGCATGAACAGATATGTACACATGCACACACAAACACATGTGCCTGCACACACAGATCACACGCACATGTGCATGGATTAAAGGTTCGCAGAAGGCTACATTCATAGGGACCCAATGTCACAAGCTAAATTAAGTCTACCTGTGTGTTAAAGAAAAATAATGAAGTGGTATCAGAAGGGGATGAGCTCAAACAGGAAAGCCTTCATGAAGGAGATGACTCTTAGGTGAGGCTTTGAAACAGTCAAACATCAGGGCATGGCAGAGGGCTGTCAGCAAGAGACTCTATTGTTGTCTCCCTGTAGGCACCCAAAGCTAGCAGATATTGCCAATGGGAGGGGGAACCCCAACAGGCAAAAGACTCTCTGAGAGACTTCGGGATAACTTTAAAACAGGCCCAGGGAATCAGTAGTATCAAAATATAGTATAAAAACTACCCAACTGTTTAAGGCTGTCCTGATGGGACCAGAATTTGTGGGAGCAGAGGGGAAGGGAGGAGCTCTGTACCAGGAAGTGGAGGTCAGAGGGAGAACAAGGGCAGCAAGGAAGGTCAAAGGGCTCCCTCGCTCATGGGAATCTGCATAGCACCCAACTCATAACGAACAGCTAACTCCCTTCTTCACCCCCAATCAGGCACCATCCCTCCCATCAAGTCTGCTCAAGGTGAGGGGGATGACGTGAAAAAGCTGTTCACTATCGGCTGCCCAGTCATCCTGGCTACACTGGCGGTGGCTCTGCTCTTCATTGTACGAAAGAAGAGGAAGGAGAAGAGGCTGAAGCGGCTCCGAGGTGAGGGAGTTTCCTTCCTGTGGGCTTCCTGGGCAGCAGTATTGACCCTCAGCCCCAATGGCCACCTACTGCTGGCTCACAGCGTTATCTGGACAAGATAGAGTGTCTGTGTCCCCTTGAAAGGCGAGCTGCCACAGCAACCTTCTAAAACCTCCCTAGTGTCTATTGCCCCCTCCTATATACCCCAGGACTTTGTGCCTATCCTAACCATGGCTGACTTTTAGAGGTTCATATTGGTAAAGTCATAATATTATTAAAAGATTTAAATATTTCCATGTTATTTGGTAAATAGATATTGCTCCCTGCATCCTGGGTATGCCATTCTCTCACACAGGATTCCTGTGACTTTCCTAGGACCCAGCCACTAATGAGAACGTCTGCAGGTGTTCTCTAGAGGCTTGATCAGTTCTGACTGCAGAGTTTCCATGCCACATCAGTTTTCAAATATTTTGAATGTCATCTCTCCCAACACCAAATAGTGCAGTCTAGCATGAATGGGTCTGATTTGCCTCAATTTGTATAGTGTCTGACACTTACTAGTTGCTTAAAAAATGATCATCATTCATTTGGAAAACATTTATTGAGTATCTACTATATTATTGATATGTCAGACATTGGAGATAAAAAGATAAATGAAGAAGGGACAATCCATGCCTTTGTAGAGTTTATGGTCCCATTTGAGAAGCCAGGGCACAATAGTAACACAGAAGACTAACACTGCCTAGCGTTTAGGTGTTGGATGAATGGATGGATGATTGAATGGGTGAGTGGTTAGATGGTTGGGTAGATGATTAGAGGATTGATTGGATGGTTGGATGGAAAAATGTATAAATGGAAAGATTGTTAAATAAAAGTTTTAATGGATTGACAGTTGAATGGATTGTTGGTTGTATGAATAGATGGATGGAAGAGTGGATAGATGGATGAATGGATGCATGGATGGATAGGTGGTTGAATGGGTGAATGGATGGTTGGATAGATTGATGTTGAACAGATATTTGGATGCATAGATGTATATTTGGATGGATAGGTGGATGATAGGATGGAGAGATGGTTAGAAGTTAAATGAATAAATGGGTGAATGGATGATTGGATGAATGGTTGAATAGATGAATGCATAATTGGAAGGATGGTTGGAGAGATAGTTGGATGGGTTTATGGTTGAATGGATGGAGGGTTGGGTAGTTAAACTGGTGGATAGTGGATGAATAGTTGGATGGGTGAGTAGATGAGTGTGTGATTAGTTGGATGGGTGGATTGACAGATTTGGATCAAGAAAGAATGAATGAATGAGTGAATGAATGAATGAATGAATGGCAGTTGGATGCTTGGAGGCATCTGTGCAACTAGATTCACTCTGCCAGATCATTCTCAGTTATCAGGGATCTAATGGATTAACCAGGACCTTTTCTTCTCTCTCACCAGTTTTTAACCTGAGAGTCCCAATCCTATTCAAGGCCCCTCTGAAACAAAGCAAGGACCCCCAAATCCATCCATGGAATTTTTATGGGATAGATGCCCTAGAGCAAAGGTGTCAAACTCATTTTCACTGGAGGCCATGTCAGCCTCGCATTTGCCTTCAAAGGGCTGAAATAATTTTAGGACTGTATAAATGTAACTACTCCTTAACTTAAGGAGTTGAAATTACATTCAGCCCTTTGAAGGCAACTGCAAGGCTGATGTGGCCCCTGGTGAAAATGAGTCTGACACCCCTGCTCTAGAGGGGGAAGTGAAGCCTCTTGGTTGATAGTCATCTGGGTCTGCCAATTGACCAGCCTTACTTCATCCCCCACTCTCTCCTCTTCCTAACAGATTACTAAGGATACACCCACCATTGGTGCATGTTTTCAGCCTCATCTGGGGTCTTGTTCATTTAGAGTCAATTCAGGAAGCAAAAGAAGCTTTTTATATACCCTCTCCTTTAGGAAGGAACTTCTTATTATATAAAAGTCTGAGAAAAGGAAAACAGACGTGAGCCAAATCCTGAATGGAAGCAATGAGACCTTATCATGTTTTGGACTATTTTTTTGAGGTCCCTACATTTCTTCCTCTTCTTCCCAGAAAACCAGCCTTGGCCCCAATTGGGGCAATTTTCCCACCTTGTCCCATGCCTTTTCCAATTATCATCCTATTCAAACTCCACTCTTACCCAGCCCCTCTCTCTACTGTTTTGCAGATGCAAAGAGTTTGGCAGAAATGTTGATAAGGTGGGTTTTGTATAGCTGCTTCCTTTCTCTTCTCCCCCTGCAGGGGGACAAGCTTCTAAGACCCCACTGTTTTTACAAAAACCCCTTCCCTAACCCCTTATGGCTGCTGAGTCACCCACCTCTAGCCCTTCTCCCAACAGCAAAAACAACCGAAGCTTTGACACCCCTGTGAAGGGGCCACCCCAGGGTCCACGGCTACACATTGACATCCCCAGGGTCCAGCTGCTAATAGAGGACAAGGAGGGCATCAAGCAGCTGGGTGAGTAACAGGTGCCACAAGCACTCTTCCCTGCTCTGAGTGCACTTCTCCAGGCCACAGCACACAAAGGACAACACCAGCCCTCACAGCAGTGCCCAGGGTTCTTACTGAAGCCCTATCAACAACCTTAAATGCATTGCAGCATCTCTCAAGGGCTGTTTCCTTCTTTGTCTAAGGGAGAATTGTCCTGGTCCTTCTAGGCCTCAACATTGGATGAAGACAAAGAGAAATTTGGGAATAAAAGATGGTGCCCAAAGGGAAGGAGTGCCACTGTTTGTTCTTCTTCCCCCAGGAGATGATAAGGCCACCATCCCCGTGGCAGATGCTGAGTTCAGCCAAGCTGTCAACCCGCAGAGCTTCTGTACTGGTGTCTCCTTGCACCACCCAGCGCTCATCCAGAGCACAGGACCCCTCATCGATATGTCTGATATCCGGCCTGGCACCAGTAGGCATTATCCCCAGGGAGACAGCCCTCCTTCTACAGTGTGTCTTTGGCATAGCATAGGGCATAGGTGATTTTTAAAAAGATAAAAAGGATGGAGGAACAGCATGGAAGAATGGAAAAAAGCACTGGAGTTAGAGTCTGGACATCTTGATTACAGACTAAATAACTGTGACCGTGGGCATATAACTAACCTTATATCTCTGGGCCTCAGTTTCCTTCCTAGAAATGTAGAGAGGGTTGTTTATTCTTGCCCTCTAGGGCCTTCTACTTTTAGCACTTTAGACATAATAATGAAATATATAAAACACTGTAGGGATGCACAGTCAGGATGCAGCAGAAAAGGTGACCTTCTTCCCAGGCTGGAGGAAAAGATGGGGTGGGTGGAGAAGACCAGGATATTTCCCACTGCCCCCATGTCTAGACATATTTGATCCCCTCCTCTGGGCCAAGCTGATGTCATCAGGAAAGGCAGCATGCTCAGCATTCCCAAGAGAGTTCTATGGCTGCTTCCACGTCCTGTCTTGCTCCCCACTGCCCTCTCTGCCCAAGCTCAAGTGCCCTCCTTTGGCGGGTCCTAGCTCTTGTTTCCTCTGTGTAGATCCAGTGTCCAGGAAGAATGTAAAGTCAGCCCACAGTACCCGGAACAGGTACTCAAGTCAGTGGACCCTGACCAAGTGCCAGGCCTCCACACCTGCCCGTACCCTCACCTCCGATTGGCGCACCGTGGGCTCTCAGCATGGTGTCACAGTCACTGAGAGTGACAGCTACAGCGCAAGTCTCTCCCAGGACACAGGTGAGACCAGGGCCCAGCCTATGTCCTGCTCACTCCCCTTTGCTCTCCCATCATCCAGCTCTACCTTCCGTTTTCCCAACTCTTACCCACCAGCCTGTGGAGTCCACAACACAAATCAGCTTCATTTCCAGCTGGCCACTGACTTGCTGTGTGGCTGTGACAAAAGCACTGGACCTCACTGAGCTTCGCCTGTTCAAGAATTTCATTTTGCTCTCCCCAAAAATGTCAGAGAAAATAATACATATGCTGTTTGTTGGAGAAAGGGCTGAGTGTTCCAGGTAGTTGTTTATTTTCAAGAATGAAAGGTGTTTGCCCTTCATTAGCCAAAGACCCCAATTCTGCCACCACTGCTATCTTCACAGTGGGAGAGCAGGATCTTCTGAGTCTAGTACATCTGTGGCCAGGCTTTCAGATGGCTGTTGGGGTTAGGGTAGGGGAACTGCTCATTCTGACTCATTTACACCCTTCTCCCACAACCCACTTATTTCCCCTTAACTCTATGCCTTCCATCTCACCAGACAAAGGACGGAACAGCATGGTGTCCACTGAGAGTGCCTCTTCCACCTATGAGGAGCTGGCCCGAGCCTATGAGCATGCCAAGCTGGAGGAGCAGCTGCAGCATGCCAAATTCGAGATCACCGAGTGCTTCATCTCTGACAGCTCCTCTGACCAGATGACCACAGGCACCAATGAGAATGCTGACAGCATGACGTCCATGAGCACACCCTCGGAGCCTGGCATCTGCCGCTTCACTGCCTCTCCACCCAAGCCCCAGGATGCAGACCGGGGCAAAAATGTAGCTGTGCCCATCCCTCACCGAGCCAACAAGAGTGAGTGTCCAGACCACCTCCCCTCTGTGTCCCCTGGCCCCTAACCCCATAAGTCCTGGCTAGGCCTAGCCCTAACAGCACCCAGATCCAGTAGGGCTCCTTGGCAGGGTGAGGTAGTGCAAAGAATAAGGGCTTGGGAACAAGCAGATCAGGGTCCACATCCTGGTTCAACCTTTTAATATTTCTGTGACCTTGGGAAAGTCATTTAATCTCTCTGGCCTTAACTTTCCCATTTGTAAAAATGCAAATGATAGCATATACTTTTCATTGTTGCAATGGGCATGAGAAATTATATACATGCCTGGCATATAGTAGGTTCTCATTAAGTAATGATCATTCCCTTAATCTGAAGCTATGAATGGAGAGAGATCCCTGTGGTGCCAACTGCCCAACGGCCACTGGTCTCAGTGCTGTGTGAACTTAATCCAGACCCAGAGAAGCAATCCTGGCAGCTCAGCCTATGGTGGCTGAACCTCTAAGTTGGTGGTAGGGGCAGTGACCTAGCCTGACTGGGAATCATCTAACTCCAGGGGCCTGGCCAGACTGTATGCCTCTTGAGGTTGGTGGGGCAGGTCTAGAATAACCAAGGGGTATAGGAGGGGGAGTGCCTCAGCAGATGCTGGGGTCACAGCATACAAGGCCCAGGCTGTCAAACCATTAGTTTGGTCTGCTCAGTACTGCCCTTGCTAAGTGGTCATGCTAACCTGAGGGGCTCAGGGTCACCTGGAGAAGAGCCTGGGGTAAAAGAAGGTCAAGGATTTAGGAGACTTGCAGCCCTCAATGTCATATCCAGCCCCTTCTAACTGTATGAATTTGGGCAAATTACTTAATACCTCTGAATCTCAATTTCCTCACTTACAAAATGCAGGCAGCCTTGTGGAGTGGAGGCACTGAATTAGATCATCTAAGGAAAGTACCTGGCATGGTCAGCAAGAGGGAGGCATGTGCACAGGGGAGGGTCACACAGAGCCAAGGGATCAAGGGAGGAGAGAGTTTAAGAAATTAAGGACAATCCCGCCTGAAAAAGAGGGGACCAGGAAGAGAGAGGAGACATGTAGCTGATTTCAGACATCTGAAAGGCAGCATGGGAAAGAGGGGGAAGCCTTGTTCTGTGGGTCCTCAGAGGGCAGAACTGTGTTCAATGACAGAAGTGTCAGGGAGTGACAATCCTTTCCTCCTTATGGTTAAAAGAGGTTTTCTAGTAGCCAGAGCTCTTAGGAAGTTCTGGTCTCCAGAAGTGAGCTCTCTGCCAGCTAAAGCTGAACCATTTATAGTGATCATTCAACAATAAGCATTAGTTTATTGAGCAAGCACTGTGTGTGCCGGCCATGTGTTGAGGAACTTTCCATACTTTATCTTATTCATTACTCCGAGCAGTCCTATGGGTAATGTGATTATCCCCATTTCACAGATGTGGAAACTAAGACTAAGAGAGGTCAGCTCCTTACTGCCCAGCCTGTGGAGGGCCAGCTCAGGAAGGATATTGAGGAGCAGAAAGTTGGTTAAACAAGCTGGTTCCCAGAGACCTCTGGCTCTCACATCCTCTGCTTCTGTGATTCCAGGTGACTACTGTAACCTGCCTCTGTATGCCAAGTCAGAGGCCTTCTTCCGAAAGGCAGATGGGCGCGAGCCCTGTCCTGTGGTTCCACCCCGAGAGGCCTCCATCCGGAATCTGGCTCGAACCTATCACACCCAGGCTCGCCACCTGACTCTGGACCCTGCCAGCAAGCCCTTGGGCCTCCCACACACAGGGGCCCCTGCTGCTGCCTCCACATCCACCTTACCTCAGAGGACTCTGGCCATGCCTGCCCCCCCAGCTGGCACGGCACCCCCAGCACCAGGTCCCACCCCTGCTGAGCCCCCTGCTGCACCCAGCACTGCCCCTCCAGCCCCCAGCACCGAGCCTCTGCGGACTGGGGGCCCACATACTAAAATGGGGGGCTCTAGGGACTCACTTCTTGAGATGAGCACATCAGGGGTAGGGAGGTCTCAGAAGCAGGGGGTTGGGGCCTATTCCAAGTCCTACACCCTGGTGTAGGGCACAGCAAGAAGACAGCCCTATGTGTGGACTTGTCTGGACCTCCAGCCCTCAAACACCATCTTGGCTGTCTTCCTGCATTATTTATACTAAACTGACAGACAAAAACCAACCAACAATGAAAAACAAACCCAAGTCATGAATGCTTGTACATAGAACGCTTTTGTACAAATGAAACTATTTTCTTCTTCTCCATGGAGCCAGGGCACAAAGAATTTGACAGTACAAGTCACCTCCCACCCCACAAAATATGCTTGGAGAGATATATACATATATAGACAAGTAGGAACATATTGACAAGCTATATATCTATATATTTCTCTCAACCTTATTTTGAGACAGAGGCACAAAGACTCAGCAATTTTCCCCTCCCCACACTCCTCCCTCCAATCTAGGTGGTTTTGACAAAGACCAAAATCCCAACTCAGAGACACTGCATGCGATTTTACTGCTCCAAGAAATCCAGGAGATGCTTCAATTTGCAAATGCTTATGTGTTAATACCTTTTTCTATGAAAAAAGACCCAGCGCCGTGTGCAATAAAAGTTATGTTTCTACATGGTGGCTTTTTTCAATCTGCTAAGGGCCAATGGGGAGGGAGGAAGGAAAGGCCTGTGTACCAGGCCATCATTTCTGTGGAGAGATTTTGAGAAGCCTGGGCTGTAGCTCAGCATGTTAAGCTTTTTAAAAGGCTTTCAATTAGCCAGGGGGCCATCCTTGTGTACCTGTTCTGATTGCAGATCTGTGCTGGGCCCTTGGGGGACCAGTTGTGTGGCTTTGAGCAAGTTCCAAAACCCGTCCGAGACCCAGTTTCCTTACCTATCAATATAAAGTGAGGCAACCTTGGTGAGAGCTCTAGGGATCTGGTATGAAAGCTGGGAATGTCTACCAGCTTCTCTCCTCTGGGAGAATACAGCACAGCCAGAGGAGCAAAGCTGTGCAAAACTACCAGTGAGCAGTTAGGTTATGTGAGAAGTTCCTACAAACTGGGAGAGGAGGAAGAGATTCTATATACCCCAGGGGCAGGGCCAGAGCCTGAAGCTCTGGGGTGACAGTTAGGGCAAGGTGAGCCCACAGGGAGAGGCAGTGAGGCCATCAGAGGCCAGAGGTGAAAAGGGCCCATGGAGGAGGGAGAATGGTGCTCAGCCAAGAGAAACAGGCCAGAATCCTACTTCACCTGGTTTCAGAGGAGCTGGTAATTAGAGCGCCAGGTAGAAGGAAATGCACCCACTTGCAGGTATGCAGAGGAGCCATTTCTGAGGAGAGGGTTAAGAGCACAGCACAGTGGGGTGGCATGTGAGCTGGGCCTCCAAGGATGTGAAGGTTTGACTAGGCAGAGAGAGAAATACCCAGGAGACTAGTAAAAGCCCAGGGCAATGAAGTTCGTGGTCTCGGAAGCCTCCCTCCAGCATGGGTGGAGCCCCTGGTGAAAAGAATGTGTACCTAATAAGTATTGTGTTGGCCAGAGTCCATTATGTTTTCTCCACAAAATAAAAGACACATTTTTCATTTTCTTTATTGATTGGGATATTTTGAGTATGTTGGCTATCTCCTGCAATTGGTTTCTAGTGGGTAGAGGCCCAGGGTGCTGCTAAACATCTTCCAATGCATAAGACAACCCCACAGCAAAGAATTATTTGGCCAAAATGTCAGTAGTACCAAGAAACTTCACAAACCATTTGTGACACATTTGATCAGTCACAGCATCTTCTGCATACACTGCACAAATCTTTGTTTGCATTTCAGTTATGTTTTTGCCTTTCTTGAAATAATCAAGCATAATATGCCAAAAATGTCATTTTTCTTCCATCTTCAATATTAAAATGGCTGTACAAAAATTCACCAATTTTGATGTTTTTTTAAATGCACACTGATATGACAGCTGTCACAATACAATCTAACAAAATTGTTTCAAATGAAGTTAAAGACAACTAAGCACTACCAGAGCCATCATATGGAAAAAATGTAACAGACTTTTTGGCCAACCCAATATAAGGGTGTTCCTGAGTTCTGCACCCCCAGCCAAGGCTGAGTTGTGCATCAGGAATGTGGAGGACAGTGAGTCTGGGACCTACTGTTGCCCCACAGCTGAGAGGAGGAACCAGGAGGGAACTGAGCTGGAGAGGAAGGGAGGGGTTTGTGCCTATGGGTCAGGGCCTCTGTGAGGGCTGTATCCCTGGGATGCATGACTTTTAATGGAAGCACTTTCCAGAAAGGAGTGCATGCCATAAACATTCCCTGAGCACCCAGCAATTTGGGGACATTGCAAGATAAAGGGGCACTGTGACAGAGGCGGGGCAAGAGAAGATGTGCTCCTTGGACTCCTGGGCCCCTGGGGAAACTCCATCACAGGCCCCACACCCAGGATCCACCCAGAGAACCAGTTCATGGTATATGAAAATAATGAGAACAAGACACTGCATTCCAGATACCTAAAGACAGCCCAGCTTCATTCCACCCTGGTAGGATGGGATCTGCATGTCACCTCCCAAGCGGCGAGCACAATGATCAGGCCTAGGAGTTCTTCCTAGAACTTGGCTTAGAGGGCCCACATTCCCTACCCCACCCCCACATGTTGGAAACTAGGGGGGAAAAGTACAAATCAGCCCCAAGTCCCACCAGCACAAGGGGGTGAACAAATCCCCAGAAGCTTGACTGGAATGGAGCCACTCACCTGAGGACTGCAAAGGAGAGCCAACCCTGCTGTGAAAACACATCACAGAGCCCTGTGGTGCACATCAGGTGCTGAGCAGAGCACTTTCCTTGCATTGGCTCATGGCACTTCCTGGCAGCTTTGGGAGGTAAGCATTGCAATCTCCATCTGAAAGGTGAGAAAACTGGAGCTCTGGGAGTTGAGAACTCATCCCAGGTTAGAGAAGCAGGGAGAAGTAGAGATGAGAGTCAAACTCGAGTGTCTGATTCCTTAACCATGAACCCATATTGCCTGTGTTCCTCTGTTCAGAGGCTGAGTCTCCATTCTGCCCCAGGAGGTTGCCATGGGAAGAGTCCTCCAGGACCTGGTGAGCCAGCTGCACTTACTGGCAGAAAGGCAGTCATTGTGGAACTGTTCATGATGGATTCAGGAAAGTGAGCCATTATGCTGAGCTCTGATAATGTATATTACTCTGGAAAGGGGCAGTGGTAAGAGGGAGGGATTCAGCTCTGGGGAGCTGTGGACCTGAGGTGGACCTCAGGTGGACCTGAGGGACCTGAGATGGACCATGTAAGAAGAGAAGGATTTGGAGAGGCAAAAATGAAGCAAAATTTGAGCCAGTATAACTTGTGTTCAGCAGAGCTGGGTCCCTTACTATAAAATTCAGACAGATCTGTGCAAAATCCATAGTGTTATGTGCTGCTAATCTCTAACCTCAGTATGTTCTTGATCTGAACCACAAATATGCCTATTTAAATTGTACCCAGAAGCTAATTCACAAAGCAACTCAAGTCCTGCTCTTCCTCACTGAACTCTGTCTGGGCCATCATCTTAAACACTTCCTTGTTCCTTTCCAGATCTCCACTTTGTCCACCACAGATAAGGCCAATGTCTGGCTCTAGAGCCTTAATACTCAAGGTAAGGCCACAGACCAGCAGCATTAGCATCCCCTAGGAGCTTGATAGAAATGCAAAGTATTGGGCCTCACCCCAGACCTACTGGATCAGAAGCTGCAGTTTAGCAAAATCCACAGAGGATTTGTATGCACATTGAAATTCTAGAAGCTCTGTTCTAGAAGGCCTTCTGAGAGACAACTCCCCTGTTCTTCCCCTTCTGCCAACAACCAGAGCTAGACTGGTAGGTCTCAAATTTAGGGGCACATCAGATTCACCTGAGGAGCTTGTTAAAAAAAAAAAGCCCAGATCTCACCAATCTAAACTGAATCACAGTTTGTGGGTGTACAACTCAGGCATTTGTTTTGGGGTTTTATTTTTATTGTGGTAAAAGATATGCAACATAAAATTTACCATTTTAACCTTTTTTTGCATAAGGGATTTTTTTATCCTGTTTTAGGGAGAGGGTTAGCATGTTTGTGGTTGTACATGGGATAGTAGTAGCATGGTAAACAAAAGCAAGACTTTGCTCTTGTCTTTGTTTGAAATTTGAGTATAAAGAGATGTATATGAATACCATGGTGACAAGGAATAAACTGTTCTGCCTTTTTCTTGTTGTTTTTGTCAAATTTTAACTTATTTTTTATTGAGGTATAATTGAGAATAACATATCAGTTTCAGGGATATAGCATGATCTGATGCCTGTATGTATTGGGAAATGGTCGCCACAATAAGTCCAGTGAACATCTGCCACCACACATAGTTATAAACAAATTTTTTTCTTATAATAAGGACTTATAAGATTTAGTCTCAGCAACTTTCAAATATGCAATACAGTGTTGTTAGCTATACTACTATGTTATACATTACATCACCATGACTTATTTATGTTATAACTGGAAGTTGGTACCCTTTAACCCCCTTCACCCATATTTGCCCAACCTCAACCCCTTCCCCTGGCAACCAGTGGTCAGTTTTCTATATGATGAGCTTAGTTTTTGTTTTGTTTCTTTATTTTTTTTTCTGAGTCCTAACCCTTCAAGGGTGAATTTTAATTTAATCATTTAAAAATACAGTAAGAACAACCAAGTTCTTGGTTAGCACAAAACATCTAGGAAATTGTTACAAATATTTGGTAATAATCACTCGAGAAAGAGAAATGCATGTTAAGCCAAACTGGTTATAAATGCAAAGCAATTTCCATGGAAAATGAAAAATTAGAGCCTGACAATGAACTGGTACCTCATAACATAATAACCCCTAAGATTGCCATTTATTTATTTTTTTTGTTTTGTTTTGTTAGTTTTTTTTTTAATTTTTATTTTAGTTTATTCAGTACAGTTTCTATCCTTTATTCCCATTCCAGCCCACCCACCCATTCCTCCCTTCCTCCCTCCCCTTTCCAACACCCCTAGTTTTGTCCATGTGTCCTCTATATTTGTGTTTTGTTTCTTTAAATTCCACATGTGATGCCATACGGTATATGTCTTTCTCTGTCTGATTTATTTCACTCAGTATGATGCCCTTAAGTTCAATTCATGTTTTCAGAAATGGCCTGATTTCCTTCTTTTTTATGGCTAAATAGTATTCCATTGTTTGTATGTATCACATCTTTATCCAATCATCTACTGGTGAGCACTTAGGCTGCTTTCATCTCTTGGCTATTGTAAATAATGTCGCTATCAACATGGGGTGTGGATGTCTTTCTGAATCAAGTGTTTTCAAGTGTTTGGGTATTTTCTTTGGATAAATACCCAAAAGTGGGATTGCTATATCATATGGTAGTTGTATTTTTCAATTTTCTGAGGAACATCCGTACTGTTTTCCACAGTGGATGCACTAGTCTGCAGTCCCACCAACAGTGTACAAAGGTTCTCTTTTCTGCACACTCTTGCCAGCACTTATTTCTTGTTTCTGTTTTTTAATTTTTTGTTTGTGTTTGGTTTTTTGTTTGTTTGTTTGTTTGTTTGTTTGTTTGTTTTGGTGATGGCCATTCAAACAGGTATGAGGTAATGTCACATTGTGATTCTGACTTGCATGTCCTTGATGTTCAATGACGCTAATCATCTTTTCATGTACCTGTTAGCCATCTGTATGTCTTCTTTGGAAAAATGTCTATTTAGATCTTTTGCCCATTTTTTAACCTAATTGTTTTTCCTATTGAATTATATGCCTTATTTATATATTTTGGATATTAACCCCTTATCAGATACGTGATTTGCAAATGTTTTCTCCCATTCAGTAGATTGTCTTTTCATTTTGTTGATGGTGTCCTTTGCTGTGCAAAAGTTTTTTTATTAAATGTAGTCCTACTTGTTTATTTTTGCTTTTGTTCCTTTTGTTTTTGGAGTCAGATCCAAAAAATCATCACCAAGACCAATGTCAAGGAGCTTACCACCTATGTTTTCTTCCAGAAGCTTTATGGTTTCAGGTCTTATATTCAAACCTTTAGTTTATTTTGAGTTAATCTTTGAGTGTAGTATAAGATAGCAGTCCAGTTTTCCCAATACCATTTATTAAAGAGACTGTCTTTTCCCAATATATTTTCTTGGCTCCTTTGTCATAAATTAATTGACCTTATGTGTGTTTTGTTTCTGGGCTTTCTATTTTGTTACATCAATCTACGTGTATATTTTATGGCCATAATTATACTTTAATTACTATAGCTTTGTAATATAGTTTGAAATCAGGGAGTGTGGTAACTCCAGCTTTGTCAAGATTAATCTTCTTTCTCAAGATTAATTTGGCTTTAGGGATCTTTTGGGGTCCCATACAAATTTTAGGATTGTTTATTTTATTTCTGTGAAAAATGCCATTGGAATTTTGATAGAGATCACACTGAATCTGTAGATCACTTTGGGTAGCATGGACATTTTAACAATATTAACTCTTCCAACCCATAAACACAGAGTTTCCACTTATCTGTGTCTTCCTCAAATTCTTTCATCAATGTCTTATAGTTTTTAGTGTACAGCTCTTTGATTAAATTTATTCTGATGAATTTTATTCTTTTTAATGCAATTGTAAGTGGGACTGTTTTCTTAATTTCTCTTCCTGATAGTTCATTATTAATGTATCGAAATGCAACATATATTTGTATATTAATTTTGTATCATACAACTTTACTTTGTTTATTTCTAACAGTTTTGGGGGGAGTCTTTAGCATTTTCAATATATAATATAATGTCATCTGCAAATAGTGACAGTTTTACTTCTTTCTTTCCAATTTGGATGCCTTTTATTTCTCTGACTAGGGCAAGAGCATGCACCTGCAAGGACTTTCATACTAGGTTGAATAGGAGTGTTTTTAATCTTAGAAGAAAAACTTTCAACTTTTTACCATTGAGTATGATGTTAGCTGTGGGCTTGTACGCTCTGAAGGCCAATAATATTCTTTATTATATTGAGGTACATTCCCTCTACACATACTTTATTGAGAGTTTTTATCATAAACTGGTGTTGAATTTTGTCAAATGCTTTCCCTGCATTTGCAAGATAACTATATAATTTTTATCCTTTATTTTGTTAAGGTGTATCACCTTGATTGATTTGTGTCTGTGGAACTATCCTTGCATCCATGGAATAGATCCCACTTGATCATGAAGCATGATTCTTTTAATGTATTGTTGAATTCAGTTAGCTAATATTTTGTTGAGAATTTGTGCATCTATGTTTATCAGAGATATTAGCCTGTAATTTTCTTATCTTGTGTCCTTTTCTGGTTTTGGTATAGAGTAATGTTGACCTCATAAAATGAATTTGAAAGTGGTTCCTCCTCTTCCTTTTTTGGAAAGAGTTTGAGATGGATTGCTATTCTTCTTTGAATGTTCAGTAGAACTCACCAGTGAAGCCATCTGGTCCTAGACTTCTGATTGTTGGGAAGTTTTTGATTACTGATTAAATCTCCTTGTTAGTAATTGGTCTATTCAGATTTTCTATTTCTTCCTGACTCAGTTTTATAAGTTGTTTATTTCCAGGAATGTATGCATTTCTTCTAGGTTGTCCAATTTTGTTGGCATATAGTTGTTCATAGTAGACTCATAATCCCTTGTATTTCTGTGGTATCAGTTGTAACATCTCTTTCATTTCTGATTTTATTTATTTGAACCCTCTCTCTTTTTTTCTTGGTGAGGCTAGTTAAAGTTTTGTAAATTTTGTTTATCTTTTCAAAGAACCAGCTCTTAGTTTTATTTTTTTTCTATTTTCTTTTTAGTCTCTATTTCATTTATTTCCACTCTGATATCTGTTATTTCCTTTCTTGTACTAATTTTGAGCTTTGCTCATTCTTCATTTTTTAGTTCCTTGAGGTGCAAAGTTAGATTGCTTAGTTGAGGTTTTTCTTGTTTCTTGCCATAGGCACTTATCACTAGGAACTGCCCTCTTAGGACTGGTTTTGCTGCATCCAAGGGAGCAGGTGGGATTGGAAGTTCCCTTGCAGCCCTGGAAAACCTACTGAAAGTCCCCATGACACCTCACAGTGTCTGCCAGAAGGGGAGGAAGCTCTGAAGGCCAATAATATCCTCAAATCCATTACCATTGGTAGCAACCAAGAGCTGACAGTAGGCTCTCTAACTCCAAACAAGAGATACTGCAGCAGAGGGGGCAGCATGTGATTAAGTGCCACAGCAGCTCAGCTGCCCTAACTGCCCCCCAAGAGGCTTCATCTGTATGACAATGCTCAGCCCTGAAGCCCTTTTGCTGCAGTTAGTGTCATTCTCTCTTTAGTTCCAGCCTTTTAAGGCCAGGCCAAGGTGGAGGCATAGTTCCAGGCCACAACCCTGTATGTCAATGGCTTCCCAAAGCCACAGAGGGCATGTCCTTGCCCTGTTCCCTGACACACACACAAGCCCAGCCCAGAGCTACCAACCTAGTGTCCAAGTGTATGATGGGTGCTGAGGACACAAGTTCTTCATCTTCTCTCCACTCAGACTTTCTACATCATCTGACCCCACCCCAGCACCCTGGGTGCTGCTGTACCCTCTTCCCCTCCAGGGGAACAAAAGACCATAAAAAAGCTGGCAACCCCCACCCAGTGAATGGGGGAAGAAGCAGAAAGGAAGAACAACAGTCTCTGATTATCCTTGAGCCAAGCAGCAAACAAACTATATACCAAGCTGAGCTGGGCTTATTCTGTGGCTGCTAGGGATCTGGTCAGGTCCCTGGACATTTAGAGCCTAAGGGAGAGGTCCCCAATGTCAGGGAAGGAGAGGGAACACTACTTCACAGTCCTTCTGTGAAGGAAAGCCTCATCTAGTACCTACTGTGTACATGGTGCTTTTCCAGGCTTTCAGGGCTCTGGATGAGGAAAGGCAGGCAGTGGGCTTCCCCTGAATGCCTATAATGATCCCATTCTCAGGTAAAGAAACTGAGACTCGGGAACTTCCGGCCAAGATGGAGGCATAGGTAGATGCACTGTGCCTCCTCGCACAACCAAGTTAGGGAGAACAACAATATAGAAACAAAATAACAACCAGAACTGACAGAAAATTGAAGTGTATGGAAGTCAGACAACCAAGGGTTTAAAAATAGACACTTTCATCCAAACCGGTAGAAGGGGTGGAGTCGGGCAGCCAGGCAAGGGACACGGAGCAGAGAGCTGAGCACCCCGGGCAGCATGCAGGCCCGCAGCAGGCAGACCCTGGGCGCACTAGCAGCAGTGGCTGGTGGGCCCCGGCCAGGGGGTGGCGACCAGCAGACCCAGCGAGGCGGCCATTGTGAAGCAAGGCACTGCACACAACTCAGGGTCCCAGCACCAGGAAATAGAGCTTTGGGTCACTGACTGAAAAGGAAGGTCCCACAGGGTGCACAGGCCCACCCACACCAGAATTGGTGCCAGAGGGGCCCGGTTGGCTTGCAGAAAGTGGAGGAAGGGTCTGGGGTCCTACAGAGAGCAGAGCAAGTGCCATTGTTCCTTCTCTGACCCCGCCCCCACATACAGCGTCACAGCCCAGCAACTGGGGTGCCCCGCCCTGGTGACCACCTAAGGCCCCGCCCCTCACTACAGGAGCTCAACAAGACTAAAAAACAAAACAAAACAAAACAAAACAAAACAAAACAAAAAAAGCAAAAAGATGGCTCAAACAGAAGAAGAATTGAAAGCCCCAGAACCCATCCTTTTAAGCCACCAAGAGATAGCCAACCTATCAGATGCACAGTTCAAAGCACTGGTGATCAAGATACTCACAGAATTGGCTGATTTTGGTCACAAATTAGATGAAAAAATGCAGGCTACAGTAAGTTTAATGAAGAAAGATGCACAGGGAACCAATGGTGATGGAATGAAAGATGGGTCTCACATCAATGGAGTGGACCAGAAGGAAG